>CM019756.1:33757552-34957552 GCA_009761765.1 Phenacoccus solenopsis | reverse complement strand
TAATTTTTTTAATACCATCGTAAAGCTCATTAAATTTTCTATAAGATCATGTTTTCAAAACCTTAAGTTAGCACAGAAAATTTTGAGTAACACGGATGTAAAGTTTGAGACCTACGCGTTTTTGGGCTCTGAACGACATTTATGTTGAAAATATTTGCACAAAGTTAATTAATTTTTGTATCATTAGAAAGCTCGTGAAATTAAATTTCACGAATATTTATATCTCGTCATCAAACCGATCTAAAAAGGTCAAGATCAAAATCGATCCAAAATGGTAGAGAATTTTAGCTTCAAAAATGTCACTTTTTTAGCAGGGCTGCAAAACCGAAAAAATATTGGTTCCGGTTCTGGTTCTGGTTCCAAAATATTGGTTCTGGTTTTGGTTCCGGTTCTATGACTTCAGTTTTGATTCTGATTCTGGTTCTATGATATCGTTCCGGTTCCAGTTCTTATCGGTTCCAAAAAAAAAAAAAAAACATGTGTGACCCATCAAAATACTCCCATTTTCCCAATATAATCAGGAGGAAGTATTGAAACCAAAATTTGTAAAGTAATATTATTGATAAATGTTCATATAAATTGTAATGAAAAATGAAAATACTCCGTGTGACCATTAGTATCCTTTATTTTTAATTTTTTATTCATTTTTATTATTTTATACCTAGGTAATTAATAACATGAACAATCATGGCAGTTATTTTCACTTGCATGTGTTTTACATAACTAGCTATGCATTGTTCCCTGTTATGAGAAAACTTTTACGCATGAAAAAATTAAGAAAATACCAAAATTTATCATTTTTTCAGCTATGAGCATACTCTACAGTGTTGTCTTTATCGAAAAATCATAAATTCTCAAAATTATTAATTTTGTCGCTTGGACGTCTTTTACTTAAAGCTATCTAAATGAGAATTGACAATCAAAAAGTGTAAACAAGAGGGAATGGGAACGATTCAATTTTTTTTTTGCTCTATCCTCACTGCCCCAAGGTGGTTCTAAGTACATCCCATGGTCAAGTTATCATGATATTTTACCAACATTTTCGATTTTTTGTAGAATACCGTTTTTCCCTTATAAATAATTCACGGACTTAAGTTGTAATAATTGAAAATTTTATTTACTTAAATTACATTAAAAAAAAAAAAAAAAAAAAAACAGTGTGGCCACGTATATTTGTATTCTACTTGAAAGTTGAAAAAAAATCGAAACAATGGATAGAAACGGTACTATAATCGTCTTCTAGAAGCGGAACCACTTCATTTTCGTATTGGTTCTGGTTCCGGTTCTGCAGTAAAATTTTTGGTTCTGGTTTCGGTTCCAGCTTTAGTATCAATTTCAAAATATGGGTTCTGGTTCTGGTTAGGCTCCGGATCCAATCGGTTTTGCAGCCCTGTTTTTAGCGTTATCAATTTTGGTTCCCATATAGATAACATATAGTGCCTGCGAAGTTTAGTTATACTAAAAAAAAAGAACCGTGTATGTGAAATATACCCTTAATACAGCTACCTCACCGCACTGGTCAAGTTGTGCTCTCAATGGTGAGATAGCTGTATTAACGGGCTTTCTAAAGAATAATATGCAGCATACCCGTGTTTATAGTGCGCTAGGCATGACTTCCAACACCACGCACCGCCACGCACCAAGTTATACCATAGGTCCGAGTGTTCGGGTACAATCAGCGCAAAAATCTCAGTTTGTTGATAACATGATGAGTTGAACTATAATTTCTAAATAAGAAATTCTGAAATAATTTTTAAAATTACTTTAATGAATTTAAAGGCTGATAAATTCATTTCAACTGCATTACAACTTCTTTGCATTTGAAAAGAGATATTTTCGCTGATTGTACCTGAATCATTTGGACGCACGGTATACAGTACGTCCAAGTGATTCGGGTACAATTTGGGCCGGGCATCGAAAGAGTTGGCCTCTAGCGGATTTTGGTGGAACCTCTGAAAAAGTGAAAATGAATAAGATTTAACGTTGATTTAAATGGAAGCATTTTCGTTTTTCCAATTTTAGGAGAAAATAATGACATTTAGAGGGAAATTCATGATGACTTTTTTCTAGGCAATAAAATTTCCTTTCCAAAGATATAAACATTGTCATATCTTCATCCCCGATAACGATGGAAATTAATTGTTTATTGTAGTATTAATCATTTAAAGTCAACTGTTCATCCATCATTTAACACTTGTTCAGTAATCAGTCTGTTGGGGTGTGTTCAAGTGAATTGTGGAATGAAGATGCTACCGTGATAACTCATTTTATCTAGTTTTTATCGTTATTGTAGATGAAAATATAACAATACTGTGGGTCCAAGTAATTCGGGTACAGTCAGCGAAAAATCTCTTTTCTAATTATTTAAAATTGGTTTTTTTCAAATTCAAAAAAATTGTAATGCAATGAAATGAATTTATAAGCCTTAAAATTCATTGATGTAATTTTAAACATGATTTCCAATTTTGAAATTGTAGTTTAATTTTTTCATGTTATCAACAAACTTGGATTTTTGCGTTGATTGTACCCGAATCACTTGGACGCACGGTATTTATACCATTGAATAGAAAATTTTATTTTCTAAAAATTAAGCTGTGATGAATTTTTTTTCAAATCTTACAGTTTTCTCGGAAAATTTAAAAAACAAAAATGCTTCTATTGAAACCAATGTTAAATTTTGATCAGTTTCACTTTTTCAAGTAAAGCGACACTAGCGCGCCACACGCGTGCCCGGCCCGAATCAGCGAAAAAATCTCTTCCAATTATTTAAAACTGATTTTTTCAAATGCAAAGAATGTATAATGCAGTTGAAATGAATTCATCAACCTTAGAATTGATTAAAGTAATGTTGAAAATAATTTTCGATTTAGAAATTGTTGTTAAATTCTTAATATGTTATCACTAATGAAACATTAGGTTTGAAATTATTGAAGGAATGAAAATTGAAAATAGGAGTAGTAAATTTCCTTCTTCAGTCGTTGTTGTATGTTGGAATGTTGAAACCGAATCCTATGCAGGTAAAAAGTATGCATAAATAATACCATTGAGGGAAATGATGAAATTTGCACCGTGTTTTGGTAAAAAGTGGTTGAATTTTCATGCCCATCTGGAAATCATTATTCATTAATCAAATTGCTTTGACTATCGACTTCTACACTTACAGTGTACACTGTACAGGCCATTCTGTAATATAAACATTCAACCACTTATTTCAGATATATCACTTAAGCATTGCAAACTTTGAATTTGGAGAAAATTGTCTATAGAAAATACTACGAAGTTCTTCAATACCGTTATGCTGAGACCATTCGATTCGATTCTTTTTCCATGGCTAAGAATTAGTTCTATCTGAAGTATTTCTTGAAGTGCTATCAGTCAAATTTTTAATCACACATTTTCAATCATGTAAGTATTTGAAGTACTTCATAACTTGTTTAAAAAGTGAAAATCATTGATGGGATTACGTTAAAATTTGATTAAGCTTGTAATTTTATGAATTGTGGTGAGATAATATCACAATCTCGGTTCATTTTGTATTTTTACATTGAGATAGATTTGGTATACGATGTTAGCTGAAAATGTTATGTAGGTTCACAGTAAGTCGAATTCGTAATTTTCAACTCTAGTGAAACAATTTGTGATCGAATTCGTTTCAATACTTGTAAGTTGCCTTGAAAAATCCAACATTCTCCAACCTCATGGGTTAGTTCAACATTGAACAAATGTTAGAATTATTCCGTCGTAATTTTGAAGCTGCAACTAGAGGAATACGTGGGAATGGCAGCTTCACCGATACCGGAATATGCATGAAATACAGAGTATACATTCGTAACATATTGGTTGCTTTCCGGCATCTCCAAGGTATTGAAAACTAAGCGAATATTTTATCAATACATAGTTGGCGTTTTCGATTACAGCAGCAGATTTATATCGCGCTTGGCTCGAATTCGGTACTCGACGTTATCAATGAGACGACGCCTCAATACCAGACAAATTTTCGGTCGCTAATTAAACGCGATAACTAGTACACGTGTAGAGATTACATTTATCTCGGCCAATTCGGTATTAAAAGCTTTAGCAGCATTAAAAGGCGGCAACGTCGGAGAACTATCCGAGTTGCTGTTTATCGACAACCCGCACGTCGTCAGCGTTTAAAACGAGAAATTCCCGGGGATAAGGGGATCGATATGAGGTAGTCAGGTGAGCAGAGCAAAAAAAAGGCCTCGTAAATATGCTACGAACGTGGTCGTCCTCATAACGCCGTCAGTGCATGATACCAATCCGTCAGACGAATAAATGACAACGCTTTTCAGTTACGCTGGAAATTTCACCTTCCCTAACGGACGAGACGCGTGCTCATAACGTAGTACTCCATGTACGCCCCTCCACAAGTATGCGAATCTTTGTCGTGAAGAGTAATTAATGCGGATGGATTATGCGCGTCATTCGCCCTTTACCCCCGACCGTCCGATGGTGGATGGTATAATTAGCGATGCGCTGGTTCGTTGTACGATTTCGAGTGCATAAAATGCAATGACGAACCGTTCGACAGAATTTTTATCGGTAATTGGTGACGTCTGTGTTCGAACGTAATTAATCGTTTGTTTAACTCGATGCAACAATGATATTGAAACCGGATTTCGTCTTAATTAATTCGTTAATTGTTGTAATTTCGTGTGGTGTTATTTTTTTCAGTCGAAAATAACGCTTCATTTTGCATTGAATTACTCATTTCATTTCGATAGAAGAAGAATATGGAAAACATACATTTCCGAAATTAATGGAAAGAGTCGTTCCCAAATTTATGCAATGTGTTAATATTTGAAAAATTTTATTTTTACATAAATCATTAAATTAATTAAGCAATAAAAATGTCAGCAAATGTTAAATCATTCAACTTTTTAAAATCGAACAATAGGTGTCATGTCATAAATATAAATATGATGATGTCTTTATTTATGCTAACTGCCAACAAAGTTATCAGTTTATAGTTGGTAATTCTATTCCTTACAGACAAAAAAAAAGGGTTAAGGGGAGAGTATGTCTCCCTTAGCCCCCTTGGCTACGCCACACAGTGAAGCCGATCGTTATTCCAATAAGTAGAAAAAAGTCCAAAAAGTGAGATTCGATTTTCTTGCTAAAAATATACTCAAAAGTTGTGTACATCCCTTTTCCATAAGAAACGAAAGTTGTTAGAGCCATAATTCAACCATATAGTGGTCATGTGTGAGGCCTGAGTGCAACAACCTCTTATCTCTTCGCATAAAATATCTCGGTAACGCGATAACCATGGTGTATCACCAATAATTTTGTGGTTATAAATTCGCTTTTGAGGTAGTGATATTTTTACATGAAAATACATTATAATAAATCGTTTCACGGTGTTTTTTTTCTTTTACAAATCATCATGTTGATGTGAGAATTTTTTTTTGTTTTCATAAGTTTTTGATGTTTTTCTACATTTTTTGTTACGTATAAAACCGGTGTCATTGAGTTCCTAAAAGTGGCGAAGTAGTGTTGTGTACAAAGTTCTCCTTTATAGACCTACTTTGGTTCCAGGTGCGCCAACTTGCACTGCAATGTTGGACCATCCCTTTGACCATATACCACTGGACCGCTCGAACTGTAAAGAAAAATTCTGTCGATATCAAGTGAACGCTCTCAGACCAAAATGCGTCTGCGCATGCGTGAGTTTAAAGTTATCAATATTATTTCAAGTTTCGAGCATTACAAGTTTAACTGGTATCAGCTGTTCCTGTTGTTATCTTCAACTCGCGCATGCGCAGACGCATTTTAGTCGGAGAGCGTTCACTTGATATAGACAGAAATTTGTGCTATTGTAAACAATGAGTTCGAGCGGTCCAGTGGTATATAGTCAAAGGGTATCAGCTGTTCCCGTTGTTATGTTCAAGCTCGCGCATGCGCAGACGCATTTTGGTCTGAGAGTGTTCACTTGATATCGACAGAATTTTTCGTTACAGTTTGGGCGGTCCATGTGTATATAGTCAAAGGTATATCCTAAAATGTGGACATTTATCATGTGATTACAAATGATATTAAACGCAAAGATATAAAAACCTCACCATCCCCTGACTTCTCTTTAAATCAGGTAAGCTGCAATAGTTATTATTTTCAGTGTTGTAGGAACGAACATAGGTCTGTTCTTGTTCCTGTTCTCGTTACTAGAAAGACACAGTCATTTGATCTTGTTCCTGACTCGTTCTTACTCTCAATGTTTCAACTATTCTCGTTCCGTTCTTCGTTCTTTCAATTGTTTACAATGTTGTTCTCGTTCTGTTCTTTGTTCTTTCAATCCTTTATGGCCTCGTTCTTGTTCGATCTTCGTTCTGTTTTCGTTCTTCAACTTTTTCTTTCGTTCTTTCTTTCTTTCTTTCTTTTCTTTGATAACGTGTTTACAGTTAATGTTGTTGTTGAAATTGAAAATCATTTAATTGAAGCTAATAATTAAAAAAAAATTACTTATATGGGTATATGTAGCACTTGCCCGCTTTCAAGTATAAGTTTCTTATTTTCTCTTTCCCCTCATGATATCTATTAATTTTATAATAAATCATGAACTTTCAAAAGAACGAAGAACAACAAAAAATTACATCGTTCTTGTTCTTGTTTTTGTACCTCAACATTGCTCATTAGCTGGTTCTCGTTTTGTTCTTTGATCTTTCAGTTTGAAAGTATTCTGTTCTCGTTCCGTTCTTTGTTCTTCAGATATATCACTTTTATGTTCTCGTTCTTGGTCCTGTTCCTCAGGAACAATGAAAATTCTCCGTTCTTGTTGTTCTTCGTTCTCGTTCTTTGGTTTGTTCCTGCAACACTGATTATTTTCAATCAAAAGCCTAACTAAAGAATTGAATGTTGAATTGTTTGGACTTGAAATTATAATACTTCGCTAGTGGAGGCATAAAAGTTGAATTTAAAAAAAAAATAGATTTTTTAAGATTTTGACCCTTAAAAAAAAGGTGTGAATGTTGAACTGAAAGGTTGGAATTTTTTGTTCATATCAATTACATCATTTTACTAGCCTTTTTACATGCTCTTCATATCGATTTCCGAAAACCAGCTGAAATGAATCCACCTTATCCAGTATCTCTGTTCAGTTCACCGCCATTTGTAATATTGCATTATTGGAATCACCGTCGCCGAAAACCTGAACAGACGGTGGCGTTGATGTAATGCTTCAACGCCACCACAAACTCCTCTGTATTGATTAACTCGTATCACACGTTCGCTTTAATCAATAGCACAGAGCTCCGTATACGTGTGAACTTAAACAGCTCGTGAGCTCCGTTGATGCTTCGAAAAAGCCCCTGTACGGTCGAATAATATATTGAATGACCAACGGTGTTAAACATTCGTACATCTATTGCGGCTGGTAAATTCATTTTCAGCTCAAAGAGAAATGCTCGACGATTCTATCCATCCGACGGTGCCGAGAATTAGACGAATTAAATTTTCAAATTTGTGTTCCCCAAACCCCGCCATAAAACTTTACCATTCTGGTGGAAAATCGATGGAGAGAAAATATCACATTCGGATTCCATGTAAAACATCTCCGCTGGAGACGCACTCCGGTAACATCTCGGGTATTTTTCCATCGCCCCCGAATCTAGAACACACGAGAATGACGTCAGTACCGTACATTATCTCAAAATGGCCTCCATTTTCGGCTATAATTTACGCACGGCACCGAGTATAAAGACGCCTGAGATACGTATAGTGATTTCTCCGCAAACTTGTTACAGCGATTGGCGACCAGCGTCGTATCGATCGTGTATATTTATTCGCACAATAGCGTGTTCGTTTCTGCATCATTTAACCCAACAGAATCGAAATGTACACCCTTTTGCGCCAATATCATAATACCGAGTCGGCTGAAATGACTAAATCGTGGCCAAACGAGGACTCGTTTTCATTTCGAAATTTCATACCGCGATTCCGATGGGAGTTGTCGGCTTTGAATTCGGTTCTCGGATCGAGTTTTATTTTAACGACTGTTCGCGACAAATATTCGAATTTCTTCAGTATATCATTTGCTCCGAAAAGTTTGTTTATGGCGATCTCTTCCTTAAATTAAATTTGAGACTTTATGAGTGATTCGAATTTACACTGTTTTCGCAATACCGAAGTAGTCGCTTTAATTGGGTCACACAAGTGACTAACGTAGTCCCAGATGTTGAATTACTTCTGTTGCCTTCCCTACATTCTTATTGTCTTTCAGTGCTGATACCCAGATGGGTTTTTTCAATTTTTTTTTTTTTTAAGCTATAGATATCTCATGTTTTGTTGTTGGTGGAGAATTCTCTGAGGGATTTCATTTTAAAAATGTACCTGCTAGAACTATCCATCGAATTGAAGAAAAAGTCGAATTGAATGAAGTAAATACAGAGGCAAGCATCAAGGTATTCTTCCATTTCACTTCTAAAATTTATTTATTTACTCATTTGGTGAAATTTTCCATGAAAATACAAATTACAATTTGAATAATTTTGAAAAAAGACGTCGAAGATGAGAGATATTTCCACAATTCCCTGTAATGTACACAGCACACGAAAGAATCTCATGAATTTCATGTTCTAAGTAATTTAGGAATACATGAATTTAAATAATTAATTTTATATAAGTTAGCATTCAAATCGAAACAAAGAAGAGTACAGAAATTACTCAGACCTTCAAATGGTCATCTATGAATAATCGAAATTCATTTTCAGAAAAGTTACGTATATCTAAAAATTAAATGAAAAAGTATAATGCTGTAGCCATAAGTCATGCCATAGTGCATTTTATATGAGTTTTAAACTCAACACTTCCAAGCTCTTAACTCAATATTTTAGATTTTTTTCGAAGGCTTGACACTTCGAGATTTTTATGGTTTACTTTATTGCGTAATACAATTTACACATTTCCTGTGTTACTTTATGATCGCAGACAACCTCACCTCTTCCCTTTGCTTCGATTTTTTTGTCGAAGAGGCAGCTTGTTTTTTTTTTATCAATCAAAAATCATCGAAGTAATCATTTATTGTAGAAAATTATCTAAAGCAAAGTTTTCCATAATTTTTGAAATTATATAAAAATCAGCTGCTTTTTGGTATATTATTATTTATTAGCTGAGTTTTTAACTTGAAAATGATAACTATTACTGTCTATCTGATGTAGGAAGGAGGGGTCGGGGAGGGTGAGCTCTTCATTTGTACATATACCGTGCGTCCAAGTGATTCGGGTACAATCAGCGAAAAAATTTCTTTTCCAGTTATTTAAATTTTGTTTTTTTAAATGCAAAGAAATTGTAATGCAGTTGAAATGAATTTATCAGTCTTGAAATTCATCAAAGTAATTTTGAAAATAATTTCTAACGTAGAAATTGTAGTTTAAATTTCATTATGTTATCAACATTCAACAAATTGAGGTTTTTGCGCTGATTGTACCCGAATCATTTGGGTGCACGGTATACAATTTTCGTTTTTGATCTCATATGAAGATGTGAATTACAGAGACCAACATACCCAAATTTCAGCTTTTTCAATGCATTTGATGTGGAATTGAAGAAAAAATCGATTTTTTGAGGAAGTGTTGAGTCATGAAATTTCTCGAATCTTCTATATTTTCCACCAAATCAATCCAGAAAGGTCAAACTTCGTGTTTGCAGTTAGTTTGGCACCAGAATATGAGCACTTGAATTTGGGTCAGAGTATTATTTCAAAATGGCGAATTATCAAAATTTGAGTGGAACTTGAGGAGCCTTAACTTATCATGTCATCAATGTGATTTCAACTTGAAATGTGATTTTTATAAAATTAGAAGTGTTTTGGTGATATGTTACAGGAAATCCTAAATTTTATGCTTAAGATATTAGATCCAAAAGAATGTGTTCTTTTTAAAGTATAATTACGTATCTATTTCTAATTTTAGTGTTAATGAAAAGAAATTCAAGATGATCGATTTTAGGTATTTGCCGCATTATGAATTTTTGAGAAAAAATTTTTACATCTTTCATAAAACCACTTTGATCAGTTTGATGAAAATTGTCGATAATTCTAAACTGATGACAATAACCAGCTATGAAAATTGCAGGGTGAATATTACAGCTACAAATTCCATCATTGTACTGTTGGAAAGAGATAAAATTCTCCGTTAAGAAATTAAGTTAATTAGTGTCATTATATTGATTTGAGAGTCAGTGCTGTAGGAACAAACCCAAGAACAAGAACAACTGAGGCACAGGACCAAGAACAAGAACATAAAACTGATATACTTGAAGAACAAAGAACAGAACGAGATCAGAATACTTTCAAACTGCAAGATCGAACGAAACGAGAATCAACTAATGTACAATGTTGAGGTACGGGAACAAGAACAAGAACGATGTAATTTTTGGTTGTTCTTCATTCTTTCGAAAGTTCATGATTTATCATGAAGGAACCTAATTGATATCATGAGGGGAAAGAGAAAATAAAGAACTTATAAAAGCGAGCAAGTGCTACATATACCCGTACAGGTAAGTTATTTTTTTTTAAATTAATTAATTTTCAATTTCAATAACAACATAAAATGTAAACACGTTATCAAACCAAAAAAAAAAAAAAAAAAAAAAAAACGAAAGAGAAAAAAGTTGAAGAACGAGAATAGAACGAAGAACGAACAAGAACGAGATCATAAAGAAGTGAACGAACGAAGAACGGAACGAGGACAGTTGGAATATTGAGAATAAGAACGAGACAGGAACAAGATCAAATGATTGGGTCTTTCCAGGAACAAGAATAGACATGTTCGTTTTTACAACACAGATTTTTTGTATAAAGTTCATATTATGCGGAACACAGGTTAGAAGAAGTGTACACAGAAGCGTCATAACTGCGTGAATTTGAATGAAATTTATACCAATCAATGCGGAATTTTGATATCTTCAATTCATGTTCATGTAAAATTTTACGTAAACCCTCTCATTTTTGTTGAAAATTGAAAAAACTCATGTTCTATCCGTAAGCCATATACACTTGATGTGATTCGATCACCTTGACTTGTAACTTTCGAAAGAAATCCGCTAGAGTTCAGATTCTTCGCTTAAGATGGTCGAGCATTATTGGAGCTGAGTTTTTAACTGGAGCTTGTTTTGATTTAGTAATAACCTTGCTTAACCGATCATGACTACAGGCCACACCCAATACCAAGTGTGAAAACCACTACCCTATCCTTTCCAAAAACACTTAAGAAGTTGAATTTGGCACAAATGTAGTATTTCTTACCATGAAACAATCATGTGAACAGATATTTCTCAAATTACAACTATTTGAGGGTCCTCAAATTATCTTCAAATCTTGATAATCCGCCATTTTGAATCCATTTTGACTCAAGTTTAAAAGGTCATATTCTGGTCACTAACTAATCCTACACACGAAGTTTGGTGATGAGATATGGAAGATTCATGAAATTTCCTGCTGCAATTTCCCCTCTAAAAGCCGTTTTTTGCTCTAACTCTCCTCCAAAATTACTGAGGAAGCTAAAATTAAAATAAGTTTGTTACTTGGGCTCATTTTATCATATGACACAGCAATAAAAAATTTTCGACCCCTCCTGTACCCCCCCCCCACTATTTTAGGCTGATAACCCCGCCTTCCCCCCTCCAACATCATGTATGGAAGTGAATTCGGGATATAGTATACATCTTATCCCCAATAACCATATGAATTCATATTAATTACATTTTTACCAATTTGAGGCTCCTCAAGCTCGACTCAAATTTTGATAATCTGCCATTTTGGATCCATTTTGATCCAAATTCAAGAAGTCATATTTTGGCCACCAACTAACCTCGCACACAAAATTTGACTTCTTTAACTTGATTTGGTGGGGAGATATGGAAGATTCAAGAAATTTCACGACTCAAAACTTCCTCAAAAAGCCGTTTTTTGATGTAACTCCTCTCAATATGCACTTAGAAAGCTGAAATTTGGGTATGTTGGTGTCCGCGACTCACTCTTTCATATGAGATCAAAAACGAAAAATTTGAGGTATTCACCCTTTCTCCAGCTCTCCTCAAAATTTGAGTGGTTTTGCGCATTTTCAAGAAGAGTCTCTCGCCAAATTTTGAGCGAATTTTATGAATAATTATCTATATACAGACATAGCACTGATAGAATGATGAGCATCGAAAACAAGTTAGTTGGATTTAAAATTTTATAAAAGTGAAAAAAATCCATGTATTAAAAAAAAAACAGTTTACTACGTGAGTTGTCTGAGTATTGGTCTGTATGAACACTTTTCACAGGATTCGTCAAAGATTTGAAAAAAAAAATATAAGAAAATACGTATCTCAAAATAGTAACGTTCAATAGCCACATTCGCGAGCTCCTATCGTCGAAATCAAATTAACTAGCATTACCGGAAATTCACTGAGTTCAAGAAATCATTCCCAACGGTGTAATCTCATTTCGACGACTATCCTCGACTGTAAAATCTCGGCGAAAAGGCGCCCCTATAATCAACGCTTTCCAATTACTTTGAGTTTTCTCGAGAAAAGCAAAAATTATCCAATTAAATTAGAATAAACTCGACGAAACGTGCATAACGAATCCAAAACTCTACAAGACGAACGAATTTTCTTACCCGTTAGTGTAAAATCATCCCTCCGAGTTTGAAAAAACCACCATCGTTGCGAAACGTTTATATGGTTCGTTTAAAAAGACGTAAAAATAATCGCGTTTTGACGGGCGCTATTTGGCAAATAAATTGCATAAGATGATGAGTCGTTAAATATATATACGAGGGATGTTGCGGTTTCAGTGGATACAAGGTGCGCGTAAAATTAACGCATAGTATTCTTAAGTCTCAACCGCTGTGAAATGAAGCTCTGCGAGTTGTAAAATTAATCGAAGGATTGATAAGACACAGACAACGCGATATGCGAGTCGTTCGTAGACAAATATTACAATCAGTCGATCACTATCGGTTCATATAGTTCAACTCGAACGTCAAAAAAAATCCATACCAGATGCCCAGCTCGGATCCTAACCACCCTATAAACTCTTCAGTCCAATGACACCGCTTATATAGAGACAATGACGAGACCCATCACAATGGCAGAGACGCGACAAACGTTATCACATTAACATATTTATTACCGTGCACCGAGACACGATGCATTGGCGAAATGTTTTTCATCCGTATGACTTTTCGTCTCACCCTATAAACGTAAATCGTGACTTCCGTAACATTTATTTACGTCTGAAGGCCGTTTTTTTCCTACTGATAACCGACCGAACCCCAATACATGGGCGAATACAATGCCAACGAGAGTACCGCGCGCACTCTTTGGTTTTATAGTCTTATTTTCTCAGGCCGTAAAATTAAAAGAGATCTAGTCGTAAAATCTTCTCTTCTTGAAATTGTGACAAACGACCGAGCTCTTTTCAAAATCCATACAAAGATGCCACGGCTGTAAAAGTTTTTACGTTTTGCCAACGCTACGCGCACCATTCGATGAAGTTTCGAAACGAATTAAAAGCTAATAAAACTCGACAAGTTGGGGGGCTCGACGTGAGAATATTTTTCATGTTTGGGTGCGTTGAGTCGATTTTCATGGTGTATGTTTGCGTCGCAAATCGACCGGAGAGTCCAGTCTTTCGATGATCGTCTTGACAGGTGTGTTGATGGAAAGTGGAATTTATTGTTTCCACACCCATATCCGTATACTTAACTGCTCGGTAGAAATTAACGATTTTCGAATCTTCTTGACTTTTTTTTTTTTTTGCAAAAAATGAATTATTTTTGGAAAAAAATTACAAAATGTAATTTCTGTATGATGCCTATCTTCTCTAAGAATGCTCAAGATGCAGCATTCATAGAAACTCCAGCTTTTCCAAACCCAAAATCCAATACATTTTACAAAATGATCCCACTAATATACTACACTTACTGAATTTCCTCTGCTCAAACGCCTTGTATCCATTACCGGCTCCTGTAACTCTACCTAAGTGCGCCTCTAGTTTATTATTATGCATGGGGTCAATTTATGAAAAAATACTCTTGTTTATATTTTTTGTTTGTTTTTGGACATTTTACATTTTTTTTACAATTTTTGAATTTTTTGTTTCTGTTTTGATTATCTAAATTTAACTTCTTTATATTTAATTTTATTAAATTAAATTAATTTTTTTCGATAAATAAATTTTTTTTATGATTATATTTTTTTATTTTTTTAAATCATTTTTTTAATAAACTTTCTTAAATTATTTCAATTTTTTAAATAATTTTTCATTTCATTTTTCATTTTTTGCGACCCTTTCCTTTTTTTTGTCATCAGTTTTTTTCATCGTTTGAATATTTAGATCAAAAAAATTTATTATTTTCAGACAATATTTTGTGTTTTTGTTCGTTTTTGGAAATTTTTCCCTTTACTACGTCATTTATTAATTTATTAATTTTATATTTTTCTCCATTCTGCCTTCAGTCATAGGTATCATTTCAGCTGACAATCTTACTCAATCTGCAACTCATATTAAACTCCACCAAACATTCGATTCATTCTTTTCGATTACCTACACTTCTCCTATATATTCCTCCTTATTGACTGAAATCGTATATATCTATATCAAACACTCCGAAGACGCTATAATTTTTCTCCTAATAAGCACCCTCCTTTCTGAAATGTTACCATTCGGCCATTTTCTCCGTGTCTCTTTGTCCTGAGCTTAGGCACGTGGCACGTAAATCATAAAATTTAAAATTTTGACATTTACTTTCTTAACGATCTTTAAACTATTATGTAAGATAATCTGACGCTCAAGCAACTTGTTTCCTTTACCTCTCCTTCATTTCTTAGCAACTACGCACTATGCGCTCCTACACAGAGGGAAATTCTTTCTCACAGATTCGAGCTTTTCGTATTTTAGCCGAATTTCTGAAGGACACGAAGGCTGTTCAGCCTACCTGATTTGAGAAGGGGGTGGGGGGTCGGGGGAGGGTGGAAGTCTTCAAATCTTTGCCTTTCAAATCATTTGTAGTCATTTTATATGTCTAACTTTTTGGTATACATATTTGACTTTTTTTAAATGATTCACCATTCCCGTGCCCTTTTAAATAAAATAAGTGTTAGACTGCTCCCCAATGCCTCTCTGATTAGTGGCTTCAGGGCTAACAGGTTTGATTTTTGGTACTTATGTGAGCAATTTTTTTGTGAATTTTTTGAAGAGAATTAATGAAAAGTCGATTTTTTTCAAAATTACTCTCATTTGTAGATATGTTTTCTTTTTTTATCGTTTCATTACGTATTTTTCAAAATTTCATTTTTGATTTTTTTGTTCATTTTTCGACAATTTGTTTACTTTGATATTTTTTATGATATGTTTCTTGTGTTTTGGGCGAGTAATGAAGCATTTTTTATTTTACATTTTTCTTTGTGCCTCTTTGTATCAGTGATTTTAAGACGTGGGCTGAATAGATTTTTCTTTTTTCAATGATCAATTTTTTTCATGAATGGTACGAAGAAAAGTTATTAGGTGTCAAATTTATTTTTTTGGCATTCCTCTCATTTTTGATTATTTTATTGTTTCACAAAATTTTATTTTTTGATTTTCTTTATTTATTTCGACATTTTTTTCTGATAATTTTTTGATTTTTTTGTGAAAAAATTTAATGTTTTTCATTTTGAGACGCTCATTAATTTTGGGACATTTTTTATGTGTGCGTATTTTTTTTATTTTTAATGATTTACTTTTTTGAATATTTTTTGACATTATTTCTTATTTTTAGGCATTTTTTTGGATGTTCGTCATTTTGCTAAATCTTTTCATTTTTTGTCATTTCTAGATCTTATCACTTTTTCTTGACAATTTTTTTGAACTTTTCAAGATACCTAGACCATTGTAAGTGATGTGGTCCCTGAAAATTTTGCCTCCCTCCTCGTTGCACCTCTACATTAGTGGCCCAAGACTCAGAATAGGGTTAATTTTTGGCACCTTTGTTAACGAATACTGTTGTAAACGCTTTCAGCCCCAATATCGTGAATAGTTAATTGATTTTTTTTTTTAATGTTCCAAGTCAACTTTTTTTTAAACATTCCTTTTATATTCCTTTTTTTAAATTTTTGATTTTTTAATATTTTCCGACAATTTTTATTTCATTTCTTGTTTGATTTGAGGCGTTTAAAAAAATTTAGATGTGTAAAATTTTGAACTCTTTCAAAATGTCCGACATGTAGACACTCGCTGTCTAATGGCTTCTCCATCTTTTCTCAGCATGTTTATAGTTAGGCTGCTGAGTATGGGAAACGAGCTGTAGCCAAAATATATCATTAGGAAGGGTTTTGAAGAATACTTTCAGAACATACCTTCTGCAGGTTTACAGCCAAGGTAATGGAGTGAGGGGAACTTTTTTAAGGAACTTGCAATTTTTTTAATGCGCATGAAATCTATAAATGTACTTCTGGACATAATTTTAGAATACAACATTTTTTTTGTAAAGACCCTCTCATAGCTGTTAAATCTGTATGATTTTTTTTTTAAATTATAATCTATTTCAGTATAAATTTGAATGATCTTTGTTATTATAAAAAATTATACGATTTAACAATATTTCAATATTTAAGAAAATGAGCTCTTGGCGGTTCTGGTCTCCATAACCCCCTTGGTTACGGTCCTGTCTAATTCAAACTTTTTTTTTCGAAAAAACGTTGAAAATTTTTCGTTTATTTTTAATAGTAATGATGATAATAATAAGTAAAAAAAAATGAGATTGATTTTTTTTGAGCCTCCAATTTCTCTTTCTGCACATGCCCTACGCATACATTCATGATGAGAAATCAGCTCGAAGATGTAAATATATTTTTTGTTTGTTAAAATCTAAAATCATGAATTTTATAGCTGAAGGCTCTTTTTTCTGACCTTCAATCATTTGGCTCAGATTTCTTCGAAAATACCACCGGTGATTTAAGAGTATATTAAATATCAACCTAATTATCGGAGTTCAACTGTCCAAATATTGTTTCTCAGATTTAATCACTGAACGGATATAAATAGCGTATTTATCTATAAACTGATTTTCAAAGCGGTCCAGTTCTTCGTAGTAAATGTGTGTGGATTAATTTTCAAATTAAACCGCATTATACGTATATTTACGATTTCGTGCAAGGTCTGTTTAACTGTATCATCGGATGGTGTGATAAGCCCAAACCATAATCTACATAGTCACATCGCAAACGTAAACACGTCTGCAAGATAAGCGATAAGAAATCTTACACCATGACTGATAATGAAATATCGATAAATCGCTAGCTACGAGACAAACACGTGGTACATGTTTATCGAGTGACATAATACGGAAATTTCCAGCACACGTCTGAACCTCGAACGCCTCCGATCGCATTGTTTTATCGAATTAGGAGTGAATTCTCAACGCCTATGCCAACTGGTTAATTTTTCACTTATCTTGGGTATTCGAAGGTTTCACATTTTTGTGACCAAAAAATGAGGGAAAGACGTAACGAACCTTTGACACTATCACGCCTACTCGTGACAGCGTATACCACCGTTACGACACGTGTTTTAGTACTCACTGAAAGAGAATCCACGGCTTGGGTATAAAGTTGCCATTTTAAGCCGGCCCGTGCTCGGTAATCGTAAAACAAAATCCGCCAGTTTTAGATGTTCTTAACCAATGAGCTGAATTTTCATGTGCGTTTTATTGGCTATCATCGGACGGGCAGGGTGGTGGTGTTTTTCGGCGGCTCTAGCGCTACCGACTTTTAATACCCTTTCATCGCGGCCATTTCAGGCCGACGCTTCGACGTCGTTTTCCTTTTAAATATCCCAGCGCTTTTACATTCTTTCGCCATACATTCGGCTTATCTTTTATGCGCACTCGTCTCATTGTCGAAGAGAAATGGAATTCGAGCTTTTTAGGGGTCGCCAGAGTGAATCGGATTTGGTTGGTATGACTGACCAGAAATGATCATCTTTTCTTACTTAATCGTATTTTTTTTTTTTCGCATTTCATGTTGCAGACGATGGTACCCTATAATGGACTAATGACAGTATGATTGTGATATCAACGAATTCCTCTCATAGTGGCAATTTTCACGGATACTGAAATTGGTAAGTATCTCTCGTATTACTGGTGCATTGAGATGGAGATATTCGCATAGTGAGATCATAAGACGTCGATCGAGAATACACGAAAATAATACGCAGTTAAAATTAAGAATCATCTTTATTCGTCGTATATCTAACATCAAAAGCAATCGAATGAATCGTTTATTTATCAGCATCAACTTTCATAATTTGACTTGCAATCAGTATCTCACCTGGCCACATATTTATATATTAAACATGGTCAACTAACTCTAGAAATCAACAAGTGGATATACGGTGTATATGTTTGGAGATCTAATAAAATGAAATATAAAAAAGCAAGCTCATATAGCATTGTCTTCAGCAGAAGCTGAATTTGTTGCAATGTCGGTGTCGTGCAAAGAAGTTATCAGTTTAAAAGAAATGTGTACGTTATTTATATGAAATAAGTCAGGCTATTTCAGAAGGGCATGTTTCATCAGATTTTGAAAACAGACAACCTGGTAAAATTTGTCATTCTCGGTGGCTTACTACTGCAAATAGAATTCTTTGACTTTACATTTCAACTGAAAATCCTTCACTCGACCTAAAATTGCTTACTGAATTCATTATGAAGGTATATGTCCCCTCTTGGTTCGACATTAAAGCAAAATCATTGTGCACAGATGGTCCCTTGCATGTATTTAATATTATTCGTCGATCTCGATTTTTACCTGAAAATTTAAGAAAGATAGTTGATAAAATTATTCAAATAAATGCTTATTTTTGTCACCCACAAAACATTCTTTTAGCTATGCTGATGGACGAACTAAAAGATACTCGAACCAGAGCAGTTAATATAATTTTATCTCAACGAATCGCGACCTCTGGAACTGAAGAAACTGGTTCCATAAGATTGTTTGAAATACCAAATTTAAATTTTCAAGCTGAACATTTCAGTGATCTTATTGATTGGATGAATGTAAAAGTCACTGAACCGCCTCTAACCAGACATTTATCTGGATCAGATCTACAAAATTTTATTGAATCGCCAAACTTTGTCAAATTTTTATTTCCGTGCCATTCACAAGCAGTTGAACGACACGTTAAACTAGTAAGTGAGGCCGCAAGTGTGTGTGCTAATGAAATCGCTCAAGAAGGTTTTATTCGAAATAAGCTAAAATCCTCAGAAGTTATGCCTAAATTTAATACTAAAAAAGAATTCAAGTTGTGATTGTATTTTTAAGTTTTTGATGTTTGTTTTAGATTTAATAAAATAAAATTCTTTTAAAAAATTAATTTTTCACCACTTCAATTTTTCTAGGCTTTGGTGGAACCCCTAAACATTAACTCAGGAAGCTGAAATTTCTGAGAACGATTATACTCCTATCATAGCCACTTTTCCACACCCAGGCTTTCTCATTAAAAAAAAAAAGTTGAAAAAGGCCTAGTTCACTCCACCCTACTGAACAAGCCCGAGTTGAGAACTCAGCTCCAATGATGTGGTGTGGCTGCTTACTTTTTTTTTTCAAATAAGATACAGCCATGAAAATAAAAAGTTCAAGCATAATGCGAAGTGTAGTAGCATTTCAATGAATTCCGCTCTACCCTCTCTCACACTCCAACGTTTTTAAAATTTTTTTATTAATTCATTTTACATGACTTATCAAAAAGTATACTTATGAATTTCGTATTATTCAAGGTTCTTAAACACATAATTGTGAAAAATATTCGAATCATTTTAATCAAGCTGACCGATAATCGTATCAAACAAACATTCCAGAAGTACATGTAGATAATGCTAAAAGACAGACCAATATGTAAATTAAGTAATCACAAATTTTTAACGTATTTTTCGATAAATTTTCTTATCTCTCACTTAAGAATTGTTTGCATTTTAATACTAAAAGAAGGATTTTTGTTATCTTTGATCACCACTAAGCATTTAATACCTATCGATACCGAGGGTGTAAAAGGCGCGGTGATAAGAGAAGCTTATTCCGTTTCAGTCCCCCTATTTCAATCCACATCCAGCTCATTCGACTTTGGAAATTACAATTTTGAAACCGAAGTCGCAAAATAGAGGGTGTTTGGAAGCTGCCGTTCGCATGTACGGTTAATATTTAAATGATTGAGGTGATTAGCGCAAACAACACGAACGTGTAGGCGATTCTTACTCGTTACTCTCGCCTCTGTTGTCCAATAATCCACCGCATTTAAACAAGCTTCGGTGCACATCGAAAAGGCGCATTCGATACGCGGTAATACACGCGCGTTCATAGAAAGCGCTTTTATTTATAATTTTCTAAAGCTTTACCAGCGGTGAATAACCTTTCGCGTATTACCACATCGCAGATACTGGATAGCCGGAATAGGGGTTAATACCTCCGTACTCGCTTCTACATGAATTATATCCTGCGCGACACTACGTATCTTACGTAAAATCGGGTCATTCACCTGATTTCTCTTGACGGAAAAATTTTCCATCGGTAACAATACTTATTTCAGGGAAGGAGGAAAGTCCGACTAAACCTTTTCATATTATCTGTACAAGGACTTATCGTGGTATTCGCGACCGAGAAAGCCCGCCACGCTTATCACGCTGGGTTTCGCAGTACTTCTATTTAAACGTCTATCGTTCTGGTACCCGCATCGCTTTAATTATGTTATACTGTCTATAAATCTTTACAAATGCTTCGACTCTCGGCTCGTGTTACGATCACGTATAATACGTGCCGAAGTCCCTGGTTAGATTTACTATATCAACTTGCGCTCGTCCCTGTCAAGGATCTTCTCGCGTGTGCTGCGTGTGTAATTCGCGACGTCCTCGAATACCTTGTGTAGTTCCCCTCGATGGTAGTTGGAGCACGAGTATTAGATGAAGAGGGAGAAAAAGGACTCGGTTATGAAATTCTGCGTTATTACGAATTCGCAATTTTTCAAATATTTTGCGAATTGCCAACGAAAAGGAATCTAAGGCCGTTGTGAAACCCTTTTGGCAGAAAATTACAGTTCAAGCCGGAATGTGTGAAAATGAGAGTTGAAGCAGGCAAGTTGCCCCGAACTGAGACTTTCTAAAGGGGCTCCAAAGAGGCCAAAATCATAATTAAAAAAAGATTCGAAAATAAAAAATGTACAAAATTTCAAGGAAACCTATAACTCAAGAATTTTGAAAAATAAAATAATCATTGATAATTTTGAAGAACAAGATATATGATGTTAAAAAATTATATAAGTGAAAAAATGAAAAATATCATGAAAAGATAAACTTCCAAAAATTGGAAAGTAAGCATGCTTATTGAAAAATAAAAGAAAAATTTCCATAAATGTTGAAAAAATGTGTAAAATTATGAAAATTTATCATAAATGATAAAAATGAAAATTCTTGAAAAAATTTTTAAAGTATCAAAAATAAAAAAAATTATACCTCTAATCTTATAGCTGCACGCTGTATGTTAAAGAAAAAAGTAACTAAGTCAAAAAAATTAAAATTATTTATAATGAAAAAAATTCCAAAAATTCAGAGATTGGTGCGAGTTTTTTTTTGTTCCAAATTTTGCAAAAATCACCACAAAAATTTTGGAAGTAAAAAAAGCCTAACATAAGAGAAAAAATTTTTCGTCAATGTTGAAAAGTGCAAAAATTATTGAAATTAAAAATTATTAGAATGAAAAAATGTCTAAAAATTAAAAATTGTTTTTTTTTTTTTTCAATGGGGCGTTTGTAACTGCCTAGATCAATGTTGAATATTAAAAAAAAAAAAATTCAAAATTCAAAATCTTAGAATGAAAAAATGCAAAAAAATCGAAAAAGTCACCATTAATGTTAAAAATAATAAAAATATGTCGAAAAGTTTTTTTTTTTTTTTTTGTTTATTGGGCGTTTGTAAAGTTAAAATGTTAAAAAATGAAAAAATGCCCCTACTTCCCGAGGAAGTGCAACAATGAGTACTGTCTCGAAAAAAAAATATATATATAAAAAAAACAACAACAAGGGATACCTACTTGATAATTTTGTCATTCATCTCCTTCATCTATTACACATCTAATTTACTATTGCTTTCACTTCCCTCTAGATATAATGTCAAATGATACCAACTCTATACCAGATGACATATCCTTGAAATCGCACTGTTCTAACTTTTATTAGAAAGTGTGATAAAGAAAAATCAATACCACGTGCCTCTGGCCTAAGCGGCAGTACACGGCATAAAACAAAAAAAAAAACAAAAAAAAATGTTTCATTTATTATAAAAAATGCTGAACAATACAAAAAAATTTCGAGCATGAATAGTGTCAAATGCCGCAGAATAAAAGAATTGTCGAAAAGTACAAAATTAACATAACTGTTGAAAAATGAAAAAATCTGAAGATAAACAAAATTGATATAAATAATAAAAAAAATTAATAGTCCGAAAATAAGAAATATCACAAAATTAAAAAATGGAATTAATATTAATGTTAAAAAATGAAGAAGTGTACAGAAATTTAAAAAAGGATGGCAAATATTTTGAAAAAAATATAACAATAGAAAAACAATAAAAGTCTTTGATTAAAAAAAAAAAAAAAACAAACAAAAATCACCCAAATTTCGAAAAATTAAAAAATGTAGTCAAGGTAAAAAATCAAAAATTGAAAAATATATCAGGAAGAGAAAAAATCCGAAAAAATTGAAAAAATTACCTTAAATGTAAGATAATAAAAAATTCAAAAATAATAAAGTAAAAAATGAGTAATCTCTCAAGATGAAAAGATATCAAAAAAATTTAAAAAATTAAAACTAATGCTGAAAAAAAAAATGTCAAAAGTTCAAAAAAAGAAAATATCAACAATTTTCAAAAAAAAAAAAATGAGGGTCACCAGAAATGTTGAAAAGATATTGACATTCAGATAAGTTACCAAACGAAAAAAATTACAAAAAAAAGTAAATCATTGAAATTTAGAAATATTTACAAAAATTAATAAATGGTCGTCTAAAAATGGAATGAAATTCAAAAATAAAATATATTCATTTTTCTTGAATGCTTTTCAATTTTTGTCGAGTAAACGATTTAAAGACACATAACTTAAACAAGGTTTAAAGTTTTTGTCCCAATCCTGATTGCAAAGTGCCTTTTCTATTGGTCTTTCTGTGATAGTTAAAGTTTTAATAAAATTCATTCATTCGTATTCCCTCAAATAAATGATAAATAATAGATACCCACAATTACAGCGAATATCAAAATCGTCAAATGCTCATCAACATTTCCACTCGTCAGAGACGTTTAAAAATCCATCACAATTCGAGGATAGTTCGGGTTATGCATCCAGGGTAAATATGTGGAACAGGACTACAGGCGGGGAAGGTAAATGGGAATTTCTTTCGAACGTTTCACTTTACCGGGCGTGATATTTCATAAATACGACGTTAAAAATTTGCATAATTCGCGTATAAAAAAATCATAAGTCGGGAATACTTTATCGCGCCAGATGGGTGGAAAATTCGACTCGCTAACGAAGCGGTAGCGTTTTTTTGGCGGCGTGTTTGATAAATGTTGGTAACATTAGCGTGGACGGCGGCGGCGGCGGCGGATCGGATTTTCGTATTTTTTTATTCGTCGAGTTCTCACGCGTCGCGTCATACGTCGAGAGGAAACGGTACGGCGGCTGCATCCGCGATGCGGGGAATTTAACGCGACGCCGTTGATAAGACGGTATTTTTTTCCTCCGTTGGGTACGCCAACTAAAGACGAAAATTGCTCCCGAAATGGAGAGGTTGCGGCGACATAGCACGACGCCGAAAAACCTAAATTTTCGTATTTTTACTCGCCGGCTAGCGTACGTCGGTGGAAGAATTAATCGTTTGAAATGTTAATTAGCTGACCTGCGGAGCGGGGAAGGAGCGGCGAGCTTGTAAAGAGACGACGGCGGCGTCGGCATTAGAACGAGACGCAGGGAGAGGGGTAACGACGCGGCGGTGACGACCAACAGCCCAGAGTCGGTGTCGCCGAGCAGAGCACGTTCGTTCGTTAACAATCCGCGTGTTGCCGAGAGCCGACGAACGAAGCCGAACGTACACGAGTACCATTACAGCGCCGTAGACGGTTCACGCAGAAACGGAAACGTCATAGCCATTAGATATCGGGGTACGTGCGATGTCGCTACATCGGTAATGTATTGTGTAGAACGGCGTTACCGGCCTGTTGTGCGTTATTGTGAGTTGGGCCTTTTGCCCAATTTTCGTCGTATTTTTTTTTTTTCGCTACGTCGCGTATTTTTTTTTCACACTGTGTTGAGTGACGAGTGGTGACGATTTTTCGGCTCGGCCCTTTTAAAATACAACTATGATGGAAAAAATACCCATCACCGAAAATGAACCTCAGCATTATACGCCGCATTTGAAAAAAGTCCTCAAGACATATCAAAAGAGTGCCATCAAAAGTCTCCAAGGTCCCAGTACCGTATTGAACGCCGATGCGGTCATCAAAAAAGAACCGGTCTCTGAGTCGTCTCCGGAGTTACCTCTAGAAACGCCTCCTCCGCCGCCGGTACCTCAAGTTCCTATCCTTTCGACGGCCGACCAAAGTGCCGAACTATCTGAAACGCTCATCGAAGGGTATCGAATATCGTGCTTCATTATCGGCGGCGAAAAACGCATATGTTTTGTGCAACTGCTCAGTACGGTGCTACGTAATGTCCAAGCCTACACCATCAACAACGTATGCGCCGAACTGTTCATCAACTTTTCATCATGCAATTCGGAGCAATTGCTCGCCCTCAAAGCCAAAGGACTCTTACCAGCCGAAACGCCAACCTGCGGTTTGGTCACTAAACCGGACGCCGAAAGGTTATGCAGCGTGTTACTCCACGAAGGCGGCGCCGCCCCCGAAGGCCTCGATAAACAAGTTCAATCCTCGTTTTTGGTGTATCACGAATGTTTCAGTGGCGCGAAGGGTGTTTTGTATTATGAATTTTATACCGAACAAAATTGGTGCGTGCAGTGCGTGGTGTGCCGTCGATTGTTTACCCCTCAGATGTTCGTATGCCATAGTTGCTATATGGATAAAAAACGTAATTCCATACATACCTACATCGAAACGGGCATTTGCCATTGGGGATTCGATTCGACCAACTGGAGGCTATACATACACGTGCTCGAAGGGCAGCCCGATTACGAAAAATACACCGAGATTTTAGACAGCTTTAAAAAGAATCATATTAAATCCGACCTCGTCAGGCTCAAACGGAAACAGGTACGTAATATTTCCTCCTATATACAACTCTCGTATCTCTCTCCACATATTTCACTCATCTCGAGCGCACTAGCTGCATTTCCCCAACGTCCAACGAAATTCCGAATTTCCACTCAAATCCCCAAGAATTATTTTTTCGCGTGGTTTTCACCAACGAAGCACCGAAGGAATTCTACGGTTTCCTCTCGTAGCTAGTACGAATTTTTTCGCAACATTCCCAACTTTATACTTACAGATTTCCCAGCCAGAAGCCCCTGAAGTCGATGAAAAGGTTTCGACCTTGATTTATCTCGTTTGGGTTCGATTCACGATTTATTTCTCTCTTCGTTTCCATTCCTACCTTTCTCTTCCTCGTATAAATCGAGTGAATTTTTATTTTCATAATAACGAATAAATGGAACGAATAAGTCCATCGTGATTTATTTATCAATAGTGAATCTCGTAACCGAGAATAAATTTGAACTCATGATGTTTTGTATTTTTATCTTTATGTACATATTACACTTGGTAAACTCGATTTCTTATATTTTATTTCGAACGTCGAACAGGTCATAAAAAAAATGGAAATTAAATACAGTTGAGTTTTGATTGAACTGATCTCATTAGCGAGCTTACCGAAGTCAAAATATAATTATTATTATTTATTTTTTTTTTTTGAAAACAATAACGTTATCGTAACGAGCATTTTTACGTGATAAACACATTTTCCAAAGGTTCGGTATATAGGAAGAATTTTCAGTTTTTATAGTTTGCAGTTCAGTGGAGCGGGAGTGGGATACTACGTACGAGAAATGGAAGTTATTGAAATGGAAAAATATTGAAAAAAATAGTTCAAAAATAAGTTTATTGTCATGAGAATTTTCATATCATGCGAATGTTTTTTGTAGCCGTAGCAATTTTTTTTCTTGATTTTCCAATAATTTTCTAGTTGAATGTAGTGTCAGCGGAAGAGGGGGAAGATGAAAATTCGAAAAAATAAATTGGAAAAAAATTGTTCAAAAACGAAGATGATAATATTATTATATTGAGAATTTCCATTTTTTCCGTCGTCGAGTTGAGCTTTGGGGGAGGGGAGATGTTAAATAGGGCAAATTTAGTGTATAAAATTCGGAAAATTAAATAGAAAAATTTCAACATAAATAACCTTATTATTGACAGACTTTTTCATCTTATATGTAGATGTTTTTCAGAAGTTTAACTAAAAATTATAATATTTCGATTCTTATTCTAATTTTTTTTTTTTTTTTGGAATAAGGATGCTGGTAATATCTGAATGAGAAATACGTTTCAAAACAAAAAAAAAGTTGAAATACGAATTTATTATAATGAAAATTTTTGTATCATAAGTATATTTTTCTACGTTGTTGGGGAGAATGTGGTAATTTTGGAATAGAGAGAGATATTGAAGTAAAATAATCATTAAAATTCTTTTAATAAATAAATACCAATTTCGATTTTAATTATAGTTACAATGAAGTCGAGAGAGGATTGAGGTGGAAAAACTGAATCGATAAAAGTTTCTCTCAAAAATAACCTTGTTACAATGAGAATTTTCGTATTGTAAAATCTTTTTTGGTAACATCTCTATCACGACGAAAAATTTCATTCCCTAAAAATGGTCTTGTACAGTGTGAGAAATTCATTTCATTTTTATTGCGGTAACAGTCGAGGGGGTGGTAGATATAACCGCAAAATAATCTAAGCCGATTCATTGTTTTGTTTATTTGTGGTTTCATGAATTGAAATTTTTTGTGATGAGAAATTATTTTCTCTTCCTTCGAGTGGAGGGGGGAGGGGTGCTCAAAAAAAGAATTTATAATTACTAAATTTTCAAGATTAATTAAAATGAATAAACAAGAAACTTGAGTTGATAGTTGTTATCGATGAACTAACTCTATTTTGTTTCGTTTTCTATAATCTTAAATAACAGAAATAGTCATCTGGCCACGTGGCCAAATATTATTGAATACAGAAAAAAAAAGGCGCGAAGCGACTAAAATCGCGATCGTTCGCGACAAGGGGAGTGGGCTAGAACGGCAATGAAAGAAGCTTCTGACGAAATTAAATTTTTACATCTTGCGACATCCTTGTGATAATCAAAAATATAGCGAAGAAAAATGGCGAAATGAAACAAATTTCAAAAATCACAAATCGCTTGAAAATAACGTAAATTTTGATGATTCTAATACGTTCGAGTGAGAAGAAAAAAAATTCCGACGAAAATTCGAAATGGTCATACGACATGAATACATACATAAAGGAACTGAAACACCTATTTATGTCAGATATGCAGAGAAACAGAAACAGTTTATTGCAACAACAACATGTAAAAATACATGTCAAAAGTCGTGCAAGGATTAAAAATCAACTTAATCATTTTATTAATTTACTTTCCTTCAATTTTGATCGTTGCATTTGGGCGAAATATGTGAATCATTATATTTTCATGGAAGGCATCCAAGAAACATGAAAAATAATATACGCAAAAAACATTACAACAATAAAAAAATTATTCCGAAAATTGAATTTATTTTACGTTGGCATTCGAAGGAAAAAAGTGAATCATTTTTGTAATTTTCGTAGAGGACATTCAAGAAACATGAAAATGAAGTATACAAAAAAAGTTTGCATTTAAAGGAAATAAGTCAATCATTTTTTTTATTATGTGGAAGACATCCAAGAAACGTGAAAATTAAATATACCAAAAAAAAAAAATACAACAAAGAAAAAATTATTTCAAAATTGAATTTTTTTGCATTCAAAGCAAATACTAGTAAGTCAGTAATTTTTCTGTTTTTGTGAAAGACATTTAAAAATCATGAAAATAAGACATACCAAAAAAATATATCACAATAAAAATATTGTTTCAAAATTTAAATTTATTTTTCGTTTACATTCAAATAAAATAAATACATACAAAAAAAAAATACAACAAAGAAAAAATTATTTCAAAATTGAATTTTTTTGCATTCAAAGCAAATACTAGTAAGTCAGTAATTTTTCTGTTTTTGTGAAAGACATTTAAAAATCATGAAAATAAAACATACCAAAAAAATATATCACAATAAAAATATTGTTTCAAAATTTAAATTTATTTTTCGTTTACATTGAAAGAAAATAAATTAATTATTTATTTTATTTTTGTAGAAAACATCCTAGAAAGATGAAAATAAAATATGTAAAACCAAAAAAATAAAAAAATAAAAAAAAAATACAACAATAAGAAAATTATTTAAAAAATTTTATTCATTTTTCGTTAGCCTTCAAAGGAAATAAGTCAGTCTTTTTTTCTTGTTTTTTTTGAAGACGTAAAGGAAACATTAAGTATCCCAAAAAAAAAATCAATAAAAAAATTATTTCAAAAATTTAATTCTTTTTTTGTTTCATAATTCAACAAGATAACTACTTTCATCGAAAAATAGCAATGTATGGAATATGCAAATGAAAAAAAAATGCTGTAGAATTTACAGCTAAGGATACACATGACAGAGACCTATTGTAGACAAAAATCGTCAACGAACAAATTAAGTTACTAAAAATAATTAAATTATTGTGTAATAAGATAAAACGCATTGTAAAGATAACTGTTGAATTCTCAAGGACAAATATCGAGAATTGGGTGGAAAAAGCGGTAATGAAAAAAAAAATAAAGTACGAGTATAAAAAAATAGTTCCAATCAAGTAGGTACCTACGTTAAAATTTGAAAAAAAAAATAATGATGATAATAGTGACAAGGGTATTATAAAAATAAAGAAAAGAATTTTGATTCTAATTATATTCCATTTTTTTTTTTTTTTTACATAAACACGTTAATGTTTGTAAAATATTTATCGAATATTTCTACGAGCGAAAAAGAGGCAAAATTCATTATCTAAATTACTCCTGCGAACAAATGGTAATATTTATTGGCTAAATTATCTCCGCTCGCATCATCCCGATGAGACGACTGAAGGGCGAGAAGAGTAAAAAACCGAGGGAGACGAACTACGAGAATAATTCGATAAATAGGTCGCGTCGAGTTCGTATAACGACCGACGCGTCTCAAAGGATGGTAAATTCGATTGCGTCGACTTGGTCTCGTAAATTTCAACCCTTTTTGCAACGAAGAAAGCGAATAGAAGTGCGAAAAAATACACCCAACCCTACGGATTCGCTGGTACGTTCGTATATCGATAAAATCCCCAGAGCCCGGTCAAGCGTAGGTGGTTACTGGCGGGGATCGATAACGCGTATATTTCAGTCGATGAATTAAGATCGCGTCGGTGGTGAATTGGTTACGGTATTGAGGATGACGCGACCAGGGAACGTGGTATTTTTACCGCCTGATGAACCTCTTATGGGTTGACGGTTTCGATTAAGCGTCGTGAATCGAATGGTAAATGGACCGAGCGAATTGTCTACCGAGTACGAACGCGCATATAACGACGTAAAATTACCCTCATCTCGGTGATAAGGTAACGGTACGTGAATTTACGCTCGGAAGTTCACGGTTGACCTTGGCACGTGAAATTTTAAGGCGAAAAAAAATTTCACTTTCGCTATCGTCTGTAGCCTGAGACTAGTACCAGACGATGTCGTCATACGTTCGACGGTTGTTGGCTAATTATTGTTTTAATTGGTGTTCGTCTATACCACGTTGGCTGATGGTCGCGGTGACATCGCGGGCCACGCGTGAAAACTAGTTTCACGCTTTCCCCCCTCCCATCTGCGTATGGGTTTTCGCAGATGGCGTAATCGAAACGAGTTATTTAAATGAGATGAATTTTGATCGGCGACAGTCATTACCATGATAGGTATCAATTAAAATTAGCGTTATGTGGAAACGCCGCAATAAACTAATTTGTAATCGTCTATTAATTAGATATCGATCTAGGCTCCGGTACGATGCGAACTCAGCTATGGCCATCGATCGGTCGTACAAAAAGGAAGCGCGGAAAGCGAAACGTTCGAATTACCAACTTCCTCTGCGCTCCAGAACGCGAACGTTCGGCCTTGCCCCGTAATTACTCGGGGTCTTATCCGCTCCGATGGCCGGACGATGATTTAGGCCGTTGTCATTGTACGTTAACGTACCTCCACGCTGCTGGCTCGCATTATACGTAAATCAATTCGACACATCAGTCTGCGAGCTTTCCGCTATAACCGTTGGCGTAATTGTACGTCGACGACCCCGGCTCACCGATGCGCCTGGAAACGCGACGTCGACCTTGTTTATTCGCGCCGTACACGAGCTACTCCTCTCGCAGCTTCGGCTACTCCCATCGTAGCCTCCGCGCTTATTCTCTCAGATCCTATTATGGCCGCCATCTTATTATGCAACTCGGCCGCATATGCATGTTGCAGCGTATGAACGTCGCGTGCATGCCCGTAGGTCGTTTCTGGTCTAATTAAAATACGAAAACGTGAGCTAATCGTTTCGATGCAGCGTTATATCGGACGAGTCTAGCGATGCGAATTAATTCACGACTGCGCGGAATTTTATTGCTTTATTGTATCGCCTAGCCACCCAGTTCGAAGGTTGTTGGGCGAATATTATGAAAATTCATAATCTCATGGTCTTGGGGAGGTGTGAACGTTTAGGTGTACGTATGATCTCACATCACCAAGCACTGAGTAGCACTTCGTACCTATATGAGGTTGAATCGCTTGTTTCGTCGTTTATTCGACGATGGATCATGGAGAGCTTCTCGATGAAGTTGTAAAAATTGAATTCTGTGATTGCTATCACCAAACTCATTTTGAGCTGCTTCTAGCACTCTTGAAATCTCCGCAAAAAATTACCAAATTTCGCATGCATCGCGTATAGTATAATTTCAACATGCTGACTATATACATCACTTGAATTATTGAACGTTTTTTCGAATTTGATGACCATTAACATCAATGCACCCTCCGGTCACAAGTCTATTTTTAGCTGAGTTTTAATTGAAGACAGTAGTTATTACAGCCTACCTGATTTAGGAAGGAGAGGACCGGGGTAGAGTTGGGGTGTCTTCAAATATTTGCGTTTCAGGTCATTTGTAATCATCTGGCATATGTCCAACTTTTTGGTATAATTTGAATATTTTTTCTCCCACGCGTTGCGCCGGCGGGTATAGATGAAAATCGATCAGAAGTTGATGAGAGATTCTTCTCAAGTATACAGAAATTTTTTTTTTTGTATTTTTTCGATACCCCTCAAAATGACGTATTACTCAGATTTTTATGGTGGCTGAAGAGGATAGCTCCAAACTTTTGTTTCTAATCTCATATGAAAGGGTGAGTCAGAGACTTCAACATATGCAAATTTAAACTTCCTAGGTGCATTTGGAGGGGAGCTGAAGCACGTTTCTTGAACAAGCTTCGAGTCATAAAATTTCTCGAATCTTCCATATCTGCCTCATCAAATTGACCTAGCGAAGTTGAACTTCGTATGTAGGGTTAATTGACTACCAGAATATGATTTGTTGAATTTGGGTCAAAGTTGATCTAAATGGCGTATTATCAAAATTTGAGGAGAGCTCGAGGAGCCATAAATAACTAAGACTCGTGTGATTATCGGAGATGAGAAGTGTACTATATCTGAAATTCACTTTGATAGGTGATGTTGGAGGGAAGGAGAGGGAGGGGTTATTGACCTTGGTGATCGTACACGAGTGTTTGAAAATTTTCAGTTGCGGGGTCATACGATGAAATGTGTCCAAGCGACTAACCTATTCTGATTTTAGCTCCCCTAATGAATTTGGAGGGGAGTTGGAGCAAAAAATGGCTTTTTGAGGGGAAATCGCTGTAGGAAATTCGATGAATATTCCATACTTCTTCACCATATCTGACGATTAGAATATCACCACTTGAATTTGTGTCGAAATAGATCCAAAATAGCGGATCACCGAAATTTGAGGATGACTTGAGGAGCCTCAGGTAGCAATAATTTGAATAATATGTGTTCGTATATACTGCATGGCAAGAAATACTACACTTGTTCTACTTTTACTTTCTTCAGTGGTTTTGGAAGAGATAGGGTAGGGTTCTTTAGATTTGTTAGTGGGCGTGGTCTATAGACATGAAGAGGTTAGCAATGTTATTTGTATATGTGAACGAGCCCCTGTAAAAAACTCAGCTCCAGTAATGTGGCATGGCTGTTTACTTTCTTTTTTCCATTATGTTGTTTATCAGCCAAAGTGCTAATCAGAATATGACTAATAGACGTAAGAATGGAAATGAAAAATTGAGCGAATGAAAACACAATGACTCGATTGAAACTTCAGAAAATAAAATTGAAAACAAATTCGAGAGAATTGTTTAGAAATTTAGAGGTTTACTAAGCTAGCATTCGAAGTTATTTCGACCCTATCGGTAATACTTTTGACTGTTTATTATCGCTTTGGTCGGCATACATCGTTGTTCGTGAAAATATTAAAAACGGATTTTTACGTGGACATATTTTTATCACTTCTATCACGTGTTAAACATTCTGAATAAGTCAGAGGAAGCAAAATGATAAAAAAATAATTTGGTACCCAAAATCCTTTTAAAAAAGTCTAAATTTTGAAAACATCGAAGAAAGTCAAGTTATTAAAAACCTTTCATAAATTAGAAATTTGAACAAAATAATAATCATATCAATAAAAATAAAATATCTACATTAGGTAATGAAATGAGAAAACATTTTCAAAAATCGATACTGAAAAAAAAATGAAGCTAAAAAAATTAGAAGACTAAAAGAAATATAGGCAAATCAAGGTTCTAAATACTGAAAGAAATATGAAATCAAGCTGTAGTGGTGTGCGAAAAGGGATAATTTGATGTTGAAGAATCAAAAGTCAATATTCAAGATGAGAGAGCTGAAATATAGGTAAAAGATGAATGTAAATAATTTCTGAAAAAAAAAATCAGTCATGAATGAATAATAATGGTAATAGGATTAAAGAAATTAAATAAATAAATAAATAAATAAAAAATAAACTCAATAAAAAACTGTTCATAATTGAGAAAGTTGTGTGAAGGAAAGAAAAAACGAAATAAAATGAATGTAAGAGCTGATAAAATGTGAAAAAATTTCAAAAGATGATGTTGAAAAAATTTAAAAACAAAAAATAAAAATGATGAAATTGATGTACCAAATGATGAAAAATAAGGTTTTTTTTGGGGGGAGGGGGGGGGGTGAAAAATCAAGTTCAAAATTCAAAATGGAAGAAATGAAATAAATGCAAAAAATTATTATGAATCATTTAATGAATGAAAAAATGAAATAGGAAAGTATGAAATTGAAGAAACAAAATAAAAAAGAAATAAAAATAATATTAATTAAAAAAAAATGAAAAAATTTAATGATCATATATCTAGAGTATTTCTTTAATATGGAAGGCATCATGTTTATATTTCATTAATGTGTTAAGATTATCATATTAATATTTTAGAAGGTCGAAAGTTTCTAAAATTCGAACTCGATGGTAAATTAAAAAATTTATCTCGTAGTTTCATTTTTTATTTCACATTTTTTTTTTCAAATTTCCGTTACTTCTTAATGTGAACGATTCAAGGTTACAGTTTGCTCAACGATTGAAAAACAAGTCTCATTAGGTAGATACCAGAAGAAAAAAAAAGACCTAAAATCTCTAAACGAAAAATTCCCTCAACTAGCCAACCATGCCCGTCACTACAGGTCGATACGCATCATAACTATCGATCGCTCGGCTTCTGGATCATTCGCTACTGCATCAAAAGAATACACGATCTGTTTTCCGTGCATAGCCAGTTCAGTCATAATGGACGCATGTCAAGGTGACATACGATTCGCGGTGTTATATCGCCGTTCGCCGGCCACCATCGGGTCTACGTTTAACGACGACGACGACGATTTCAATAATAAAAAGCGTGGCGCGGTGCAAAGTACGACAATAATGTACCACCGTATACCTCTGCCGCGTCGCGATGGCTCGATTGTTAATTTATGACGCGATCGTAGACGGCGCGGTGCTGCGTACGAGAGGCGGGTAGAGGTAATAACGAATACAATGGCTATTGCTCAATTTAAATTGCAACGCTAACGTAATCGCGACTCGTAGTAGAAATGCAACGCCTTAGGTTCGTTAACCTTAGTGTAGGTACGTGGCGTTGGAACGAAAAAGGAAGCCAAAAAATCATTCATCAGCTAAAAACCAACTTTAAAAAAGTTGTCCATTCGTAATTCGAGCTCCCGCAGATGCACCACGATGCATGAGACCGACTCGTATGCGATAACTCGTCGACGGATCGCGAATATATGAAGAAAATATGCCAAGCATGTACGTCGTCGGCCAAATATTTCATGGTCTTAGTCAGTTTCGGTGCCCGTTCATAAAAATGACATAAACGTTCTTAAAATACACGAGGAGCCAACTATTCCGATGATCAAGTCGAATTTTCGCGCTCAACAGTACTCGTCATCTGACTGCTCGATTGCATAATCGACCGCCCGCCGAATTATTTTTTATATTTAGCGGCGTCGCGGCGACCGCCTTTCGGCGCGTACTCGTTTGCGACCGCTGAGGTTTTTCTTTTTCTATGTTGTAACGCGGGATCGCACGACGAGCTTATTTTAACGATACGCTGAGCCTTAACGTTCCGTGCACGAAGGGTAGACCTTCGCACCCGCCGGTCGTCAATGCCGAAGTACTATTTATCGCTTTTATGCGTGAGCGCGTTTACTTTCCTTGGACGCGGCGCGACTATATGAAATTTTCGTAGTTTATGATTGTCACGCAGATTTTGATTCGTCGCGCCATTACCATTTTTATAGTCTTCCTCCGAGATGAGTTATCTTCGTAAAGATCGCCATTTTGTCGCCAAAAGTTTAACTTGGGAAGTTACCCAATTTCGCGTAATTTATAGTTATTTTCAGTAAATTACTAAAATTTCTATTCTTTACTTTGATATTGTTGGAATAACTGAAAATCAAAATTACTACAGTTTTACTTGTAATTGCCTTAAATTACCATTATTACCCATACTTATCATGTAATTACCGCATAGCTACCCGTAATTACTGTATAATTACCCGTATTTACTGTGTAATTACGTATATTTACCATATATTTCCTCTCAAATTTACCATGTAATTAACCGTATTTACAATGGAATTACCTGTATTTACCATGTAATAACCAGCATTTGCTATGTAATTACCCGTATTTACCATGTAATTACCCGTATTTACCATTTGATTACCCGTATTTACCATTTAATTACCCGTATTTACGTGTAATTACCCGTATTTACCATGTAATTACCCGTATTTATCGTGTTATTACCGTATTTACCATGTAATTACCCGTATTTATCGTGTTATTACCCGTAATTACCATGCAATTAACGTAAATTAACATTATTACCCCTATTTACCTCACGTTACAATTGTTATTCAAATTTACTGTAATTCCCTATTATTTACCCTAATTTTTCAATAAATGATCATAATTACCCAAATGTAGAGTAATTATTTCAGTTTATTGGTAATACCCATATTCATTGTAGATTCCCATTGTAACTTTATTTTATCATAAATTATTATTAATTGCTCATTAATATCATGAATCACAATTGTTGCTCTTATTTATTGTAGATTACCGTAATTTCTCCAATTTAGCATTGAGACTTTACAAAGCTAAAAGACTCGTTCAGTTTAGTACATTTTTAAGCAAAGGAACTAGTTGATTTCGAGTCCAAGTTCAGTCGAAAAAATAATGAAGTTTAGAAAATTTTCCAAATTACCAGTTATCGGTAATTTTGTGGTAATTTAAATTTTTCTTCGGTTACCACCAGTTCAGAATTTGTCGGAAATGGCTGTAGTACTCGTTCAGTCGTGAGCATTGCGCCAAACACTTGTGAATTTTCATAGGTAAACGACACTGTGGCACTCAATTGCACTCGAAAAAATTATCCATCAAACGACATCGTTCAAAGAGTGGCTCGCGACTCTTGAATTTGGCGATGCGGTCGAGTCGATGTTGCGATTTTGCCAAGCTGCGTATCGACTATTGTCGGGTTTGAAATTTCCCAGAAGCTATCGAGTTGTTAACCTTATCGCCGTGTTATCAGTCATAACGCGCGTGGCCGACAATCCTATCATTTTAAAAACGATTCCGTCGCGATGCAACATTTTTACATAAGCGATAACAATGGCGTCAATTGCGGCGATGGTAGTTTATCGCGAATCTCGACTCGGGATAAACGCTCTACTATTATTCACCTTGAACGTGGACTTAAAGGCGCCGAAACCATATGCAAACGGTTCCACGTGATGGTGAAACACGATCACGGAGGCGGCACGCTACTCGGTAGCGGATGTCAATTCGAACACCACGCGTTCCGACCTTTTTCGCGACCCTAAACGACAGATCGTAATTCACCAACACCCACTCGTCGGCGATGAAAAGAAAAACCGAGATATATTCGCGGTTACGATATTAATCAAAGAATTCGCGCGCGTTCCGCCACCGCAGTGGTAATTAAAACGAATGGGTTCGCGCATGCGTATCGTTCAGCAGGCTGTAACGTGTTTGGGTTCGTGATCGTCGATGAGCGTGGAAATACGTATTATTCGTTTACCGGCGGTGGTGAATCGAGCGAATTTTCTGCGGTTTCTCATGAATTCGTTCGAAGGTTTCCTTGGATTTTTCGTATCGAGTGTTTTTTACCCTGGGCCACACCGAGTGTATGGCGAGAAAATGAAATAATATTCGAACCGAAAGAGTTTGCGAAGTCATCGGAACAGGAAGGCGGTACTTTCGACCTTCCATACGTCATGATAGAATATTACACTCGAGGGGGTTTTCGACGATTTTCCATCAACGTCAGAGGCCACACTAAAGTCTGTTCAAGTTCATTCTTCTCTATATCATCTTAATGTTCGTCCACTTACATTACAACTCTGCAGCTACTATATCATGAAATTGATCTAAACTCTCATAGGTTCATATTACAATATGCAATCGTCTTTTGAGGTGGCAAACTTGAAGTACTTCGTGTCCCAGATGGATAATTTCAAATCTGAAGTAGGTCTTGGATTACTCTTTTGTGTAACTTAATTAAGGGTTTCCTTACCTCTCCAAGGTTCCCAGAAAAGTTATATTCTAGTTTCCAAAATGCTAACTTCTGTCTCTCTGAGTCTCGGTTCGTCTGTATCATATCCTGAGTTTCAGATTGCTTGCAGCATCAATGCATATTTATACGTTTTTTTGTATTGATTCACATGTTTGAATGTTCCCCTCACACCGCCTCTTGGATCAGTTATGAAGGGAGCACTTTCTACACACAATTGCGTATTTTTAACTTCATTATTAATGTTAAATTTAAATTGAAACAAAAAAAAACACCCACAATCCCCAGTTGCACCCCTCCCCCTCCAGGAAATTTAGCAAAATGAAATGTCATCAGAAAAGCATCCCTTTTAATTTAAGGCTGTAGATGCCTATACCTTCCCTTCGATACTTGCGTCACCCGCTCCCCCCTCCCCAACATACAAATCCACCTTCCTCTCTTTTGTAATTATTTTGTTCGCCATTAACACCATTTGTTTAAATGGAGAAGCCGAATTTTTAATTTTTTAATTGATTTATTAATATTAAAATAAAATATTTTATATTCTAATAATTGAATTATAATAAAATAAAGTTTTAAGATTATAGTCAAGTTTAAATAAAATAATTTTTTTTTTATTTAATAAATTTATATAAGTTCTTAATATAATTGTTATTCTTGAAGAAATTAAAATTAAAGAATTAATTAAAGCTATAAAAAAATTTAATTTAAATATTTTTAAATTATTGTAATTTTAAAATTCTACTAGTGCCTACTCACCCCTTCGGGGCTCGCAATAAAAATTAATGAAGAAAAAAAATTATGTTACCCGGTAAGTACTGCTACATTCCAAACTGCACAACCCAATTTATTCTTACGTATTTGGTACCCCCCACCAAGAGTTCTTCCTTTCAGGATGAGCTCGCCCCTTCATACCTTTGTATACCTGCCATTTTAAACAATTTTACAGCTCTTGCCTATGTACAAAGCTTTTATTGAAATTTATCACCTTTTTTTCCTTTTGTATACCTGCTATCCTTTATACTTTTTATACCTGCTACTCAAAAAAATTTTATGACTTTACCATTGTGCATGTACAAAGCTTTTATTAAAATTTGCAACCTTTTTTTCCTTTGTATACGTGCTATCCTCTATATACCTTTTATACTGCTATTCAAAACAAGGATGCGCGCGCATCTCAAAACCGATTTCATTTTGATTTTAATATATAGAGAGATATTTATGAACTGTTCTATGGTTTCTAGAGTTGACCCAGTTGGGATTTTTGATTTTATTTTGAAAAATTTCGCGTAAGAACATACAGCTTAATATATATATATTGTAAAAAGAATTTATATTACTAATAAAATTTTCATTTTATTATCAAGTATAAAATTATGTATCTTCAACTCTTGAACTATAGATCGTGGCGAAAAAAATTTCATATGAAAGTTAGGGCGAATTTTGTGTGGAACGAAATTGTATTTGATTAATTAATTGAATTAAATTTTTTTATTTAATTTTTATTGAATATAGAATTTTTTTTTTTTTTCTAATAAATTCGAATTTTGTTGAATTTTTTTTTTTTTTTTTTTTTTTTAATTAACGTGCCATTTACAGCAACTTGGCTAGAGGCACGAGATCGGTTGGGTTTAGAGTAGTGGGAAGAGGCCGGTTTCTTCAATAAATTGAAGAAGTAAAGAAACAGTCACTTCGTTATCTAGGAGAAGGTTGGGAAGAGTCGGAGGAAGTTTAAATTTGCGACGTGAAGAGATGTATTGGGGGCAATCCTGTAAAATATGGCTCACAGATAGTGGAAGTGTGCACTGGTCGCATGATGGTGGTAGGGTACGTGAAAGCAGGTAAGAATGAGTAAGATGAGTGTGACCTATTCTGAGTCTACTCAGAAGGACCTCCTCTCTTCTGGAATCACGCACTGAAGTGCGCCAGGAAAGCGTATCTGCTTTAACATATCGCAGTTTATTAGAGGTAGGAGTACGTGACCAAATGTTGCACCATTTTTCTGAAACTTTATGTTTAATCAAGGTTTTGAAGTCTGCGATCGGTGTTGGTACATTGGGGAAAGGAAAAATGGTGGAAGCTTGCTTTGCCGCAAATTGAATATAATTTACATATTTGTGTATGTTGTTAAAGAAGCTGGTTTGTACATATTTTTGAAAAAAAAAAAAATTTGAGTATTTTTTCTTTGAGAAAGTCCAGTAGACTATTGCTTTTCTTTTCTAATCTTACCTGTATTTTGGCTCAAATAGCATGTCTTCAGTATTTATGGTAAACGCGTGGTTCTATAATAACTACCAGGCACACTCTTCGCCTTCCACAAGCCCTTGTGGTATACTTTTGACCATTTATATTCGCCCGAACAAATTTTCGATAATCTCGCATTTCATGGCTTCGTTCGAGTATACGAGTCGTCTGCGAGAAATGCCCGGGACACGTTAAACGAGTTAATCGATTCCCCTCATTACTACGTACTCGCCCTCTCATCATCCAGGAAGTAATTATTCGCCGGTTATGCGACAGACGGGCGTAACGTTGCGTACCGGTATGTGAGAGCGGCCGATTGTTTATATAAATGGCTCTCGAGTATTGGGTAAGCAGCGGCGACGATTTATGTACACTTCGGCGATACGTTTCGAGCGCGTACTCGAGATAAATATTACATGGACGTAGGTGAATCCGCCGCTCACATACACCGGTGTCAAGGTTCCAAAGAGAGAAATTTTCTAAGGGCGTGGCTCGCGGGGCTTACGCGAGTATTTTGACTGCATAGACGGTGTACAGTGACCGGCTGATCGATTTTAGAGGACCGCGACGCCAACGCAGACGTGTCTGACGATTAGGCGTATATTTTTTTCCTCGCTGGTTGGTATTTTCATTCTGTAGTCATATTGTTAGGGCGTCGGGTACGGCTTCGTGTAATTTTCGCCCGTCACGTATGGGCTGGGAAAACGGGCGTGCGAGCAGGTGTGGCGCTGCGTGTCTCGGATTTGTGAAGTTTTCGCCGACTGTGGCTGAAAAAAGCGTAAAGTTGACCTTGCCAAGGACGAAGTAACCCTTTCGGCCGACGTGTATTCGAGAATAACGGTAAGTTGATGGATCGATTCGTGTGCTCTGGTACGTCGTACATAGTACGCTACCAATTACACGTCGTCGGTTGTTTTCACCGACGATACAGTCTTGCGTAGAATTTCTTTCGAAACTTGGTCGATTTTTCAACAAACAAACGCGTAAAAATGAAAGTTGCGTAAATCGTCCGCACCGTAGGTCGGCTAAGACGCCCTCGCGTTGTTAACGATTACTTCATCAGAGTCGAAACATTCGCATCTCCGACGTCTGGAATATTTATAACGTCGACCGGTGCCGTTCGTCTGGTCGCCGGCGTGGTACGTAGATGCGACGTTGAGTCGCCTCCGACGAATGTCGACCTACATAGAAATCAACCCTTCAGCCTTGAACCTGAGAAATTGCAATTTTTTATTCGGTAAATTCCGCCACGTCGTCCAGTACCGAAGCCATATTGGGACTTCGGTCAAGGTTTACGATCAGGGAAACGTATCACGCTGACGTTAGGGATGGAAAATTGAAAAAGCCCAGCTCGACAGAGCTGCGTGCCGTAGAACGCCGTGTGCGTAATAAATGTGCCGGCTTCGCGTGTCGCGACCGTCTCTTTTATGGGGTTAAATTGCAGGCCACTAAAGTGTAAATTATTGCCGGCATTTATGTAATGAAAAGGCGTGCCTTCGAACGGTTATAAATTTCGGTAAATACGCCGTCCGACTCTCCGTGGAAGAGAGCGACCGCTGCGAGCTCTGTGCGCCACCCGCGTACCACGTTTATTTTTATTTCTTCCTGTTTCCACGGTAATTTGATTATCGAACGTGATATTGTCGTTATACATGTAACAGGTGAAATTAATGGGGTTGTGCCGGAATGTGCAATTATACCGGTGTACACGATCGTGGAAAAAATTCATATCGGGGTACACGTACGAGCGTGTCTTCGGGGTATTTGGTCAGCTTTAATGGGGCTTAATGAAAAGCACCCTCAAAGGGTAAAATGCCATTTTTACCACTCGCCACGCCGTGTGTTTTTCGCTTCGTTGGGTGCGTTAGTTGGAAAATTCTAAATTCACTCTCTAGTGTTCGCTGTCGGGTTCGAAGAATAGTGAATAAATCACCGAGTATTTGAATTCAACCCTCACGAGTACCTATCCGTACTACACGAGTACGTTTTTTTTTCTTCTGACTTTTCATCGTACGACTCTCGAATATCAGAAAATCGAAAATGCCCTCGAATTCGAATTAAACGACTTCGAGTACGTATCAATGGATACCACATATGGTGATGTTGAATTTTCGTACCTTTGTTCTTTAAATGGAGTTTCATGCATTTTTCACTGTGAACCCTGAATAATTGAAAATTAAGGTCATATTTGGATTCAGAGACACTCAGAATATGTAGATCGATACACTTCGCGAGTATGTTGAATTTTCATTCTTGCCCTTGATATTGGATTCTTCGCGTGATCGCCTTTCAAACGTCAAGTAACTGAAAATTTAAGCTGCATATAGATTCACGAACCTCAAGAACATATTAATACCTACTCCAAATAGACAGACCCATAATAAAGAGGACCTATGTAGGCTATGAGTTCAAGTCTTCTCGTTTTGGAATCTGGGGCTCCAATTTTTTTTTTTTTTTTTTTTTTAATTCAAAAATAAGCAAAGAAATACAAATGGAATAACATTTCAAAATTAGACAAAAATCATAATAAAAAATACCTACTGTATCAAAAAATGATTTGGTAAACTGATTTTTTTGGTGATGATGGATGAGGGGGGGGGAGAAAGGTTACTAGAACCTACTTCTATTCCCTAGCTCCTCCACTCACCTTATATGAGATTACGAACACGAATTTTAATTATAAAATATAGTTCTGTATTTTGATTGGCTCATATGATTCTGACGAACTAATCAAATTCGAGCCTTTGATCTGCGCAAGCGCAGTTGCAATTTCAGTCCTTATGGTTATGAAAATAATGTTATACTTCAAAATCTTGATCCTTTCACTATAGGAGTGAAGAATCGATGTATAGCCCTAACCTCGCCTGTATATTTAATGCGGGCCTACAAGTAGGTATGTTGAATTTCCATAGTTTTGCCCTGAAAATGGTTTTTAACACATTTTTGGACTTTAAAACCCATATGAGGGAAAATCAGTGGCAAATTTGAGTTCAAGAACTTCGACAATATATTGATGATACTTAATACGGGAATTAGAATGGATACGAAATCACTTTTTTTTTTGTAAATTGGTAACACTGACCTCCTACAAGTTGCCATATGACCTAAACATCAGGTTTGGCCGAATATAGATCCAATACATTCGAATCCAGTTTTTGAATTTAAATGATTCGTATTCGGATTCGATTCATTTTTTCCGGATTCGATATTTGTGTGGAATCAAAGGATTCGAATCATTTCGTTGATTTGTCGGGAATCCATAAATTGAAAACCAAAAAAAAAATCGTCACTTCGAGTTTGCAGTATCATTATTTTCATCGATGAATCGATATCATTTGTTGTTAGGGAAGCTGTGATTATGAACTCGATCATTTTTTAAATAAAAATCTATGATCTTCAATTTTGGATTTTTTAAACAAAAAAAAATTCCCAACGCTTTGATTGCATTCATTTCGTTAATTTTTAAAGGACGAACGAAGCGAAAGTTTGGTCGTTAGAAGTGTTTCTTTTGTTGGCATTTGTGAAAAAAATTGAAAAAAATGAAACATCTCATAGGTTCAGATTTGTGATTCGAAAATTGGATTCGAATCCAATATTTTCTGAATAGATTCGTGATTTGGATTCTGCCCAACCCTGCTAAAAATATTATTCGTAAAAAAAAAATTGATGTGTCGCGACATTTTTAGGTTCCAATGCCTCTGTATGAATCTGTATTTGAAAATTTATCAAATTGGGATCTGTTAAGTTTATTAGGATCCTAAAACTTTGTTTTAGAAGAATATTGTTCCATTCCCCAAGTATTGGAAAGGCCCACCCACAAAATAAATATGACAACCTCTCTGTGGGTAGGCATAGGGCTAGGTGAAGCAAGAATTGGTTGTAGGATAAAAATTATATTTTGATAAAGCTCTAAAATTTTGATCTCCAGGCCTTCCTTAGAACTCACGTTCGAGTACAATTTGCTCTTTCTGCCCCTCTCTCTCCCTGGTCCCGGATGAGTGACACTGAAAGAAATAATGTTACTCGAATTTGTTGATCTCAGTGTCTAGATTGCAATTTGCTCTTTTTTTTTCAACATTCTGTTTTGTAATATGCTTTTGGTGAATGAATATATTATCTTCCCTGCTACTTTAAATCAGCATCAGGTATGGTACTGTTCATTCGTTGGAAACAGTTTCCGAGTCCTGAATTGCAGTTTTGTTTGATATGGTTAATTTATGATAATGTAGTGCTATGGAAGAAAATAAATGTAATTAAATTCTACATGTTGTCGGTTTGCACCAAATCAAAGTATATTTTCTTTTTATTTTCGATATTTTTTTTGTCCTATTCCGATGCAATCCGCATGTATGTTGATGCAGTCTAAAGTCTATAAAAGTTATCGGTTGTGCACTCAGGTGAAATCGAAGTCGTCTCCCTGTCTCTTTTTTTTTCAACATTCTGTTTTGTAATATGCTTTTGGTGAATGAATATATTATCTTCCCTGCTACTTTAAATCAGCATCAGGTATGGTACTGTTCATTCGTTGGAAACAGTTTCCGAGTCCTGAATTGCAGTTTTGTTTGATATGGTTAATTTATGATAATGTAGTGCTAATGGAAGAAAATAAACTCTAATTACCAGCTGAACATATTGCATCGACTTTACACCAAATAACAACACTGAAATATCATACTTCATTGCATTCTCATTCATCGTTTCCAATATTGTAAGACTGGACTCGCCAATGCATCGTTACCCTTGAAGGCGGCTGATCCATCTAACATCGAAGGGTGCATTTGTCTCGGTATCGGCGCCGATAATGACGTAAGTTCTCGGAAATCCGATACATTTGTCAGACAAATCATTGTTCTTTGGGTCCGCATAGCAGACGAGCGTAAAAACACCCCAACCGTTTCCCTCCTTAATCCATCCCTCGGATAAACAAATGATGGTAAAGGAAAAAGTCAGCTGTTTGGGTACGAGCCTACGAGCCTGGTCTAATAATCTAGTCAATTGAAATTCGGTAATGAATGAAGAAATTATCGGAGTGCGGACCGTAGTGGGGGTAATCGTAATACACCGACTCAAACGTTCCGCCGATGCCGTTCCACGCTCGAACGGCATTGAACGGCTGCGATGGAAATTTACCAACTCGTTACGCAGCGGGCGGCGGATTTTCGCGACGGCTAACCAGTCATTTCCTGATGGAACGTTCAAGGTGACGTTTGTAGGGCGCGGCGTGTTTTTCGCGGCGCGCACCAAGGCAATACAACGTGCTGGTAGTAATGATGAATTGGTGAAAGGTATATGTTTATGCATATCGCTTGCACCAGCGTAATATACGAGAAGCCCGTCTAGACGAATTATCGTACACCGAGGGGTTATCAACCTACATGTTCTCGGAATTCAACTCCGTCGCGTATTGGTGCATACGTAATGGGGCCGCGCCGCAGTTGCCGTCTTATTTATTTACGCAAGCGAAACGTCAGCTATCGCAGGCTAATTTTGGACTATGGCCAACTAGTTCTGTATTTGAAACGTTCCCCATTGTTTTGACGTTTTTCGCCGTAATCGTTATGAAACTTGTACACCTGAGCGGTCTTGAAAGCGATACGAGCGTGGGCTCGTAGCGTTTTTACCCGCGTCGTCACCCACGCCTACTCCCCTGGTAGTCTAAGTTCAAAGTTAAACGACTCAGGTGCTCGGCAAACGGAAAATACCGGACGTTTGGATTCCAAACAAGCGTCCGGCGTTGACGTTCCGGTAAACAGACGAGGATTACGTAAGACATACCCGATATGTCCTGTATTTCTACATCATTGATCCGAAATAAATATAGGCTATTTTCTTTGACAGATTCTCGCTCACTTTCATTTTGAAAAGGTGACAAAACCTATAATGGAAACATTAAACTGAGATCTGTAATGTCCCCAATTCTTAATTATGAATAGTGGAGGAGGGCTTTAATGGATCAAAATTTGGTTCCATAAGTAGTTTCTGGTGGCAGTGGGGACATTGGTTTTTTTGATAGAGGGTATCTTAGATATGAAAATCATGCAATATCCCCACCCCATCCTTGATAAATGAGGTACCAGCCCCCTTCAAAGTTCCCACATCAGGGTATATTATCTATAAGGAAAAGAAGAAATACAATTTTGACTTAATTTTGTGGAGCCAGGTGTTAAAAATGATGATTACATCATTTGCTCTTCTTTGCCCTTCTTCACTGATGTACCACCTCCCTTCAAAAATTCCATATATAGATGTATTTCTATAAGAAAAAGAAAAAAAAATTAAAATTTATTTCTAACATAGTTTTGTGGAGCCAAGGTGTAAGATATAATAATTATATTATTTGCTTTATCCTACCCTTGTTCACTGATGTACTAGCCCTCTTCAAACATTCGATATATGAATTAATTTGTTATAAAGAAAAATAAGTTCATTTCTGACATAGTGTTTGGAGCCAAGATATCAGAGATGGTAATTACATTACAGTGAAGTAGTCAGAAATTTTTCTTGGAGGGAGTTTTATGGAGAAAAGTATCTTGAGATGAATCTAAGAGCTGCTCCCTCCCCCATGCACACAATTTCTTTGCATAGGGAGAGCAACATTTTTTCAAAATTTTAAACATATGTATCCACGGTGATAACGAATTTTTTATTCGTATAAAACCAAGTACTTGCTGCAAAAATTAAGTCAAAAATTTGCCCCTTTAAAACCTAATGTCCGAAAAAGTTCTAATTTACCCCAGAAGTGAAAACTAATTTTATAAAGTTAGTATATCGTGAAATACTGCCCAAATAACAGGTTTTTTTGGCACTTTCTGATACAATGATATGAGAAAATTAAGTTGCAAGAACCGTAAGTTTTTCTCAAATAATAAGGGGGGGGGTTGCATATAAAATCTTTTGGTTGAATGCATACCGTACACAGACGGACATTTTTAAGACTTTTTTATATTGCATATTTTTTTTTTATGTAAAATTTTTTTTAAATTTGAGAAACTAGATTTATTTTAATTTTTTTTGCAAAAAATTTGAAGTCTTGATTTAAAAAAAAAAATGCATGCAGTTATTAAAAAATAAAATAAAAAATCATATTGAATTTATATGATGACATTCTGCGAAAAATATTGACAGATTTTTTGGAAAGCAAAAAATTGAAATATCAAAATTTGGGAAAAATACGATTTTTGCTTTATGCCCCGTTTCTAGAAGAACTATGCAACCAAGGAGGATCTTGTTTGATAAAAATTATTCAGGAATACCTGGTCAATAATTTAATGCGAAGATTTTGTAAAATTTTAGTTTGGTGGTGGTTTGTATGGAATTGACTGAAGTAACATGACAAAAATTATGAGAAAGTTGAACAGTTGTTGAGATGAAATAGGAATTTTGCAAAATCCTTGCATTAAATCATTGACCAGGCACTCCTGAATAAAAATTTTTCAAAAAGATCCTCAAGGGTTGCATAGTTTTATGGAAACGGGGCATAAAGCAAAAATCGTATTTTTCCCACAGTTTTGATGCTTCAATTTTTTGTTTTCCAAAACATCTATTAATATTTTTCGCAGAATGACATCATAAAAATTCAATATGATTTTTTATTTTATTTTTTGAGAACTGCATGCATTTTTTATTCAAAAATCAAGACTTCAAATTTTTTGCAATAAAAATTAAAATGAATCTAGTTTTCCAGTTTTAAAAAAAAATTTATTTATAAAAAAAATGCGAAATATAAAAAAGTCTTAAAAATGTCCGCCTGTGTACTGTATGCGTTCAACCAAAAAATTTTATATCCTACCCTCCTACCCCCTCTTGCAAAAACCGAGTTTTTGGTTATTTGATTTTTTTGGAGTTTCAAAGATGAAATTCTAACCCTCTAAAACCAGAAAAAAATAAATTGCCAATTTTATTAAAATTTAGAATATTCTTTCATCAGTTTATGCGAAGATGAATTTTTTTGTGTTTTGAAATCTTTCAGAGAATACTTATTTCCTTTTTGATTTTTGATGATTTATTGTTGCAGTGAAAAATGAATGATTATTTTACTTACACTGTTGATGGAATGAAAGAAAATTAAATTGAAATGTTGTTCTTCACGCTTGATTTTTTTTTAATTGATTGGCTGTTTTTTTTATTTATTTTTATTTTTATTTTTTTTGATATTTAAGGACTTAAATATGACCCCAACACACAAATTTCAATTTCTGAGAATTTGAAAAAATTTACAATTTTTCAGACTGAAAATTCCTTCAACGCTTGTGATTTTACTTCATCAACGTGAAATTGGTTATAAAAAAAAAGTGAAATATAATTCTTCGTATTGAATTCTAGGTCCTCTGTTAAATTATTTGCATCATTCTTCCTTTCTCCACTGAAGTACCAGCTCCTTTCAAAGATTAAAATGATTACCTTCGGAGTTGGGGACATAACGTATTTCATATTACTAATTCCACGAGTCTTCATTTCAGGTAATTCTTTTTTTTGCCACATTTGAATTGAAAAAGTTCGTTTCCTAGACAACTTCTTGGCCACCGAAACCAGACTAGTACGTTGGGCTCCGGGTCGACAAAAATCGACTGCACGCTTCGCAACGCACCCTTGTCAAACACTTGCCAAAACCATCAGCTCTGTCAGAAAATCGTGCTCGTACAAAAACAATGACTCATCAAAATGAAATACTCACGATCTGGCAAACTCGCCTGTATTATTCCCAACCATCAAAGATTCCCTCTCCATTCGTGTTATGTTGATCTCTAGATCATTACGACGTACTGTATTTAGGAAACGTTCCAGCCGAAGACGTTACGTCAAAGGAAAGGGCCACAGACGCGGGACGCGAACGGCGGAAAAAGCGAAACTGGACGGTCGCGACATACGGACGCCGTGTCTGGCATGTACGCCTGCTGGCCAGCCCGGCGACCATATTTGCATGTTCGGTAGCATATACGCGGTCGCGCACTGCGCCCATCCTAGTCCCGTGTAAGTTCTTGAATATGTTCCAGATTTTCTTACGAGAAGAATTTACATTTATCAATTCGGGCCGGCTTCTTTGGTTCGCCGCCGCGTTGTTTTGCTTTTTATTACGCGCATTAAAAGACCGGTAAGACGACTGTTCGATATTTTCAACTTGGTCGTCGATTCGGATTTTCGTTCCGAGCGTAGTGGTGTTTGAATGAGCGTAGTGATTTTCAACGTCGCCTCACCCCCACCACCCTCTCATTGTATTCGTAATGTAAACAACTTCTCGATAACGTAATTTCATTGTAAAATGGTTCCTGTTTTGGTTAATTCGTTGGTTGTTTTATCAACGCTGTGAATGTTTAGGTTGATTTATCGACGTTCGAGTATTTTATAAGATGTTGTGGATTTACCTGATATTTATAACGTTTTTTCTTTCTGGTTTTATGTTACAGGTATGTCGTGCTGTTGATGCCATTAATGCTGACTGTCGTAAGTTTATGATTTTTAACGTATGGCGGGTGCGTTGACACGACGCCGAGACGTGTGAAGGAAATTCAGAGCACGTCAGGTACCAACATGATGCATTTAGGTAATCGTAAGACTTCGAGAGTGATGGGCAAAGTAAACAGTTCCTCTCGCCTGAACTTTTACAGCACCCAGAAGGATGTAATATTTTTAGTTTAGAGTTAAGATTGAGATATCTCATAACATAAAAAAAATAATGATTATACTTGAAGTTTCAAAAAATGTCATAAAACGATGCAATATTAAAAAAAAAAAAAAAATTAAAAAAACTTGAAAATGTCCCTGATTGAAAAATGGCCTAAAATGAAAGAAGTGCCTAAAAAAATGTTTAAGAATAATGAAATTTGCCAAATGAAAAATAACCACCACCATACCTCCCACCACATTCCAATAAAATTTCATACAAAAAGTAACAAAATTATATCAAATAAAACGAAGAAATGGGCTAAATCTGTAATGCCCACAATAAAAAAATAGCCAATAAAACTAAAAAAATGTCCACAAATGAAACAATAATGAAAAGATCCAGCGAATGGAAAAAAGTTCACAAATGATAAAATTATCACAAATAAAAGAAAAATTTCAAGAATTCCATCATTAAAAAAATCACAAGTCACGTGACAAAATGTTTAAATTTGAAATGAAAAATCTCTAAAATAAAACAAAAAATTCTAATAAAAAAAAAAGCAAGTCCGAAATAATGTCTATTAATGTGAAAATATTCACATATGAAGCCAAAAAATGAAAAAAAAATTACAAAATTACAAGTAAAAAAATGACGAGAAAAAAGTGTTTACAGATGAAAAAAAATTATTTTTTACCTGTGCTATTTTTTTTTTTTTATCAGGAACTTATTTAAGCAAAATTCTTGAGTTTCGCTTCCCCCTTCCCTTTCCACCAATAATCTTAGAAAAATTTTCCTTTCAACCCATTGTCTCAATAGACTGCTGAGCATACGTTCTGTTGAGAAGTTACGTGCTCTGTAATGAGTGAAAGAATGACAATGATTTAACAATATTTCAGTATTGAAGAAACTGAACTCATGAAGAGTTCTGACGCCAACCTCTCCCCTCCCTTTCTCCACAGTCATGTTACAGATTGTACATTAGACTGATCGTGATAATGATGTTTGTTTAAAAAAAAAAACGCTTGCAGAGGATTTTTATAGATTTTTTACCTGTTGAAAAATGGGTTCGTAGTGATTTGTTTGTACGAAAAGTCATCAAGTAAATATAACGTATTTGATTGCAACAGAGGATTACTGAATTGCAGAAATTTTGATATGAACTCATTCAGAACATATAAAGCTCTAGCTGCTTTTCTAACTGCAAACTTTTCAACAAATCAAGATTTATAAAATTTAATTGGCCATTTTCGGCTTTGTCTAGTTGGAAATTCTCGACCATTCTCCGGGCCAGACTTACGATGGTGCAATATAATGGTGATTCAATAAATTGTTCGCAATTTAGGTCCACATACCTTCGTGTAAAGTCTTTAGAATCTCTGAAAACTGTGATGCATAATGTCCGCGTAGAAATCCGTACCATTCCTTTCAGTATCCCTCTTTGAAACATGATGCAGAAATTTCTCGTTGTTCCACCACAATCGTCTCGAATCCACGTCTCATCCCACAGCGCAAAAAAATACCCAAAACTTTTCCAGACACCATTCATCGCTCATCTCTCACGCTCGTATCCAAACAACGGACGAGAAAAAAAGCGCAAAATTACCAACCACGTTGTGCAAATCTGGCAACGCTGCGAACTCGCGGAACGTTGACGATAACCACATGGTGCGTAAAGAAGTGCGTATTTAGGAAAAGAAGAGAAAGGAAAACAAATCTGGCTCGTTCTATTGTATAAACCATATACCGCTATCTAGTTCTCTTCTAATTTCCAAGAAAAACCTCAACCATGTGACCACCATTTCGCTGGTCCATTTGCCTTCTCTTGCCTACAAAAGCGATAAATTCCAATTCTCGAGAGGTCGATCGGGTTGTTCTTTCGGTAGCCGAGTTTATCGGGGGTTTTTTCTTGCGAAGGTATTTGCCAGGTTTTTTCCTCTTGTTTCTCGCTTTCGTGAAATGCTCCGAAAGACGAGACCGCTTGAGGTGGATTTTTTGCGGTGTCCGTGAACCGGTTTTTTCAGTTGCGTGACAATCTGGACTCGGCGTTGGTTTTTTTATTTTTTTACTCACAAGTTCTCGAATTGGATGCTCGGTCTTATTTGTGGAATATGGAAAGCATTCTTCGTTGGTAGGCTGAACGTTTTCCACCAAAATCAAACAAATTCATATAAAAGATTTTTTTTTATTTATTCAATGAAAGGTGTATTTTATCTCATATCAAAATTCTCTCCTTGCAATCCCTCTAAGGTGCTTTTTCGGACTTTTCATCCTCTCAATATATTATGTTTTTCGCATATATTTCGCCAGGATTCAATTTCAGTAGAAAAAACATCATGAAGTAAGTTATTCTACATTATATTTCCTACAATTTCGTTCTCATACACATTTTCGCAGAACCCATAGGAGAGGCACTAAAGAGTCTTCAAAAAGGCTCAATATGAAAGCTACGTGACATTTTTCAACGTCGAACTTGATATATTCATGCTCGATGATGAATATATTAACATGTATAAACACTTTGTATCTCCTTTACCCACCCCCTACTTCATGGAAATGTTCGTCCTGCCCCCCCCCCATTTTCATCCGATGGAAATTTGAGCTTACATAATGCATATTTTCCATCCATTATAATTATTGCCATACTATTAGCGTATTGTATAATTATGATTGATAATATGCTCTTGCATTAGAAATACCCATTCTCATGCGATTGAAAAACCTTTGACACCTTTTTTCTCTGCAACAAAATTATTCAATATTTAATAAATGCCTGACTAGCCTAAACTTATTAATCGAAATGAGAATAAAAAATTCTCACATTATGTATAAGTCTAACAATATAATTGAGATGAGGAATAATGTTTAGTGCCGTATGTGTTGAGGGTCAAGAGGCCCCTGGGATTAACAGCAGAAGGGCATCCATAGAGAGTTGAAAATATTATACTACAGTATAGAACGAAAATAATATACATTTCTCTAATATGAAATTCCAATTTTTTTTTTCAATGCCGAATGTTGAATGTATTTTTGAATATGATTTTAATAAATTGTATTTGATAAAAATTATTTTCGTGATGATTAAAAAAATTAATTAATAACCACCATGGCCGAAGAAAGATCACTTCATGGTTTAAGTGGGAAGCTGTTGAGTATGCGTAATTCAAATTTTGATGTCCTATGAAAGATTATGTGAAGAAAAAAGCAAGAAAATTGGCCTTCTAATGTCAAGTTAATTTTTTGGGGGAATTTTTTGTAGCTGTCATTTACGTATATAACCTGATAGGTTTTGCATGTATTCCATTTTTATTGAGAAAAAAAATTAATTTTTTTTCATTTCACAGTTCGAGTATTTTTGGGCTTTCTAAGGGCTTCGCAGAATTTTTGAACATGGACACAAAAATCTCAAGTTTGGCTCAGCATTATTTTTCACCTCAATTATATCATTAGATTTATAGTCCCAGAGCTGACGATGAGGTGAGTCGTCATTTTCTTCGCCCTTCTACATTTGTAAGGGGAGACATTTTTTTTTTAGAATGTTGTAGAGGAATCCCCACCGAATATAAAAAACCATGTTGTTACCCATGGCTGTGGTCTTATGTTTGCGGGGGAGGGGGAAGTCAGGAAAATAGCATTTTCTCGTTTGCAATTAACTCGGCTACCATTATGGGTCGTAAGTGAAAAAATTTTATACGAATATGAAGGTCTTTGGGTTCCCCAAATTTTCTGGGTTGTTATCACAACAATAGAATGCCCTTGAACCTAAATTGCCGTAGACTATTAAAAATTTGATTTTTCGAAAATACCTCGTTTTTCGGCACATTTACAGAGAAAACCCTCTCGTTAAAAATTGAAAAGCGTAGGATTTCTGACTAATTGGGTGGATTCAATTTTCATAAACCAATTTTGGGGGCTGTCCAAAAGGTGTGCAGTTTGGTTTTTCGCGTGTAGTGCTGATATTATTGGTCGCAGGTGAAAACTGTTCCTAACACCATGAAGGTAATCGAATTTCCAAAAAATTGAGTAGTAATCATTTTCTCCCCATGGTCCATAGTTTTTGAGTTTTCGAGGTGCTCTTAACCGCAAATTTCTAAATAATCATTAAAATTGCCTTTTTTTCAAAATATCTCGCTTGTCGACCCTTTTAAGTGAAAAACACTTCGGTTAAAAAATGGAGAGCATTAAATTTGTAATAAATTGGGTGGTAGCAATTACCCCTAAAATCAAATTTTGGAGGCGCTAAGTGGGGGGGCAATTTGGTTTTTCACATATATCGTGGCTACCATTGATCCCAGGTGAACGTGATTTACTATCTACATATTTGAACATTTTGTATTTTTTTATAATTTCAGCCACAGTAATTTTTGTTTGCTCAAAATAAGGGGGGGGAGGGGAGGGTGAAATTTTTTTCTCGATGAAATGAAGTATATGTAAAAAATCTTTGATGTTAATTTCTTCGATTCAATTACATTTTTCATGCATTTCTACCATACTTAGAAAATTAATTCGGGACTTGGTTTCGCCTTATTATCGAGATTCGGAGTGCCACGAAAACGCTAATATACGAAATTCTCGTTATTCCGAGAAAACAAATTCGATACAATTTCCCGTCCTGACGTCACCCGGTGTTTGTGATTTAAACCAAAACATCGACGTAATGGCGAACATTACCACGTTGCGAATACTGGTTAACAACCGTTTACCGCGCAACGAGTCCGCATCGTGGCTGAACGAGCCCCGCACCTCTCGCCACCCATTATCTTCATCCGTCGGATAACGAGCGGGTGTATACCGTTCGGCGGACGTACTCGTAAACAAAGCGCACAACCGACTTCAAAGGTTCGAAATTTTTTTTTTCCAATAATTAAACGGCGTATTTTTATAAAACTCTAATTAATACTCCGGGTTGGAGATAAATTACGTTTTGTGCATTTACCGTTATTATTTTAAAATTACGCGGATGTAGCGTGCGTATATGGGCGTTAATTAATGCGACGAGGAAGCGAACGCGACGACGGAATTTGAGCGAGCACTGGCAGGGTGCATCGTGCGTAATAAATTCCCCATTCGGCCGCTAGCGTGATTTCGTAACACAGTTACGACTGACCGCCCACAACGAGACGCGGTCGACCGGTTAGACGCGAATATGCGGCTAGTCGCGATCTATCCAGCGGAATACCATCGTATGATAATTACGTTTCGAAGATGGACGCCGATGATAATTTAGAGCCGCTTCGAACCAGTTTGCCAGCGTCTACGTTGATAATTTCACTCGTTCGTCAGTTAAAAACGATATAACCCGCGAACACGATGTAATTAGATTCTTTTCTATTATACGCTATAGCCTGCTCGTTCCAGCGTTCCAGAATCGACGAGGAATTTTTCATAATTTTCCCCTCCCGAGTTTCCTTTTTACCCCTTTTCTGCTACTGTGTTCTTTTTTTTTCAGTAAATGTCGAGCGTTTATACACTACTGTTAAACGCCGCTTGTACTACGAGTTTGTAATAATAATGAAAAATGATGTTAGCCGGACCCCGATGATGGACGTTTGATTGTTGTCGATCAACAAAGGTCGTCCAGAATGTGTTTTGTCGCTACGCCTTTTCTCGGCGCGAAACCAGTTTTGAGTTGCATTTTTTTAAATGCAAGAAAGGGTTTGTACCTTGTATTGTTGTGGAACACCTCGCAGAATCTTTAACAGTATCTTTTTTGTGCGGTCTATTCTTCGGCGCGGACTTTTTTCTCTCCTTCTTCGGGGGTTTTGTTGTTAATACAATTTGAAACATGTTAAACGCGATGCATTATTATACTTTGAATAGAATGATTGGACGTCTCGCGTTTTCTATTGATTTTGTCAGATGACCAGTTTTTCCTCGGCGCATTGTGCAACCGCCGCGGGCTCCTTCGGGATTCTCTCCACGCCAGCTCCGGCTCACGTTTTCCATCGCCTTCGTTCTTATCGGAGTATCGTCTAAGCACGCGTGCCTTCTACATACGCGGAAATAAACGCCGCGTAATTTATGTAACGAGTAGTCTAGTCTTTTTTAGCGACAGGAAACCCATCGAATGCGTCGCGTCGCCTTCGTGATTTATAGGACGTAGTGGCCATCGTATTTGTATTGTGGTCACGACGAACAGTTTTTTTTTTCGCGATGCATTCGAGGTGCAGGAAATCGTTCGCTAAATTCGTCCATGTTCGCAACGTTATACCAGACGTGAGGTGAATGTGGCGCGCCAACGTCGATGGCAGGATGTCCACGTTTCCTGCGTGTATTCGCGTGCATACGCTCAAACCACCTTCCAACCAGTAAGCGGTTATGTGTATGGTAATTTTTTCGCTGCGCATGTAAATGAGTCGAGATGGATGTTGGACGGAATTTCGTTTTTAAGCATGCCTTCAGGCGTTTACTGTGTTGTAGACATGTTCGAATGGGTTTTTACACTGGTTCGTGTATTTGACTCGGTTCTTTAGTTTCATTTATTTTTGAGGGGTTGATGTGCTGGAAAAAGTGAAAGCAATTGGAAGCGTCGCATAGAAGAAAAAAAAATCAATCGATTTTCTGACCCAGAAACTCGTGAAGATTGTAAGCAATGAATATCGGAGATGCCAATTTTATAATCAAGCATTTTCCACGTCTACATTAATTGAATTGACTAGAGTTGATGAAATATCGAAAACTATCGATAACTCCAACTATCGATAGTTATCGATAACTTTTATATGTTATTGACGTTATTGATAATAAAAAATTTTTATGCTGATAGAGCAAAGTTTTTGTCTTAAAATATTCAACTGGTAACATTGTTGTTAGTTGCTGTAAATTTACAAGTTTGAAAATCAATAGAATTCATGATGCAACTGATACAAACCAAAAAATAAAAAATGCAAAGATGTGAACGTCACGTGCAAAGAGATAAAAATTTACATGTGTTGTAATGTGACTTGTAAAATGATTTTTTATTTTTTCATGCAATAAAAAAAAACAACTTTAGCAGCGTAGTATGTCTTCTGCCTTTCTACACTGGTTTCCAGTAAAAATCAACGAAAAACTATCAAAAACTATCGATAGTTCTCCAACCCTAGAAATGACTAAGGATGTAAAAAGACCTATTTCATAACAAATGTGTTCATTTTGTATTCGAACTTATGAACAAACCATTGAATCACTTCAGTGCGAAGAAAGAACTGCTTTTTGAGGAAGTTTTGACTTTGAGTCATGAAATAAATGTTCATAAAGAGCTTCAATTTGGTATGTAAGATGTGTGGAGAGCAATATTATCACTCCCTGATTAGACCTTAGATTTTAAGCGGAGGAGCAACGAAATTGTGCAGCTTCGTATGTATTCGTCGATGATCTGATGTACTGAATGTGATTTTTCTTTTCTTTTTTTTTAAATTTTCTATCCTTATTTTTTCAATAAAAAATGTATGAAAATGAAATGCAAAAAAATATTATTTTTTTATTTTTTCAAGTTCGTAAAATGGAACATGAAATGTAATACCTTGAAAAAAGTATTTATAATACAAAAAAAATAACACTTCGATAAGTTCGTATTTCCTGGTAAGATAAAAACTCATGCCAATGCAATAAAAGTAATTTTTCGAAGAATTTTGGATTTAAATTATACCATAAATTATAGCAATAGGAACTCCGAAAAATTTTCAACTATTTTCTGATGAAACAAAATCATAATAATAATGATGATATCGATAGAAAATTATGAAACTGACCTTTAAAAAAAAAAAAAAAAATATCATCAATTCTGAATGATCAAATTTTTGATTTTTTCAAGTTAGTATTTATTTTCTAGTCGAATTTTTGAAGAACAAACAAAATATAAAACGTAATTATGACCAAAAAAATTAATGTTTTTGGTTGAAAAAAAAAACCTGGTATTATTGAAAGTAACTTTTAGAAGTATCTGATTGGAATTATATGATAACAATAGTAACGTGAAAAATTCACGCTTACAAAATTGATCTTAAAAATAATCTTTGAATTCAGGATTATTCAGTTTTTTTAAATGAGTTTTTTTAATTTTAATTCAAAATTTATAAGTTGAAAATTATTCTAAGTCTTTTTGTTTTATGTCGTTTCATATTATTAATATTTCGTTTCATATTCTTTTTTATTAATTCGTCGTATTTTTTTGTATTATGTTTCCATATAGTTTCTATTGAAGAAATAAGGACAAATGTAAAAAAAAAAAATATGAAAATTACATTCAATATACCTGTATAATATTATCATTACACATTACACAAAAGACGAATACGTACGAAATTGCACGATTCCGTTGCTCCTTCGCTTAGAATCTAAGGTCTAGTTACTCCTCGAATATGAATCAACATGGATTTAAAATGGTGGATGCTCAAATTTAGGGGGGAGGGGAGGGTTGAATGTCTAATCACCACCAAAGGCTTTTTATTTTTTTAGGTTTTTTTTTTTTTATTATTAAAAATGTAAAGAGCGGAAATAACCCAACACTTTTTTGGTACATATCAACCTTTTGGTAATTTTAAACAATTTACCATATTTTTCACTCAAGGTTGTAGAACTGACACCACCAGCCCCCCACCCTCCAACAGCGATCCTAAAACCAGCACTGTGCGGAACTAATGATATCTAGTCTTCTCTAACCTTAGATGTATAAGCTCTAGCATAATATCTTTCTCAAGTTGAATATTCTTAACATTATTTTTATATTATTTTATTCTGTTGAATTTTCCTACTTGTTTACAATGCGCCTAGAGGTAAGGTAATTATAAAAATGGGGTGTAAATTTCATAAACAGGTTGCCAACCAGCTTACTTGAGGTAACTTGACTACATTTTTTCAGTTTCAGCTCCAGTTATTTTTTTCATGAATAAAGTTTACCAAAAACTAAGAAAAACTTTTTTTCGGTATTTTGCTTGAAATAATTTGAAAAAAAGGTACATATTTTCCCCATAAAACCATGAAGATTTTGTTACTTTTTGAGTATTATTTATTTTATGAAAAGGAACGAAATTGAACGGTAACACTGGCAATTTTTTGAAACTCACTTCATTGCACTTGAGCAGTTCATCTCCCCCCTCCCCTTCACCAAAAAAAGGCAGAAAAATTTTGTCATTTTTTGAAAATTTTTTTTTTTTAAAGAACTATGTTGGAGGCAATATTCCCAATTTTCAGAAATTCGCTTCATGGCACTTCAACGATTTATTATTTTGGAAATGATTTTTTTTCATTTGAAAAATTGAAAAAATGAAGTACATGTAAGCACTAATTATTAATCATGGATGAATTACTTTATAATTATTTTGAAATACAGAGAAATATTTTGAAGATAATTTTTTTTTGTCTGGATTTTTACTTTTTTCATCATTGAATATTTTTTACATAATTGAATGGTTTTTCTTTTTTGAACCTCAAGATATTTTTTGAAAGCGTTTGATTCTGAAAATTTCATTATTTTTTGATATTTTTTAAATTTTTGATTTTTTTTTGTCGGAATCCAAGTTTTTTATTTTCAAGTATTTCTTTAAAACCTCTTTATTTACTATTGTTTTTATTTTTTTTTTTACGTGTTATGTACCGCTCCTGTGTCTAACAGGCCAAAAATAGATTTATTCATTTTATACAGTTTTATCATTTGAAAAAATTTTCTTGGCATACAATAATTCATAAACTTTTGACGTTTCTTCGTTTCTTTGGTAAATCTGGCCCAGAGGCAACATGACCCCCTTCACCCTTCTTTATCTGTGGCTTTATAACTTGTCATACAAGGTACCTAGATTCTCAAATTTCTATCTCCTTTCTTCTTTTCTTTTTTTTTTCTAATTTCACTATCGAAAAATATTCAACTTACGCGAAGTTCGATTTTTCACGAAATTGTTCTTCGTATTTACCATAAATTCGGAAGAAAAAGCATCGTGTAGTCATGAGCTTAGCTATCGTGGAAAAAAGCGTTCCACGGTTTTAGGGTATTGAAAATCGATATAAAATATTTTTCCTCTCCCCTCAACCTTCCCATTCTTCGCCCGCCACTGATATTGGTCGAGGTAAACGGAGCAATTTTTCGACCTTTCGAACCATTTTACGATCTTACCGCGCTCAAGCAGGCAATTAATCAGCATGGCGTAAAATTCAATCGACGATAATGTTTAAAATAGCATCGAACTTGTCCGAAACTACTTCCTAGCGCTGTTGCTTATGCGGCAACGTTCGTACGGCTTTTACGTCGACGTAAAAGTTCCTTAACCCTTTATGCGTCCGAATACGCTCAACCAACGTTCACACGTTTACCTACGCGTAGCTGTCGGTGAATTTTTTACCTACGTCTTTGTCGTTATGATTCCAACTTTCCCACATGGTCGTGTCGAACTCTATTTACGTATTTTTACCCCGCGGAGCGAAGACGAGAATTTGAATAGCTCGGTGTCGTAAACGCTGAACGGAAAGAACGACAAAAGATCGACAACGGCGATTGTCGAACAATGGTATTTTTTTAATGACCTTTGAGTACGATAAATGGTCGCCTTTATTTGAAATCTTAGATTCATCTTCTCGAAGACGTAACAAGTGTAAACAGATTTCAGCTTAATAAATATTCGTGTTACGACCTCTCTCGTTCGATTCACTCGTTATCGCCAAAGGTTAAACGAGTTTTCCCATTTATGCCGAAGCCCTTTTATCTAGCTTTTTCTACGGTTCACGCAGTACCGCTCTTGGTTCGACGTCATAAGTAGCGCCACTCTCGAAAATCACGAAAACAAACTCATCACCGGCCTATCGTACGATTCACGCGTCATATCGCGTATTGTTTCGTCGGCGCTCGTCGCCACCGTCGAGTTCTCGTAATCTCGTAAACGCGCGTTATTCTCGTTACAATGAAGAAATATAATTTATAAATACGCCAATAATACGCCATTAACGGCAGCGCGATTAACAGGTATTTGTTTGGCTTGTTTTCGCGTGTGCAACGGCGACGGCGGCGGTGGCTTTTTATCATTTTTAAACCGCTAAATTGACGTAAATAACACAATTAAGAGGTTCGAAAACAACTTTAATTCGAGTATCAAGCCTGATAAGTGGTCTATGTATTTTTCGCCGATTGACGCTCGTTTAAACGCCACTCCGACCATCGTTAATTTTTTAATCCGTAAGCGCGTACGATCTATGGCTAAACCGCCATCGTATTAGTTATGCTGCGAAGCGAACCGAAAGTGCATATCTAGTTGTACGACCACGTGTCTTGGCAACTCTTCTTAATGGCTTTTGATCGACGAGCACAGACAGTATTGGATAAAGAGGTGAGCGGAATTTAGGACGTTGACCGAATACTCTGTAAATGGCCACTGTCTCGCTCAACCTAGTAAGAATGAATTCGTATGAAATATTTACCTCTCGTGTACTCGTGTATGGTCGTCAACAACGTTGAAGGATGTTCAGATGATCTCTAGCGAATCCTGAAATCCCTGTGAATGCTCTAAAGAAGTTTACAAGTGGTTCCAACTATAGCCTTTTGACATAATCGTGCTTCTTTTTGTTGGCGAGCATTGTTGCCATTCTCTTGTTCTCCCACACCCCCTTTTTCATCTTATGAATCGTTCCAGTTGAGTCTGGACTTGAACAAAATCAAATGAAATTGGAGAGAATTATTCTGAAATCTGAGTATTGTAGATGAATTTCGGAATCCGCATTGAGATGGTCGTAAAATTGGAGCTATAATATGAAAACTGGACCAGAAGTGAGTACTATGGGGTTATTGTGAATGTAAAATAAAGAAAAAAAATGTAAGCAGCCATGCCGCATCACTAGAGCTGAGTTTTTAATTGGAGCTTATTTAGATGGTTCGCCATTTTGTGAGCAGTTTGAGCCAAATTCAAGAAGGCCATATTCTGGTCATCAACTAATTCTACATATAAAGTTTGACCTTTTTAGGTCGATTTGGTGAGGAGATATGGAAGGTTCATGAAATTTCTTGTGATAATTTCCTCTCTGAAAGCCATTTTTCGCTCCAATTCTCCTTCAGATTTACTTGGAAAATTATAATGTGAATAGGTTAGTCATTCGAACTCGTTTTTTCATATGACATCACTACACAAAATTTTCGACCACTTGTCTGCTCCCTAAATATTTTGAAGTAGATAACCCCCTCCTCTTTCCCTCCAACATCATGTATGAAAGTGAATTTGGGATTTAGTATACTTCGTATTTCAAATAATTATATGAGTCCATATAATCATATTTTGAGTCATTTGAGACTTTTCAAGCTCTTCTTAAATTTTGGTAACCCGCCATTTTGGATCCAATTTGATCCAAATTCAAGGAGTCATATTTTGGTCCCCAACTAATCTCATACACAAATTTGGAGTTATCTGGATTGATTCGGTGAAGAGATATGGAGGATTCAAGAAATTTCATAACTCAACATTTCCTCAAAACACGTTTTTTGCTCCAACTCCCCTACAAATGCACTTGGAAGCTGAAATTTGGTCATGTTGGTGTTCCTAAATCACTATTTCGTATGAAACAGAAAACGAAAATTTTGAATTTTTGTCAACCTCCTCCCCTCCTTCAGCCCCGCCTAAAATTTGAGTGATTCGCTATTTTTAATTGTATTGGAAAAACCAAAAATTACTTACTCTTTTTCAGTTTTCTTTCACTGGGTCTTTCATCACATTTTAAACGATTTTCATCAAACTCACCGATTTGTGTATCATATGTGTGGGTGTGTGTATATATATATATAATTTAGTACATTATTGCACCCAATATGGTCAGTAAAGTAGATTACCACGCCCGAAATCGACCTTCTTGCGCCCGTTGCGGGTGCTCTTTTCTTATGGGAATGTGCTGGAATAGTTGGCAACACTGTATAGAGTGGGTCGGGAAATTTTACGTCGGGTGCAATAACGTGCATATTGTACTGAACTTATGTAGCATAAATCATTATTTCTTTCTACAATGTACTGGTGATTGAAAAAATATTTCTTGTATGTGATACTGCGCAAATAATTCGATATACTTGTTATTCAGAGCGTTAGAATGCTTACGCGAGTGTATATACATATTATATAAATTGAGTTTATTTTTTATTTATTTAATTCTTTTATTCTGTGTAATTTGTACATTTTCATCTGACAACTGATATTTGTTACCTCCATCACTATGCGCAGAATTGCGTGAGTTACCCAATTTGGTGTTTAGGATGAATTGATGCATCCGTTATCGGGTGTAATATGTGGGTTTTTATATAGATGGGTGCTACCACTATTCTTATTTATATGTATACTGGGTGCAGTAAGTACATTTGAAGAACCGGGTGCAACAAAGTATTGTAACTAAGTATATGTATATATATATATACTATTTATGTGTACCAAAAAGTTGGACGTTTGTCAGATGATTACATAATTATTATCTGAAACGCAAACGTTTGATGACCCCACCCTCCCTTCCCAGATCAAGAAAGCTGTTGTAGCTGTCGTTTTTGAATTGAAATCTCAGCTGAAACACTGAATGAGTTATGTCAGATTTCGTAAAATAATTCATAAAATTATCAGATGATATAAATGGTAGATAATAATGCAATTTTATATCTTTTTGAACGAGTAATTTCAAAATCTGATTCATTTGATTTGTAATTCGTATTAAAATTGTCAAAACAATATTAAAATTTGTATTAATCAATTTAATGCGATTATTTCGCTAGTTTTTTAGCTTGTGCCAAATTACAAGAAGGGTGTTGTAATTTGACACTTTTTTTTGTTGGAAAATCTCGAATGACTGTAATCAGAATGGAATAATTTTTAGTGTCTCATTTTGTGGAAAATGGTGTCCTCTATCTTCTAAAACCAAAATCAAGTGCTTTGGCTCAGGACCACCAAAATCATGACGAATAAAATTTTTTGTGTCGAATTACACCCCTTACCCCTATCTGTATTCGTTATTTTAAGTTGAATGTAGCTTATCATCCAATGCTAGCTAGGCAATGACATTAGGTTACCATAAACACGAATTACACATTCATTACACACATCGGCGTGCTCGCAAGGTACACATGTTTTGCATAGAACATGAATCACATTTGCGACGCGCTGAGTACCAAGGCTCGTAGACGAGAGAATCTTTCCAAATCTAAATTCAATCGATTAGAAATATACTTCGAGGATTCCAAATCCCTCCGCAGGTCGCAATTTCTTAATTTAAACACCGCTCGTGATGACACATGTGTCATATATAGAGAAAGATTTTTTGCTGGTAATCTGTCGCGATACGGGACGTAATCTATCCGATCTTTTGTTCGGTTCGTACGAACGAGTGTATAAAACAGCGAACGGCTTCATTTAATATAAACAAAAAAGAAAACTTTCGTATTGTTGAGGTTATGGAATAACACGAGGACGTATTCCGCTGTCCGTAGCCGTTTATTATATTTGATAAGAGCGTAGTTGACACGCATTGTTGCCAACGAGAGCGGTTCATTTTAATAGACTGTACGTCGAGCGAAATACGCTGTGTACGAGTACACGTGAAAAAAAAAAGGAGAACGAGCGGTTGGCGAAGATATTTCATTGGAATATTAAATGTCGCTCGTCGTGTATTTCAACTTTTGAAGGACGTAAAAGCGTTGCGTTTACGAGAGGTGAACGCGAACTCGCCTATCTAAACGGTGACAAGTGTCGGATCGTTTGGCGGAATGGCGGCTAATTGCGTGTACCTCGTTCGTTGACGAACATCCTGGCATATTAATTGGTCGTAGGAGCGGAATGGACGCGAAGGGCGCAATCGAGCGATCAATTAAGCCTGCTCGTACCCTGTTACGTAACACCGTATACGTGGCTAGTCGCGCACTTGTAAGGCAGCAGATTTTTCTCGTATTTTTCCTATAAAGGGTTGCTTAATTTTTCATTCTGTAAAGAACACACTGGGCACATCTTTCATTATTAGTGCTTCTCTTGTACTCGACTATTCTGCTCTAGCTTTTAAATACGTTTCCGTCGCGGACTAAATGTCCCGCTGAGCTATTCATCGTCGATAGGTCGCACTAGATACCACCTAGATGTGCGATGCTTCGGCCATTTCATCTATCCAGCCATGTCCACCACTTCCACGCTTCCAGGCATCCCCGGGGAGCCGGGGAGAAGGTGATTCGTGGTTATTTTCAACTATATGGTCATCCTCCAAGTAAAGGCTCTGAGACGAAGTGTCGCAGCTGTTACCGAGTAATATTTCTGCTCTGGCAGCCCATTGGGAAATTCCGTTCGCTTGGCTGACTCGTACTGCAGTGTAGTAATGTCGACACTCGAGAAACGTATCAATATCGAGTATCAAGATCAGGAAGTTCGTTAATTTTCGATTTTTCGAAATATCAATAAAAAATGTATCCATATCAGAATATCGATAGAAAATGTATCGATATTACAATATAATTAGAAAATGTATCGATATCAGAATATCTATAGAAAATGTATCGATATCAGAATTTCGATAAAAAAAGAATCGATATCAGAATATCGATAAAAAACTATCGATATCGAAATACCAATAGTATTAAAATCAAATATCAATAATATCGATAGAAAATGTATCGATATTAGAATATCGATAGAAAATGTGTCGATATCAGAATATCATTAGAAAATGTATTGATATCACAATATCGATAGAAAATGCATCGATATTAGAATATCGATAGAAAATATATTGATATATCGATATCAGAATTTCCATAAAAAAAGAATCGATATCATAATATCGATAAAAAGGTATCGATATCGAAATACCAATAGTATTAATATCAAATATCAATAATATCGATAGAAAATGTATCGATATTAGAATATCGATAGAAAATATATTGATATCAGAATATCGGTAGAAAATGTATCGATACCAGAATATCATTTGAAGATGTATCTATATCAAAATATCGATAGAAAATGTGTGAATATCAGAATTTCGATAAAAAAATAATGGATATCAGAATATCGATAAAAAAAAGTATCGATATCGAAATACAAATAGTATTAATATCAAATATCAATATTATCGATATCAAAATATTAATATCTACAGCAGGGATATTTTTTCCAAAAATGTTTCATTCTTTGTTTTTATAATTGTAGCTAACGATTGAATAATTATAACTCCGTGAATAGAATTCGAAATTCATCCATCTTCGAAATTATCGACTGAAGTGGACTTATAAAAAACTGAGAATTGAAAAATGTCAAATCTATCGACACTGTGATAAAAGTCTCAATATGGAAAGATATTATAATTTGGAATATCGAAGGTGTAGGATATCGAAACTTCCGATATTTTATCGATATTTCAGTATTGAAAAAATATCGACCAGTGGTGGCCAAGATATATCACTGGGAGAGCGTTTGAAAATTATTTTCAAAACATACATTTTGCAGCTTTATAGACAGTGTAGTTTGGCGGCTGGTTGGGAAGGGAGGATTTTTTCAAGGGCTTATTTTGTTTGATGCACAAAACATATATTAATATAATTATACTTCAGTATAATATAATATTACTCGACTAAACCGTTTTTTGACCATTAATGGCAGATTTATGGGGGTATAAGTTCCATTTTTCTTATTAGAAAAAAATGTCTATGGAAAACATATTTAAATTTTTTGAATCAAAATGGTGATTACTCAATTGCATAGAACTAGCCCTTATTTGTTCTACTGATTTGAGGAGGTTTTTTTTTTTTTTTTTTATTTATTCGATTATTCGATTATAACATTACAACAGCCTAAGAGGCTTCAATTAATTTAGCTAAAGTAGATTTAAGGAGTAAGTAGAAATTTTAAAGATTGGTGAATTATGCATTTTTCACGGTTGTTTGAAGAAAATATCGAATATAGTCCTATTTAAATTTCTTGCATCGGAACGACATATTATGTGGCATTGAATAGGGTATAAAATATGTATTAAAACAACAAGCCTCAATCGATTACACTAATATTTTGATGAGCTAAAACTTTCCAAAATTTGAACCGTTTACATTTCTCCCTTTTTCTGAAAGAAATATCAATAAATTTCTACTTGGAATATTTTTATTAGAAACGGCGACTATGGCATTGAATAGAGTTTAAAATTGTATCCTAGAAACAATAGTCCCCACCTTATTCATAGAAAACTTTTCATAAACAAGACGTGACCTGAAATTTGACTGGTAGTGTAATTTAGGAAATTTTTTTTTGTAATGATTCGTAGCAATTAAAATGGTCATAGTCAATTAATTACGTGAAATTAATTAATTATTATTTTTTTTAATTATAAGAAATCTACATATTTTAGTATGATTTTACATGACCATTGTCATTATAGAATATAATTATACGATTCGACAGCATTTGAATATTCAAGAAACTGAGCTTACGAAACCCTCCCTGGCTAGGGCCACTGCCGTGAACCTTCGATGCAGGCTTCGTCGAGCGTCCAGGTTTGAAAATTATTCGAGCGAGTGGAATTTCATCGAGGTTACTTTTTCATTCGTTCACAAAGAAAGGTACATAGAAAAAATTACGAGGTCGAATAAAATTCATCGTGTGTTTACATTTCACGCGTTCGTATCGCAAAACCGTATGTTTCCGTTCGATGGTAATCGCTCATCGGGCTGGAAAAAAGAACGTTCTCGTAGGTAAACAAAAGGCGCCGCTGAGATGCATAATTCGAGAAAATTACACGACCAGCGCATCCTTCGTCGAATGCAGTTTACCGCAAATGCCTTTTAATTCGGTTGCTAACCTGTTTCTGCCGAGTAAATACGTTCGACCGTTTCCAAGTCCTCTACAAACAACCGCAAGTCTACATGGGAATGGTAAACACGAAAAAAAAAATTCTATCACCCGAGAAAATCGTACCAACCGAACGAAGCGTTAATTACGCCGCGTTTCGCGGATCGATAAGACGGCGAAGGGATTTGACAAAAAGCTCGTCGGTTTTTTATTCGTTCGAGTTTTCTCATTCGACACCACTCTCGTCAAAACAATCGAGCAGATGTATGGAAATGTGCACTAGATGCACTCATTAGCATGTTATCGCGTAGTATGGTATTAATTACGTCGAACGTATAGTTCTCACAAGCGTCGGTGGGCCCGGCACCTGTCTAGTAGAAAATGGCGACCAAACGCGCGTGCAGAAACGTCAACTCGACGATGGGAATATCAGCGATGCTGCGTGCTTTTCGTGGCCGCTGTGGTGTTGAATTCATCGCCCGAATGCACTTGTTCTGCACGTGGAAGCGGACAATGAAATGTGTCGGAATGTGCTGACCGATGGTCTCGGTGGTCGATTCGTTTTCCAATACAATCGATAAGAGTCGCAGGCGAATTAATGCACTCGTTGTATGCATTATGTATCCTATCGCGATATTTTATTCGAATTTTACGTTTCCGGTTTTATCTCGGCGTAGGCTCGATCACGTAGCCAGTATTTTTCCGTCCGTGTGTTGCTTACTAGCCTACGAAGGTGGAATTCGTCGATTGACTGTGGTCATTCGATTTTAGCTTCATTCTGGTACACAGAAGCTGCTATTTTGTGTAGGGAGTATTCGTGAACGAAAAATCTTCCTTTATTATGCGCTTTTAGGCAAAGTGAACGTGAATAAAATTCGAAATTTTTTAAAGTTTCGGCTTCATTATTTCAAATTGAGTATAATTTCATATTCTCAGACTGTTTTGTTCATTGAAACACTTATGAAAAAAAAAATTGGGAAAGTTGAAATCATTACGTTTGAATTTTATAGACTTTAATCGTCATTAATTTTTATTCTGCTGTTTCGGAGCACGTAAAATTAAGTATGTTGATACATTTTTATTCCTGGAATATTTTTTTAAAATTTCTTAATTACTCGTATTTTTATTTCAATTTATAATTTTAATATTTCTCAGAAAGTTCTGGTTTTTGATTTTTCTCAGTTTTTTACTTACAGTATTTCTTATTATGTTTTTTTTTTCATCTTTATTATTATCAGTTTTTTATTGGTTTGTCAATTTTTCATTTTTTAATATTTTTTGATATATTGAATTTTTTAACTTTGAATTTTTATTTCGTTCGTGATATTTTTAATTAATTTAAAAATATATTTTTTTATTCATTTATCCATGAAATTTATTTTGTATAATTTTTCAAAACCAATTTTCTTTTAGTTTTGCTTTACTAAATCTTTCTCCAGTTTATTGAATTATTATTGTAATTCATTTTTCTAAAAAAATGCTTTGATTAAATTTTTTTTTTCACACTTGTATCTATATACATTGTACATATTTTGTTTTGTTTTTTTTTTTAATTTTCTTTCACTTCTTATTTTCTTTTAATTTTTTTTTTCAGTTAAAAATTTTTTTTTGTCGCACTTTTCTTTTCTCGTATCTTTCTTTTTCGTTTTAAATTTATTCTAATTTACTTTACTTACTTTTTTACTTTTTTTGTTTTACGTGCCATGTACAGCTACGGGGCTAGAGGCACGGACAAGGGGTTAGATGAGTGTGAGGAGTTTGGAATCAGATAGGAAGGAGAGGACGAGGCCCGAGGCAACGTGGTCATCCCGGAGCAAGCGGGGGAGGGAGTCAGGGAGGGTATGTTTCTCTCGGAGGGAACGATATTTAGGGCATTGGATGAGGATATGATGGACTGAGATTACTGTATTGCAGGTGGGACAAGTTGGAGGAGGTGATTTATTAATCAGGTAGGAGTGCGTAAGATTAGTATGTCCGATTCTAAGACGACATAACGCTACCTCTTCGCGCCTAGATTTACTTTGTTTTATGAGTTTATCGTTTTTTGATTATTAGTTTTCAATACATATATTTTTTTACATATGTCTGCCTAATTATATTGCTTTTTTCATCATTACTTTCTTTATTTTTTCCTTTTAATTTCTTTCTCAGTTCTTTTCAATTTTTATTTTTCACTTTAATTTATTACTACTTGTTTATAATATTTATATATTTATTTTATTCTTTTCAAGTTTTTAATACACTTTATTTCTTTTCACTTCTTTATGTATATTGTTTCTGTGCTTAGCTCGTAGACACATTCTAGATTATGGTTTCAGATATTTTGGAATGAATTCGCCAGTTTATGAAGGACTCTGAGGGAGGGGATAGAAGGGTTTGCTATTGAGTATGGTTATATTTCGTTTTTAAACATGTTTCTGAGGTCACTAATTTAATTGATTAAGTTTTCCCTTTTTTTACATTCCTTCTCCAGTGTTCTCACTTTTTTATTTCAATTCAGCTTGATATTTTTGAATTGATTTTTCATTTTTGATCTTTTTCAATTTTTTATTTTTATTTTTTCATTGTATCTACAATGAAGTATAGAAGATAAGCATTCTCAGGCTGGTTATGTTTTGGGGAAGAAACCTCTCCTGCTAACTTTTAGACAACCCACTTCCTCCCTCTGCGAAACAAAATTATTATTAGCAGTTTATACCTATGAATTTAGGATTTTTTTTTTTTTTAAGAAACAAGTTGCTTTGTATGTGTATCTATATTTATGAAAAAACACCCAAATTTAAGTGCTTTTTTTTTGCTTTTTAATTTTGTTACTTAATTACTTACTTATCTCCATTTACGTGCCATGTACTGCTACGAAGGCAAGAGGCAAGGAAGAACTAAGTTAGATTGTGTTCACTTTTGGGTTCAATTTCAATCTTGACACGTGCACATTTATTTTTCAAAACTTCATCCTATTCCTTCCGAACCTTATTTTTTCTGTTCATTTTTTCTCACGTTTTTTTTCGGTTTCTCATTTTTTCATTTTTTAATTATGACATGAAAATTTTTTATAAATTTGAAATTTTTTCTGCTTTAAATTTTGCTGTTTCATTCTTCTTCATAATGTGTAGGATATTTTTAAATCAAATTGATCTCACTGCTGTAGTATTTTTTGAAATTTAGAGCCCTTGAAAGATTCCCATGTTTATTCTAACTGTCCTTTGATAATGTCTGTGCTTCATCGTATCTTAAAAATTGGAGCCCTAGCTCAAATAAGGAATAGTTCAAATTTGTTCCGTGACGTCGTTGGAAACTTCATTCAGAAATTTCCAGAACGAATAAATAAAAACAAAAAATAATGAACAAGAACAGAAAACGAACGCCTTACGTCACTCTCGATTCCCTGTTTTTTTTTTTCAAAGTATGCACAGAGAGATGAAAAAAAAAAGTTGATTCAATGACGTTTGTGAAATCCTCGAACTCGACATCGTTCGTACAAAAGGGTCGTAATAAAAGTCATTGCGGGACATGCACCGTTGACAGACTAACCTCATTACGGTAAAATTAGGGAAGCATCGGGCATTTAAACGCTTCTAGGTACGTGGTATTGGATAAAATACGGTACTCGAAATACAAAAGGCGACATTTCGCAATAGAAACTCCTTCTTTTCTTATTATCCTTCAACCAGGAAGTATACGAATGCATTCACCAATGGTCATTATTTTTTCCGGTTTCGCGACATCCATCGGACTACCGAATGAGGTTGATTTTTTGGTCGGCAATGCGGTCTACCGCGAGCTCAGCGGCGCAGCTTCCTCGCAGGTATGGCGAGGAGTCGATCGAACCGGGTGGAATATGGTTAAACCTAATAAACGGTTTGAATCGGCCAAGTATAGTTTCTTCTCTCTGCTGTGGCCATTGTTTACATACGGTATAGCCGGAGGCGCTCGTTAAGATGGGATTTTTCTTAGAAGGGTTGTTGGGCGAGAAGGAACAAAGGTCTGATGCATTTCGTGTTGTATGCGGTATGTTAATAACGTTTTCGAGAACAACATACGTGTTAAATGTACATCAGTTGTTTCCTTTTTGCGCGTGATTACAATGTATCAAATGGGCACAATGCATTGCAACAGTATCGAGGGTAATAACTGACCACCGCGACGTGTACGCAGCCCTTATGATTGACAGGTCGGTGCTCGGATGCGGTTCTCACGACTCGAGGGTTAAATTGCGATGACCGGCGATGAGCGGTTTCCAACGTATGCGTTCGAAATCGTACGTATCGTGCGAGCCGTGTTTTTCTCGCCGTTCGAGAGTTTTATTGAACACGCGTCAATGGATTCGACGATAAGAGTGGCGTCACGGTGGCCGTCTACGCTCTCGAGTGTTGTTATTCGCGATTAGCCTTATTTTGACTTGCGTTAATCGTGTTTCGGGGTTTCTTTGATTTCAGGTATGTAATGTGACGGACTTTGATATCGATTTAATTCGAGTTATATTACCGTGGGTACGTACGAAACGTCGATAATGCGGAAGAAACGAGCGATTGAAACGAGGTTGGTAAATATTTTGATACCATGTTTCTCAACAATAGGAAGAGCCGAGTTATCTGTTTAGATATCTCAAGGCAATTATCTGCTGTTCTCCATTTCAAACTATATTCGCTGTAGCAAAATGTTATCGGGGCTTCGTTCGTTAAATTAGCCGAGTCGAAGTATCGACGTATATCCTTCCGTTGACGCGGAATTCATCGTTGTTGAAAACTACGTTTGCGCTATTCGTTAAAAATACCCGATATCTTGTGTCGTTATCGTATGCATGCAGCTATCATATTGGATCTATGGAGGAAATACCTTTTTCTGCTGAAGTTGGTGCATGAGAAGACTGTGAAGAAGGCATGTCACAGAAATAATGAATCCAACGCCACTATAAATACCTACTTGAGACTAAAGGAATTCTCAATTTCAAGAATCGAAGTTGAATCTGTGTATTAAGTTGGTGAATGAAATGACTTCCCAAAGAAACTAATATAAAATCAAATGGAAAGGTTTTTTGGAAGGGAAATTGACATGGTAGCTAATGATGATGTTAACAAAAAATATTTTGCCATCAACTGCGCAGGTATTGCATCAAAAAAAAAAAAATGTAAGCAGCTATGCCGCATTACTAGAGCTGAGTTTTTAATCAAGGCTTGTTCGGGTTTGAAAACAACGTTGCTAATATCTTCATGTCTACAGGCCAACACCAAGTTCCAAAACCACGTGTGAAGTTGAATTCAGAACAAACGTAGTATTTCTTGCCATGTAATAATCATAGAACCCATATTTTTCAAATTATTTTTATAATCCGTTATTTTGGAACCATTTATATTCTGGTCATCCACTAACCGTATATACAAAGTTTGACCTCTTTAGATCGATTTGGTGAGGAGATACGGAAGATTCATGAAATTTCCTATAAGAATTTCTCCTCCAAAACCCATTTTTTTCATCTTAACTCCCCTCCAAATTCACTTAAGAACATAAAATCGGACTAAGTTATTCACTTGTGCTCATTTTTCATATGACTCTACAATAACAAATTTTCGACCTTTCATGTTCCCCTACCACATTTTGTGGTCAACAATCCCTCCAGTATCATGTGTGAAAGTGAATTTGTGTTATAGTATATTTCTCACCCTCAGTAATCATATGAGTTCATATTATTCACATTATTACGAATTTGAGGCTCCTCGAGCTCAACTCAAATTCTCATAATATACCATTTTAAATTGATTTTGATACTAATTCAGTGGGTCATATTCTGGTGACCAACTAACCTCACATTCAAAATTTGACCTTTTTAGGTTGATTTGGTGAAGAGATAGGGAAGATTAAAGTGCTCTAACTCACCTTCAAATGTACTCAAGGAGCAGAAATTTGAATATGCTGATGTCCGTGACTCAATCTTTCCTATAAGATCAAAAACAAAAAATTTGCGTCCTTTGCCCCTTTTCCACCCGCTCTCAACGTTTAAGTGATTCGCAGAATCTCTCACCAAATTTTGAGCGATTTTCATCAACGCCCCTCTCCCCTCCCGCTACACATGGGAAAAAACATATGTATCAAAAAGTTGGACATTTGCCAAAGGATTACAAATGGTCTGAAAGGCAAATATTAGAACACCCTCCCCCCTTCTCTAATCCCTCTTTCCCAAATCAAATAGGCTGTAATTGCTATCGTTTTTTAGTTGAAAACTCAGCTTAATGCAGTTGGATTTCCCAAAAAGAATTTTTTACAAATTAAAAAAAAATTTTTATTTTGAATGATCCATTTTGGTACACGTTGGTATTGATTTGATGGTTAATCTTTTTATGAGCTCCATTACTTCCATTTAAGATCATTTTGAAAATGATTTCTCTCGTTTTTTTACTTTATTATGAGAAAAAGAAGTAATGAAAAAAAAATATATATATATATATATATATAAATGAAAAATTCTTCCGAATTTATTTGGAAAATTTCAAATAAATTTTTTGAATTTTACCATCTTTACTCGGTAGTAGTTGTGTAAATTAATCTATCCTCTTCCTCCTCTCCTTCTCTATAGACTCTGTACAACCACTAGTGAAGTTCATGTCACAACATGTACTTTCATAATGTACCGGTCAAGCCTGTTTTAAGCCTATCGTTTGAATGTATTTTTCAGTCATTAAGTTTTTGAGTTCCTTTGTATACCTTGGCTAAAATTAGATTTACTCAGTTTGATAGATTTCGCTTTATTATGATGCCCCCTTCCCTCTTAAATTAATAGACATTTTAAATCGTGATTTTTGTCCAAAAAATTGATAAATTTTTGATCGGAAAAAGTAAAAAAAGTGGAGTTTCTTTGTCTAGTGAAGCAGTGGATGTTGGGGTTCCATCTACTTTGAAATTGGATGCATTAACATCTGTATCAGCTTCTAAGGTTTCATAATAATGAATTCGTATTTCCTTTTTTTTTTTTTTGCTTTTCATTCCATGAGCTTTCTTCATTCTTCAATCTGAAAAAATCGACCCCTCTTCCTTACCCTACCTGCCCAAAATAATCTTTACTTCATTAGGTGTAAAATATTGTCTCTTTGAAAATATTCTGGTGTCCGGTACCCCATGAGAAATCCCTAGCTGTACGCCACTGTAAACGATAATGAATCAAATCATCCATCCTCTACCTCCTTTGGATATCCGAAGGTGATCTTTTGGTGTTTTGCATGTCGTTTGAGTCATAAATATGGAAGAAAAGCGAAAATTTCAGCCATCATTTGCTCGCCATCACTTGGTAAGAATGCAGAAATGTTTTATGTTTATTTTAGACTTCCCAAAATTCTTGAACTTGATCTAAATACATACTCAATTGAGGCAGCTGCGTAAAATGTTTATTTCAGCCATTTTTGCATATCAACATTTTTATAAAATATTTCACCCTAGTTCTTTGTCATTTTTACGATGAGTTTTCCATTGAGTAGTTTTGTTTTTTTTAGCGCCATCGCATTTTTACACAAACGTTTTCATCATTGAGAGAAAAAAATTGTGTGTATTTTCCTGGATATTTTTATACCAACTTCAAAACGCCTCCAGCAAAAAATAACATAACAACCCTCTTCTCTTCGTTCCTTCTCTCGAGCATTCTAAAAATTTGTGAACAGATTATTTTCGCGTACGACGACGAATCGTAGTACGCTAAACGAGCTTCACCTCCTAACCGAGCGACGTTGTGCGTGATGCGAACAATACAACCTATTTCTGTTCGTTGTGTGTTTTTTTTTGGATGTATTTATAGAGCGCTTTTAAGTGCCAAAATTTTGCATCGCGCTGTCTGTTCGTTACAACTGTTAATTGGGCGACGTAAACGTGGTCTGCTTGATGAAAAATATTCCAATTTTAAACGTCCAGTATACTCTATCAGTTCGTTCAAATTTTTCTAGTATCTTACTGGAAAGGTGTCTTGGTGAAATGGATATGGCTAGTTGTATAAGTATGATGGTTCTTTGATGGCCTTATTTTGGCGGAGAGAACATGCGTTTGTTATTATTGGAATCCCAGTGGCGTGTTTTGGTTTATTTTGAAATCTATTTCGATGTCGATGACTGCAACGATTCCATGGACGAGATCATTTTGTGTTCGATGTCGCGATTCGGTGAATTTCAATGGCTCGAGACGCGAATCGATTTCTTCGCCATCGCGACGGACGGATTTCGGACACCTAGCGAATTTTCGGTCTCGACCGAGCGTTATGCGCGCGCATCGGCGGCACCGAAGTACGCGGAGGGCACGATTATCTTATGAAAGAGCGCGTGCGTGTCGGTGCGGGCGTTCTATACGAGGTCGTCGCCATTGCTGAATATGACCTACAGTTGTAAGCGGCAGCGGTGGAAGCGTATTGCGAGACAGCGACGCGAACCCGTCGCGCTCCGCGGACCCACCGTCGCCTTCGGTTTTTTATCCTAGCGAGCGGTGTGTGCGGTCATCCTCTCCCGCCTATAGACCGCGAACCGAGCCGCGGAGGACGTTAACCCGACGCCGTCGTTATGTTCGACGCGCTCCAGTGTTACCACCCGTGTCATACCTCTCTCGCCACGTCGCCTACCTATCATCCGACAGCTATATCGTCAAGGAGAAACGTCAACCTGATAGACGCTCTCGATGGGTATTGGCCCGTTATGGAAATTCGGCTATCCGTGTGTGAAATTATATACCGAGTGGAATTTCTTTCCTTTCTCGCTTCCCCATGTAACGCCATTCAACTCGAGCTCCGTTGGTACCTCTGTTCGCTGCTCATGTCATATTTCCTTCTTAGAGATACGATGACGGATTCGAAAATGCGCTGGAAATGGCAGCTTTCCTTCTCTCCATCTCCGAGTAATTTCTCGACCGATGAATACGTCCCTGAAATGATGTTTCGCTTCGGCGCCACCTATTTTTACGCCGCCGTTCTCAGCTCGTGTGTACTTTTGACCTCATTATCGCGCGAAAATATTCCAAAAGCTGTGAAACTCCGAGAACCATTCGCCCCTCTTCTTTCCAATCACCGTGCTATTCGGTAATCGAACCTTCTAGTCAGTTTACCGCCACTAAGCTATAAGGTGCTTTTTTGGTACGTCCAAACGTGAACTAGTATTTCACTCTCGTTACTTTCGTTTATTCGTAGCGCACGCGTGATCCGCCAGGTGCATCGTTACGTTGATTAGATCTCTCATATCTTTGTGAGATCTTGGCAATTAAATGATTTTTTTTTCATCGTTTTTACCCGTCTAGATTGAATGAACTCTTCGTCGAGGCTTACTCTGCCATCGATGTGTTCGGGGAATTTCCTCGGCGTTTCTTGACCCCACGTAATTGGTGATAATAGTTGTTTTTCGAATGCCCGATATTTGTGCTCAATCGGTGATAACGTCGCTCACGTATGAGCGCATATTTTCGTTTATTAATCGAGCTCGTGAAATTAATGGATGTAATGGTCGATTAGGAAATAATGAGCATCTAGTATTGGTAAACGAGTACGTGTGTGTAGGTGAAAGATATGCTACGAATGTTGTTTACTTTTGTATAAATAGAAATAGCCGAATATTTAAATCGCCTAATTACCGGCGCGAGTTTCATAGGTCGTCGATTTGGTAAATTAGTCGAATTTCGTCGATCATATTTACGACGTCGATGCGAGTAATACGTCCGTGAATAAGATACCGTACTGTAATTAGCCTTTAAAACGATAATAGCCAATCAACTGATTACCATTTTCGTGGTATTTAATAAGCGACGAAGAGAGAGAGAAAAAAAGAATTCTTAATTATCCGGACGCGGTACGCTTCGCGCGACGGCACTGAGAGAAAATTTTAATCATCGTATTGGTAACAATTACCGGCCCTATACGGCTGCGGTACTACACGCAGTACGAGTACTCGGTATGGGTAGATAACCTTGGCTGGTTACGAATCGCAGCCTTACCGCATCGACCAGACAGTTTCTATCTGTCTGCATGTCTGTCTGTCCGCGCGCCGTCGTTTTGACGGCGTTGGTACATCGACTTGACTGATTACCGTCGGGATAGGCCGAGCGAACGGTTGATGTGCGCAGCTCGAGTATCCAGTACACGCAGACTCGAACGGAAAATTTTCCATAGGCGTTACGAGCGACGACGACGCCGCCACTGGCAATGCGAGCCAACGTCGGCTTCGAAATTTTAACTCATTTTTACCAGCGTCGCGCCACGTCTCTACAAACCGGTATCGCTATTAATCGCGAGCGTTCGCTCAGTTCTCTAGCGCTAGCGACCGCTTACGCAATCGTAACCATTTACATTTTGTCAAGGTAATTTCTTTTGTGATATTTATGCTGGATAGGTTCAGATGCAGATATGTAAATTAATATAGTCGTTCTTGTCTTCTCTTGACGTTCCTTCTCTTACTCGGATGTTTTGCTATGGACGTGACGCTCGTGAATGCTTCCGACGACATTTCTCTCTTCATCTTGGAGAAACGCAAGATGCGGGGAATTTTGATGAATATGTGTTGATTTGGGGAGGGGGAGGGGGGTTACTCAATTCTAGCCGAACAAGAACTCGCCGCATTGAAAGTGAACTTCCCACCCAAATGCCCTCAGTATAAACTTATACTAGAGAGCTCCAAATCAAAATAGACTTTTATCTCACACATCTACATTTTGCGATTTTTTCGGCCAGGTATATTTTTATTCAGTTGTAATTATCAGTATTGCCTTTCTTAAACAATTACATGTTGTAATTATTATTAATTTTTGGGAAATTATTACTTTTTTCCTCAGTATTCACACATAATTACTTAGTATTTATCATAAATTTTTCTAGTATATACCATAAATTATTTGGTAATTATCATGAATTTTCAGGTATCTACTATAAATTACCTAGCATTTGACATGAATTTTCTGGTATTTACTGTAAATTACCTGATATTTACGTAAATAACTTGGTATTTATGATAAATTACCTGATATTTACTGTAAATTACTCAGTATTTACCGTAAAGTACTTAGTATTTAAGTAAATTACTTAGTATTTACTGTAAATTACCGGGTATTTACCGTAAATTACCTGGTATATACCATAAATTACCTGGTATATACCGTAAATTACTGGTATATACTGTAAATTACTTGGTATTTACCGTAAATTACATGATATTTATCATAAATTACCCGGTATTTATATTTATATAAATTACCTGGTATTTACCATAAATTACCTGGTATTTACCATAAATTACCTGCAATTTACTTTGAATTACCTAGTATTTTCCCAAAATGACCTAGTATTTACTATATGGTACCAAGTATTTACCATAAATAACTTGATATTTATCATATTGTACCAGGTATTCACTAGATATTGCCAGGTATTTACCATAAATCACTTCGCGCTCATCATATATTACTTAGTAATAGATCCGTAGACAGTAAACTTTGGCATTGTCTTGAATAAAATCTGTGCTCAGAAGCTGTCGTTGGTGGTTCCGTTCAGCCAAATATGTATGTACTTTAGTCACATTATCAAGGCTGCCACTATGGAGTCCCTATTCTTTCAGGTAAAGTGGAAGGGTCCGAGAATAAGGAGACACTGTCCAACCAAAAGTACAGACTCTATCTAGGAGACAACATGTCGCAACTTCAGCCTGCTCTAAGGACTAAAATATTAATCTTTAAACTTGAAAAAAGTAGAACATCGAATACAAAAAAGAACCAATCTGTCAATTGAATTTTAAAAACGCAAAATAGTCAGCGATAGAAAAAAAAAAGAACCACAAGGAAATCACGTTTGGAAAAATTTACCAAATCGTTATAATTTGGTAAAAGTGGTAATTACTGTAAATACGAGGATATTTCAGTAAATTATCGGTAATTTCAGGATTATTGATTTTTTACTACGGTAAAAATTATAGATTTTTTATTATTGTCAAAAATTATCGAATTGATACGGCCTGGTAAAATGGTAATTACGGTAATTGATATTCATGCAAACTGTTTGCTACACTAATGTTACCATATTCGCAGTAATTATCCGGTATATTTTCGTAATTTGGATATGAATTCGATAAAAACCGTGTAACTAGCTAACTATCTCGCTCATTTCAAAAGTACGTAGATAATCCGTGATCAGTGTATCTTCAGTTGATAATTCTTCATCGTCAATCCACCGCGAAAAATATGGAATCAGTACATCGAAGTATCATAGCCGCTTCTCACATCCAACCATCGCGTATTGTTCGGCCAAGGCCAAATGAGCCAAATTACGTTCGTCATGCGTCGAGTAACCGGGTCCAGACATTAACGCGCGCGCATCGCGTTCACCAAATTTCCATACGGCATTCCGTATCGTCGAAGAACATTGTTGGTAAACAACCGGTAGACGTGTTCATTATTTCATCGTTTACATCATCGTCGACGTACGTCGGCGCAACGATTACGCAAGCGGCGAAAAAAATTTTCCATTCTGGTACATAGATGAAGCCAAAGGAGGCTTATCGACATCTCCGTGGCTCGTGAATTACGTTATCGAAAGTGAGGTTCGTGAAAGACGACTGAAAAAATGGGTGAATAACGGCGTCGTTCGATTTCTATGTGCACTTGCAGAGTACGACTTTTTTTTAATTCGCATTCATCACGTCGCCGCAGTACTCGTATTTACCCCATGGGCTTTGGGGCGGTAGTCTTGACGTGTAATTACGATATTTCAAACACGTTCGATGAACTAGTTCATAAGACGATGATGATCTGGCATAGGTGATACGAAAAAAAAGGGATATCGTGCGAGATTTCGAAAAAGAAATATTCTTACAGATGGAAAGGAAAAAGCGGTCGAGTCGCGATTCTCGACCGCAGCGAGATAAAAGAAAAAATATATTCCAGAACCAAATGCGAGAGGTCAACAACATCGGTACAGAAAAAGAAGCACGCCAATGCCTATTGCTACGTTTCTACATTATAACAACATAATACTATACCGCAACCGAGAAGCCATCAATTTTACACCCGTGCGCTGAAACCGAACGGCATGGCCAGGAATTGAGAACTAGAAAAACTAGAACCGAGGATACGCTGCCAGGCGCACTCCACCTTCGACACTTTAATTATTTTGACCTCTCGAGTCTCTCCGACTTTTTTCCGCTCTTCTTTACAACTCGGCGTGAAATTAGCGAGCCCTACCGCCTCGCGCGGCTCTCCGTAGATTACGAAAGCGCGCCGCTGCATGGACGACGGGAAAAAAATTCTCATCTCGTCAGCACCTTTGAGAAGCGTATGTAGGACATTTACGGCGTGAACTGTATAAGGAGTTGGTCGTATTTGGAAAATATCTGCGAGGGTAATTGACTCTTCGAAACGGTGCGCGCATTCTTCAAATAGTGCAACTCCGTTTGAACGGAGAACCAGCAGAAAAAACTGCATCACGTAGTCGCGGTGCAATGTGGTCTGGATTAATTATTAAATTCTCGTATACGATGAGCCTTGTGCACGCCACACTTTTGCAGTTTTTTATTCCAACTCTATGGTCGTCGGTTTAAGCGAGTGTCGTCGAGCGGTGAAGACGTCACCTTGATTTAAATACAACGACGGTTGTATTCGCGCACTTAATGCATTTCTTGTTTATGACGCGGTGCGCGTTTATCATCGTACGGTGCAGCGACGACGAGTCATTATCCTAAAATTTTAATCATTTCATTTGAATAATGTCGTCGACGCATACATTAAATGCGCTCGGTTCAACGATAACGTCGTATTTACCAATATGCGACTTGGTATTCGAGCAGCGTTCGTTGGCGCGAATGCCAGCCAGGGATTTTAGCGCGGTCGTAAATCAATCGTGAGTTTCAAGAGCGCCTCGTAACCGATGGCGGATTTAATTTTTCATCAGTTGGGAAGGCGGTGTTGCCAATGTAGGCGAGAATTTTTTCGTGGACTCGGAAAACTGATGGCGGAGTCAAATTTGATTTTTTTGTGATACTTTATTGTTAATGAATACTTCACGATAATCTAGATTTTAGCCACAAAATCAGTTTCCTTTTCTTCACTCTTGTTACTCGGGTCGCAATCGACAAAATTTGCATCAGATTTGAATTCATTATGCTCTATAACTTCTATGTATTCCCAGGTTTTTCTCCTATCCCTTCTTCTTTCAACTTTGATCTATGTTAACAGGGTTTAAGCTTTCTTTCATTCTTCTACTTGTAGTCACTGTTCCTACTTCGTTGTATAGGGCTTTTCTAGTTGTTGAAGATCAGTTTACATCATCTTTCACGATCACTTCCCTTCACCCTTCTCAGGTTTCTCAGCTCATACTATAGTTGCTTTGTTGAAACTGTGATCTACGCTAGTGTTTCTTCATACCTTCTATTTCCTTAATTTTTGCCTTCATTTCTTTATTAGAAACTAATAACAAATTATTTTAAATTTTATGTTCTAGAATAACGCTCATTTGCATATGTATGACGATATTACAAGTTATTCCGAATTAGACTCTCAACTCCCTTTCCCCCTCTTTATTTCATTTTCCTATCATAAAATTCTGTCATTGATTAACACATCAATTTATGCGCATGAATTGAAGGAAAGCTTTATTTTTGGATTCAAAAGTCCATCTCATAAAAAAACCGGTTCATTTTTAGAGACATGGGCGTGAAAGGAGGCGGAGCATGATTCGAGTTGGCGGAGCATGGTTCGAGTAGGCGGAGCATGGTTTGAGTAGGCGGAGCATGGTTCGAGTAGGCGGAGCATGGTTCGAGTAGGCGGAGCATGGTTCGAGTAGGCAGAGCATGGTTCGAGTAGGCGGAGCATGGTTCGAGTAGGCGGAGCATAATTTGAGAAGGCGGAGCGTATTCAGTAATGTATCTTTAATAGGGGCGAAGCTTGGATGATAAATTGGGGGGGGAGGGGTGGAATACCCTTAATTTTGCCACTCACTTTTTTATATTGCATCACTGCAATCGGCAATTTATTGAGTAGGTATTCGTGTGCAATGGAAAAAACAATAAAGCGGGAATAGTGATACCTATTTATCCTGTGACAAATTAACGAATACATCTATTTTTTTAAAAGATACATTAAAATAACAATGGAATAGATACGTAGCTCACTTTGAAAAATGAAAACTAAACAGTTCTTCTTGTTTTCAAAAGTTACCGGTTGTCCTATAAAGTTGATTTTCTCACATCTAATGAAAATTTTTGGATCCATTATCAGTTTTAGCCATTTTTCAACATGGCATACCCAAGTGAAAAATCTGAAAAAATTTCACGTGGTTTGGGGGTCAAGGGGACATCTAAAAATACCGACTTCATAATTGTGCCAAAGCGTTATCATGGTAAAAAAAAAACTAAACAAAGTTAAAAAACGGTTTTTAGTGGGGGTAAAATCATTTTGGGGGTTGCTGATTTTTTCCAGGACACCCCCTATGAAACAGTACAATATACTAAATTTTCAATAAAATCAGTCAACTGCATATTGCGTAAGAGAAAAAATTTGAATTGGTTTTTCAATTAAAAATTATTCTGTCAAAAACGAGGAGGGGCGGGGTGTCTGAAACTTTGGCATGGAAATTTCTAAAGGGTACCTATCTACCTATCACCCAACTTTCATCGAAATTGGGCTCCGGGCCAGATTCACCATTCTTATCCTCCTATGCCCTTAACGACTTGATTATGAAGAAGAAATCAAATGATATTTTAAGAAGCTGAGTCTAGAAAAATTAGAAGAAACGAAATGTTTTCTACTTGATAAATTAGTGATAATTCGGCATTGCGTTGTCGGCAAAATTATTGAGTCGGCAACGACGAACGAATCCGAAACTCCGAATATTTTAATAATTTTTGTTTATTTTTACCTTATTTTTCGTAGCTTAGATGTTGAAATTGTCGACAAAAATAATCAAGTCTGCCGAATTTTTCGTTAGCGAAAATATGGGGGGGGGGTGTTCTGACCCTCAATATCTCCTTAGTTTCGCCCCTGTTTTTAAATGGAGGGCATATTTAATATATTGTTTCCGTACCAATTTCGATGGTAATTTTTCGATTTCCTTCGATGCACAAAGCTATCTTTGACATGTGCCGATAAAATAACAAACTTTTTTTTTCGAAATCGCCTTAGCTCACGCTACAACGCAAATTAAAGGATATAAAGGTTAATATATGCGTGACTTCGGCGAACCTTGGTATCGTCATTGACCGAAAATAAAAATCGTCGAATTTTTTCCCATTTTATTATCCATTGATCCATTAAGAAAAAGTAGCCTTAAAGTCATTTAGTACGACAGAAAGCGAACTTTTGTTGTTTATAGACGATGAAGGGGAAGTGAAGAAGTAGGTCACTGAAATGCGATGAATTTTATATTCGCGATGGCAATTTTTCTAGAGAGAAGACTCGTTGACGTTCATTTGTGAACGTTAAGAAGTTATATAGAAATGAACGTGAATAAAAACATCGACTCGGAGTAATGGTATTATGGGTATATGTACCCTAAAAATATTGAAGGTGGTGCATCTCTGAATTTTTTTTGCAATCCAATGGCGGATTTTACAAGACCACGATATGCCCGATGCGAACAACTCGATCTTTTGTTTCGGATGCGGTGTATTTTTCTTGGAAATTAGTAGATTTCGTGTCGACCGAGTTGGATGCGGCGTTGAGAAACGTTCTTCGCTGGTTATTTCGATGTAGATCATTTTCTGCGTTTGTGTGGCATTGCGTCCAACGCGTGTAATTTTTCATTGGTCGGTTCGTCTTGTATTCTACCTCGGACGTCGACTGTATGAAGTAGAATTAAAATTCTTCTCGCGTTCCAAGAAAGTTTATTTCTTCGTACGCTCGTTCCCCTGGCTCGTATTAATTTCATTCGTGTCATCAGCTGCAGTTTGAATATTAGCCAAGACCAAACGCGATGCACATGTGTAGCCCGGAACGTTGCCCTTCTTAACGTGTGACCGTAATTCATCGACATCCTAGTTCCATTCACCTGCTGCGAATGTCCGTGCAAATTGGCGTATCTGGAGGAAAAATTTCGTGTGCAGTTGTGCATCTGGTTGTGGACTCGTTTTCTTTGTATCGGGTTATTCGCATCGGTCGAAAGCGACCGATGGATTTGCCCGCTGTGGGTTTCTGAAAACCAGCGGTGTCAGATGCGAGCTTCTGGTAGCCCATAGCTATCGTGAAACTGCTCCAGAAGGCTCCGATGTAAAGTAGGTGTTCGCGTGGTGGTATGGTATGCGAGCTCAGCTCCGTGATGTCCATTTCAAAAGGTCGTTAACATCGCAAACGCCATAGAAGTTATCTCGAGCTCGTAGAAGACCTCGGTTACGCAATTACTTCGCTGGTGAGGCGTAAGTGCTGTAGCGTGGTTAATGGAACCTCGCTATTCGATGCAGCTTCGCGTAATGTTCCACTAGCATCGTCAACTGTCAGCCCCACCTGAGCTATTCGATTACGAAAATACGTAACTTAGCTACGTTACAACGATCTTGGTACGCGCCAAAAGAATTCTTCGTCATCGTAGATCGTCCAAACGGGCCGTTGACTACGAACTACATATCACCGGCGCCTTTATTACTCCATACTTATAAATTACCAGCGTGAGCCATGTACGCGTCGTGCTCGCCGCAATTTCTCTAAAACCGATCGACTAACCGGGTTATGATTTTGAAAAAAATACACCTCGTAACTCTCACTGATTCCAAGTCGTAACGTTATAGCGCGCCGCGAGTAGTCTGCGTTTACAAACCAGTTTAAATGTTAGTGAACTTTTCACCAGTCATTATAACCGCGTTCTGCGCTGCTATACGTAAAAACTCGTTTACACGGTGTCTGGAGCGTATATACTCGGATGAGCAACTATCCCTGTACGTTCGTGTACACGATTATGTCACTTTTCCGCCATCCACATCTCCGCTCGCCGTTCCCCACAGTTCGATATTTTCTCTAGTACCTTACACGTGTTGTTTATTTACCCGAAGCGTTAAATTTAATTACCTTTTGTTATCTCGACCCAACGATAATAAGAACCTGTGTAGTGAATGCGAAAATCGAGTATTTTTTTCGCGTCAGATTATACGCTCGTTAACTAAGCTTTTTATAAGAGGCGCTCGCGAAGCTAGGCCAGCTGATAATGCGGTGCCGAGGATTTAGAAATTTCTGTCAGCTTTCACGGTTATCTGGATGTACGTCAAAAGTGTGTCGTTATTTTCGAGCGTTTGCCCAGCTGTCGACCGATTCCCAGAATCGCCTGTTATTAGCGCTCGAAAAATTCGCATTTTTTCTCCCTCCGAATATTGCGAAATTTTTTGTCATTTTGTTTATCTTAACGTTATAAATGCCCTACGTGTAATTCTCGAGAAAAAAAAATTTTCGAAAATAAACATCTGCTTTAAATTTTATGGTCATAAAGAAGATATTGGGATAACAAGAACATGTCTGTTTATATTACTAAATTTCCTACCTATTCCATGAAACGAAGAAAATGAAACATGCTGAATTGCTGAGTGAATGGCTTCTGAATGACTGTAGGAAAATAGTATTTCTCGATTTTTTCGTTGAAATTAATTCAAAATGATCATCATGTGATTAAAATAATGAAATCGTCGTTGGTGATGAAAGCAGTAACAAAGTAATGATATTAAGTAACGAGTGATGAATTTTTTCCTTTCTCTAAATTTCTTCGAAAATTGAACGAATCATGTTGAGTGAATGCCTTCTGAATAATCACAGGAAAATAGTATTTCTCGATTTTTTCTTTCAAAGTAATTCGAAGTGTTCGTTAGCTGATGAAAGTAATGAAAGAGTAATAAAATTGTTTTTGGTGATGATAGTGGTAACATAGTGATGATTTTAAGTCAGGTATGATGAATTTTTGATTTTCCCTGATTAAAAAAAAAAAAAAGAAACATCATACTTTTTTAGATTGAAAAACCGATATATTTTGGTCCTACTCTTTCATAGCAGTAGAGTGAAGGGGGGAGTGGGGTTGTTGTAGTGGCATCTGAACACACTTGGTAATGTGTGTTTGATCTTTTTGAGAGGTCGGAGGGGGGGGATTATCTTGTAAATCCAAAAAATTCTTCAATATCTCGAAAAAGTTAATGTAAAAAATGATGAATTCTGTAATCGCGTACTTAGGGAAGGAAACATATGATGTAAAATTTTTTTTAAATGAAGCAATACAAAAGATAACAGAATTGGATTAAAAATACGAAGAAAAAAATTGAAACGCCGGAAACATATAAAATGAAAAGAAGAAACAATTTAAAAGGGAAGAAAATAATTTTATCATCAATAATCTTATAAAAAGTTGATAATTTCAGCTAAAAAAAAAATTATATTAGAAATGAAAAAAAAACCTGTTTTGAAATTAAATTAAACTTTCCTGAAAAATTTATAATTAAAAATCGTAGGTAGGAATTATCAAAACCTCGAAATTGGAAAAAAATTAGTCGCAGTAAATTTTTACAATCAATTTATTTATTCAAAATTAATTTTATAATTTATTTCACCTTGAAATTTTTTCTAGAAAAAGAGTTTTGATCAAATACAAGTCTTAATAAATGCTTTCTAAAATATTTGTTAAATCTTTTCCTTTTACATTTCATCAGTGTGCCAGAAATGTTTTATTTTTTTCATTTCATTTTTGTTTTTCTCGGAATATTATTATTTTTTCAATGTTCTGTATTTCGTGTATTGAAGTTCTTTCTTTTTTCTTAAATATTATTCTATCCTTTCAACTTTTTTGGTAATTATTTAGTGGGGATCCTTTTACCTGTTTCTCTACTCGTAATCGTTTTCAAACTAGCTATGTATTTTTTTTTTCAAAAATCTTCACAGAATTCTCTGTAAAAAAAAAATTGTAATATCTATTTGTGTTTTAAAGCAACTTTTTAATCTGCTCAGATTCTTGCTTTACCATTTATATGAATAACACTATTTAAAAATATTTACTTGGCGTTCCCTCCTTCACTTCACCCCCCCCCTCCCGACTGTTTGAAAAATGAAAATTGGTACGTAAAAAGAGGGTCAGACGTTGAAATCAGCGTTTTGGGAAGTAAAATAGAAATTACTTACCAACGTATTACTCACGCTTCGTGTAGTAAAAAATTGACATGCAAAATTGTTGCCTTCAAAAAATTCAGTTTTGCTACTCAGATTTAGCAGAGAATGCAAAATTGAAATTGAAATTAAGAAAATGACCTAAATGCAGTTAACTACTCAGAATGCTTTTAACAAATAATACTCGTAATAATGGTAATTACATCAGATAAAAGTTGATGAAAAACATAGCATATTTTTATTTAAAAATTGGAAAAACTGAATTTATTGATGAATAAAAAAATAGAAAATATAAGAACTGATCGAATCAATAACAATCCTGGCAATTATACATGCCCAGTATAATGTAATGAAACAACAACAACAACAACAACAACTGGAAATACTGGAAATGTGTTGTATTTAAATAATTATTTTTTTTGTAAAGGAAATGATTTTTGTAAAAAATATTCATATCTATTCATAGCACTTTATTGTAGGATCTTCGGCTATGTACTTGGATTTGAATGAATAACGTACTTTTGTTGTTGCATTACTCTCCTCACTTTACTCGATTTATTTTCTTTTTTCATTTGCTTACTCGTTTTCACTATTTTAATTATTAGTATTATAATTTTTTCCTCCTTCATGTTGTTAATGGCACCTTCCTTATTTTCCTTTTCATTACTTTTGCCCTATTTCCATAAAAATTTAAGCTTTCTGGAAGCTGGTGATGTAGTGCTCCACGCAGCTACTCGTAGATAAAGTATTCCGTAGATTACTACATAAGGTTAAATCTGTTTCGTAGCAATTAACCACGCGAACGTATTAGTAATATCTATATCTAATAACGTCAATAGTGATCGGGACCACGGATGACCACTGCACACTGACATTATATTTTGTCTCTTCTACCATTAATTAATTTTTTTTTTATCGCGTATTATTGGTTTCGTGCATTTTCATGGCGCTCAAGTACGACAGTTCCTTAACTTTGAAATGCTCTATGAATCCTGATAGAGAATTTCCGAAAAATAATGTGAAAATGACGTCGAAATTTTATCCTTGGGTTTCGAAACTTTTGTTACGAGAAAGACTCTCAACTACTTGAAAATTTTGATGATCTCTTTCTTCGAGAGGCTCTCAAACGAGCACAGCCTCATTCGCGTTGGATTTTTGCACTCGCATCAGCGATAAAATATCGCCACCCTTAGCGGTATCATTTTATCTAACTGGGTAGCACTACGGTATACCGGAGGAGTTTTTTTTTTCACCGTTCAACCCTTCTCGTTGCCATACCTCCTGCTACGCTTGACGACACGAAGCTGCCGAACTTTTCACTCTGATTAACAAACGTCGCGGTACCAGTGGGTAGTAATAGAGGCGCGAAACAGGACGATTAAATTTACACGTGTATGGTTTGCTTTGAAAATCAAGGACGCCCTGGGGATTTGGGTGATAAAGGTTTGAAGAAATTCGCGTTCATCTTTAAAACGAATTTATAGGCTATGGAGTTCTCACGATTATGAATATATGATTTTAAAAATGCACTCCGAGTGTATCAGTCTCTAGGGGATGGTACGAAGAGGGTACAGTGAGGACGAGATTTAGTACATCGTCAATAATTTAGGCCGACTTGGCCCCACAGCGAAGAGAGAATTTCCGCAATTTCAAAATAAGCTGCCGAAAGGGTTACGTAAACGAGTACCGTTAGTATATCGAACGAGGAGATGATACACGAACGTGGGAGCTCGTCGATGCGGCGCGAAAGCAAAAAAAATGGCGTGACTCGGGCGTTCGCGTTGTTTACATGTGGCTGTGTGACTGCGGTGTACGTGTATAACATTAGCGCGTTCTTTTATTGATTAAATATTTAGCGACGTTTTTCGTCGTTCGCACACAACGACGAAGGTTTTGTTGGCGCGCGACACCGTACTTCCAGCTGCACCGAGAGCTCGGTGTTTTTTTTTCATCTCCGCTACATTCCGACTCCGTGTGACCAAATATCCGGAAATAAAGCTCCTTGGCAGCTTGACGAGTAATCCGCACACGGTGGCCGCGTCTCTCTCCTTTAAGCTGGCATCGTACGCGGCGGTCAGTTCTAAATTTGGCGCTGGCATCAAGGTACCCGGTCGCGTGACGTTTCTTATCAAATCCACCTCGTCGAATTTCGTCGCTTTCTATCGCCGCTAATTAATCGCCTTACCGGGCAGGTGCTGAGTCGGTGAAAGCGCACGTTCGCGAATCTTTTGTTCCCCAACGCGCTGGCCAGGTAACAAAGGATCTAGTATCTTTTGCATTTTTGCCGCTACACAATAGACATCGGGGTAGTCTGCCAAGGTATTATGTTGCAAATATTTCGCCAGACCAGTACCTGCTATTATTGCGAATCAGTCTGCCATCACGTCTAGACCGTCGATCGAGCCCTGCTTCGTTTCACCCGGTTTGTCTACCGCCGCGTCTAGACCTCGGCGATCGTACCGACGAGGGGGATGAATTGATTTTTAATTAAAATCGCCAAATTACGTATTCAACGCGTACAATTGTCGGAGGTTGGGTTTTTTTTTCACCAAAGGGCAGATGGTTAGGGTGCGTGCTCCATTCGTATCGATTTTTCGCGCTCCCTTTTCTCGAATGAGTTTTTTACTCTCTTCAGTTGTCGAGGGTGCCGAGAGCCCAGAGACGAGCTTTGTCAACGTGATCGATGGTGGGTGAACGGGTCGGGTATTTTTCTCGAGATTAGTGGAATTAATTTCTGCCTTATGAAGAGCGGTACGCGAAGCCTTCGGGTGTCTGTAGATAGAACACGGTGTTAATTCTAAGCATTAGAACGACGAAGGAATTGAAGCATCGCATCTGCCAGGGTTGCGAATTCATTACAGCCAGTATACGACTACGGCTGAATCGCTAATTACTTTAAAGCTTAGTATTCACGCATGTTGTACAGAAACAGGCAGAAAATCAATTTCGCAATATAAACGTTCGCTTCTGAAGGTACAAGTACCACGAAAAGGGCGAGACAAAAGGGGCACATTATTCCGAGGGGATGGAGAAGGGTTAAGACATTTTTTTTTGCTGAATTTCCTAAATTGAGGAATGTTATGAAAATTTTCCAAGTGTAAAATAGAATGAAAACCAATTTGAATTCAATTCAACAACACCTATTCATCATTGCACTCTCTTGAAAATGGTGTTCCTCAAGGCTCAGTTTTAAGCCCGACATTATTCATCCCATTAATCAATGAAGTCTCCAAAATTATTAAACCCCCAGTATATCTTCGAATGTTCGCTGATGATATTATTAACATTTCAATAAGATGCAATAATCCAAATTCTGCCACAATAATCCTCGAAGAATCCCTAGATCAACTGCAAAAATAGAGCAACGATTATGGTCTGACATTTTCTGAAATAAAAACTCACTTCGTTGATTTTAACCATAAAAGAAAAAACCATGAATTTTATAAGTTAAAAGCGACGGGCAATATGTACATAATAAAAAAATAAATTTATTTTATTTAATTAATAAAATTACTTTTAAATTTTATTAAAATTTAATTAAATTAAATTAAATTAAAATTTAATTAATTATAACTAATTAAAATTTAATTATTCAATATCTTGATTTAATATAATATTAAATAAACAAATTAATAAACACTCATACGTGAAAATCACACTAAATTCCTCGGACTCACTTTTGACCAAAGATTAAAGTAGAATATCCACATTCAAAACATTAGAGCAGAAACCTCAAAGCTCCTCAACATTCTTAAAATAATTAGAAATCCCAACCATAATCCAAATAGAAATCTCCTTATTGACGTATTCAGGGCCTTAATACGAAGTAAAATTGATTATGGAGCTCCTGCTTTCATAACTGCCTCAGAGTTTACATTAAAAACATTAAATTCCATTGAAAATGAAGCTATACGAATATGTATTGGAGCACTTAGATCTTCCCCTATACTAGTATATACTGCGAATCGTCACAATTGCCTTCCAAATATCGTAAATTGCTAATATCTAACCGATACGCAACTTCAGTGTTTAAAACTACCCAACACCCTATCAAAGAAAGAATATCCACAACTCGTAAACAATTAATCCATAAACCAATTTCAGAATTTATTTCCTTATTAACAGAAAATCAAGCTTCAGAAATACTGTCATGGAATAATAATATCAAAGAAAATACGCCCCGTGGCTTAAAAAAATCCCACAAATTAACTTTAATCTCACAAATTTTCCAAAGTCATAAAATCCCAACATAATAATCAAAAGTAACTTAGATGAACAACTCTCACACTTCAAAGACCACATTTTGTGTTTCACCGATGGCTCAAAAAAAAAACAAAAAAAATTCTTAAAAAAAAAAATAAAAACAAAAATATGAATATTAATATTAAAAAAGGAAAAAAATTATAATTTGAATTGAACAATAAATAAAAAAAAATAAAAAAAAATTCTCAATTTTTATGGAAGGCCTGATCAATAATCAAGATAATTATGTTTAAAAATAGAAAAAAATGCTTAAATGTGAAAGAAGTCCAAGAATGAAAATGTAATGAAAAAATTCCATAATTTAAAAAAAATTCCAGATTCTGAAAAAAAAAAACTGGGTATCATTAAAGTGTGCAACCTAAAATAGAATGTTTAAAAATTGAGAAATTTCAAAAATAAAATTGACTACCACTGGTATAGTTAGATAAAATCTTTAATGATCCAAAATTTAAACTTTCAAGAAATCGAAAAAAAAGTCATACCTGATCATTGATTATGTTTACAAAATCTCATAAGTCCGCAAATGATGAAATTATTTAAAATAATGATCTTCAAAGATAACAAAGATGAAAAAATTTTTCAAAATGAAAAAAGTTGAAAATCGTTTTAAAATATGGATAAGTCCGCAAATGAAAAAAATCTATAAGTCCGCATATTGTTCATATTTCGAAATTTATATGAGAACATAAATAAAGGAAATCCCTGTAAGTGAAAAAAGTCCCAAGATTTATAGTATCTAATAATTCATGTGAATCTATGAAAACAAAAACAAAACAAAAAAATTGCGAAAATTGAAACATGTAGAGCCCAACAAGTTGATAATGTCTCAGATCAGTTAATGAATAAAAAAAAAAAATTGAAAATGGTTGATACTTTGATATTAACATAAGTCCACAGATGAAAAAATTGATGAAACTAAGAATCTGAAAATATGAAAAAATATTGCAAAGGGGATTAAGTTCAAAGATCGATAGTGTTTCAAAATTTAATCAAGTCCACAAATGAAAAAAATTTAAAAGTCAAGATATTGATGATATTTTGAAATTTAGTTGAGACCACAAATGAAAGAAATTTCTGTAAGGAAAAAACTCCGAGATCTTAGTACCTAAAGATTTAGATGAATCCATGGAAACCTAAAAGAATAAAAAAAAAATAAAAAATAAAAATAGTGAAAATTGAAAAATGTAGAGCCCAACAAATTGATAATATTTCAAATCATTCCATGAATAAAAAAAAAATGAAATGTCAATATTCGCATGTTTAGATGAGTCTACAGATGAAAAATTAATGAAAATAGAAATCTTAAAATATGAAAAAATTTGCAAAAGCGAATCAAGTTCAAAGATCGATAATGTTTCAAAAGTTATTCGAGTTAAAAAATGTAGAAGTCCACTTACATTTTTTTAAATTAGAATTATATATTTACAAAATATTATATATTGAAAATACTCTTAAAATAAATATTGATGATGTTTCGAAATTTAGATGAATGAAAGAAAAAAGTCTTAACATCAGTAATGCCTGAGAATTTAAATAAGTCCATTAATGCAAATCTAAATTAAAATAAAAAAATTTTTGATTTGAAGAAGTGTGTAAGTTCTCAAATTCATAATATTTGAAAATTTTTAAGTCATTCACAAAAAATTAAGATAAAAAAAATCAAAAATGTGAAAAAATTCAAAATATTTGAACATTTACACAAATAAGTCCATAATTCAAAAAATCAAAATAACAAAATTTTTAATAAGTTCACTTATTGATGATGTTCAAAAAATATGCAGGTAAGTGTTCAACTTAAGGAACAAAAAACAAAAATGAAATCGTATAAATGTCCACATGTTGATAATGTTTAAAAATTAAATAAGTCCTCAAATAAAGAAAGGACTTATGAAAAAAAAAAAAATGAAATTTTCTCAAAAATATGCTAAAAATGAAATAACTTTCAAAAGACTTGAATTATTTTTATCCATTTGTTTTGCATTCTTTCGTTTGAGATTTAAAAAATCATTTCATAAAAACATTCGTTGGGAAAATCTTGGCCGATTTTGGGAGCCCGGCTCGAAGCCTTTCCTACAACTCACACAAAATTGCAGTAAAACGACGAAATTTAATTTCCAAAATGAATTTGGAAAGCATCAACGTATCGGCGATAAACTGCGTAATTATCGCCGCGTACACTCCAAAGGGCCCACGGAGCTTCGAAAAACGCTCGAACAGTTTGATTTATCGGGGCGGTTGGTGGTCTCGGCGTTTTGTCTATTTCTAATGACCGGTAAAGTTGACTGCTTTTGTCCAAGCTTGACCTGGCCCCGAGGACTCCCGCCGAGCGTGCGTTACTCAATTATGCGACCGTAGATCTCGGCGGTACATCTTTATACGCGGACGCGAGTGTAGCGCGTAATTCCTCCATAATAGCTCGCTATTATATGTGTGAACGAAAAGCGGACCGACTTCACAGTCCGAAAAATATAAATCTTCGACGTGTCGGAAATTTCACGAACCCTTTGCCGGAGAACGCGAAATGCCCGGTCGTCGCAATTAGTATTATAGACCGCTTCGAGACGTGTCTGTATCTGGTACGAGAGGCTTTATAGATCGCGGTCGCTCGAGGTGCATAGGGGTACGGATGTTTTGTTTTATTGATTTGTGGCCATTTTGCACGCACCGTTGCTCCGAATGCTAATTCTTTTGGTTTTTTTCTTTGTGATTACAGGTATGTTGGTGAAATGCGACGTTTAAGTACTCGAATACGTTATCATTCGGATGTTATAATGTGAGTAGATGCGAGTCCACAAATGCTTATACCACACATGTGATGCAAATAGAGGATATATAGCTTCTTCAATATTGGAGATAGGCAAGTTATGTCTGCAGGTTTTTTATTTCAGCGACGAATTCCATTACTGGCTGGATTTTACACTGGTCAAGGTTCTTCGACGATTGCGAAACTTTTCTTGATTATGAAATATTAACGAATCTCGAGGTTTTAAATGATAATTAATAACACCCAGAAGTTCTTCGAATTCTGAGATTTTGCCACCACGCACTTCGATGAGAGTATACCTGAGAGATGCTGATATCGTATTCTTCCCTAACAAATGGCGCAAAAACCGCTCAACATTTGACGAACTAAGATAAATCGTACCTCTGTTTTCGCGTATTAATTAATTTAATAATCCAGTACAAATAAGTTTACCTAGGAATTCGCATTAAAATGACTTTAATGAATTACATCGCCACCACTACATTAAACTTGCTGATGAAATTGATCGAAGTTCAGCATCGAATGGTTAAGGAGTAAATGGGGCCCTTTAGTCGTTAATTTATGATAATGAAAAACTATTAGAGGCTTTGAAACATTGCCTTCGTCAAACCCATAGTGATTACACTTTTACACTATTTTGGTATTTCTGGTTCAGCGGTTAACCTTTTTGTTAGTTTTCTTCAATGGTAAATGCCAAAACAGTTATTTAAAATTGAAAAAAGAAAACAAGCAAACAGAAAAATTTATTGGTTTGTGTTCAAAAAAAAATTGTCGATTTTGTGCGATTTGTGGATCTCGAATTGGTGATTCCTCATCTAAGAAATCTTTGATATTATAACATGTTGAACCGTAGATCATTCCAGATATTTTGAACTCTATTTAAGATACTGGTATAGGTACGAAATTCGATTAAAAAATTCGAAAAAGTACGAGATTTCGTTTTGTTTTTCTTTCGCTGTTTTTACTTTTTACATGTAAATATACGCCATTTATGTTCTTTGTGAGTAGTGGGGGTGGGGGTAGCAGATTTTTCAGTCCGAAAAAAATTTAGAGACTATAAAAAGTACTAAAAGGGTACGAAATTTCCATTTCATTATTTAACACGCACCACAGTGGGCCAGGAGACCCCTAAAAACGCGCGTTTTGCTAAAAAAAAACCTATATCTGATTAAAATGGCAACATTGTATATGTGTTGCCCAACATTGGTATCGTACAAAACGAGCAACCAAAACGCGTTTTTCATCCCCCTCCTCCTCCCAGCACCCTCGCAAGTCGTCGACGCGCAGTCCATCAGTTTGGTTCCATATACGCACTGTAATTAGTGATTTATATTTCCGTTTGTAATTCATATTTTGGAAATGTCGATTTGCGCAAAATATTCAAAAAATTAAGTACTATTCAATCACATATTTGGTTTTAAGTTGTTATTGCTTATAAGTTTATGATAAGTCGTTAAAGATGACCATATTTTCGTGAAACTAGAAACTTAAATCAGAGCAAAACTTTTTTGGAAAATCAGAGAAAATCATAATTTCTGGTTGATATAATGCTTTGAAACATGCTGAACACGAATATCACTTTACATTTTGCCTCAGCCAGCGGCAGCATTTTGTATAGACGATTTCTGCGCGAAATCACGATAAATTTTGATGTATTTTATACAGTATGTTTGAAATTAAAGTATTGTATTATCCTACCTACACAAAAACGCATACTGTGTAAGACGACGACAACGAGAAAGATGAAGGCGACGAGAAAGATGACGAAGATGAGGAAGATGACGATTGACCACTATTTGAAACTTGTTTTTTATTTTAGTTTATTTTAGCTATTGTGCTATTTTTTTAAATACAAATTTGGCAATCTACAATGCAATAGCCAATAATGTCACTTCCAATCATCCCTCCCTTCCCCACCCCATCACACAATTTTTTTGGTATTAAATTCGTAATCTACAACCTCGAAAACATTCATGTAATGATATATCGCACGATGCTATAGCCAAATTTCGCTTCTAACCCGTTCCCCTGCCCCACCTCCTCACTCTACAATTTTTTGGTTTCAAGTTCGTAATCTACAACCTCGAAAACATGTATAATGACATTCACACGATACTATAGCCAAAATTTACTTCCAATCCGCTCCCCCAGCCTCACCCCCTCACCCCAAAATTTTTTTAATAATAAATTCGTAATCTATGACCTCAAAAACATATTATGTACTACTTTTCACTCCTTCATACACCTTATTGAATAAAACCCGCGTTTTAGGGAGTCTGCTAGCCCACTCTACGCACATAGAATCATAGTAGTTAGGACTTTACATCAAGGTGCCTGAAAGCTTGAGTTTCATTCAATCCTTCCCAATGAATTTTCAAATTTCTTCTCTGAACTAGGTTCTACGAGTATATAATCAGGTTGCACCGCTTCTACTGGCCATCGAAGAATTGCCCACTAATCTTCCTAGTGGTTTCTAGTAGTCAATGAAAAAATTCAGTAGTCAGCTGTGTTGACGTCATAGAGGAGATTTTGTTCCACGTGCTCTTTTATTATTTTCTGAAAGGTATAAAAAAATATGTGGGCGTGTTTTTTGTTTATATACCGAGAAGAAAACCTTGACGTCAGAACCAGGGTTACGTCGTTCGTGAACGCGTTCACGTTCAGTTCATTTTGAAAATAAAATTATGATGTTCAGTTCACGTTCGTACTAAACATTTGTTCGTTCAGTTCAGTTCACGTTCATTTAAAAAAATAGCTATGTTCAGTTCAAGGTCGCGTTCGTAGTTATTTTGTTTCGTTCAGTTCATTTCGTGGCAAAAGTTCACGAACGTGAACGATTTTCATTACGTTCACTAGGGGGGGGAGGGGGAATAGCAACTTCGACTTTTAATGCTTTTATATATTATGTTCATTTTTGAGGGAAAAACACATTCATTTCATTTCACGTTCATAGTCAAATCTCGTTCAGTTCAGTTCACGTTCATTCAAAAAAAAGATGCGTTCAGTTCGCGTTCTGGTTAATTCTGATTTCCTTCAGTTCAGTTCACGTTCATTTTGCTGGAAAAGTTCGCGAACGTGAACGATTTTGTTCTGTTCAAAAGTGAACGACGCATCCCTGGTCAGAACACAGTGGACCATAATTTAGATTTTTTAAGAAAGCACCAAGCAGTGTTGCCATTTTTGCGATTTTGTCGATAGGTCTAGCGATTTTGATATTGGAAAATCATCAGATGTTTTCATTTAGCGACTAGCGGTTGTTCGGCGAATTAAAAGTTGATCTATTGATTTTTCTAATGAAATTTGAAACTTTCAACGTTTTGAAGGATTTTTTTTCAATGTATTTTTAGCTGAGTTTTTAACAAAACGATAGCTATTACAGCCTACCTGATTTGGGAAGGGAAGGTCGGGGGAGGGTGGGGTCTTCAAATCTTTGCGTTTCAGACCATTTGTAATCATCTGGCAAATGTCCAACTTTTTGGTATATATATATATAGTTTTTTTTCTCCCACGCGTAGCGCCGGCGAGTATTCATAAAATTCGCTCAAAATTTGGTGAGAGACTCTTCTTGAAAATGCGCAAAAATATTTTTTTGTTTTTTCGATAAATTTCAAAATGGCGGATCACTCAAATTTTGAGGGGGCTGGAGAAGGGGCAAATAGCTCAAATTTTTCGTTTTTGATTTCATATGAAAGAGTGAGTCACGGATACTAACATATCCAAATTTCAGCTTCTTGAGTGCATATTGAGAGGAGTTAGATCAAAAAACGGCTTTTTGAGGAAGTTTTGAGTCATGAAATTTCTTGAATCTTCCATATCTCCCCACCAAATCAAGTTAAAGAGGTCAAATTTTGTGTGTGAGGTTAGTTGGTGACCACAATATGACCTCTTGAATTTGGATCAAAATGGATTCAAAATGGCGGATTATCAAAATTTTGAGTAGAGCTTGAGGAGCCTCAAGTTGGTAAAAATGTAATTAATATGAATTCATATGGTTATTGGGGATAAGTTGTATACTATATCCCGAATTCACTTCCATACATGATGTTGGAGGGGGAAGGCGGGGTTACCAACCTAAAATAGTGGTGGGGGTACAGGAGGGGTCGAAAATTTTTTATTGCTGTGTCATATGATAAAATGAGCCCAAGTGACAAACGTATTTTGATTTTAGCTTCCTCAGTGATTTTGGAGGGGAGTTAGAGCAAAAAACGGCTTTTGGAGGGGAAATTGCTGCAGGAAATTTCATGAATCTTCCATATCTCATCACCAAATCGGCCTAGAATGGTCAAACTTTGTGTGTAGGATTAGTTTGTGACCAGAACATAACCACTTGAATTTGAGTCAAAATGGATCCAAAATGGCGGATTTACAAAATTTGAAGATAATTTGAGGACCCTCAAATAGTTATAATTTGAGAAATATGTGTTCGCATGATTATTTCATGGCAAGAAATACTACATTTGTGCCAAATTGAATTTCTTAGGTGTTTTTGGAAAGGATAGGGTAGGGGTTTTCAGACTTGGTATTGTGGCCTGTAGTGATGAACGGTTAAGCAAGGTTATTACGAAATCAAAACAAGCCCCAGTTAAAAACTCAGCTCCAGTAATGCGGCATGGCTGCTTACCTTTTTTTTTTTATATATAAATAACATTTCCCACATATTTACTTATTTACCCTATACTTGCAACGTATTTACCGAAGTATTTACCAATCACTCAACCTCGACCTTTTTGTTTTAATGATCCCTTGGGGTAAGCGGTTATTTGACTTGTTCTTACTTGCTTTTCTATTTCATGAAATTTGCAATTTTCCATATTTCCTTCCTTACCTTTCTCAGTGATGAAACTTAGTACTCATGTGATATACCAATGAATTACCAAAGCTCTTTATCTCTTGATGATGTGGAATTCGACTCCCCTTGTAAAACCTTCGTTAAAATGATATACGCGATCTAGGTCGGGCTGCATTTTCCCGGGACCGACGATGCAAATTACTTTTCGACACGAGCGTATAAGCTGGATACATCATAACGATCCTCGGCCGAGAATAACCTACCGCTGAGAAATTTTTTTCACTGTTTGAAAAGTCATCTGAGCCTGGACACTTGATACACCTTTGATATTGCATAGGTGTACCAAAGTAGTATGTAAAAACCAGCTCATCTTTATTATACGACTTGTATTTTTTTTTCCTTGGAAGAGAGAAGAAGAAAAAGCTGATATTTTATATTTTCATTGAAAAGGAGGATTATAACGGAGCGACGAAAAGGCTACTGGTTGAAGGGTTATCTGTATACCCCATCTTACAATAATATTCACAGATCGCGAGAAGGATTAAGTTAACTAGTTGGACTGGGTATTAGAGAGGCACCTTTTTTTCGAGCGGTTCGCTAATCCTCTGGAAATACGGTTACGCCACGAAGACGCGATTCTGGTCGTCTCGAAGTGTAATTACGATGGAGTAATTTACGCGATAGATAAGTCCGCTGGTGTAGCGCGATGGAAGCTGCATGTGTACGGACGTGTATAGTATAACCGGAACATCAATCAGATTTCATGTTTAATGACGTGAACGAGACGCGTCAAGATGGAAAAAGGGGATGCGACGAGAAACCGGATGAGATTGAAATTTTACACACATCTATGCGCCGCGAATTGTATACCAAAGTTGTAGCTCATTTACGAGTATTCAAATTGCATTGGTGGTGGCGAAAATTATCGACGACCGTTGAGAAAAACGGGTAGATAACGGACGCTAGCCGGATGACATACAGATATGACGATCGTATAGATGGGTAATTGAATTAAAATTAATTAATAACGGTCGCCTCTGCGGGTACCTATCGAACACGCGCGATTTGTCCTTTTCTTCGGCTCCTCGAGTACCTATCAATCATTACGGCGGGATATGGAGGACTAAAGCTGAAAGTGTTTTATTGTCAATCATCGAGTCACCGACGGCTCGGAACTAGTTCTTATTTTGACAATAATATTTCGGTACTCGCCATCCAGTGGAAGCCAGACAATATTTTGATCATAATCAAGACGACATAAATCAACAATGAAAATATGTCCGGTCTCATTTCATTTGTAATATGAAATATTAAAGTATTGTCATCGCGCTGGGGTGAATTCGCATTGTAATAGCGATATGTCGTCGCGTACCCTCAGCCATTGTGTATGCCCGGTACCTGACTATATTGTTGAAACGGCTTGCGCATTAATAAATATGTTTAAACGATGCTCCGCTCGGTGGCCGCGCCATCGTTTTTATGCCTTTCAAAACGATTATCAACCCTTCTAAGCCGGCGCACTTTCACCCGACCGTCTTTATTTTTAAATCCTTTCGAGAGGAAAAAAATTCCTCGCAGAGCTTTCGAAGGGTCTTTGCGGGAGATAAATGATACCGCGTAAAAAGAAACTGCCTACTGGAAATGATAAGTTCGACTTCTTTGTTAACGACAACTTAGCAGGTTTTTTTTTTTCATTTAGATTCGCCGATTTCGTAGAACGCGTATTTTTTCGGGCCATTGGATCCGCCTGTGTGCGTTCTATCTCTGACGTATCTTCTTTCTTTGGCCCCAATATGTCCATTATAAGTGACCCCGAGCTTAGTTTCCCGAAACATTGGGAGTTCTTTTCTGTTAGGATGGATGAAGTGTAAACATCAATGCCCTATTATAGAGTCAAGTTCCTCAGAAATATTATATTAATATGAGCTTGCTGGCAAAGTTCATTTTTGTACCCATCCCTTCCCTTCCATCATTCACATTTTAACTAAAAATGAAACATATAGTTATACTACTAATCATATAAATTTTCTGGATCTTATCTACTCTTGAAGACTGATATCACCTTTATGCTCCCCGAAAGTTCCTAAGAGACTGACATTTCGCCAGATTTATGTCCTTTACCCACTTCCATCATATGAAACTATAATCAAAAATTTCCACTGTGTAATCAACTCTGCGTCACTTTAAAAATAGTGAACTTTACTTTTTCCAAAATAGATGTCCTTCGTTTATTTTCTCATCTGAGACTAAACATAACAAATGTTCTGCTTTTTATTCGCCTCTACATCATTTTGAGGATGGTCTCGATATTGTGTGTGCATTGGGAGACCATCGCACAACCGTGGCGCAAAGCCCGAAAATGGTCGAAGAGAGAATTAGGCCCTGAAATCCACCACAGGGAAGTATAGTGACCAGAATAAAAAGATGAAGCGACAGCCTAACTTCTAATGTGGTGGAACGAAGGCTGGAGCATTTTCTCACCTGAGCAACGTAGGTCAGTTGCCAAAGTGTCCCTATCTGTCTAGAAGTAATGCCACAAGCAGCTCCCAGGCAGGTAGCGTTGCATGTGTTGGAGAAATTGCTGAGAAGCAAAACGCATGTATGAAATTTTTTTGCATTAATAATTCACGTTTCTTCTCTTTTTAGCCGAGTGTTTAGGTTAAAGACGATAGCTATTACAGCTCACCTCATTTGGGAAGGGAGGGTCGGGGGTGAGATCTTCAAATCTTCGCGTTTCAGACCATTTATAATCATCTGGCAAATGTCCAACTTTTTGGTAGGTATGTATATTTTTTCCACGCGTAGCGCCGGCGGGTATTTATGAAATTCACTCAAAACTTGGTGAGAGACTCTTCTTAGAAATCTTTTTCGAAAAAATTCAAAATGGCGGATCACTCAAATTTTGAGGGGGGCTGGAGAAGGGGCAAATGAATCAATTTTTTTGTTTTTGATTTCATCTGAAATAGTGAGTCACGGACACCAACATATCTAAATTTCAGCTTCTTAAGTGCATTTTGAGAGGAGTTAGAGCAATAACCGGTTTTTTGAGGAAGTTTTAGGTTATGAAATTTCTTGAATCTTGCATATCTTCTTGCCACATCAACCTAGGAAGGTCATACTTTGTATGTAGGGTTAGTTGGTGATCAGAACATGAACTCTTGAATTTGGATCAAAATGGATGCAAAATGGCGGATTATCAATATTTGAATAGAGCTTGAGGAGCCTCAAATTGGTACAAATAGTAATAGTATGAACTCAGTATATTATATTCTCAATTCACCTTTACACATGATGTTGGAGGGTAGAAGGAGGGGTACAAGAGATGTCGAAAATTTTTCATTGTGGTGTCATATGACAAAATGAGTCTAAGGAGTCTAAGTGACTAACTTTTCTTTATTTCGGCTTCCCAAGTGCATTTGAAGGAGAGTTAGATCAAAAAATTGCTTTTGGAAGGAAAATTGCTGCAGGAAATTTCATTTTCTGTATTTATAAAAAGTTATTTCTATTTCTTAAATGCCAAAATTTAAATAATTTAAACTAGCTAGTTTACACACATCTTGTGTACATATATAAATTACCGAACTGTAATCGCACAAATGGCGATAATGTGCGAAGTGGCCGCTGGAGAACATTGGAACTGTACTATATTCTACATATGCGCGGTGACGGTCAGTTAATTAAATTTCTTAATGAATAAACAAAACTAACCCCCTTCCCCCGCCCATCACTTTTTCTTATAAAAATAAATTCTCATTATAAAACCCTACAATAAGTTTCTGTTTTTGAAATTTGAGCTGTATATGGCCGAAGTGCATGATACACTGTATCGTTTAGTTAAGCTTGAGCCTGAAGAGAAAGCATAATTAATGGAATTCAGTGTCTTTAAATCTTCATCTAAAGACATTTCATTGCTTAATCTTCATGCAACTATCATTTATGAAAATGACTTTCTGATAATTGAGGTATTCAGCTGATTTCATCATATTGGGTCGTAATCAAGAAATTTCTATATTTTTAGTAGGTATCTCACGAAGTGACTGTTTCTCTACTTCTTCAACTTACTGAAGAAACCGGCCTCTTCCCACTACTCTAAACCCAACCGATCTCGTGCCTCTAGCCAGGTTACTGTAAAAGGCACGTTAATTTGAAAAAAAAATATTATTTTGAGGAGAGAAAATTCTTGTATCTCTTGCAAAATCAATTGAGAGGTAGAAAGTAAAGGATCTATAATCATATGAGTCCATATCCGCTGTATCGTGAGAATTTAAAGTTCCTAGAGCGTACCTCAGATTTCCAGACATTCCTCATTTTTTATCTACTTCATATCAAATTCATTGTGTTCTGTAGGTTTTTAAGTCTATTCGGTGAGAAGTGGGGACTATTTAAGATATTTACCGTCTAATTATATATACAGGGATGGTCAGTCAGTGTACCATTTTGATGATAATAAAAAAAAAAATAAATAAAAAAAAAACGAAACAATAAAATGGCACCTCATGTACACGAAATGATAGTGAAATATCATTGATGATAACATTACGAGCAAAATCGCGAAAAGAAACATATAGGATAAGATACCGAACTCGTAGCCATGGCAAAGCGTTGCCTATTAAAAACCGGATAGCGTACACTCACTTTTGGCCATCCCTGTATTTAAATAATAAATGAATAATGAATAATACTAAAAAAAAAATTATATATATTTATAAAATTTAATTTTATAAAATAATTATTTAAAAAAAATAATGTTATATTGATAACTATTGAAAAAACCCAAGTTTGGCGAAAGTGCAATGGTAATGGAAATTGAATTAAAAGAGCAGTTCATTCCTTTTGAGTTATATGTATTTATCAGCTAAAGATTTTCTTTATTTGAATTCCTTTTAGTCGTGAAGTTTTGAGCAATTTTACAAATACCATATTTTTTAATGGAATTTACTCAACGCTGCATTTTGAAGTGCAGATTTGACCCCCCCCCCTCCTTCTTGACCCATCATTAGAAATATTCTGATTACCATTAATGCTTTTCACCCTCAAGGAAAGCTAATATCAGAGAGCCTTATCATCGAATTTTTCGGCTATCTCATTTTCACGCCATTAGTGAAACGACGACTGCACGCGCGGCGCCATATCTTCGTCAACGCAATTAACCGTACGTTCGGGTTTAATTACCGGCTGAGTTAAAAATAAACGACTAGTTGCCGAAAGCGTAAAACCTTCCTTTCGGTAAAAATCATTTCTCATAAAGAATACATTGTTGGTGATTAATTCCAAGGTCTTCAGCATTCGGGTACCGGTGCGTTGGACGCGTGCGTCCGAATAGGAAAGTGCGTATATGGTGGTCTAGCGTCTCTGTCGCGAATAAACGACGCTAGGCGACCTTGCGATGGAGTTTTTTTTGGGGGGAAAATGGAAGCCTGGGACCGATTCACCTGCACGAGTACCATAAGACGTAAGGTCGAATATGTGTCACGGACTCGCGAATAAGATACGGACACGATAATAAGCGTGCTAGGTCGTAATACGGTGAATGGACGGGTACGATGGGTCAGGGACCTAGATGGTTATCATCAGGGACTGCGACTGTGCGTGTCGCGTTCTAACGGTATTCGCGAACGGCGAACTCCCCGTAGTTGTCACATGTATGGCGGACAAGTCGACGAGTATAATCGCGTCGATCGGCTCGACCGGTAAATATACGAGTCGATTGCAGCTCTGAGCTCTGGTATGCTTAGAATTGAAGAACAGACGATGCGCGTCCAAATGACCATACGCTATTCAGGCTTAATGTACCGGCTATTTAGGAGCATCGTATTACCAGCACACCTACGTCGGTGGGAATTAAGCGAAAATGAGAGAAAAAAAATCGTTTGCGGAAAAAACACCAATCTCGAATTCCCCCTGCGAAGCCCCGACTATGAAAAGCTTATTATACGGGGTTAATGGTGTGTAAGTGGTTCGGTATTGTACGAAGCCGGGGTCCTTTGGTAGTCGACGAAAAAAAGGACGCGCGCAAAAAACTAGTTCCTCAAATAGACACGCTATTTAGCTGTTTAAAAAACATGCCGCTTCAATAAACAACGTGTCACCGATAGGGTGCTCGTTAAATACACACATTTCGCATACCGCCTTCGTACTCCGCTTCAGGTGCTAATCGCCGATGCAGCCGGTACCATCGGGACGTAAATTTGGCGCACAATAGCCATTGCAAAATGCTAACTACCTTGAACGTAGGTCGAAAGGGTCAAACAACATGGCCCTTCTTTTCCCTCCCCAACGATATTTCTTCTTTTTTTTTTCTCTTCCTTCAACTCTTCTTACCGCTCTTATTCTCTATTCACTTCCTTTTCACCGATATATTTCATTCTTTTCCGTATTTCCCCTATTTCCCACCCACACCATACGTTTCCTGTTCGTATTGTAGTAATTTTTTTTCTCTTTGTTGAAAAAAATTTCTTCCTTTATGGTCGCGTCTTTTCAAGAGCACTTACGCAAATGTACTCGGCGTATGATTCGGATTACTATTTATTTTACCTGTCACCGTTTCCATCTCTGTCTCAGATCTCCGTTTATTTTCACATAACCGGTATTCACGTAACACCGAATGAACTTCAAAGGAATTATCTGCTCTGTAAATGAAGCTATCTGAAACGGTGACCATTTCGCATGGGCTTTCATGGTTTATCGATTTGAATCACTGTTGCGGTATGTTTTCCGGCTCACATAGCAATTTTCGAGTAATACTTGTCCGCCTAAAAGCCCGCTCGTCTTTAACCGTTTTCTTCCCACATCAAATTTACTCGATGTCGAGTCCTGCTCACCTGTTAGGTTTCGAGTAAGATTTTCAACTCTTTTCTTCCTTTGTCGTGAAAAGGTGCGGTAGTCTGTGTTTTGTAGTTGGTTTGACAATAATAAGATGAGATTCAAAATTAACGAGAATTTTAACTGGAAGAGTTCCAACGTCAAGATTTTCCGTTTAGATTTGGATTATTTCTGAAGGATTTGGAATTTGGAATTTCCACTATTTTCCTTTCCAAAATATGTTTTTTAATTGTCCTGGAAGCAGATCAAAAATTTCTTTGAGTCTAATGATCGAATAACATTGATTGTAATATACACATGTATGCGTGACACGTACTGCCCTTAGAAAGAATGAAAAAATGATCAAAAGCGTGAGCATATTCAGAAAGAAGTAATGTTCAAAAATTAAAAAGTTTGGAGAATGATGACATACCCAAAAATAACAAATGATGAAAAAATTTTTGTACTATTTTAAACCCCAAAATGTTGAACCTGACAAACAAAAATCAAAATAAAAAAAAAATAAAAATTGGAACAAGTTGAAGAATTGAAAAATTTTCAAGAGCAAAAAACAAACGTTTGAAAATTTAAAAAAAAATTATAGGAGTGAGACAGGTTCATAAATTATTCATTTTTCTGAAGTCCACAGGATTACTAAGTAAAATATAAGTTGCCCTCGTGCCTCTAGCCATTGTTGCTGTACATGACACATGAAAAAAAATGTTCAAAAATTGATAATAATAAAATGCACAAAAAATTATGAAGTGAAAGAAATATTCAAAAACATGTAATGATCAAAAATAGAGAAATGCCAGAAAGAAAAATACAATAAACTGAAGAAAGTATTAAAAAAAAAATTTTTCATTTTATTTTTTTTTATTATTAATTAACGTGCCATTTACAGCAACTTGAAGTGGGAAAATGTTTACAATTATCGAAATGAAAAATGAAGAAAATACCAAAAATACAAAGTGGACAAAAATCGAAAAATTTTGAAGGTAGCAAAAGAAATATGTAAAAATTAAGAAAAAAATCGTAGTAAACAAAACTGAATAATTAAAGGTGTACAAAGGCATTAAATATTCTAAAATGAAAAAATATTTAGAAATGAAGGAATGTTCGAAAGTATGAAATTACGTAGTGTTAAAAAATTCAAAAAAAAAAAATCCAATAATATGAAATGAAAGAAGTACGTATAAAACAAAAAGAAATTCAAAAATGAAAAATATTTATAATGGAAAAATTCACATTAAAAATTTTTGAACCCTGAATTTGGATATTTACGCTTCCATTATTGATAAGCTTTAATCTCCCCCCTCACTTTTCGTTGCGTATTCTAAGCTTTTTTTGGAGCTGTTTAAATTGGAAAATTGCGTCCAGTTTAGATATTTCTAAGCTGTATCCATCAGAAGTTTCATGTTCTTTATTCGTTACATTTTGACTCCTCCTTCTTCTCCTTTTCTAAAAATTCATCTTCGGAAAATTTGACTACGTACTTTCTCTTCTACTTGTGACCTATTTAGGTGAGTTTTCATTGAAAGGAGCTATTACAGTCTACCCAATTCGGGAAAGGGGGTTGAGGTAGGATGGGCTCCTCAAACCTTTGCATTTCAGATCATTTGTAATCATATAGCAAATGTCCAACTTTTTGGTATGTATATTATATATTTTCCACCACGCGTAGCGCTTGCGGATAATCATGAAATTCGCTAAAAACTTGGTGAGCGACTCTTCTTTGAAATGCGAAAAAATGACTTTTTCGTTTTTTCGATACACCTCAAAATAGCGAATCATTCAAATTGGGGGGGGGGGTGGTTGGAGGGGCAAATGACTCAAAAATGACTTTTTTGATTTCGTATGAAAAAATGAGTCGCGGACATCAACATATCCAAATTTCAGCTTCCTAAGTGCATTTGGAGGGGAGTTAGAGTAAAAAACGTTTTTTTGAGGAAGTTTTGAGTCATGAAATTTCTTGAATGTTTCATATCTTCTCACCAAATGAATGTAGAAAAGTCAAACTTCTTGTATGGGGTGATTGGTGACCAGAATATGAACTTTTGAATTTGGATCAAAATGGATCCAAGATGGCGGATTATCAAAATTTGAGTAGTGACTGAGGAGCCTCAAATTAGTAGAAATGTAATTAATTTAAACTCATATGATTATTAAGGATAAGATGTGTATTATATCGCAAATTCACCTCCATACATGTTGTTGGAGGGGAGAAGAAAGATTATCGACCTCAAAATGTGGTGGGGGTAAAGGAAAGGTCGAAAAATTTTTATTGCGGTGTCATATAATGAAATCAGCCCAAGTGACTAACTTGTTCAGATTTTAGCTTCCCAAGTGAATTAGGAGGGGAGGTGAGCATAAAACTGATTTTGGAGGGGAAATTGTTGCAAGAAGTTTCCTGAATCTTTCATATTATGTCGTCACCAATTCGACCTAGAAGGTTAAACTTCGTATGTAGGGTTACTTCATGACAGAATATGGTCTCTTAAATTTGGGTCAAAATGGATCCAAAAACGTGGATCGTAAAAATTCGATGATAATTTAAGGAGTTTCAAGTAGTGATAATTTGAGAAAAAATATGTGTTCATATGATTATTGCATGGCAAGATACTAAATTTGTTCTTAATTTAACTTCTTAAGTGATTTTGGAAGGTATAGAGGAGGATTTTCAGACTTCGTATTGGATGTGCCCTGTAATCATGAAAGGGTTCTGAACAAACCCAATTTAAAAACTCAGCTCCGGTAATGCGACATGGCTGCTTACGTTTTTCATTTCGACGCTGGCTTCGGCACAATCTAACCACCATTCTCAGTTGCTCAACTGCCGTGTCAAATAATTTGATGTATATTACGCCTCGCATTACCATAAATTCTACAACCAGAATGGAATTCAGTCTGCACGAACGCGACGACCGATTCATCTAGACATCGGCGGCGGCCAAGATACTCGTGTATTTCCGCGAACCACAGATATATGGGCGACGTAGCGCGCATCATATCATAAATAATCATTTATGGCGAGAGCCTGTAATACGATAGGATAATTTTGGAAAGTTAAACCCGCCGTTTACAAAATGAGAAGCGATCTGTTAATATTTCACGACAGGGATTATAAATATAGAGAATGGAAATAACCGGCATCTCGGCAGTGGACACCCGCTATATTGCTACTTTCTATGCACCGGTAAACTAGTCGGATGGACCAATTTGAACGATGCCGAAGCGAGGAGACTCGATCATCTTTTGGTTGTGAATTGCGATCTCCTATCGTCGCTTGTGATGCGGCGCCACGATGTTCGTAGGTTTCCATAATCGTGCCTATTCAACAACCGAAGAGTTGGTAATCTGTCTGGTTTCCGGCCATTTTGACTGTACCGTCGTAATCGTACGGACGTAATTATAAGCTATTATACGCAAATATAATGCGATACGTGTATGCGCAGAAACCGTGCCACGTTATTAGTATAGCGCCGTCTGTGAATGCTAATTCACCAGTCCGACGCGCTGGCGTGGACAATCGCCTTTAATCAACGCTCTGCTGTAGGATGCGTTGGTCGGAAAAATTTCCTAGCTCTCGAATTCGAATCTGTGGGTAAAATAAATTCACACGTGGATCCCACTCGGTCATCGTGCTCATTCTAAAATTATCTCTGACGAAGCTTTCACCGTATGCGAAGGTAATTTATTGGCGCGACAAATGAAGTATTTTTTCAAATATTTATACCTCTGTTTAAAAAAAGCCATCGACCGCCAATTAGCATACAACTCATTTAGAATTACGCTGCGCAGCGATACCGTTCCAGACGTTAGAAGCTCTCTCGAACCAGTCTGCGTTGGCTGCGATTTCATAACGAACGCGTATCGTCGTAGAATCGAGCCGCACGTCGAATCGTACGAAGGCTTTCGACTCTGGTAACAATCTGAAACGCGTGAAAAACGGTCAACGAGCGAGAGACGTCTTCGGCGGCGAAGACTGGAACACGAAACGGAGTGCCGTAACGTCATTGGACAAGGCTGTAAATTGGAAACAGGAACGCACCATCAGACGTGCATATTTTCGCCATCGCGAGGACGCGAGAGGCGATCACTGGAAAAGGCTTTCATCAAGGTCGTACACGTGGATACTACCGCGTTCGCTTCGTTTCGCTGGGTACGCCTGATGGCGGCGAGAGGCGAGAAGCGGTAATAATAAAAGAGAAAAAACACTACGCGTATACACGTCTACTATAATACATCAACGGATGAACTACGGTACGGTACTATATAAAGTACGCGTATTCAGAAAGAAAAATCTCCTAGAGACGTTACGTTGCAACATCGCCTTCTTCGGTCGTACCGTGTTCGTCTCTTTATTTGGATACGTCGAATCGAGAGCGAGTCGTTCGGCAGAGATTCGATATCGAGAGCGAAATTCGTCTCATGACGACTCTCGATAAACGATTTTACGAAATTATATCGACGAAGACGCGTGAATTCGTTATCGAAGAAATTTTATTCGTGAAATTTGGCAACACTGCTTCGACGAAAATTTCATCGAATAAATTCGATTTCGGTCGGTGTTGCGAAATCGTGCGAGTATTCCCATTTTGTCGAAGATTTTCACGTCAAAAAAATACAATGGGAAATTGAGATGATGAGGGAAAAAAGGGAATTTTCATCAATATAACCAAAAAATGGGAGAAAAGAGGGAAATTTCGAGTTTGGACTATTTTTTATACTTATTTACCACCCAGTATCAAGAATATAATTAAAAACAACATTAAATTTGATTTTATTGATTTCATATAAATCAGCTGGTGTGAAGTGGTATGTTTAAGGAAATTTGGCAACGCTGTTTCCTAAATTCGAAAATTTGATTTTCCGATTCACTGTAATAATTCTGCAAGTGCTGTCAACGTATCGCTTTTAGCTTGAAGGTTCTGCATTTTTCATTTTTAAATTCATAAAAAAAAAAAAAAAAACTATGAAATCTTCACCCCTCCCCCTCCCTCCCAAAAAACATTCTCGAAGTGGAAAAAATGTATTCAATCTTCCTTCTTCATGTATCCCCCCCCCTAAAAAAAGTAGTTTTTTCGTGCGTAAAAAGCAATCTTCCTTCTTCATATATTTCCCCCTCCCCCTCCCCCCAAAAAAAAAAAAAATTTAGTTTTTCGTGCATAAAAACCAACTTTTCATTTTATATATTTTACGTGAGTTGGAGAAGGAGGGAAGGAGGTATTGAAATTTTCAAGTCTTGCAAAAGTCCTCCCTTACTTTCACTGAATTTTATTGAATACAGCTGTATTGAATTATTTTGACATGAAGTACAGTGCTCACATTGTGATATCAAACTCTCTCTGTAAATTTCAACTTTTTCTTGAGTTTTGTGAAGAAAAAAAAGTAGCTGACTAAGCTAGAAATTTCATGACTTTTATTTCTTCTCCGAAATCTGTTTTTGGCTTCAACTCTCTTCCATAATCATTTGAGAGACTAAAGATTTTATATTTTTTGTATTCTTAGGGGCACAGTGGGCTATAAATGGCCAAAGTGCATGGTGCTTGCATCACCTAGTTGAACCTGAATGTATTTATTTCATGAAATGGAAAAAAAAATTGAAATAAATCTTCTTTAAAAAAAAAATAAATAAAAAAAATCTTAGGAACATCGCTTCAAAACGATTACCGTATTATTTTATTTTTGGCTAACGGTATAGAAGACGAGAGGCATTCAGTTCGGTAATATCGATAATTTGCCATTGTTCAAGTGCATTATTGACGGCATTTTCATCTTCCCATTCAACGATATTGGTCGGAAAATGAATTTTATTTGATAAATGTATAAATAGTTGAGCCAAGTATCTACAAAAATGATTCTCTTTTTTAAAACTCAGTTCTGTCAACTCTTGACGGATTTTTGGTATTCGTGGATCCATGGAGAACTTCAAGATATTATACCAGCGATTATAGTGTAGATAAAATGACGTTTTCGAATAGTATCACTTAAATTCAATGATAATGATTGTAGATTAGGTGAATCACTATTCAGTTTTATTAGTCTGGCACTATGAGGGAAACAGCTCAAAACAAGTTCATATAGTTCAATTTTACATCGTATATATGCGATCACACCGATCTTTTTCTTTCAACTTGAGTTTCTGCATTTGCGCACTGAACTGCTGCTGTTACTTTTTTTCCTTTTTTTGGTTCATATTTTGCAAAAGTTCGTCGTACAAATTCTTTTAAATTAAATCCGGCATTTTTTTTTTCTTCATGAAATTTAACAAATTTAATAGAACAATGAAATGACTATGGAACAATCTGTTTTCAATTTTCATTCTTTCCCATCCCAATTGGAAGCTTGAAATTCTTCCTCAACCTCCCCCTCCCCTACATCAACCAATCGTAGAAATCAGATTAATTTATATTCATCAAAATGGAGCTATGTAAAAGTTCTCGAGCTTCAAATAGTTGAAGTTTTCTAGCTGAATTTGGTAACAAGCCGGACTGCTGTCAGCATATATCAGTGGGAGGAGTTTTGAAATTATTTTCAGAACATAAGGTTTGCAGGTCTACAGCCAAGGTAATGGAGGGAGAAGGGAGATTTTTTTAATAGCATACATTTTTTTAATACTTGAAAAATTTATGAATGCATTTCAATACATAATTTAAAAGATGAATTTTTCTAAATAATTCATTAGCGTTAAAGTAGCTCTAATACATGCAATTTATTTTTTTTTTTTTTACATGAGAAATCGTGAAAACTGTTATTACCGAAGAATGATAATCCTTCAATATTCAAGAAATTGAGCTCACCGAGAGGGGGAGTTCTGATCGCAGGTTATACTCCTGCACCTGGCTACAGCTCTGGTTAAAAGATGAGAAATGTTATGACTCGAAACTTTTCAATAAATCAGTTTCGGTTTTGAAGTGCATCCAACTCTGCTTAGGAGGATTTAATTTGATAATATTGATTTCCCATGCTCACTCAGTTATTTGAGCCATATCCCTAATTTTGAGAATCATGACATCTCTTCAGCTTGCCTTGAAATTATGAACCGTCGTTTACAGTTGAGAAAAATACGTTAAGGTATTCGCGTGAAGATCTTTTGACGAAATTTTGAGTATTTCTCATACCAATCCACTTTCTTTATGAATTGGAGAACACATTTATTTATGCAGAAAAGTTGGACTTTGGCCAGTCCACTACAAATGGTCTGAAAGGTGAGGATATGAACATGCTCCTCATGCTTCTAAAACTAGATGGGGTGTAATGGAATGTTCCTGAAGAGGCAAAAGCATGATGAAACCTCATTTCTGCGTCAAAAAGCCCACGAACTTGTCACCCGAAAGCTCTCGAATAAACGATCGTGAATTAAGGTTAGCGACGGTGGCACTATGCGAAGCGTAAAACGATAAGTCGTCGAGTTTTTATTTACCACCTGCGAACGGAAACGCGATCGAACCGCAAACGCCATTTGTTATTTATAAATATCGGGCGTAAACTTTATTAATCGAGTCGTAAAACGTTATTACACGCTGGTAAAAATTTAAAAAGCCCTTAATTGCGTAATGCGTTCCATATAAATTCATCCCAATGTAGGAAGCAGTAGACGACCGATGAAAATGAGAAAAAAACATCCCCACAGCAGAAATAACGTCGGCGGTAATTCTTCAAGCGAGGGTAAGCTGCGCCGGTCTAGTCTCCTCGGCGTTACATAACGATTCCCACCCGATGGCGCGACCGGCAATGCAACGTCGCGCATCTACGTTGTTCTCGTTGCGACGAAATATGAAAGGATTTAATTATCTTCGTCGAAGTGAATATTACATCGACGAGCATAACCACCACACCGAAGCAGCGAAGCGTTATCGATCCAGTATCGTGGCGAGATGCTGAAAAAATTCCATTTGCGTTTCAAACGTTGAATTTTTGCAGAAATGGGCAACGAAAAATTGCGAACGAAACCTCGCCGCAGGCATGTACCGCCTTTCATTTGTCCGGCCGAACAAATTACTACCCTACATGGAGCTAACAGCATAGGTCTACCCTTCAGCTCTAAGTAGGCGTTGTTGCAAATTAGCAACCCGGCAACGTTGCTTTTTCGCACCATATCCTGTTTACCAAAAACTCGTTCGGCGAACCTCCGCATTTTTTTATGTACTAACGTCGAGCCACTACATCAGCAACAATTTTTTACCAACCAGTTTTCATAAATGAAAATGCCAACGTCGTAATTGGCGTTCGACGTTCCGTACCCCATACCCCTGACGTCCGTTTAACTCGAGCAGCGAAGGGTCATTAGCGGTGCGCAACTTATTCGCCAAAGCGCCGTTCGTCGGAGGTCACTTAACATATGATCGTGTAGATCTAATCTAGGTTTATCAGTACAGTTTATTCGGATTTTTTTTCACCGCCAACTCTTCGCCGCCTAGCTCATTGTACCTGGTTGACCTCGCTGTTCTGGTTGTACGTGAGATTCGCTCGCGCCCAGACTACGGCGATTTTTCGGATGTATGTCCAGTCGTCGTGAGGTGGCAGATGACCGCGGATGTTGTATCTGTGACGATGGAGTTGTCGAAAAATCACCACCGTTCGAATTACAAGATATATTAACCAGAACTGTTCGTAAAGTAGTTCAGTGAGGTTGGAGATTTTTTTATCGATTGGATAATTCCATATAACCAAAAGGATACGTTTTTGAGATCATAGTCATCGATTTTCCTCATTTTTTTTTGCAAGTTAGTTTTGCGCTGTAGGTGAGAAAACCACCATCAGTTCTCCCCTCTATCCCTTAGGGACAAGGAGAAAAATCTTCCTTAATTTTTGATATTTGGCTCTTGTACAAAGCGAACAAATTCATCTGAAGATGAACGGTTTTCGCAGTTCAGTAGCGAATCCAAAGGAGATTTTAACGAACTCATAAGATTTTTGGTATAAAATGTTCAACTTTTACTACTTGGAGAAAATTTTGAGGTCATGTTTTAAAAATTCGAAAAAAATATCATAATATGAAATAACTTGAAATTTTAGCTGCAGTATTTTCAAGCAGCTGATTTGCTCCGTTCAGAGAGTATGATGCCCCCAAATTTTGAAAAAAAAATTGAAAAATTGTAGTATGGGCGTGTGACATATTGTTTTATTGGTATTTAGGTACGCTGAATACAATTGTGAATTTATTTTTCATCCCCCATCATTTTCACCCCTCTACACTACTCTTCCCTTGAATCATAAAAATTAAATAATTATGAAAAATTCAATTTCTTTTGTTAATTACATTCTATGCTGATTAGCTGAGTTTTCAACTTGAAAACGGTAACTATTACAGCCTATCTGATTGAGTAGTTGAAAATGCAAAAAATTACTTATTTTATTTTTTCAATAAATTCAAAATGGCGGCTCACTCAAATTTTGAGGGGGGATGGAGAAGGAGCAAATTGCTCAAATTTTTGTTTTTGATCTCATGTGAAAGAATAAGTCACGGACTCCAACATATCCAAATTTCAGCTCTTTAAGTGCATTTTGAAGAAAGTTATAGCAAATAAAGGATATCTGAGGAAGGTTTGACTTATTATATTTCTTAAATCGTTCGTATCTCCTCACCAAATCAATCTAAAAAAGTCAAACTTTGTATGTGGGGTTAATTGGTGACCAAAATATGACTTCTTGAATTCGGGTCAAAATGGATACAAAATGGCAGATTATCAAAATATGAGTAGAGCTTAAGGAGCCTCAAATTGGTAAAAATGTAATTAATATGAACTCTTACGATTATTGGTAATGAGATGTATACAATAACTCCAATTCACCTTCATACATGTTGTTAGAGGGGATGGGTTATTGATCTCAAAATGTGATGAAAGGGTTAGAAACGCTATTTCCAAACCTGAACAAGCCCCAGTTAAAAACTCAGCTTTGATAATGCTGCATGGCTGCTTACGTTTTTCTATTTTAATTATGATTAATGCCATTTGAATCAAATATCATGTTTACAAACTTCTCGAAATGCACCGGTTATTGGGGAAGAGGAACTGAAGTAGTGCCCATGGTGTGCTGGGAGGCATTTTCACATGAACATTATTGGCTATTTTTTGAAAGATTATTTTTTAATGAATTTAATCAGGTAGTTGGCTATTTTAAGTCGTAAAATAAACTAAAAGCATCGTGACAACATGAAAAACCAGCGGTAAAACTTTGGTGTTTCGCCTCAAAATTGATGGTTCGAACCCTGCTCAGATCATAAAATTTTTTCATGAAATTGAATCATGTAAATTAAATTTATCAAATGCTTATTGCGTTGCACAGTCAAACTGTAACCTTTCCAGAATTTTGTACAGAACTATCCAGTCAAGGTTCTCATGTATTTAAAAGTATTATAGTTTATTACTATTTAATCTATGGCTTTGCTATAGAGCATTCTGTAAAATTAGGCTCTCGCGATAAGCTTTGTTGCCATATTTATTGCCAATAATTATAGTCATTTGTTTTTCGGTTAAAAGAAATGTAATTATTGAAAAAAGTGCGAAATCGTTACTTTTTTAGCTAAAAAATAATTATTAAAATAAATAATGAAATTCTGCTTCATAAAAAAACTATTTAATTTTAAGAGATTTGGCAACGTTTTATCTGTAAACGCAATTTCATTTTTTTGTTCATATAATTATAAGGGTCTACTTTGGTGGAGGGCACTATCTTGAGTAGTCATCATAGCTGCTGAAGAGCTGACACTCTCTACGCTGTTTCCCCCTCCAACGACCTCAGCTTAGCCCCTTTCGCGTACAAATAAAGTTCATCGCATTCCGAAGCTAAAATGCCCCCTAACCCAGGATTCATAATCGAATCGACATCTAAAAAGCCCGCAGACTCTGTTACGAGTGCATTCGCCCCGACAGAAATTACCATTCGACATACCGCTGGAAACTCGCTACAAAGCGGTTGGCCAAATACAAACGAACGCAATAATTAAAGCCAGCTCGAGTTATTCATTTGCAAGGTATAATTTTTTATTAATTTGTAGCTCCGGTCGCGGCGCGGTTATTTATTGCATTCTTATTTCCACGATGACTTTTTCTCGTTCCAACATGCCAACGTGTAATTTGATGGCCAACATGGTTGTGCGAAACTTACACCACACCTTGTGCAAAACCGCCTCGTATAGTGGTACGCTCGGTTATACGATGGTTGTTAACAATTACCGATAACGCTCGTCTGGTAATTGCGATCACAATACTCGATGCGTACTGGAACAAATATCGACGGAGAATTGAACGTGTGGTGGAGGCGTACGGTGATTTACAATTTACTCTGGACGAGTGCTAATCAACGGCTCGAGGTCGGGTACGAATTTAACGTATGGAAAGGCGAATTGGCAATTTCGAAGGTGGGTATTTTGTGGGATTTCCTTCATGAAGACTGTAGAGGCGTAGATATGTGCATAAGGAAGTGAAGGAGTGGTTGTAAGCGAGTAACGATTAATCGTGATGATTTAAATTTTATGTACGAGCAAAATGGCTGTATGCGAATCGTCTTATTCCTCGTGAAGTTCTACTGAGACACTTTCCACGACCGTATTTCTGGCCGAGTAGTACATTAAAGACAAGAAACGAGTCTAGTATCAGTTTTTCGTGAAAACCTTGACTGTGAGCACGCCCAAACAATCTGCCGAATTGATCAGCGATAGTTTCAACCTCTTTGTTCGTGTATTGGGGGAAAAATTCCTCTTCCAATAGACCGTCATTTTATATCAATTTGCTCAAAAAAAAATACGATTTTTGAACTCATAGTCTTCGATTTCGCGCATTTCTTTTTTACAAGTTAATTTTGCCCAGTAAGCAAGGAGACCATCATCAGTCTCTTCCCCCTTCTCCCCGTCCACCTCACAGAGGCAATGAGAGAAAGCTCCCTTAATTTTTGCATTTTTCAGTTTGAACAAAGAGTGTTCAATTCTCAAACTTTTTGAGAGTGAAGGCCTCTGAGCAGGGCCGAGAAAAGCCAAATCAGTCCAAGGTGAAAATAATTCTAGCGTCAGTTTTTAATTTTTTTTTAATCTATGAAAATGACATTAAAAAAAAAAAAAAAAACTTCATTACAATTATAGAAAGTTTTAAAACCTGAAAACAGGATTCTTAGGTTCTCTCAGAAGCGCAGGCCCACTATAGTCTGTCCCCTCTACCCTTCTCTGCTCAGCCTTGCTCACTAGTCGCTTTTAGTGATTATCATGCGACCTCAAAAAAACAAAAAGTGTAATTTGTTCCCATAGTAATCATTATTGAATATGATTAGAGGCGGAATGTGGAATTGCATGAGTACTTTCTATGCCCCTGCCAATTTGAAGGAAAGAGAGGAAATGTATCATTCTTTCCGAGCCTCCCCCTCCTACCTGCGGTAATAAAATTATGGAGAGTTGGTTGAAAAAATTAATTCAATGTGGGGTAAAATATCACCACGAAAATGTTTTCTTTATGCTAGTAGGTAACTAGGTATATCCTGTATATTATTGATTTTTCATTTGGTATCCCCCTCCCTCTCTTCTTTTCTCCTCCTCCCCCTCCATAGAAAACGTACTATTTCATAGGTAAATTATCGAGATTAAATCACATCTATTAAATTTTTCAGCTATTCTTGTTACGTATCACATTTTCAAGGTTGGCCTCCCCCCTTTACCCTTTACCGTTATTATTTATCTAATGTTTGTGTGAACCCCGAAATTGAGGTTTTTGAGGGCTGCTAGAGTTCCAATAAAATTTTTTGGAGATTTGTCATTTTAGGTCTATTTCTACTTAAGCTCCAGAGGATACATACAGTACTTAGGTGCAAATATGTGCTATCTTGATGGATCTGATAAATTTAGTAGGTTCATAAATTTCATAACTACAACAAGTTATGGGCTATCCATTTTCAAAATATCTATACCTTACTATACCCCAAATGTACTGTATTTTAAAATTAGTTCTGCATCAATTAAAAACCTCCAAAATTTTTTCACTCCTCACAATGTTGCCCACAGGATTTTCAAAAGGGCAAACTGATACTTCAATTTTAGTACTAAAGTTTAATTTTAAAAATTGCTCTAACACTTTCTTTCCCCCCCCCCTTCCAGTCACTAAAGAGAACACTCACAAACCTTTACCCTCCTGTAGACACCACTGGTCCACCAGACTGTACGTTTTATTTTGATAGAGCTTCTAGCCACAGAATTGTACATGGCGTAGATTAAAAATTTCAGTATACCAAAAATATTTTAATCATAAGTTTTTGACAGACCTGTTTTCTGTTCTCGCTATGGTATGAGACGATAACTGAGAATTTCAAGTATATTAGAGCACTTGAAGGCTTCCTCAAAATTTGAGCGATTCCCCATCGATTACCCCAATTGCGAGAACGTAATGAAAAAATAATTCATATCAAGACAATTCGAACATAAAAGGGATCTCTGGCGTTGAAATGGGAATACTCCAGAGACCATTACGAGGCTGTCATGTACCAAGCAAAAGGGTTAACAGTAATATAAGCCTTAACGTCAAACTAAATAACGTAACCCGATCCCCAATATGTTGTAAAGCTGATGGATAGCTACCTAATTAGTAATGCAACGCTGTCGGTGATCTAATGTGGTATTTTGGAAAGGCTGTAATAGTTACAGATTATAGGTACAGTTCGACTATGCCTGTCAAACTGGGCTCGTTACATTTGCACTGAGGTTTGGCTTTTTAGTGGTTCGCGTGTCACAACCAATATAGCATTATTTTCCCATTAATGTTCCATTCGCCGGGCTCACCGTATCGTAAAAATGACGAGGAAATTTTTTCACAGTTCGAATGCAGGCCTTTAGAATCGCGTGCTGGGGTTTATAGGCTTCTCGTCGACTAAACGAAAAGTTGGCTTGAATTTTCGGCGAATTTTAATAATGTATGTTCAAAGGGCTACGCAAAGTTTAGCAGGTACACGCCAAAGGCTAAATGTTAGCGAACGTTTTCAAGGCTGGAAAATTCCGATGTTAGGTTTCGTCCGAGTAAATTGATTTCGTACTTCGGCCGTTATATGATCTTAGGTCGGATGTGTGTTGAATATTGATTCGGCTAGTGAAAGCTCAAAGGTTGCGATGTAGTGTGTTTTCAACATGCTCCAAAGATTTGCTGATTTCATGCCCGTATGAATTTTTCCAAGTGTTAGAATCGGGTTCTAAATATTCGACGTAGTATATTTTGCGCGGGTGTATTTTGCGGCCAGCTTAAACTTTACGCGATGTTTTCTATTCTCGCCGTACACCGCCCCAGACAGTCTCCAATAATTATCGATTTGTCGCTGGCTACGAATTACGTCACAGACGCTATTTTCCCTCTTTATTTTGGGCAACTGGCGGCATTGCGGCTGCCACTGCGTACGCGTGTGCCATGTAACACGGGTGCGTAACGCGAAGAGCTTAATCTCCCTGCGGCTCGGTGTGCCGAATATTCTCGGTTAGGTCTAAAGTTTAAAACCCCTCCGCTTCGTTTCACCAACGTTACGTGGCGTTTTAACGGCGTGCCAAGGCGGGAAAGGGTGCTCGATGCGTGAACGCTGCTCTCGGTGTGGTAATTTGGATAACTTTTTTGCCCGGCTTTTTGTCGAGTATACTCGTGTTATGATGTGGCGTACGTGCGGTGTTCGCTCGGTTTGAAGGAGACAAAAATCGCCACCGAAAAAAGCTTTATCGATTTTGGAAACCTTTGCGGAGCCTTTTTTTCTGTCAGCGATATTCGAATGTCGCCTAGTATGGGGTGTGGCCTTAAAGAACTGAAATTCTCGTGAAGAATTCAATGGCTTATTCTTTCATTTCTCAATTTAGAATTCTAAAAATGACTGAAATTGCCTACATCTAGCCAACATCAGACTCAAGCCCATTTAAAGTTGATAATCTTGTTCATAGGGTAAACTTTCTTATAACATGACTGATGTAATCTATTGTAAAAAATTGAAATCCATAAGCTATGAATTTCAGCAAAATCCAACACAATTATGTCATATAATTTGCCTACTCCAAAGGTATTCAGGGGTTCAAAACGTACTAAAAGAAAATCTATTGTGAACGGTTAAACCAAAGAAATATTAATCAAGGTTCTGGTGCAACTGGGTGGTGCAAGCATTGCGCACTTGTAACATTTATAGATCATTATAAACCACAACTCATCATTACCTAAGTATCAGGGCCCCTACGGGAGCACCTACTGATTTAATGACAAATATTCAGATCTTAGAGACCTAAATATATCACTCAAGGAATTCGACGTAGCAGGACTCGCGAACCTCATGAAACTCATTTCAACTTTTGCATTGATGAGTACCCATATGTACCCGTAGCCAATGTTTGAAAAGGAGTTGATGCAAGATTTCCTAAAGAAAGAATAAATAAACAGAATTGCAAAGAGTGAATTCTTAAATCAAACACTCTTAGCCACACAAAATGTAACTTCCAACTTCAGCTTGACTCCTAAGGCAGGTCTGAAGTTTTACTCCAACTCTGACCTTTGACTTTAGAATCATCATTGAAATGCGATTCCAACTTCATCCTTGACTCTGTAGCAAATTTTAAGACTTTACTCCGGAGTAGCTATTGAAATTCGACTCCTACACCCAATCTTTGACTCCTGAATCACTACTGAAATTTGACTCTTACACCACTTTGACTCCTGAATCACTAATGAAATGCAAATCCTAAGTTACTATTGAAATTATACTCTCAACCCGATTTTCAACTACGAACTTTGACTATTGAAATTTGACTCTAGCTCCAACTTTTGATTCCTTTAATCACTAATGAAATTGACTCGTAATTCAACCGTTGACTCCAAAGTCGCTATTGAAGTTTTACTCCCACTCTGATCTTTGACTCCAAAGTCATTTTTGAAATTTTACTTTTACTCCAATCTTTGACTCTGAAGTCACTATTGAAATTTTACTCCTGCTCACATCTTTGATTCCTTTAATCACTAATGAAATTAACTCCTAATCCAACCATTGATTCCAGAGTCACTATTGAAGTTTGACTCTTACTCCGATCTTTGACTGTGAAGTTACTATTGAAATTTTAGTCCTGCTCACATTTTCAATTCCTGAATCACTAATGAAATTTGACTCCTTATCCGACCGTTGACTCCATAGTTGCTATTGAAATTTGACTCCTAATGTGACTGTTCCCTCTAAAGTTAGTATTAAAATTTTATTCTTGCTATGTACAATCTTTGTCTCCTGAATCATTACTAAAATTTGACTTCAACTCTACATTGGCTTTGAATCATTAATGAAATATAATTCCCACTCCGACCTTCTACTCGAAAGTCACTATTGAAATTTTACTTTACCCCAATTTTTGACTTCTGAATCAGTACTGAAATTTGACTATTACTCTTTTTTGACTCGTAAATCACTAATAAAATTCAACTCTTACTTCAAACTTTGTTGCTGAAGTTAGTATTGAAGTACAACTGCAACTCCTACCTTTGATTCCTGAATAACTAATGTAATTTGATTCTGGCTCTACTTTGATTCCATTATTGAAATTTGACTCCAGCTTTGTGTTTTGACTCTAGAATGACCAATAAAATTCAACTCCTACTCCAATGTTTGACTCCTGAATCGCTACTGAAATTCAACTCCTACTCTGATTTTTGACTCATGAATCACTACTGAAATTCGACTCTGACTCAAGCCATCAACTCCTGAATCACTAATAAAATTCAACTCCTACTCCGACTTTTGACTCCAAAGTCACTAATAGAATTTGACTCTAACTCTAACTGTTGACTCCCAAATCATTTCTGAAATTCGACTTCAATACCCCTTCGACTTCGGAGTTACCATTGAAATATGATTCCTACCTTTGACTCCTGTATCTCTACTAAAATTTGACTCTGTCTTTGTGACTCAATTTCAGCTGTAGAGCTAATTTTAAAACTAGACTCTGACTCCACTTTGACTCCAGAGTAATTTTCAAAACCTAATTCTGACTCTACTTTGAACTCCAGACTCTGTCTTAATTTTGAATGCAAAGCAGCTCTGCATCTTTTTCATGAATCAACTTATATACTGCATTGAAAAGATTTAGCAATGTTCTTTTCATTAACGCATTTTTTTTTCACGATATCCTTTTTGTTTTAGTTCGAAGTTGAATTCCAAACCAAGCTAATTATAAATCATCTAATGTCATTTAAGTGTTACGAACTACCATTATCTTCATTTTTTAATTTAAATTGAAACTAAAAGGATCAGTTTGTTTATTAAAGCTGGAAAAATGAGAAAAATACTACATCTTGGCAGATTAAACCCCTTCCAAATCTGAGAACTATCAACTCCTTCTACATTTCTGTATTTGGGTTGTTATATCTTATTTTTTCAAGGTATCAAGCCAATAAGGCTGCTCCTAACATTGCCATGAATTGGTGACAGTCAATTACATAGAATATCTTCAATTTATACCCTCGCAGGCGCCACAGCCGTCGATAAAACAACACCAAGTACTTTTCCATTCGTTTTAATTAGAAACATGGCGTCTCGGCGAAAAAGTATACTCAAGCGCGACGCTCGGCTGCGAAATGAAATTGAAAATCGTCTAGATGGCGACGAGACGAACCCGTATCGTTTGCGTTCGTTCGGGTATTTCGTCTTGCAGAATGCTACACAAAACCCCGAAAGGCGTAAAGGGAGAGGTAGTCGTACAGACGAGAAAGTACGCCGTACAACGAACGGTATAAAAGTGTACCGTCAAAGAATCCAACCCCTGGGAGAGGTACACGGAGGGGAGGAAAATAGTACAACTAGCGTGCCAGAGTTTTCCCTTATACGCGCTGTTTTCCGACGACGATACGGCGATGGATGGGGGTGGCGCGTACGAAGGGAAAAGGGAATTCTTTACACCGACGCGCCGACGTTTCGCATTCGTCGTGGCTGCGTCGACGAGCGTACTCGTCGCCGCCTACGCCCTCTTAACCCCTGACCCTTTTTCGGTGGTGCCGTAGCAGATCCGACATCGTCGACGTCGTGGAGTCATTTGTTATAATAATGCGTCGCGTCGAGTCTATCCCGCGTCGCTCTCAGCCGACCGTACACATCCCCATCGCTGGCCCAATTTTTACGCTTATAATCGGCGTTTCGCTTTTGTTCTGCCAACAGTGCGTGCGTCGTGCGCCCTTATAGTCTCCGTCGGCCCATTTCGACGTCGCAAATTCGCACCACGCCAACTTCTCGCCGAACTTTTTTCCTCTTAGTCAAAAATAACGCTATAAATTCCGCGCCTAAGCTTTTCTCGGCTAATGTCCTCCATCTCCTCCTTTTATTAGTTCGCTGTTGTTCGTCCTTTTTTCCCAATACAGTCGAAGCAATATTACAAACATCACTTCCCCTCTCCTTTTTACGACTCGAATGTCGCTGCGAATGGAATTAATTTTATCCCGTTTCTTCGCCACTTGTTCCTACCGAAAGTTCTAACTTGGAATTTATTTTTTAGGTTACCGCGCCCGAACCAGCGGAGCCGGTCAAACCGGCGGTCAAATCGGTTATCGAAGAGACGGCGCCTAAAATTGAACGTAATGATGATGAAGAAGAAAGATGGTATTTGAAGAAGAAAGCCAAAGTTGTGGCCGCCGTTGAAGACGGCACGGCCGTCACTTGCGCCGCCATACCAACCTATTATGGATCCTTCCACAGTTACTACACCAATTTGTGCGACTCTTGGGTCCGTAACGCGGCTGCTGCTGCTGGTTACCATCATGCCACCTCGTGGCCTAATTATCCTGCTATACCATTTACCAAAGATTCGAAATCATATTATTTTACCGAATCGTGAGTATTGCTTTGTATTTTCTGATTGCCTCGAAGACTGTTTTCTAGTGCATAATGTATACTCGATGATCATGCAGTAATTCCGGGAGGAAGGGTGTATTTTCTGCACTGGAGCGTACTATGTGAATAAGATGGTGACTTAATTATTTGGAAAATAAATGAACACACTAAATATGTACTTCCAACACAAAAAATAGAACTACTCAAAATATAAAAAATTTTGGAAAACTACATTATTTTTTTTTAAAAACAAGAACACCCCATCATTCTCTTTCGTTCTTACAAAAATAGCTTTAAGTGAGAACTTGTTTAAAAACGAAAAATATGTTCACAAAATTTGAAAAAATACAAATGAAAATGTTCAAAAAATAAAAAATCTAAATTTTCGCAGAAACCCGTTGAAAATTGTAATGCTCGATTTTGCATTCGAACGTGAATAAGGACTGAATCACATTCGAAAGCAAATTTGAGCAAGAAGTAAACACGTGATTTCCAGGTAAAAAATTGTCCTAACATGTTTAAACATGATATTCTACTTTTACATCGAATTCACGAAGATTTTTGTTCCTATTTCTTCCACTTATAAAAATACCGCTCGGAATTACTGAGGAACGCGAGTTCAAAATTAATAATATTGTACTAACAGCACATTGTTTACATTATTTAGCGTGCCGGCATTTCTAACTCAAAGCCCACCAGTATTACTTCACCCTGAAAGGGTAGTTTCGTTATCACAAAGCGAGCAATTCGAGCGCTCGTTTCAACCAAACGTCGCTCTAGCACCACCGGCCAAAGCAGGCTCGACAGATATAACGTATAGTAAGGTGAGCACTCGAACCGGTGACGTCAATCGTCATACGATTACGGTGATAACTCGTACCAGGTCGATTAAAAGGCCACATTCGAGATAACAACGTAGAGAAAAATAACAAATCAGAAAACAAATGACGTCTCAAACAGGGTGTTTAATAAATTAAATTTTTCTCTATAGCTGAAACGAGGAGTGATACGAGTCAAAAATGACATCAACAGTCCTTCGCCGTCGGCAGAAGCGGAGCCGCCGCCGGCTACGATTTTTTACAAAAGCGAGCAAGACGAGGATTTGAAACCGAGGACTGCATCTCCAGTCGGGCCGACACTGCCAGGCACATCGTCACCGAGGAATTCGCCTATACCAGAACCTACTCCTGATAATGGTGAGTGTTGGTCTTGCGACTGGTGAATTAGTAAATTCGTATTATTAATTTCTTCGTCGTTTGTAGGTGTAAACAGTGTCGTCGAACAAGTAGCTGCCGTATTGGACGCGCTCAGCGATGCCGAAGATGCGGTTCGTCAGAGGGTGATTAGCTTGGTGGAACGGTTAACCTTAAGGATCGACAAATGTGAAGTCGAACGGCAGAAATTTCAAGATGAAATTTCACAGCTCAGGTTGAGGCTAGCTCAGCTGCAAGAAGAAAATGTACAATTATATTTCGATAATAGTCAACTTAGGCAGCAAATTGAAATAAAGGTTCGTTGACCCGAATTTTTTATCGTTCAATTCATTTTCGAGGTATTCTTTGATTTGACTCTTCAAGTGGAAATACTCTCGTTTATTGACTAGCTGAGTGTTATACTTTGGCAATCAATGATCACGTGACCAACATCGTTTTCTATTCTCAAGGGCATGAAGGTGACAGAGATAAAATCATATCAAAATTCATATGCACTTGTTCTTAGCAAGGACCAAGAATTGATCAAAAATTTGACTTCGATAACAACTTGTTACAGAATGGGGTCTGAAATTTGACTCCGACTCTAATATTTGTCTACAAAATCACTATTTTTTTAAACTGGGTTTCACCTCAGCATTGACTCTATTTTGACTCTAGAGTCATTGATGAAATTTGGATTCGGAGTCAAGTTCGCAGTCAGAGTAATGTGGAGTAATTTTGACTCCGAATCCAACGACAACTCTAGCTCCTTAGCCTCAGCTGTGGTCTTTGACCAGTTGAACGTAGTAGCATTCTTATTCGTAGAGTATCCAAGTGATTTAAAAAAAATGTAAGTAGCTATGCCGAATTACTAGAGCGGAGTTTTCAATTGGGGCTGGTTCAGGTTCGCAAATAACGTTGCGAATTGCTTCATGTGTAATAGAGCGGTTCAAAACTACACGTAAATGTTTTTCGGCTCATGATCTCTACCAGTATTTTTTTTTGCATTAAAAATACGCTACACAAATTTTCACGTAAAAAAAAAAAAAATTTAAAATTATTTTACAGATTGACAAATTAATTATACCTAACAGATGTATTCCAAAATTGTTTTCCTTTTTGTACAGTAAATTAATTTTTCTATTACTAAGCAAGGTTTTAATTTTTAGTATAATTTTTATATTAAATGAAATACTAATTTTTGAGACTCGATGGGCCATCGCTTTTTTTGACTTAATTTTTGGAGTATAATTTTTTTATGTAAAAATGAATTATATTAAAGATTATGAACTTGAAATATATATTAAAAAAATAATAAAAGTTTAACCATCCTAAATGGTCTACAGGTCACACACAGCATAGGATCATAACCTCCCCTTCTTCTATCCCTTTCAAAATCACCTCTAAATTTTCACAGAAAATCGTTAAAAATTATAATGCTTGATTTTGCATACAAATGTGAATCAGAACTGAATCACATTCGGAAGCATATTCGAGCAAAGAGCAAACGCGAATTTGAAAACAATAATATCATAATTCTTGCCCACACTAATCATATGACTCCATATTTTAAAAATTTTTGCTATTTGAGGCTCCTTAAGTCTTCCTCAAATTTTGAAATTAATTCCTTTTTCATCAGTTTTGACTCAAATTCAAGTGGTCATATTCTTGTCACGAACTAAATGGACATACGAAGTTCGACTTTCTTGTATTGTTTGTTGAGGATTTAAGAAAGGTACAAGGAATCACATGACTCAAAATCTCCTCATAAAGCTTCTCTCTTAGTTTAACTTCACTTCATGTGCACTTGGAGACTGAAATTGGTATATGTTGGTGTTCTTGCTCTTTTTTTGTATGAGGTCACTTCCAAAAGTTTCGAGTTATTTGTTAGGTCTCAACCTTCTTTCAAAATTGGAGTAAGATGTCATTTTTAGGTGAATAAAAAAAAATTAAAAAAAATATCAAAAATCTCACTCCAGAGGCAATACTTAAATTTAATTTCGTAAGCAAGGTTGAAGTCATGATCATTTGGAATCATGCCAGCTCCAAATCCGAAGTCGACTCTCGGTCCTTGCTTCTAAGTGATCCACGTGACCATTCATTTCAGAGCTCGAACTCAGCTATTATACATCATTCATCAACTTTTGTAAATATCCAGCTAATACTTTCCCGCCATAATAATCTCATTTGCTTGCAGGTCGAAGAAAAAGAGGACATCTCCAGAGTTACTTCGCCCGCAGTCTCCACCGTCACGACGCCGACGACTGATGCGTCGCCCAACGGCGTCACTGTACTGAATAACGCTTCATACCCATATTCGAATCGTAATACTCCCGGGATCTCGAAACAACCGCATTGCAGTCCAGTCTCCGTGATTACGTCACCGCCTCCGCTCTCCGCCATAAAATCGGAATCTTCGGCTTAATCGCATTTTTCCTTTCGTCGGTTTGATCTCAACAACGGGGCGTTATTTATTAAGCGTTGAAGAATATCTCATGTTAACCATTTTCTCGAAACGATGAAAGTGTAGGAAAGCTCTTTTTATTTACTATTTTTGTTGTTATTTTTAATATTTTTACAAAAAAAAAATTATTACCTACGCGTCTTATGAACCATGAGCCTAATATGAAGAAATTATTTATGATACTAATTTCACTTTTCGGATTTTAAATCTGTATCAAAAATCTACTTCATCGTCCGTAAACTTCTCGGTTGCACGAATGTGTTTGTATGTTCAAATATGCCTTCTAGACAAATTTTTTTCTTTAAATTGAAATCCTCGTGTGTTCTGCGGTTAATACAACGCGTAGTTGTAGTCCTTTATTTTTGTGTTCTCGAGGTGTAATTTTGTGGTTGTAAACTACTCTCGCATGCTTTATTCAATTTTTTGTTAATTTTATGAAGAGGGAAGATGTGCAACGAATGTATGCAATTGACGATTGTAACCGATAACTGAAGAATGTTTATGAGACAGCTCAAAGTTGTCGATTTTTTCGTTTTTAATAATTTTTATTTTTCACCAACCCCCAAAATAGCTCGTGGAGTCTTTCGGGGTGCTTTTATTCGAGTCTCTCCACCCGTAGCTCTTTTTTATCGTTAGAGACTCGTAAATCCCATCCCTTATTTCATTTTCACTTCTGTTCTATTTTATGAAGAGGAAAAATGTGTAATTTTTGGCAAAAATCACTCGAAATCATTAAAAAATAATCATTCCTTACGAATTCACGAATCAGTGATTCATTTGAGTTGAGTAGACTCGAAATACACCTAAAAATGGAATTCGTGAAATTGCTCGAATCCGCTCTAAAATATGACTCATACTTAATTATTTATTCACATTGATGAGCTGATTCGAGCATCTTTTTTTTCGTTCGGAAAAATATCCCAACGGGTATATTTCCGCATGAATAGAAAGAAATAATCATTTATTCCAATTCCAGAATATAACCCCCCTCCCCCCAAAAAAATCCCTTTAGTACACTTCGGTGTATCGGTTTCAGTCGTCGTTTTCATATAAAATGAAATGTAATTTTCTATGTTACCAAATAATATATTTTTAATTCAAAATGTTCCATGTAAATATTGTAAATTTGTCGCCCCGCATAAAATTTTCTACTATACGTGTTTTGACAACGACTAAATCTCGTTTTGAAAATCAACCTTTTTAACATTCCTTTGTACATAGGAAAAAATGGGTACTTGTTCGAAACATGATAAGTTGTGCGCTTCAAAGCGCCCCTTGTGTAAATAATTGATTTTTCGAGTTACCTACTTGTCTGTTGCTCAAAATAGACAATTCTCTGAAATACTGATCGCCAGTATTGAATAGAAGTCGCGCGACGAATGGCGCGTCGCTCGACTTCTCTTACCGTAATTAAGTTATTTCTTGAGTTTGATTAATTCTCAGTTACGTAATTAACTTTCATTTTGATATAAACCAATTTTACATAACAATTGATGTTTAATATAAAGACTGGTTCCTCTACTTAAATTTTATTTATTCTTTTTTTTTTAATTTCAAGAAAAAAAAAACTTTCAATAATTTTAAATTTGATATGCCATCTTTTTTGTCGGTTTTAATTTTTGTCTTGTCTTTTGATAAATAAGCAATGGTTTGTATATAAGTGTATATCGTGGCGTGTATGTGTTCCATTTATTTGTGAATTTTTTTTTTTTAATTGCCATTTTATTTTATAAGAATCGATTTTTATTGTACAGTATTTATTTTTCTACCCATTTTCCCTTTTTTTTTGTCTTATATTAAGCGTTATTCATTTCCTTTTTTTTCTCTCTTTTTGTTGACAAAAGTCAAACATTCTATACCAGTGGTATAATTTCGTAGGATTCGTAATGTTGGAATTTTCTAGTACAATATTCACTGACAATCGTATTCGTTAAATCGATGTTCCGGCTGAAATTGAATTTCGATCGTATCAAAATTCAGAACTTTATTACCATCTTTAAAAACGAACGTAGAATCAAAGAAACCGTAGTGTGTTCATTAATTACAATGCCGTTTCGAAGCAAAATTTTACTCGTAGGAAACATCACGAAATTGCAACCGTTATTTATAAGGTTAATTTTTAAATAGCTTTTTATCACACATTAGCCAATAAATTATTGTTAAGGATGTTTTTTCCTCTGTTTGATTCTTCTCTTTTTCTCTCTTTTCGTTTTTCTTAAAACAATTTTTCAGTCCTATTATGTTCTCGTAGAATAGTAGATGTGTGTGAAGTTAAAATGGATACGTATAATGCTGCTCGTTTTTAGAAATTTCAAAGAATGTTTTCAATTTCGTTACTATTGTCTAGTGTTGTGCCAACAGTGATGCCTAATTTTGCTTTTTATTTATTTTTTTCTCTTCGTGTATCATCTCAGTCATTGTAAATATTGTTTAAAATAAATGATATAATTTTGATTTTTTTACGAATGTGTATTTATTTAGGTGAAAGTTTCGAAGTTAGACTTTCCCAACTAATAATTATAACGATACATTTATTGGATAATATAAAATAATACTTATGATAGGTAAAAAATTATTGCTGAATATTTGCGAGAATCTTGTTCAGTATCTGGTGACACGAGGATTGTTGTCGAACTCTGCGTGACTGGCGTTTTTATTTTTTGTAATCATGGAATTGCGACAGTTTCTTATGACTTGAGTGAAATGAATCATTAAGACTGAAAAATGTCATATTCCTTGTTTGAAAATTTGAAATCATCGATGTGACCTTATTTATTACATATTTTATGCTCCAAAAGTACCAACGTATTGCAACGAAGTACATAAAAACTTCCATGTGAATACTTCCATCTCGGATATACCTAACATGGGTGTAAAGTTCTTCATACCACGATGGAGCGTAAGGCAGTAATATGACTGCGATACCTAAATGAATGGCGTAGTAACAGAAGAAATAGAAACTTCCATTCAAGTAATTTGGTACATTCTACGAAAAAGGTCAATGTTAAACAAAATGGATGCATATTGAAAAATGAATAAGTGTGGTTATACTACTTTATAAATTCCATATATTCCAAAAGCGTAAACAATTATTGCTATAGAACTGATGATAGCATAGCACCAACAACGAAGTAATCTGATGGTAACATTAGTCGTAGCTGCAAAAGAAATCAATATTAATTTCATACAATACCTTTGCTTACTTTCTTTTTTGTTGAAAATTATTATTCAAATTTCATCATATATTGCACCTGAATCGTCATAGTAACTATTCTGCTTTTCTTTTTGCGAACTCTCCAGTATAAGCGAATAAGTGAACCAATACGAATACAAGTTTAGGCTTTCGGCTACCTTGAATAGAAAAATAATGAATTACCTACCTTAAACTATATTCTCGAATGCAACAATGTATTGGAGCATTACCAAAGCCGTCCACAACAAAGTAAGACATCCCGTTCGTATAGAACAACCGCAACACCGTTCTTCGACACCAGACATCTTCAAAATTGGTCAAAATCTACGAAAGATGCCTACGCTCGAACCAAAAATTGCGAAATAAACAACTTTCATGATACAATATATTTTTCCATTATTAAAATTAATTTTAGTTTCGTCGCAAAACAAGTCGCGTGATGCGAGTGGTAGTTTGGCACCCGAATGAGATTAAAACTGCGCATGTAATTTTTAACTTGAACGTTCGTTTTAAGCCGATGTAATGCATGTTCGTGTAAATCGGTATGAAAATTAAAATCTGCTGGTAAGTAACGATTATGTGGGAGTTTGAAAAAAATAATTTTTACTCCAACAATGAACGAAATGGAAAAACTCCAAAAGTAATCGAGATGAATACCAATCTCGTTGAAGTAATTTATGATTTTAATGAGCCGGTACCGATGTAATTATTCAATTATTAATCGCGTTCTATAATATTAGAGCTTTCAGCGCCTTCATCTTGGAAACAAATTACCCTCTCTTTACAGGGCTGAGGAGAACTAAAATAGTAAAATTAGCTGTGGTGCAAATATAATTTCCAGGTCTTGGTTCTCAATTTTTTTTTCCCAAATACGTTGAAAATTTTATAAAAAAATTAATCTAACTGGAATGGATATATTGTTTTAGATATTTTGTTTGAGTGCACTTAGCATTTATTTTTTCCATTTTTTCATTTTAAAATTAACTTTTTCGCATTTACATACTTATTTTTCGAAGCACCGTCTTAAAACCTTCGACCATATACTATGGACTGCTAATTCAAATGGCAGATACTGAATCCAACAACAACAGTAGTTAGATGCGCTGACGCATGCGTAGTTTCACTGAAATAATTATTAATATGCTTTTTTTAATGTAATTTTAATTATTGAGTATTATTAATGAAATTAAATCAGTAGTTTAATGTTGATTTAACATTCTTATCATTGAAAATTTCGATGCGTTTTCATTTTCATTCCTGAAACATCACTACGCATGCGCGAGCGCATCTATGATGTTGTTATTGTTTGCTTCACTTTGGTGTTCGTTTCTGTACGACTATTAGCAGTCCATAGTATATGGTCGAAGCTTAAAACATTTTATTTTAAAAATTTTGAATGCATTTTAGGAAGTGTTATAAAATCGTGAAATTGTCATGCTTTTTGCCTAACTTTGCGCTATCAAAAAGTCTCAAGCTATTTTCGACAGATAGTATCTATGGTTTCAACTCATGGTCTATGGAGTATACCGGCTCGCATCCAAAAGAGAAAAAGAATCAGAAATCATCGTTATGTATGGCTTTATTTATTGTGATTTGTGAGTTTATTCGCGATTGCTTTTAGTTAGTGCGAAGAATTTTATGCGCGTTCCTTCGAGTGTTGTTGATCCTGACTGTTTATTTTGTATATTTTCCTTCGACTGTGAATGGTAAGAATTTTGTTTGTTCGCGATTGCTTTTAGTTAGTGCGAAGAATTTTGTGCGCGTTCCTTCGAGTGTTGTTGATCCTGACTGTTTATTTTGTATATTTTCCTTCGACTGTGAATGGTAAGAATTTTTTTTCATTTGTACATAAATTCACTCATCATCAATAAGCGTACTTACAAAAAATATGCTTCTAGTAAATGATGATTATGTGATACAGTTCACTAACAGTTTAGCGGTAACTCTCCGCATTTTTAGTACTGCCGTATGGCATTCAATAGCAAGGAATATGACGATATCGAATGCATATCAATATCAATAATGTATCAGAATCATGGCTTGGGAGAGTTAGAATATAATCGATTTCTTCAATCACCTTAGGTATCGTAAAATATGTTTGTGAATGTTGATTAGATGTATACAAGCATACACTTTACTAACAGTCTAACAGTAACTCTCCACATTGTTAGTTCTTGCATTGCTATCATTTGTACCTATACTGTACCACAAGCTGTAGATATAACATTCTATAGCAGGGCATAATATGATATACGCATACCAATATCAATAGCATATACAAAATTATAGCTTGAGAGAGTGTTAAAATGTAATCGATTTTTTTAATTCATTGAAATCAAATTTATAGTTTGATATCAAAATGTGAGGACATTTAAGAATACTAAGAATATCAAATATTTAGCTGGCTAATTGCACCTCAGGGTAAAGTATACTCTTATCAGTTTACCTATCAGTATTCTTGTAGTAGTGCCAATAAGTGTACCTGTTTCCCATCGGTATTTTCGTAATCATATCTATAATATTTACTGTCCCTAATTTTCTACTTGCTGTCTGTAATAATTGCAATATCTTCTCCGGTACTGTTGTAAAGTGCTCTGACCTTCATGAACTTCTTGTTCAAGATTTTGCCATATACTGATTACCCTTGGTTTGAGAATTTACTCAAGTCTGAGTTATGAAGGTACTTGAAGGTGCGTCCACGCGAGGATGATCAGCCTGAGATGAATGTAGTGTGGACGTTTAGATGATCAGCCTCATAGAGTATGTATAATGACTGGTCTATGTTCTAATTGGTCAAATGTTACGCGCGTAATGACCAATCATAAGGCTAGAATGTGATAAAATGTAGGTAGTTTCATTTCTACCTTCCTAAATAATATCGTTCAGTTTTCAGTGAACGACAAAAATTCGTTTGTGATTTGAATCATCAGCTGATTTGTGTTTTTATTTTACGAGTTAGTCCAGTAAATTTACCACATTCCAACTTGCTGATTGGTTGTTACAGGCGTGACGTATGACCAATTAGAACATAGACCAGTCATTATAAATACTCTATAGAGCTGAAGGAAGCTGATCAGTCATGTCGGTCTGTTCAAAGAAAGATGAATAATGTGGACGCGATAGCATCATCCACATTCGCTCATCGTAATATAATTTTTCGCTATTTCACATATAATTTATTCTTCAGTGAAATGAAAATAATTGTATTAAGGCTATACTCTTTGTTTACATTTTGACAAGAAAAGGTTCGTTTTGAACTTCAACTTCAATGGGTTAATTCTCCCTGAAAATCCGATATAATTTATTCCGACCAGATTTATTTTATTTATTAATCTTTTAAGAAGAGCTGACTCTTGAGATATTTTGGAATATTTCCTTTCCTTTTGATTTAAGAAGAGTTAAGTGGGCGAGAATTCGCAAGATATGGGAAATTTTAAACGTCAGTTACTTATTTTAGAAATGGCGTATCGAAAATTTGTTGAAATACAGGTTTTAATCTAATTCTAAAGAAGGTGTTTAGAAAAAAAAAGGAAAAAAGTTGAATTTCCACCAAGGAAAAACTGATCAAAAATTGGAAATTTTTGTTGGAATTGATCGAAATCGTTCGCTATAAGTTCAACTCTTTAGTGTATTCAGATCTTGAACGATTATTAAAATCGCACAAGTTCTTTCAAAAACGTCTCATCAAAATGTAAACATGAAGTATCCCCTTAATGAAAAAACAATTGGATACCAAAAGATGCCGACTAGTGCGGCGAAACGTCGTGTCAGAAAATAATTTTAGTATCAGAAAGTAACTTTTTTTGGCATTTAATCATGTTTGTAAAATTAAAATATTTACAACGCAAAATTTACTATCATTTTTTTAAATGTTTGTACGAGTAGTTATCAGTGAACCATAATATACATAATATTTTATTAAAAAAAAAATTAACATAGCAATAAACTTATTATTAATATATATTTTTTCAATATTAATGATTTATTGATAACAAAAATATTTTTGCTTCATGAATTTAACACCTGAAAATGCTCTTATCATTTTAAATTTTTTAAATTAATTTTTTCAATATTTTCGTAGTTTATTAATATTATATAAAATGATAATTTTGGATATAAAGAATTACCCAAATACTAAATTTATTTTTGATAACAAAATTTATAATATTTTTATTATTAATTTTTTATTTTTTTTTTCATTAAAAAATAAAATTTAGTCTCAGCATTTTTCACTGTATATTGAAATTCGATAAAATTTAAGGGGGAGAACGTTTTGGTAGTGTAGAAATTACTCATGCCATCCCACTTTCGCCACCACCGGTTGTCACTTGTCGCGTATATTTTGAAAATATCGCGCAAAAACACATCAAAACAAATAGACGCCAGTATAACAAACAAAAAATTGTTTTTTTTCTAACTCTGTCCTTCATTCACTCATGAATTTTATAGTTAAAATAATGTGAAAATAAGAAAACAGGTTGTATTCTTTAAATTCGATTTTAATCTCTATAGAGAATCTTATTTTAATAGTTAATCAAACGATCAAACTTCTTTTATGATATCCAAGTGCTGACCAGTTGTACAATTTTGCTTTACTCCTGTTTATTTTCATCATAAAATCGCGGCAACTTTTCAAAATGAGCGCAAAATACATTTCTACAACTGAAAAAAAAATTACATGAATGTCATGAACATAAAATTGTGTAGCTATTGAACACTAAGTACTTAAACATACATACCCACTGCAATTATTATAACTATAACCATTAAATTCCGAAAGCATTTCGGATTTTCTTTCAACTCTGCGGATGTACTAAAGGAAAAAATCTTATGAAACCAGGGTGAACTGGAGGCCAAAGTTATCGCCGCAGCAAAATAATAAATCGCGTAGTAACAGATGAAATAAAAACTATAATTCAAGTATTCAGGTACATTCTAGGGGAAAAACTTATTATTTGACGTCTATAAACACGTATGTGTATATGTAAAGTATAGATATTGCATTATAATAAGAAAAATCATAGATACTTTCTGAATTCCGTAAACTCCTAAAATCGAGACTATTCCTCCAACCATGGCGCTGAATAGGTAATATAAATTCAAAAGTATGTCATACTTATTCAAATCTGTTGAATAAATTAATCTATGTATGTAAGTATTCGATTCAAAGTTGAATAGGTACCTATTATTGATTTTGCTAACAATAATGAATATGAATGAAACTCTTACCATCACAGTTCTCCACAATGGAAAGTAATTTTTCCAAATTAGTTTTCACACTAAGACATTCTGTTATCTTTGAACATAGAAAAATAATATAATAAAGCATTAAGAATAGCACCATTCTAGACATGCCATAGGATTTACCGCAGTTAGCCATAACAAAGTGAGAGATCTGGTTTTCAATGAGCAACCAAAACAATACACCTCGAGCTGGACCATTTTTCAATTTCACCTGCTCTTGATGAGTACTTCATAAAATTTTTTGTTTGATCAACTAATTATAAAATAGTATAAATGAAAATATACTAGAATCACATAACGTACCATTATTATCCACTACCATCACCGCGGAGTGAACTTCTGTTCAATTCAATTCATTTCATATGCATCACGAAATAAATGGCGTGATCCCAATTGGTAATTTCACACATAAGGGTGACTATGAAATAAGGCAGATGAATTTTTATGAATTTCAATCGAAAAAAAAAAAACGCTACGCCTTTAAAACAACTCCATTTTGTCCCAGTTATCGCAACCATAGGTAATGTAGTTGAAAACACAGGAGCTACTGTGACCTTCTCTGCCTGTTCAATTACTTTTGTGTGAAAGCTGAGAAAACACCTCGAGTTTACCATTGCCTTCATCTCTGTATTCTAAAAATCAGTAAAGTAGGATAGGGTAATAAACGACACCTGGGCTGAGAAAAGCCAGAATTGCCCTCGGGGTGGAAATAATTTCAGGATCCTGCTTTTCAGTTTTTTTTCTAATCCATTAAACTTTTTTTTTAATATGAAAATGGAACAAAAAAATCTTATTGGAATTGTAATGAGTTTTAAAACCTAAAATTTGTATTCCATAGTCTTCTCAGGAACTCCGGCTTGGAAGCGAACTACCCCCTCTCTCCCTTCATCTTCGACTGCACGACACTCCGTCAAAGTAACTACCCATGTTTGAAACGAATTATAATTTTTTCAGTAGTGAAGACTTTTTTGTGAATTTGAATTTCAGACAATTATTGTTAAGTTCATAAGATTTGTATTTACCTGAAAAATTTTGAATTCAAGTTGATCATTTTAATTTTTGATACTGAATTGGTCAAGTTCATAATTTCATTAATTTTTTTATTTTCAATACCTTCATAAGCCATTGTTTAAAGGAATGATGAACGAAGTGCCATCTTTAGTAATGATTGTTCAGTGCTTGTAATTAAATTTTAAACAAAGTGATTTCTATCGAATGGTGATGAATATTAGAAAAATGGCATTATATTTCTGTCTTTCAAAAAATTTAACGATTAGATGATAAAAATGTATCCATCACGCAACACATTATCGTACCCAAGTTACCTACCTACATTCATAAGCACATAATATAATGCGATGCACCTGGTTACGGAAAATAAACAAAATTCCAGCACTGGATTGAAATTCGTTCGATATTTTCAAAAGATTTACATACGTTAGTTAAAAAAGGAAAGAATTTCATGGAAATAAAAAAATACATTTTAATTCCGAATTCCGACTGGAGGACACTGAAGAATGAATTCACTCAACAAAAAAAAATCAAAGATCTATCAATGCCTCAAGTTATCAAGAAACCAATCGAAGTAGGTAATTTAAATTTAAAATATTTTTCATTCAATGAGTTTTTAAGACAATCATCGGCATAAATTCGTGTTCAGAAATATAACAGTCAGTTTGCAATCAAGGATCCAAGTCGAAATTAAATTCAGAGAATATCCGCAATTTCATTAATAAAGCCAAAAACGCTGTTAGCGGAGAGAAAATTCTGCCAGATAGCCTCAAACAAGCACGATTCTTGAGTGACGTATTTACTGAAAAAAGAAACCAGTTGAATTTCCAATCAGCTCTGAAAAAATTAAACAGAGAATTGATTGATGAAGAGAATCATCAATTTATTGCAGAATTAGAACGGTATCAAATCGAACAGCTCAAAAAGAAACGGGAAGCCAAAAATGAAAAAATAGTGCTTGGAAAACGACTTAAAAATGAGTAAGTGTTCGAATTAAATGAACTTCACCTTTATTTTCATTATCTCATTTCGATGATTTTTCAGAATTTTGGACATGAAATCGAAAAAGAAAAGAGAGAAGGTCGAGGAGACTTTGAAAGAACGAGAGGAGCTATCAAAAATTCACAGTGATTTACAAAATGATGAAAATCAGCTGAAAATTCAAGTTTGTATCAGTTCATGATTGAAGAGAATAAGGTGGACATTAATACCATAACGTCAGTTTCTTATCTGATTCTAAGATGATTTATGTGATTAGTTCAATCCATTATTGCTTGACTTTGCATCTAAATATGAATGATAATTTGTCACACAATACAGACAATTCGAGTAATAACAAAATTTGCCCTAATAACTTAAATTGAAGGTTTATGCTATTTTAGGCCTTGGAAATGAAGAAAAAAGTCGACGAAATGCATCAGCAAGATATACAAGCAAAACACAGAGATTTAGAAATTTGTGAAAATGTAGAAAAAGAAGATGCAAAAATTAGCAACACTCAATCAGAGTTTATTTATTTGGCCAATGACATCAGAAAAAATATCGATAAATCGGTTTGTAATTTGAAACTTATAATTATTTGTTTTCTTATCATCTCTTGCTGATCTACCATTCAAATTCCAAAATAGGTTAATATCGTAATTCCGCCTATAGTCAACTCCACTGATTCAAATAAGGAAAAAGAAATTATTCGACGTTACTATGACTTGAAGCCTGTGAAGTGAGTAGCTAGGCATTAGACTCCACCACGATGTTCTTTTTTAGAATTATTTTTTGAGGTTTACTTTCATTTTAGAAAAAGTAAACTCGAAAAAAAACGTGACCTTTATTCAAGACTCTTGAAACAAGAGCGAGTTCAAGGGTACGTCTTTCAAATGGAAGAACTTTTATTGCGTGAAATGTCGGTAAAAAGGAAAAGGATACAGAATGCGAGCAAAGATATAAAAACATAAAAGTAACTAATAAATTTCAACAATTGCAACGTCATAAAATATTAGACAGAGTGAAGGAATGCAGGAAAATCTGGAATCACCAGTGCGTAAGTATTTATATCCAGTCTGTTACATAAGTTGTCTATATATTGCCTTGAATTTTGAGCAAGCGGTTGATTAAGTTGCCTAATATCTCCTTAAAAAATTTATGAATGGGATAAGTTGCCTAATTCAGCGCCCTAATAGAATATCAAGGGTAATGGAAAGGCAACTCAGATGACATGAAAAATTTACTTACTTTTTAATACCGATGTTCTTAACAGATTGAGAAGAAACAGTGGGAAGAGAAACAAAAGAAAGAGGATATTGACAGACGAGAAAAATTAGTACAAAAAATACGCCATGAAGATGAAGAATATCTCGCTGATGCGTCAGCTTTGCTAAATGAGTATCAGAAACAAGACAAGATCTGCATGCCTATCATTAAATGTATCAAAGCTGCTACATCACACAAAAAGAAAAATTATCATTAAATAAAAAATTTTAATTGAATTGGAGAAATACAAAAATATTTACAAATTTACAGCAATAAATAGAAAATTTTTAATTTAAGAAATTCAATGTTAAAAATCTAGTTTGTGGAAGGAACTTTTGGTATTATCATTTTTAAATTCACTTAGATTTAGGTTTTACAAAATACTTGGCCTCGACAAAAGGCATTTTAGTGACCTGAGCATTGTACAAATTATCGCGAATATTCACTTTGATGTCAGTTTTCGATTTCGCATATGCTGCTTGCACATACCCCATGGCCACATTCACCCCCAAAGAAGGTGATGGGCAGCCACTAGTCACTAGGCCCACTATTTCATTATCAAATCCAATAATTTTCGAGCCATGACGGACTGGTGGTCCACCCACTTTGATGAGGCCTATACGTTTCTTAAATGTACCATTTTTTATCTGGTCCATGACTATGTGACTGCCTGGGAAATTCATTTCTGTTCTTCTTCTTTTGCCTGTAACAAACAGTCGTAGGTTATAAAACTGATATTTGTAATTTCTACGAGCATAAATAGTCGGGTAGTAAGTGCTACTTACCAATGGTCCACGTGAGTCCAGCTTCCACTGGTGTAGTTGTTTCGTCGATATCATTTCCATGTAAACATAATCCGGCTTCCAACCTGTAATCGAAGTATATCATGATTATGATCTTGGAATATTTTTTATATATCAACAAAGAAACCAATCACAGAATGAAACTTACCTCAATGTATCTCTAGCCCCTAAACCAGCCAGTTTGACGAATTCATTTTGCAACAACATATTCACAACTTCACTAACGTGTTCAGATGGGATGGAAATCTCCACGCCATCTTCTCCGGTATATCCGCACCTGGTGATACGACAATTCTCGATACCACCAATGTTAGCTGATGTACTAGTCATGAAGTGCAAATTTTCCAACTCTATGTTCACATATGGTTGCAATATACCAGCGCTTTTAGGCCCCTGGATGGCAATTAAGGATTGTTCGGAAGTATCTAGAAATTCCACGCTGACATCTTTGCCATTAGCTTTGAACCATCTCTATAATTTAATTGAAGAAATTGATTTTTCATTTGAAAACTGAAAACATCCAAGCTCTTTTGTCAGCAATCAAAAGTTGCGATATTTACCAATCTATCAAGCAGTAATTCTTTATCGATGGTTTGTCTGGAAGCGTTTGATACCAAGTAAAGCGTTTCGTCAGAAATTTTTGTGATGATGAGGTCATCAATGATACCACCATTGGCGTCGTTTATGTATAAGCTGAGTGCGCTGCGGTTTGGTTTCATGCCTACAAATTTGAAAAATGATATGTTCACATTAGTTCATCTGCTGGGATATTGTGAGTATGCATAAGTTGTTATCAATACGTTTAATCAAAATTTTACATTCATCTCGTTTGAAAGGGCTTGTTGAAACTTCAAAATGAGGAATCACATGTTATAGTTTTGAGTTGACTCAAAATTGAAAAGGCAAACAAGGTCAGCCACTTTAGGATTTAAATAATTTAGATTCTATGCTACACATTTGGCTGCGGTTCCAAAACAAATGAAACGCTATTTAATAAAATGTAGACAAATATTGACAACTTTGAAAAGAAATAGACATATGTAATGTATTTGGCACTGTGGTTCCAAAACAAATGAAACGCTAGTTAATAAAATGTAGACAAATATTGACAACTTCGAAAAGAAAGAGACAAACATGATATGTTTGGCACTGCGGTTCCAAAACTAAAGGAACAATAGTTCATAAAATTTGAACAAATATTGACTATTTTGAAAAGAAATAGACATACATAATATGTTTGGCACTGCGGTTCCGAAACTAAAGGAACAATAGTTCTTAAAATGTGAACAAATATTAACAACTATGAAAAGAAATGGCATATGTAATATGTTTGGCACTGCGGTTCCGAAACAAATGAAACAATAGTTGATCAAATGTGTACAAATACTGACAGTTTGAAGGGAAAATACGTACATAATATGTTTGGCACTGGGTTCCAAAAGGAATAAAATAATGCCTAGTTCAAAAACGTGGGTGAAATTCTATTTAAATTCAGTTTTTCTGAGCGGTTGGATGAAAAATTGAAAGAAACTGATCCTTAATTGGTTTTACATATTACAAAGATTTTTCAACATAGTTTTTCTCCGTTTCAGTTAAAAGGAAATATTGCCAAATCATCTTATATTATAAAAAGGTAATATTTAAAATGTAATAAATGAAATCATGAATCACTCACCAGCAACATCAGTCACGCACAAAGATTCCATAAACTCCACCGCGTGTTTTCCCCTCACATACGTCTGCAGCATATGCGACACGTCAAAAATAGAACATTGGATCTGGTGTGCAAATGAGAGGCACTAATGCTAGCGTCTTCGTACTGAATAGGCAAATAGAATCCGGCAAAATTCACCATTTTGCCTTTATAGCCCACGTGCAGATCATACAAACTAGTCTTCTGCACCTCTTCGACTTCAGGTTTCATTTGTGGAAGCGTTGAGAGTGGTCGTCCTACAATATGATAACATTACAGCATCTAATTCATTATTTTAAAGCTTTACCAAAATTCATAAAAATACTTACTCATTTTATGAGGTGCTCCGGCAAACGAATTAAATTCGCGCTTGGTACAAGCACATTTCACCACTTCACGTAACACACGATTAGCTTTCATTTTTACCACTTCAAAGGAGACAGTTAGATACGAGAGGAAATTATGAACAATTTCCGTTCTACCGTTTGTATTTATACAAAGAGGCAAATCGATATCGATTTCATTATCGGCTCTATTACACGAGATGGTCATCAGCAGGGGGTCTAATTAACGCAATCTGGGGCCAGAGGTTAATATATCTCAAGCGTGAACAAAATAAAAGTGATGGTAATTAGTGGACCATCTCGTAATAAGATATAATTTCATATTGAGTAATAATTAGTCGCAATATGAAATAACGCGCTGTTTTCCTGTGAATTTTTCCCTTGTACATTTTTTTTTCTACGCGTTGGTAATTTTTTTGCGGAGTTTTAAAATGGAGTTGAAAGTTTTATTTAGGTTGGTTACGCGTGATGAACACATGGTTTAGATGATGAAGATGGGCTCGAACGTGATTCATAATTTACAAGGGGGTTCTAAATTGTTGAAATTATAAATGAAGAAGCCTTGCACAATCTGAAAAAATAAATGAAAGAATATTCTTCATTGAACCACTTATTTCCCTGAAATTCCTCAAATGGGTGCAGTTCAGTTGCGTTTCAAAGAATAATTTGTTCTTACATGTATGGAAAAGTATCTACTTGATAGGTAGCATTCCATACTACAGTGTCTTTAATTATGTCCCAGTCTGAAAGACCTTTGATAAGAATACATATCTATTTGAGTGCATCGCTTGGGATTCTTGAGTTGGATTCCAAGTGTAGAAACAAAAAGAGAAAAGGCTTCTACTTATTCTAACATTACTCAGAGAGCATGATGATCCACAAAATAAGTTTATCAACTACTCAAATCTAGAATGCCAGCAATGAGCCAAGTACATATTAATGAACGAAAAAATTCACGAAGAATGTGATTTAAACGAATTCATGAAAATCACACCCATATCATTATAAGATCAATTCATAAATTTGCCTCATCTAAGCGTTTATTCATCTGGTATTATTCTGAAGCAGTCGAGACTTTTATTTCTTTTATTTGTATTTTTACTTTCTGGTACACGAATCGGAAAGATACGAAACATGCAGTTAAGTATCCTCACTGCAATGGCACCCTCAGAACTTTTAAAAGGTAGGGCAGGATTAAGAAGACTAGTTAACCAGTCCTTGGAAAAAGGAGCTCCTTGCGTTTCCCCTCCTAACTCATACTCCAATTTAGTACTTACTTATGATTAAAAAATTGTTCCATGACAACTCAGTACCACAAAAGGTCCACCCAAAATTGAAGTTGGGCCATTACTCTACCTATTACCTCAAAGGCGCCACTACCTCATTTCCTTTTTTCTAGACTCATGACGGATATTAGCGTCTCAAAACTAAACTTTTTATTTTAGTGGTTTTGTTTTTAGTAACTACCCTACCTTTACGCTTTTGTGGGCGTCACTGCTTCACTCCCTTTTTGTCGACTCTGCATGCAACTAAGTAGTGGCCACTCATAACTAAACTTTTCATGAGCTTCTCATCTCTCTTAGTGCTCTTGTTTCCAGCAACTATCCTATTTCTACCCTTCTTTGGGCTTCTCTACTTAACTCCTTTTTTTTTCAACTTACGATAATTTAGCTAGGTAGTGGCCATTCATAACTACACACTCCAGAAACTACCCACTTCTGTTAGTGGCCTTGTTCCTATTTTATACTCAATGTAGAATAAATTGTAGCTCACTGAATCCGATTATGAACGTCAGTAAGGTTTAATGTTCAAAATATTGGCATGTGTTTTAATTCACCGTCAGTACGTCATAAAAACATTCGTTAAAAACAATTCTGATTTGCGTAATTGGCCACGTTAACAATATGGTAATTAAAAAATAATTTCCTAAATACAAAGAAATGTTTTTCTCATAATCGTGAATTTCGAGTGTGAAAATCAACTTTCTAAAAAGTTATCTGCTGAATTCCTTAGCAAAAAATTTAAAAAGAAGAAAAAAATTTCGTATTGGAGATTCTTAAAATTTATGCTGAATTCATTAATATCTACATACTATCCATGTTCCCCTATTTAATACTTAAAATTTTTTTTCAATTTTTTTCTGCTAAAAATACATTTAAAGTAAAAAAAATCATACGATATAGTATCGAATGAACGGTTAATTAATAAGTCTACATCAATTAAACAGATACCGTGTAAAATTACATTTCTTTGAAACTTTGCTCCTTAGGAGGTCTTCTAATCGAACCTGATAAGCGCGATAACCCAGTCTAACCTTTACGTTATACACACTTAATAAAAATTGTTTAACTTACTTTTACACCAACAAAGCAATTTATGTAACCTTCACCATCGATAAGATAGTTTTCGGGTGTAAATTGTATCGCAAACATGGTGGTTTCTCATTGAATAGATTTATTTTTGAATAATTGTTCAAGTTTGAAGCATTTTATCGATCGAATCGCAAGTATTGGCTGTTTGGTTTTATAAGAGTTGATTAGGGGGCTCAAGGGACTTTTGCATTCGGATGCGCAGTTTTTGTATTGGTAGATGTTGAATTTAAGGTATAACAGAAATAGAATTGAAGAGTAAAAGAACTGCTAGAATAGCTAAAATATGAACTTGAATCTGAAATTCTAAAATCACCCAACCAACTGACACGAGAGTTAGTATGTGGTTAATAGTAGAAATCAAAAGGAACTATATGTTTCAAAAATCACGATTCAATCGAGTAATACTCTTAAACACATTGCACACTAGATACAACTGTGACATAATTCAAACTCGAAACACAATTTGTTTGAATGACATTTTTCAGTAATAATTTTGAAACACGCTTTCAAGTTTGAACTGGTGAAGCGCGGGTCTTGATTCTTTCAAGTTATACACATACAAATCCAATAATATACCATTTCAAACTTGAAAATACTCTTTGCAGAAACATTCTCTAAAAATATCAAATTAAAGAGAAATCGTTTTCTGAATTATATCATTTTTGCATTCGATGCTCGATGAAAAATTTTAGATCTTATTTCATCTGAATAGATCCAAATTGGATCAACATTTTTACCAGATGAAATTTGATATGAAAATTCAATCCCAAGATGTAGAATTAGATCTAATACTACATTTAGGTATTAAAAATCCGATACAACTTAACAACACTGGAATAAATGTTCATATCAAATTTTAGTTATGATCAGATCAAATTTAAATTTTATCAATTGCATGGTATAGGCAATTTATTCAACATTAGTGCCAAGAAATTGCGTAACTCTAATTTGAAGGAGGGATTTTCATTTCATATTTTCTCTATGCCTGCAAAGAAATTTTCATACCACTTCTCGGACTTTAATGTGCAATAAGTTGCATAACGAAAAATTTACAGGGTCAAATAGAATTTCTATTCAAATTTTTCAGCAGTGCAATAATATGTGTGTATCAGATTATTAATTGCTTTAAACACGATAAAAATTTCAAATCAAATTTAATCAAGTGATGCCTATCTTTCTAAGTGATAAGAGATTACTCGATACCCCGTTATTTTATGATAGAGTCACGATAAGGAAAAAATACAGTGAAAATAGTTTCTAAAAATGTTTATTGTTTGAAATACTACAACTTTAATAATTAATCTCGACTTATTTTTCCAATATAATACCATACTTGGGCTTCTTCATCGCTCTGAGTTAATTTGTTTCATAATACTCAAAATGCCTACTTTAAGATCTGAGGCACTCTTAATGTTACGACGGAGTTACAAAATAATTACCAAATACCGGATCTCCGAGCTCGTATTTTTGAGCCATTCTATAAATTTTAAAATATCCTCGTGCACCAGTCCTGAAAAATATTGTATTAATACTTAAACAACTTTCATTCGTTAATAAGAAAATTTGAAAAATACTGAACTTGTTAGTGCAGCGATCTTCATCGAAAATGAGTTTTTTAGGTTGCTCATAAACTAAGAACACATGTCGACGTACGTCTGAAAATCATTATATATCTGTGAATTTACATAGATACTCAAGATCAATGGAAATCTATAGCTAACTCCAAAAAAATCACCTCTTTCTCGAAGTCCATCAGGAGCCAAATATGCTGACAAAACTTCTCCGTATTTCACTTTATTACCAGGTATATTACCAACCAACCAATGTGTCCATTCCCTGAATTCGTTATATGTTCGATTTGGAATGTCTGGATCTGTGATGAGCAATCATTTGTAACATGTATAGAATTTTTTGAAAAAATTCGTCATATAGGGAACGAGGAAAATGTCAATTCTTTCGTACTTAACATAGCCATTAAGTAATATGTCTTCGGTTTGGGCTTCCATGTTACAATAGGTTCGTATTCCATTTCCCACTTCTCCCATATCAATGTTCCAGCATTTACAGAATAATGAGGATAACGTACCTGCAACGAGGACGTTCATCAGTCTTTCATCCTTTTATTTAAGATTCATTCAGAGTTCATCAATTCTTTTTTTCCCAGTCGGAAAATTCACAACTATGAATACTCGATGGTAAAGATTAAAGGGTATATAGATGTATTATTGAAAAAATAGCTTTCGATTCACCTCGCACATTTCATGAGGAGGAATTGGTATCACCTCTGGAACAATAGCTTCCTCCAAGAACTTTATTCCTACGTCGAAACACCGCCATGTTTGAAGCTGTGAAATCATGACATTCAAGATTTGAGAAATGGTTCAAAAATTTATTACAAATTATAACTTTTCATTTCTTCCATTTTTTGATCATAAATTAAGCAATATAAAGAAGAATACTCACCGAGATTGTATAAAATGCAATTCCAAACCAAAATAACGTATTACGGTGCATGGCTATGTCTTCCTTCCAACATTATCATACACTTTGTGTAATTCTGATATTGAATATCATCAAATTGGTATCTGCATATATTTTAATACTTTTGAATGATTGTTGTGACCTAATAAAATGAAATTTAGGTGGGTACCTACTTATTTGTATTCTTGGTCACTTATTTTGTCACGTGATCACATGATCATAGAATTATATTAACTGGAGGGGAAAGATGTACGCTGATGTTTTATTCAAGTTTCACTGCGAAGCTAAAAAAATCTGAAGTGAATTTACTTAGGTAATTTTCTCCTAGTAATAATTCTAGCAGAGTTGGGCAGAGTGGCTCAAGAGCGAAAGAACGAGACGTTCCGCTCACTTTTCGCTCGGAGTGGAGAACAGTTCATTCTTTCGCATTCTAAGCGAATTCTTTATTTTTTTTCGCTTATCACTTCAACCAATCATGAGAGAGTACACATTACCTATTCAGATCCCTATATATCATTTTGCGTCATTTTTCTTATTACTGGAGAAAGGGAACGAAGAATCTGAAGAATGGGGGACTCATTCCTTTGTTCGCGAGCTATTTGTTATTCCGCTCTTTTTCGCTCTTCAAAGAGCGCATTTCGAGCGCATTCCGAGCGCACTCGGAGTGATGCCCAACTCTGGATTATAGGCATTTTTATCTTTATGCTCTATTATAAAACAAGAATTGAGTATTGTTCTCTTTCATTAAATAAATTAGTCAGTAATTAATAATTGAGTTTTCGAACAAGAGATGAATTTCATTTCTGCCCCTCATTTCAGTTTTGAGATTGAAACTAGATCGTTATTGTTCCTCTTTCTTGATGAGAAAGAAGTTTCGCAGTTTACATTTTCAGTTTTACATCAAAAATCACCAATACTACAATCATAATTCCTTTTAATAATTCTATTACTACAAAATCAAAAATATAAAAAAACATCAGAATAAATTAATTTCCTAATTGATGAGACTTCTGTTAGCCTATCAATGTTATAAATGCTTCACCACCACATAATTGGCGTCTGAGGTTCCTCCGTCGTGGTGTTTTCTGCTTTCCAAAAACGTATTTTCTCATCAAGTCTGAAGAAATGAAAACAGAATGAATTTTGTTCTAATCTTGTAGCTAAAAATCGAAACTTACCCGCGTGGAAAAATACTGCTGTACTACTAGACTCTTCATCAATAGTATTTCCGACATTTGAATACGCCAAGTTAAAGGATGTAACGGTCTACTATTTTATTAAGTTTGTTTGGGCGACCTACTCAAAATATTCAAAGCAGTTTATACTCACTAAAACGTGTTTGGGCCACCTGCGTAACTTACTCAATTCTGTTCGGGTGACGTTTGAGTAGGCTACACATTTCTTTGTAAGCTACTAAACTTACTACAAGAATTTTGTGCAGTAGGTTGTTCAAGATAAACTTACTGATTTTTGTGTAGCCTACTACCATAGAGTAGTTTGAGTAGGTCGCTCAAACAAACTTATTGTGTCAGTAATATGGCAATGTTTTGGAGCCAAACAGTAAATTAAGAGTATTAGTAGTGCAGTAGTACAGTAGTATAAAAGTATAACGTGTTCCTTTTCAACTTTTAGTGTGAAAAAGGAGAAATGATGAATGCATTGTCATATGACTACATTGCTGCACTGCTACATTACTATACTCGTCATAAATAGTATTGCCCCACTAAACTATCATACTACAAATACAGTAAATAGTAGAGCAGTATATCTTATTGTTTAGCCCATTTGTCGAAAATATTATTGATGATTAGTGTGGTAGCGTAGTATTTTTCTACAATCGTTGTTCCTCAAGTTCGTATCTTACTTCATGAAAATATCTCGTTCTGTTACTTCAGCAGAATAATAATACATGAGAAAGAAATTCCCTGCCCATGGTTCAAGGTTGTATTTCTGCGCGAATTCCCTACATTTGTAACTAGTTCTAACGGAAATATCGCTGATCAAACTGCAAGAAAATTTATTTAAATGGAATTTCTTATACTTACAAGCTGAAAATATTTAAAAATAAAACTAGACTCAACTGCTTATTGCTAGGAACATTTATCCGTTCTGGTTGTTTGTAGATAAGAAAAATATAATGAGTGTATCCTGAGTAAAATCCAAAGATGATTAATGAGTAAGTATTGCCATATATTTCAGCGAACTACGAGGCAACTTACCTAATCCTGGTAACTGAAATGGTTCCAGGAAATCCAACACTACATCTCCGTTGTACCAATCGTTACCTTGAATGTTGACAACCTGCCAATGATGAAACTCAGTGAAACTACTTAAATTCTTATCCAGTGGGTAATCATCGGCTGTAAATTCCATTACATGAAACCTTCATTCCAGTTATACATATGTATGGCATAACATATTCGTAAAGAATTCAAAACTCACTCGTGTAAAACATTGTGTACAAAGAATTGCCTTCAGTTGGCCACGAGACATTATATGGACGAAAGAATCCAAACTGCACATCTACTTCTTCTCCTCCTCGAACCTTAACGAATTCGTTTTCTCGAAAAAATACTACCTGGAATTATTTGCCGAATTTCTAAACTTATACTATGTTGACTGCAGGAATATGTTAAAATTTTTAATTTACGTCGCATTTTCTGCGGGGAGGCATTGGAATCATCCCTGGTACCAATTTGTTGTCGATGAATTTAGTCGCCATGCTTGGCTCCAAACGATCAAGCTCATCTTCCCACTTTTCCCCATTACCTTTGCATTGCTAAAATAACGAGCACTGTGAATAATGTATCGATTTTCTGTAGGATATCATATTGGAATTATTGAGTCGTACTTACGCCGATCACAAAATACCAAAATCCAGCGAAAACGATGCATTGAAAAATCATCTTACTTATTTTACTTAAATTATTTTCATGCAATAGTCGCTTTATCACATGCGTAACCGAAGCTGTGATCGCATACACTGAATTTTAATTAATATTGATTTCATTACTGATCTTATTATTAGTTCCGTTTTGGTTCTTTAATCGATGTTTCATTGATAAAGATCATCTCATAAGTTTTGTACTGACACAAAATAACTTAAGTTCGCTCTTTCATTATTTTTTTTTTGTTTTCTTATTATTTTTGTCGTTGAAATTCACTTTTTTTTGAGAAACAGCTAAAACTTTAACTACTAAAAATTCGGATAAAAAATCTAAAAATTTTAACAACCTCGACAGTCAAGATCTTCACAGGATGTAGTCAAGAAGTTGTGCCAATAGTTTAACAACAAATATAAAAAAGTTTCATTAGTCTTTATGTAGCTACCCTTGTACTTGGCCAAAAAATACTTCTGCAGTCCTACTTACCAGTAGGTGGTGTTTTTGACAAATAGGCTAAATAATGGGATATACCTCTCTACTGTTTACTGTATTCGTTGTATGACAGTGTAGTAAGGCCGTATTATTATTGTGTTGGTAGTACGGTAGCGTTGTGGCGCAGTACTATTCGTTAGGAGTATTAGTGGTACAGTAAGGCAGTAGTACAGCAGTGTAGTAATATAATGATGTATTTTTCCCCCCACTTAATTGTAATAAGGAAAAAATGATGAATGAATTGTCATATTAATATGGAAGGATGTTTAATAGGACCTCTTGAAACACTGAGAGCGTCAAATTTCTGGTAAAGTTCGACAATGTTCGGAAAGTTTTGGGATATTAAAAGATGTTTAATCCTCTGTGAAGAAATGATGATGCTGACTCGTCAAAACAAGGTTTGCTGGAACATGAAAAGATGTTTATTCACATGTGTCGAAACGACTGTGCATAGCAGATTTCAGTTATCGTCATCATAGTAAGAAAATACACGTGATTAATTTTTTGTTTTAAAACTGATTGCTCGCTTATAAAAATATCTCTTATTTTGGAAAGAAATCGAATTTATAGTGCAAATTGCGGAAAATGTTGGAAACAAAAAATAAATAATGAAGTCAAACGCATTCAATTTAATGAAGACTTTTATACTTGATATTAAGATACCCACAATACTTGGTTTGATACATTTGTCCGTGTAAAGTTTTTTGATAATCCTTTAAATGATGTTTGTGGTATTTATGGTTGTAGATAGAAATGTGAATTTTTCAGTATTATGTTTGTAAGTTCCAAACACATTCGATATTGCTCTTTTGGCTTGTTAAGAGGTAGCAATATCTACATTATCATACCATCAATACATTGAATAATGGAGTGATATATCTTGGCGAAAATACTACTGGTAAATAGTCCAGTAGTACAGTAATATTTTCCTGCATGGTATAGGTATCCATTACTTTCAGAATTTTAGCAGTAAAGAATTTGTCATGTTGCCATATGATTTCATTTGTGTCGCTATTTTACATGTCCACACTTTGATTTTTGGAATTCCCTTTTTTAGAATTTTCCTTTTTGTAGGTAGAGATTTTGAATAATGCCGAGTTGTTCTTATTCAACTTATTGCTTATTTATTGATATTATGATTTTTTTAGAGGCAAAGAGAGTCACGAAGCATATAGGGTTTATATTTGCTTTCTCTACTTTTTGTTTGTTTGTTAGCTACTTTCCTATAAAGTCATTTGTTGTTATAATAAATAATTTTTTAGCTCTAGCGTCCTTGTTTACAAAAACACCATCAAAGGTAAAAGAATAATTTATTTAAATAAATAAAAATTTAAAAAAATAAGTGCTTAATACGATTCTTACAGTTGAGGTTCCAATTATCACTTCTCAGTAAACCCGTAGCCAGGGGTAGAGTAGAGGAGCTAAACACACCCTAGAGAATTTTGTTTTCGATGCAAAATTATCAACCAACAAAAAAAAATAGATCAAAGCTTCTTGTAAAATTTTGTTTGCCCCTCTGTAATGATGGTATGGCTATGGACCTGTTTCTCAGCAACTTAACAATAATTATTAGAGTATCAAGAAGTAGGTGAAAAGATTATAAGTATTCCTGCTTTTCAAATTTGTATCAGTCATTTGAGAGAGAAATCATTCGAATGAGAACAATCTGCTCTTTGACTTTCTATTCTGGATAGGACAGTAAAAAGTAATTACCGCCCTCAGGAGCCGTGAAATTATAAATTTTGGAAAACTCCTTTAGTCTGAATTCTCCATTTTGTATCATTCTGGAAAAAACAATGATACTTTTTAATTCTACTTCATGATATTTCTTTCAATAATTGTTACTAACTTACTTTTGGTCTGTTACATAAGTATCGTTAACACTAATGAATCCTTGTTGTTGATATACTAAGAAGACGTGAAACAGAAGGTCACCTAAAACAAGAATAAATGAAAGCATTAGAAAATTTAGATACGTATAAAACTTCTAGTGCGGAAAAATACAACTGTCACAATTTGTATTAATTTATTTCATGGGTACGAGTATCAGTTATCATGTATGTACTGGATATGTTTTGTAAAAATATTTCACCGCGGGCTTCACTATTACATTAATCACCAGTAGTGCTTTTCACAAATCGGCTGAATAATAGGATGTACTGCTCAACTATTTAGTGTGTTGGTGTAGTAAGATAATATAATTGGGCACTACTACTTTTAAGAAGTTTAGTAGTGCAACGGTGCAGCAGTTTAGTGACATAACAATGCATCCATCATTTTCTTTTCCATATTAAAGGGAAAAAATAACACATCATTATACTACTACACTATTGCACTACTGCACTACTAATAGTTTCAACTTTTATATCTATTATTGCGCCTCGCACCATACTACCAACACAGTAAATAGTAGAGTGGTATGTCCTATTATTTTGCACATTTACCGAAAATATCACTAAGTGAGTGGTTTAGTAATACAGAAATATTTTTCTTCGTGAGTTTGTATTCGTTACCTGGTCTCCGAGATTTTCTTGGTATATTCCAAGGCAACAGGGTTTCACCTTTTTTTACTCTACCTCCCGGGATATTACGAACAATCCACGGATACCATTCCGCGTATTTTATATCTTTGGCATCTTCTCTTGGGAGGTCGACACCTAGATTTGAATATAATAATTTCAATGAATTCTTCTCAACTTCATCTACGCTATTTAATGATCACTGAAAAGACTTACTGCACATGCAAATTGTGTAATAGGTATCGTCGTCTTTCACTTTCCATCGTGGTTTGGGTGTTTCCATAATTTCTAAATTTGATAATATCGCCCCAGGTTTCACTTTTACATTGTATGGAAATGATACCTAAAATATTATATCATAAGATGAAGTTTGTTGTACCATTCATCATATAAATTGGAACTTATGAACTATTAGATACAATTAGATCTTTCCATTTCTACAATATAATTATGTGACCAATCAAAATAGATTGAAATTTCACGTAGAATCCAAATATTTCATCAGAATTTCAAAAAGCATAAATGTTTGTCAAGAAAGTGTTTAAACCATGCATATGGGTATATTGTGAGATTCATCACTATAATTTATTCTTCGAAATATTCGAGATTCTAGAATATTTACCAATAACATATAATCTGGCGGATGCTCGATGGTAGTGGGGACCAAACCTTCAGCGATAAATCTTTTCCCAATAGGTACCGAATCCTTGTAATAAAATGAGGAATCACCTATCTAGACAAAATAAAAATCCTTTATTGCTTTCATTCCTTTTATTTCTATTTTTTCACCTGCACTCTCAAACTCACCTGCGAGGAAATCAATATACCGAGTGTGCAAAAGAAAATTTTGTTCAGCATCCTAAAGCTAGTATTTAATGAAAACTTTGAAACACCGAGCATCGTGATAAAACTATTCTCGTAGTGGCACTCGTTGGGTTATGAGATTAATCTAAGATGAATTATCAGCTGGGTACGTGATGTAAAATTTCCTTCGATTTGTCTTTTATTTGATCACAATGACGTACCGGGAATCGATCTTCTTTTAATCTGAGTGGACATTCAATGTTACATAATCATTTCAACGTTTCAAGATTAAACTGAATACGTGTAATTAATTAAGGATGTGACTTCACGGAATTGTGTTGCGATAACGTTCGATTATACCGTATTTCATCATGGTAGGAAAATAAAATAATCTCAGATAACAGTACCTACCAAATGAACCTACTTGATGAATCTTTATACAGCAGAATGTCCATAGATACTTACATCCATACATCACGGTAAAAACTTGGAAAAAGTAAATTTGAAATGCAAATGTACCACATAATTATCTCAAACAATTTTTATTCATTATATCAAATATTTACAGGTTAAAATTATAACAAAAAAATATATATATTAAAAATGTATAAGTTGGTTATATAAAAAAAATTTCTTTAATGTCTCCTGGGCCTCCATTCGCTCCATAACGGATTAGGTCCTTCATCTAAACTGGAGTCATAATCAAATGTGTAAGTTGGTGTTGGATATGTTTCGGTTGTGTTTGGAAACTGTAAAATTAACCATAGATACGCATCAATCATATAGACAAGAGCGTTTTTTTACTTCTTTTATGTATATCTACTATCCATATTATATACCAACCGTCTCTCGAATCAGAGCATAGTTGCCGAATAACGGTTTCTCAAGATCATACTTGCGGGCGAATTTTCCCACGTCGAAATTCTGAGTAATACTAAATAAATAAAAAGTAGCGATGATTTCAAAATTGAATGATTTTTAACTACTGTTTGAAATTATGATCCTTCCAGACTTACTTTTTATTCCTTAACTCGGCGTATGATAAATTAGTGGGTTGCTCGAATATTAAATACATAAGACGAGTCATCTCTGCCAAAAAGAAAACATAAAAGATTCATGTAAAGAACTGTTTCACTCATGGGTGTTTAGAAGCTCACGTGAATATATCATCTGTTACTTCAATTCAGAAAAGCACTCACTTTTATAATAAGGTACCTTTGGCACATGATATGGTGTCAGAATTTCTTGACTAACATGCGACTTGTTCCTTCTATTTGTGCCTTTAATATTAACGATAATATGAGGCCACCAGTTTTTCTCCTTCTCTTCGTGCACTTCCAAAGCATCAATATCTGCGCAAAATTAGAATATAATTTTGCCTTTCCGAATTGGTTTCAAGAAACTAAAATAATGAGCTTACTTATGCAAACAAAAGTATAATATGCCCAAGGAGACTTCGGGAAAACGATTTCCGGTGGATCCATTATAAGTTCTCGCGTAACCATAGTTCCTAAATCTATTTCGATAGTTTTATTCCTATAATATACCTGAAATACAATCCTTCCTATATTAACGATGATTTATGTCAGAAATACCTGATGGAATAATCGTGTACTGCATACCTACCTCTAACAAACGCTCCGGAGGAACCAATATGCCATCGGGGCTTATACCATCACTTTTGAATCTTTTGTAAATCCTGTTGAATTTACTACCATGAAAGGCTTTGGTTCGACGTTGCATCTTCGAAACATACATTGGTTTTATCAAGTGAAGAAATAATTATATATTACTGGCTTTTCATTTCCATTCAAGTTGCTTACCTCTGTGGGAACTACCGCCATTAAGACAGCAATTACATAGAAAACGAAGTGAATCATTGTTTAAAATTTTGTTACTTTGATTATCAACTTTGGTTCGTCATCTTTTTGTTCTTTCTTTCAAATTGAAATTTTTAAAAAGATCACTTTTTTGAATATGTGGACTTGGGTCAATAATTCCATGACGAGTGGTGATGATAATCCGGCTTTTGATAAAAAAGATCTATATAGTTTATTTCCTGATTTTAATGATTTCCCCCTTCTACAACCTGATTAAGAGCACGACGTGAGGGAATTTTCGTCGGTGTTACGTAATGTATCGGTGGTAACATTGTATTTCGAGGAAGAGGAAAGGGAAGTAGATGTTTAATTAATTTATGATTTTCAGGTTCATCATAGTTTGCTTTTTAATTTCTATTTGAAGGCTATAGAGATATAAGAATTCAGTAAAATTTTACTCAGTATAACAAATCAGTATTGCTAGCAAATATTTTTCCCTTTAAAATTTAAAATATTTCTCAACTCGAGTGGTATATAAATTAAAACACAAAAACACCTCAAATATATTCTTTATTTTCAAACACTCGTAGACAATAATAAATCCTGCATTGTCATAAATCTTTACTTTTCCAATATTTCATTCTAAGAAAAAATTGGTAATTACTTTGAAGAAACACCCTTCCATCTTAGGTGCTGAACTCATCAAAAATGACATCGAAGATTCCAAAGATCAATCAAAGCTGTACATAAAGTTACCATACATCGGATTACCTAAATCATACTTGGTGACGAATTTTAACATATTGAATCGTGGAATTGTTCTAGGTCTAAAAGAAAGAAACATACATCATTTGAAATTAATTAAAAATTACTCGCTATTTGGAATGAATATATTGCTCTAATATCTAAGATGTAAGAATTTAAATAAATAGGTGTTATTGGGAGATACGCACCTATGTTTATCTTTTGGGTCAAAGGAGATGTGCCTCTTGTTCGTAAACTAGACATAGCATCAATTGAACTCCTACCAAACAAAAGGTTAAAATCTGTTATTTTCAACATTTCGTTCGTATCTTCTTCTCAAAGAACCAGATACCTACCTGAGTCACGAGGATAGACACTAAATTTATAAGTATATAAAGTATCCCCACGATTGACAAAACATGGTCCGGGTATGTTGCCGACAACCCACGGATGCCACTCCGCAAATGACATGTTACCAACTGGAATGTTCGGATCTGAAAATAAAAATTTTTTCACTCATTCGAGAAACTTTCTAAGCCACGAACCGCAAAATAAAACTGAATACTCACGATAAAGTATCATAGTATATAATTTGTGGTACTCGCCAGCGAATCTTACCTCAGGAGTCTCAATCAGATACATTTTTCTGTGACGGTTCCCTAATCGAGCCCTCACAGTGACTGGAGAAAACGTAACCTATAATATAAATTTTAAAATGAAATCCATCTATGGATTGTTTTTGTATTTGAAATCTTCTTACGTGACATTTATTTTCTGGAGCGACAGGGATTAAATCTGGGACTATTCTAGCTTTCTTAAAGCATCGTGTTACCGGAATACCGTTATAATAATCATATACGTAGCTTTCATCCAACTGGAATATATTCTATGAAATTTCAAAATTAATTCACTTGTATCGTTAGTCTCCATTCTTCAGAAAAGTAATTACCAGTGTAATGGATAAGTATTTACTTCATCTGTATCTGAATCCCCATCCGCGAGAGCTTCCAAAAAATTATACGTGAGTAATGAATACACAATATGAAACGTAAATCGATGCATTGCTATACAAAACTGAAACGTGATATCATTTGAAATTATGTATCTACTCGACTTATCGTCTTGATAAGTACCTATTCATACTGTCTGGCGCAATAATAAGATTCAGAAGCTAACAAATTAATAACGATTCTTGCGCATAAGTTGGTTACAATGATTTAATGAATTCTGGTAAGTATCTCTTTTCTCTGCAGAAAAATGCATCATTGAGGATGACTAATTATCAAATAATTGGACAAACAGTGAATTGAATTATATTTGAAATTTCATTTCTCACAACTTAAAATTAGTTGGTACTTGTTTATGCAAAATCTCGAAAATTTGTAACGAACGATGAGAAAAAAATATTAATTATAAAATATAAAGTGGTAATGAATAACGTTAACTTAGTCTTCGGAATAAAGAAAATTACCAAATTCTGGTTCATCGAAGTCGTACTTGTTTGCAAACTGGGTAATGTTGAAGTTCCAAACTTTACCATATCTAAAAATATTGAATTTTAGCTACAGTAAGATATAATAGGCAAATTTCTAATGCCTCTAGAATCATTATAATACATGAGCGGTTCTCGGACATTTCCCCGAATAGAAATACCCCCGAACGGACAATTCACCGAATAACTATTTCCCCGAATGCGTTTTTCCCGAAAGCCATTTCCCCAAGTGCATTAATTCCGAATATTTTTTTCAGAGATGTTAACCGTAACCATAACCATAACCCATAACCTGAAAAAACCCGATCATTTCAGTAATTAACCATCATTAACCCACTCTTTTCTGAAATATATGTAACCCTAACCCAAACCCATAACCCAAACCACAACATTCCTCATTCATAACCAGAACCCATAACCTGAAAAATAAAAAAGCATAACCCTAACCCGTAACCATAACCCGAAAAGAAAAAAAAAACCTGTTCAGGTTAACATCTCTGATTTTTTGATTTTTTTATTTTGTTTAAAATTCATAATTATGAATGAATAGGTACTTCGCTGAATTGTTTATTATGAATTACATACGATTAGTTACTAAATACTTACAATGAAATGTTGTATGATAGAATTTTTATGTATTCAAGTTCCGTGTTGTTATTTAAAAATTCTTCAAACCTGTCTACCATACCCGAAATTCTGTTCTGTAACTCCAACCAGTGCCGCTTCAGCGCTCTTCTTACCTTCCCACCCATGCTTAATTCAGAAACTGCAATTTAAGTGTCTCCTTGCTCTTTCTGAATTTTAGTAAATGCAGTGTATATAGGTCAGGATGGGTTTTCCCGAGTAGTAGGTGAAACCTGTTATGCGAGCCTTCGCTGGCGTTATTGGTTTTTGAGGTCCCATTTAGTGCGGCTTCATACTATAGCGGGGAGGTACTGCTCTCCGACGAACTAATCGACAATCTCAGTATATTCTCTCATTTTTTTTTTTTTTGATGCTCGAGACTTGACATAAATAAAGCCATTAATGATTAGTTTCTTGTCTTCAATTTTTGCCATCTTTCATAAGTATACATCAATTTATGAGACCAATGTGTTCTCCTTATCAATTTAATATTTTTCCATAGAATTGGAAAAAAGTTTTCGGGGACCTAAATTCAGGGAATTAGTATTCGGGAAAAAAGAGATTCGGGGAATTAGTATTCGGGAATAAAGGATTCGGGAAAACAGTAATTCAGGGAAATGGCCTTTCGGGTTTTTTTTCTTTCGGGAAATCGGATTCGGGGAAATGTCCTTGAATCTACATGAGCATAACCAGTCAATGGGCCAGTCCTATCCTAAAATAGTCTGGCCGAAATTTAGACCAACCAAAAAAAAAAAGATGAAAAATTGATATTAAATGCACAAGTATATTTTAACTCATAAAAACTCTTGAGAAAATCCAATTGAAAGATTTCAAGATGTTGGTTTCATTTGTCTCATTAAAGGGTTTTTAGGAATTTTTAAAAGAAAAATTAAACGAAATAAATTTTGATTATTTTTGTTAAGAATCACAATAATCACAATTTTTTCTTTTACAGTTGAATTATGTATTGTCAGCCAATTTTTTATTTCACAACTTCCCTGCTTTTGATATTTTTTTATATTGGAGAAGAGGAAAAATATAAACCTACGTTTTGTAACATTTTTTGGGCCATAATGTATTTTTTTGGTCTTCCCAATAATTATTTACTGGTTGCGCTACTGGTGTAATGAAAAAATAAATTATAGATAGGTATGCAACGAACCTATATCTGTCTTCTTGGTCAAATTCAATTCTCTTCTTTTGCCTGTATATCAAAAATACATGCCTTTGAATTCCTAAAATCAAACAATTTGGGTTATAACATGATGATAAACAGGGTTGGTAAAAAAGAGATTGAAAAAAAAAAGCAAAAGGAAACAAATATTTTTTTTGTTTGAAACCAATGTTTGAAACATAAAATATCTAAAAATAAAAAAAAAAATTATAAATTTACTATGGCGGCAACATTGAATTTTTTCAATTCTTTCTCGGGAAGTTGTAAGTTTATTTTCAAAAATTAAATGTTTTTCATTTCCAAACTTTTGGCATGATTTTTATGTAAATTTATCATGAGAATTAGTCATTTTCTATTTTAACTTTAATTCAAAGTGGCAAATAAAAAGCACGTTTTAAACAAAAGCGTTATTGGTTTTCAGTATTTTAAACTCTTACCAACACTAGTGATGAATTAATCAACCTTAGGGAGTGTTTAAAAAAGTATGTACCTGCGTCTTTAGGTTCTTCATACATTTGATAGGGCCATATAATTTCTCCTTTATGAACTAAACATCCAGGAATATTTCCCACAATCCAAGGATGCCATTTTCTAAATGCTTTATTACCAAATGGAACATCTGGATCTACAATAGAATTTGCAACATGAATAAATATCTACTTTAAATCCGCATGTTAAAAAATACTACAGCTACCTACTCACTTGTAGGATTTTCGATAAGTGTGCTAAATAATAGGATATATTGCTCTACTATGTATTGTGTTTGTGGCATGATTGTGCAGTAGGGCGGTACTATCTACTTTTGAAGAGTATAGTAATGCAGCGTTACAGTAGTGTAATGATAATATATGTGGATGCATTCGTTATTTTTTTAGATTGAGGGGAAAAGAAAGAACGCTGCGGCGTCATACTGATTCCAAATTTAGAGAGGATAGTGGGGAGGTACTGCTCTCCGACGAACTAATCGACAATCTCAGTATATTCTCTCATTTTTTTTTTGGATACCCGAGACTTGACATAAATAAAGCCATCAATGATTAGTTTCTTGTCTTCAGTTTTCGCCATCTTTCACAAGTATACATCAATTTATGAGACCAATGTGTTCTCCTTATCAATTTAATATTTTTCCATAGAATGAGAAAAAAAATTTTCGGGGACCTAAATTCGGGGAATTAGTATTCAGGGGAAAAAAGTTTCGGGATTTAGTATTCGGGAAAAAAGAGATTCGGGGAATTAGTATTCGGGAATAAAGGATTCGGGAAAACAGTAATTCGGGGAAATGGCCTTTCGGGAAATCGGATTCGGGGAAATGTCACAATGCTGTACTACTGTAACACTGTAACACTAATACTTTTAACTTATAGCATTACACTAGAACACCACCATACTACCAGCACAATAAATAGTAGAACAGACTAGTGAATGGTTTAGTAGTATAGTAGTATTTTTGTTGCAGGTCTTATGAAAAATCTGAATACGTATTATATACGAACGGAACATAATTAAAGTGTACAAGTTTCCCACACGTCCATAAAATTTCACTGCTGGTTCAGATAACATTCGATTTTTGTGAACGAAGTTTCCTAATTTGGTGACCGCCACATGATCCCAAGTTATCTGCGGATAAATAAATTCATAAAAAATAAATATGTACATCTATTCAAATGGAAAAACAAACAAGTAAAAAATGAAAGTAGCTTACAACGCATTGTTTCATGGGGGCAAGTGATATAATGTTAGGAACAATTGTGGCGACTTCGAATTCATCTATCGCTGGGTTATAAATATCAGTCACTATGTCGCTGCTTTCTCTGGGGTTTTTTTCGTGAGCCTATCGATCATAATAAAATTACCAAAGTATACCCATTATTACAGCATTGATTTTATCTTCACAATAACATCATGCGTATACTAACGATAACAGAATTCAACGATAACAACACAATTAAAATTGAAATCTGCAAAATCATATTACACTCTATGAAGTAATAACGATCATCGCAAAAATTGCTCCTTGAAGCCGTTGAAACTTTGTATAATCGTTACTCGTAACGATACTTCGCTTTTCACCGATGCAACATGAACGAATTCTCTAGGGATAAGATCAAATGATGAAACATTGCTCTTGTTGAGCAAAAATTGTAGTAACTTGATGAAACAAACACTTTCATAATGAAGTTAGCGTTTAATGCTTTATGTTTTAATCAATGTAATGATCTTAGATAACCTTTCTGAATTTACAGATCGTCAAGTGTGGAATCTCTAACCTTTCCCTGATAATTATAAATATATTAAACATTATTCATTTTTATTTCAAATTTCAGAATAAACTAGCGCCTACTCGCCCCTTCGGGGCTCGCAATAAAAATTAAGTGAAGAAAAAAAAATTATTTTATCCGATAAGTACTGCTACATTCAAAACTGCACAACCCAACTTATTCTTACATATTTGTTACCCCCCACCAAGATTTCTTCCTTTCAGGATGAGCTCGCCCCTTTATACCTTCGTATACCTGCCAGTTTAAACAATTTTTCAACTTTACCCTAGCTTTTGCCTACGTACGAAGCTTTTATTGAAATTTATCACCTTCTTTTCCCATTGTATACCTGCTATTCTTTATACTTTTTATTCCTGCCATTTTAAACAATTTTATGACCTTACCATTGTACATGTAAAAAGATTTTATTAAAATTTACAACCTTTTTTTCTTTTGCATATGTGCTATTCTCTATATACCTTTTATACCTGCTATTCAAAACAAGGATGCGCGCGCATCTCAAAACCGATTTCATTTTGATTTTAATATATAGAGAGATATATGCCCGAGAGTTAATTACAACGCATTATATTAAAAACAATAATCCAGATATATAATACTTGCAACGCATCAGAGCTTAGATATTGAAATTCATTATCATCTAGCTATTACAGCAAAATGCATACTTTCATTTCTCGTTTATTTTACTGATTTGTTATACCTACTTTTATATTTTGGGCATAAAATGAATACACGGATCAGAGTATTTACCTACTTCAGAAATCAGAAAATATTGATATGCTGCCGTGCAAATAAATAATGTTTTTTTGATATTTTAATTATCCACATCTACATCTACATGTATGTACATGACGGATCTTGGATTCCATAGAGTAGAAGAAGGAACCAATAATCTATAATCAAAGTATTCAACTAATAATTTTCACCTTTCAAATTTTTGAAAAATGGATTGAAATTTAATTGACCGAATAGTTCTGATAACAATATTTCATTTCTTGTTCCTCCAATCATATTCATTATTTAATGTTATTGACGTAAACAAATATGAACCGCGCCGATGATGGATGACTATGCCATTAACAACAACAACTGAGTGTGGACAGAAGTTGCGTTCCTGTCGTTATTGTTCTCATGGCGTCAGTGTTGTTATCATTGTGCATTTGTATGTCGTGGAAATTTTATTGAAAATTCGAAATAATGTTACGCGATGTGATAATTTTATATTAATCTTTTTTGTTTTCATATTTTCACTGTTCCTCGTTATTCGATTCAATGGAATGTTCATTGTTTCTTCGGTTCTTTTCACAGAACTCATACGCGTGTTCAGTGTTCAATAGTATCATTTGTCCAACACCAAGTGAAGAACTCCAAAGGTGACAATTCCATTAAAGATTTGAATACATGCTTGGTGAGTAATATCATATTTACAGTTTTACACAATAATAACATCGCTTGATAAGAATTTGTACTCATGGACAATGTACGTGGCTGCTGTTAATAATTCGTATTTTCCGATAGAAGTTCTAAAATTAACATTTACCGAACGTATATGTTTAGTTAATTTTATTTGAAATAATAAGAAAGGATATGTACAATAATATGGGGATCCTTCGAATTGACCCTAGTACGCTTCATATTTAATCTGACGACATGAAGTAATTTCCAGCCCATGGTCTACCCATACCGTATCTATCAGCGAATTTTTGTGGGAAAAATATTTCTCTCGATGCATTACTGTAAGAAAAAATATGAAAAACTTCCATTATTTTCTATCACTTATTCGCTATAAATGAACACGTTACTTACTAAAGGTTGTTGTAATCTTTCTGTTCGTTGAATTTAATGAATTTCGGTTGTTTGTATACAAGAAAAACGTGTCGGTGCCAACCTATAGTTGAATAATTAAAATTTCGTTTTCTTCTTATTCATCTAATGAACTCATATTGAAAATAACTGAAATATAATTTCACCTTTTCGTTCGCCACCGGGTGGAATGTAATACCCCAAGGTTTCACCCTTATCTACATGTGTGCCGGGTATATTTACTACAAGCCATTGTAGAAAGGGTCCAGCGAACGGATTCCCTCTGTGAGGAATATCTGGAGCTAAATAACAAAAAACAGATAAGCAATCATGTTACATCATTGAAGATAATTATCTAAGCATCGAATGTTCACACTTATGAGTTACAGAAGGTTTTGGGTATCTAGATCAACCTAAAGTTGCACTATTTTTATATTTTTTTTTCTTCCAATTTTTCGGTTGAACAATTCAAACAAATTTGAAAGCTTAATAATTTTTCAGTTTAAATTTTGATTTTCAAAAAAATAAAAAAAATAATGTTAATCAGAGGTCCTAGAATGTAACTTGAAAAATGTTGTAGATTTCGACTTAGTTTGATACTTTGAAAGAAAACATAGTTCAGGTTTTCAAATCAACTTCCCAAAAAATTTTACGCTGGTGAAATAAAACAGGACACACTCCAATCACAGACTTAACAACACTACTGTTCAGCTCAGTTCTGAACAAAATTAACGCTTTTCGAAGGAACTAAAGGTCTGAAAAATTGTTAGATTATTCAAATTCAAGTTGAAGCTTTGTGAGATTTGAAATTTGTTTTGTGTTCAAAGTGATATTTGAATGCTTTAATGGTGAAAAAAAGGTAAGCAGTTGAGCTCCAACAGTAGAGCTGAGTTTAATTATCTATAAAGCATCCTGTACAGAGTATGAAAATTCCCACCTTATCCCTTCCAAAATCATTTGAGAAGTTGAATTTGGTACATGTAATACTTCTGCCCTAGAATAGTCATATAAGCCCATATTTTTCCAATTTGAGCCATTTGTGGCTCTTCAAGACTTTTCAAAGCGTCATACTTGGTCATTAATAAATCCTACATACGAAGTTTGATCTTTCTTGGTTAACAAAGTGAGAAGATATGGATGTTTCATAAAATTTCCTATTATGACTTCTCGTGTAAAAGATGTTTTCTTGTTTTCAACTCACCTCCAAACTCACTTGGGACCTAAGAATTAGGATATATTAGTCACTTAGGCTCACTTCATTACTTGTCACCACATTCAAAAATCTTCCACCTTCCATTACACCCACTCATCATGTTTAAGAATGGATTTGGCATGTTGTATAATTCTTATCTCAAGAAATCTTATGAACTCATACTTTCAATGATTAAAATCAAAAATGTTTGAGGTATTCGGCATCTTTCCAGACTCCTTAAAATTTGAATATTCGAGTGAACCCCCATTTTAGGCCACCTTATCTGATCTTCCATCCCAAATCAGGTAGGCCGAGGTAGCTATAATTTTCATCAGGAATTGAATTCATATCGTAAGTATGAATTTAATCACACACTTTTAAGAAACTAACTGTATTTCGATATTCTATATTTTGATATGCTTCAATTTAAGATAACTTACCCACATACATAAGAGTATAAACGACATCTTTTTCAGTCCTCCATGTTACACGTGGTGCATAATAGCATTGCAGTTCCTCCAGGTAATTTCCCATTAAAACGGTATGATTTTCGATTCCACGAAATGAGTAATTTGATGTAAAATGTATCTGTGAAGTTTTCGATAAATGGTTGGTTTCAATTACCATTTAGTTAAAAGTTTTTAATTACCCGACAAACAGTTTCTGGTGGTTCACTCAAGATATCAGGGACAATTTCTTCTTCTCTGAAGCGTCCCGCTAAATCGGTCATTTTAGTTTTGTACCCTTTTTCAATCTATGCAAGAGAGGTTTTTTAATGCATTTTTTTTTGAGTGAAATGATAAGCATAATAAATCTTCGTGGAAGATACTTACTGATGGAATTTCATGAGATTCTAAATAATACGTATCGGGTATAGTTGAGCCATTGAATTTTTTCTGAAGTCGGGCTAAAATCACATCAGGGGGAGGTTGTATCAAATCTCGTAATTTTTGTAATTCGCTTTCATTCTTCCACGAATAACTTGTTTGAATCTAGGTAAGTGAATATTCGATAGCAAATGGATGATTAAGTTTTCGTATGACAATAGATGTACTTACTGAACAGAACCATAGAATAGCAGTCGTAAAGATTATGCGTCTCATTTTGGAATGTTTAGGGTAAATTGTCAACTTGAACTATTTACATGACTGGCCAATATATTACTAATAATTATAAAAATTGCATAATGAAAAGCTATCGTAGGCTTGTTCATATTCTATGAAGGATAGGAAAAGTAAGGGGTAAACATTTATATCTCGAATTGATTACGTTTATTAAATTATCGATATGTTGATTCACTGATGATTGCTATGAAATAGGTAGTCATAGGAAATCTGTTGGAAATAGGTATAAATCTATAAGTAGGTTTATGATGGGAGACTTCTTCGCCAATTTCTTGTATCAAGTCTGCCAGTTTTGTTCTATGAGAAATCAACATTTTATCTCATCCTACCTGTACTATGGTATGTGATATTTCATGGACGGTACGAGAAAATAGTTTCGATAACCTAGATATTGAATGTTGATTAAGCATTTGATGTTGAAGCATTAAATGGAATGTTGTGATTTAATGATGCGTAATGAGAAAGCTTTCCTTCATTTCAGCTAGGGAATTTTGAGAATGTCCAAGGATAATGAACATTTAGAATCGCATTTGGCAACATTGCTGAAAAGTAGTAGTGAATAAATATAGGTATAATTTTTGCATTTTATAAAACCATCACAGTTCATTTTATTATTAATCAAAAAGCGTAGAATGAAAAAGAAAATAGTTTAACAAAATCTCCATTTATTGAAGCAACTGAAAGATGGATGTAAAGTCACAGAATGTAAATATTTTCCAAATAGCTGAACCACTATGCGTCCTGAAATGGTATTCTGGTGACTTCTTGAGAACAAGGCTGATTAATGTAATCCTACACCATTAAATGAGCATGATTAACTCATCTTCATTTCTGAACTATAAGTTGAATCTAGTCAAAAATTTACATTCATGGCTGCGCTACAAAACAATTTGCTGCATGTATTACTCCCAAATATTCTTCAACAACTTCCATAACTGTGAAATGATATCTCGGAGGGCTAAAAAAAAGGAGATATGCATTAGGGTTCTTAAATACGTCCATGTTCCTTTCTCTTCTTTACTTCTCAGACCAACCTACCGGAACAGCGTAGTAGAATTAGGATTGTAGTCCGTATATTGTTCGATCACGCTGACCGCAATACGATGCGGAACTGTAAGGCACAACAAAGGTGTGTAAATTTGCGATCTCGAATAGGTACCAAATGCTGTCAATTATCACCTTTGGTTTTATTCACAGTCGGTGGTATGTACGGATGTTGTATAATTCCTTTGCTAATATCGTCGCCTGGGATATTAAATACGAACCAAATATGATATTCTCTCATGTCCAGATTCCAATCCCAATGTTCTCCCTCCGGATCATCATAATCTGTCAGATATTGCCATTGAGTACCATACGAGCTATTGTTCCGGTACAATTGTTATCCTTACCAGTAAATAACATGCTATAAAACACCGTGGAATTATTATCCCAATGTACTTCAGGCGGTTCTTTCAAGTCTTCGAAAGGTATGGAATTTCCAAAATAAGCTTCCCTTCCAGACGGCCATTTCACCTGTGGAATGATTTGATCATGAAATAATCTATAGATTGAGACTAGTTAATGACTCTTTACTGTAGCCAGTCCTCGTGGAGTATCGTGTAAAATTTCTGGAATCACATAATGTTTTCTTAGCTGCGTGTCCAGCGTTTCCCAGTCTAATTCTGAAGAGCTTTTTTGTAACTGCATCAAAAATTTGTAAATTACTATTCTTATTTTTGATATAGCTATGTATGATGGATTATAACATGTGTACTCACGATTGAGACTAGTACCAAGCCCACATAGCAGATGATCTTTCTCAACATATTATTACTTGAATGAATTAATAAACGAGGGTATTTCTTCTAATATTGATGTGATAATATTAAATTCACCATCTTTCTAACATTGGTATAAGTTGTTATAATCTTCATTTTGTACATTTGTTATCTCTTATCATTCGATAGGTTTTGCTCGTATAGCTAAACGAAATGACTTTTGATCGAATTTGAATTGGTTCATAAGCGACATCATTTACGAATTTACAACCTTGTGGTTTGTAGTTGTAAATTAATTCATTAACCTGAATGAAGTTTGAAGTCAGTCTTACCATTCTTATCTATAAAACCTATTATGATATGATAAAATTTTCACTACTCATTCACATATTTATGTGATGGGATTTATTCGAGATATACAGTTCTATACATTAAAGATCATGTAGATTTGAGGACGCATGGTACAAGGTAGTCCCTTTACTTTATAAGGAAACTTCCAACCTATGAATCATCAATCTCTAGCAGGCCAAAAACTAATGAACGGTATATTACCTGGGCATAATGACACAAAATTTCAGTTGCCGAACGAAAGGTTGTTCTAATAATACTGCGGTGTTTCTTATAAATTTTACATACGAAAAAAGTTATGTCCAGGACTCTTTTATTCTGCCTTAACTAATTTATATATAAAATTTGTGATAAGAATACGGCAGTATTATTGGAACAACCATAATCGAATCTTATGTGCGGTAAGCATAGAGCAAAGAGAAGGAAGATCACAATTTCAAGAAATGTCTTGGATCAAAAAATTCACCGAAATAACAACTTACCCATTGCCCAACTGGTAGCAAATAAAATATCTAAATCAAAAAAATCCTACAATTAAAGTAAACACCTAAAACTACATTGATCAATGTCGAAATCAACACGCTGTGCTAGTAATTTTAATGGGGAGATATTTCTTGAAAAATGTTTCAAGTTTGGCAATTAAAATTTGTCAGATCGCTAATTCTAACAGCTATTATTGATCCATTTACATGTTTTTGAATTCATTTTATTGATTAGCATCCTGTACCAGTACTTTGCTTGAACACCATAATTCTTCAATAGAATGGCTCTTACATTTTCCCTGAAAATTTTACGGTGAAGTGCCCAAGTTATGTGACTTCCATGGAAGCATATGTGTTTGAAATAGATAATCCACATTTCGAAGAGTTTTCCAGTATTTTTTCATTAAAATAATAATGATTTCAAACTAAATGCAATGAAAAAGCCGCATCAAGAGAAATAAGTGTCTTTATTCGAATCCATAGATTGAGCGAATCTTTCATAATTCAACTTTCTCCTCATAAACACGCTTGGACAAAACAAGGCGCCATTCCAATTCATTTATCAACTAATAAATCGGTTATTTTTTCAGGTCTCCAAGGCTTGCTTGAAGAATTAACAAAAGAAATCATAGAAAAATATTGTAATGTGATATTCTTCATACTCTAAGATAATAGATATTGAAAGTCTAGTACATTATTTGATGCTCACATGTTCGCTGTAAAAAAGTTACCAGCATGTATGATGCCTTCATATTCATAAACGACTTCCATAACTGTGAAGTAATATCGTGGTGGGCTGAAAGGAGGAAATCAACATTACAATATTATAGCAAACATTTCCGTTTTTGAACGTAGCAGATCAAGGCCTACTCTTTTATAAAGACCAAATAGCGCAAGTTGGGCAATAGGATATCAACTGATATCTTGGAGGCGCAAATGTCCTCGGCTAATGCTTGAGTATTGAAAAATCATGATTTTCTGTTTCTTCTTCATTTTTATTACTACAACCCCATATTCCATACGTATGTTTCAATCCGAAATCGGTATAAATAGGTATACGTGCGATCTCAAATTTAGCTAATGCTATGTTGTCAATAATAGCGCTCTCCGGCCTATATATTAGAGGAGACCCTGAGGAGACTTCTAAGAAAATTTTTTCTGAAAAGGACATTCTGTACGTACTCGATGAGATCAATGCTATCTAAGTCAAGTTTTTCCAATTGTTCAACGACAATTACAGTGATACGATGAGGTTCTGTGAAAAAAATCACCATATTACTTCACACTATTAATAGACCAGATGTAGTATTAACACATCTGCAATATTACTTGATATAACTTCTGGAGGAATATATTTTGCTTGTACATATCCTGCGCTTATATTATTGCCGGGGATGTTGCATATGAACAATAAATGATACTCTTTCAACAACGGGTCCCAATTCACATCATCATCAAAATCTACGTAGTAATTTTTTTCATAATCAATCCATCAAATCGCTTGGATACAATATCTACATTTCATAATTACCTGTGATTACTAAAGAATAATATGTGGTGGCATTATGAGGCCATTGTATAACTGGTTGCACTTTGAGATCTTTAACACGTATTGCATCTCCTAAATTTACTTCTTTTCCAGAATCAAGTGTGACCTGAATTAGTAGAGTATTAACGAAATACATTGAATAGGTGCATTAGTTGGAAAAAACAACTCACTTTGGCGAAATATTTTGGACCATCTTGTACGAACTCCGGAACGATGTTATTATCTGTCAATATTTTTTCTAAATCTTTAGGGTACATTTCGGGAAAATCATCCGATAGCTGCGGTGATAATTTGGAATCATGTAAATGCATCGAAATGGTAGATAATAAATGTAGTAAAACTTACGATTGTCGCTAGCAGTGAGAAGCTCACATAAATGAAGATTTTTTTGAACATAGCGTTGTGGTTATTAGATACAATAAGCGAATTGTTTTCAAACCAAGCTCACCTTCGTAGTATTTTCACCTTTCGAATATGACGTCAGCCATGCTTGGCTTATTCGATTTTGTATGCGTCTGATGAAACGTGATTAAAATGTAATCGATTGCTTATCGATTTGATTAATAATATTGGGGAAGTTTTGATTTTAAATGATAGAGTGAGCTTTTGTCAACAGCTATTAATTCTTTGCGAAGTTGAAAATGAACAATTACAATTATTGATAAAATTCGACGAAGTCGACGAGAAAATGAAAGGAATATTTTTCTATTTATGATAGTAAATACTTATACAGAGCTTAAATATTACAATGAACTTGATGTATGCTATATGAAGCTTATAATGTTGCATTGAAACAATTAGCTGCATACTCAATCCCTTTGTATTCATAGACGACCTCCATTGCTGCGAAATAATGCCGAGGAGGGCTAAAAAAGAATAGAAATAAATGTTTCGTTCGCATAGAGTGCTCTTTACGATAGTAGTGTTTTTCTTAACCTACCTTATAAATTCTGTACCGTTTAAATCAGCGAAACCACTTTGCTCGACTACGATAACCGCAATACGGTGAGGATCTATAAGAAGAATGTCAGAAAATGCGAAATTTCTTTCACTTCACTCTAAATTAATGGCATGTGTTCGATAATTACCTTCTGTAACTATCGGTGGAATATACTCAAGATGTTCGAATCCTTTGCTTACATCGTCGCCAGGAATGTTGCAAACGAACCACAACTGATATTCTCTCAGAAGCGGATCCCAGTTCGCTTTATCATCAATATCTGAAGAATATTACATCGACGATTAGCATATTGTAGGATAACCTTGAATCAGGACATTATATTGGTTATAGATACCTGTAATTACCAATGCGTAATAGTGTGAGCTATTGTGCTCCCAATGTACTTCCGGAGCTTTCTGTAGGTCTTTGAGTGGTATTGAATTTCCCAAATTCACTTCAACTCCGGAGGGAAACTTGGCCTGGGTTAAATTAGGTTAAAAGTGTTGACAAGGATATTCATAGAGTAACTATAATAATGCGTCACTTTTGCTAAATGCTGAGGCATTTTGACTAGGATCTCTGGGACAATAGTGTATTCTCGTAATTTACTCTCCAGCGCATTCAAATCGGTTTCGAAGGAGCCATAGGGTAACTATGTCATAACAGAGAATGTCTACAATAAGAATTGTTATTTAAAATCATAGTTGTTTAATCAGATGTATCGTGACTTACAAATATCATAAATAATAAAAAAATCCCACGAAAGTTATTTTCAAACATGGCGTATATTTAATAAATCAAATTTATAATTGTTTACAAAATTACCACGTTCACAAGTAATATATTTTCAAACTTTGCGTTGATAAATCACAATCGTAATTTAATTAAGAGTTCCACAACCTAAAGATATGATGTCTGTTATCAGTCCATGACTTATTAGATTTTCGAACCATTTTATATTGAAAATTGAACTTGGATTTGAATCTTATGAAAGTAGCTATAAGTTGATTCAGCTAAAGAAAATAATTTTAATTAAAAACTAAACGTGAGAAAATTTGTATAGAAAGATGCTTAATACCAACGCAGTATCTGATATGTTATCATAAAGTTGCATTATAACAATTAGCAGCCCATATGATTCCCTTGTATTCATAAACAACTTCCATAGCTGCAAAAAAATGTCTTTGCAAACTAAAAGAAAAGACCACGAAGTAGAAAAAAAATGTGTTAAGCCGAAGAATGGTAATTTCTTTCTATCAAATTTGGCTGTTGCCGCTCACTTTATAAGTTTGGTAACGCTTGCATTTTCATATACAAGTGATTGTTCGACGACAGTAATGGTAATGCGATGAGGATCTATAATATAATTCTTGATTAAAGGATGCGAGTTATAGTAAAATTTGATGATAGATCCATGAGCTGTTGAGATCATCACCTGAAGTTACTTTTGGTGGAATATATTCGAGGTGTTCATAACCTTTGCTCACTTCATCACCAGGAATATTGCAAACAAACCAAAGTTGATATTCTTGGATCAACTTGTCGTTGTTGACTTTATCATCCATGTCTGTAATAAAATGCTTCCAGCACCTAACATTATAAAGCTTAAATATTTTCCATACTTAATTCCATTTATACCTGTAATTATCAGAGAATAAAATCTGGAGCTGTTGTGTTCCCAGTGTACTTCGGGAGCTTTGTTCATATCTTTAAGCGGTATCGGATTTCCTCCCTTAACCTCCGCTCCAGAAGAAAATGTTGCCTTGAACAATATATCAGATAAATGAAGAAAACCTTTTTTTTTGATAAGAAGAGAAACTCACTTTTGCCTCGTATTTTGGAAAGCATTGTAGTATTTCTGGTATTATTGTATATTCGAGTAGTTTATCCTCTAACCACCTTATGTCTGGCTGAGAGGAATTATTTAGTAGCTGTGTTGAAAAATCAATGTTTCGTTATTTGATATATTTCCAGAGCGAAAAAGTACTATGTACTGTACTATTAGACTACTTCGTAGTCGTATTTTAGATAAATGGGCTAAATAATAGAGTATACTGCTCTACTATTTATTGTGTTCGTAGTATGATAGTGTAGTAGGGCAGTACTATTTGTGAGGAATATAGTAATACAACGCAGTGTAGTTGTATAATGATGCGTTCTTTCTTTTCTCCTTAGTCCCAATTAAAATGATGAATGCATTGTTGTATTACTGCGCTGCTGTACTGCTACTCTACTATACTTCTCGTAAGTAGTACTATCCTGCTATTGCACTTCTAATATGGTGAATAGTAGTCCATTTGTCGAAAATATTACTGGGGAGTAGTCTAGTTGTACAATAGTATTTTTCCGCATGAGTAGTATCTAGACTCGTATTAGAAATATTTTGTGTAGCAACACTTACAACTACCGGAAATATCAAAAAGTTTATGAAAAGATTAATTTTAATTCTATACATAGATTATTTTAAATATTTGTGTAATTATTGTAAGATGTTCACTAATATTAGTTAAATGTTTGAATAAAGTTTGGATCAACGTTATCAAAGCTCATTATTCCTATGAAAGTTGTAGGATGATACAACATCTATTACACTGATGGATACTTGTGCTATAAATGCAAGAATTAGTTGCTGCGTTGCCAATCATTACAACGGATATATCACCTACTTTTATATATAGGTAGTTTGATCAGTATTCACTTAAGAATAAGTATATAGAATAAGCATATCGAATTAGTAGAATTTTTATAAACAGCATTATTGTGAGTAGTTCACATTCTTGCTTCAAAATTCAAAACATTCCAGTTTATTGCGCCAGTATACATGCAAGAACATTTTCAGTTCATCTCTAAATTTTTTACTAGGATTGTTATTTCTTTTCATATGTGCGACATGACGTTTCTAGAAAATGAAGAAAACCTGAGTCCTATACCTTGACAAAAAAACATTCTTATGACCAATGCGAAATTATTTCCAATTACACCTATTGTTCCTTAAGAAAGTGAAATGAGCTCTACTTTAAGTTTTGCAAATGCTTTGAAGGGTGTTGGAAAAATAAAATAAGTTGAGATTTTCAAGCGGAGGAATATCAAAGAAAAGATTTAATTTTTCATGAAGAAAGTGAAAAATTCACAGTTTTCCAGTATTTCTAATTTCTTCATAAAATATTGTAATGTAGGAGCTAATATTTCATTTGCTCTTTGTTCGGTATGATTGTGATACTTTCAGAACGTTCTTACATCTGCTCTACCACGAATGCAATAGATGATTTAAAAACTCTGTTAAAAGTCCATCAAGAAAAAATTTCCAGCAATCGGTTTTCCCAGTTTGTATTTTTCGGAGAATTCTTTCACGCTTATAACGCATCGATCGTCGCTGTAAAAATAATAATTATAATTATGTAATTTGATAAAAGTTGAAGAAAAAGAGTATTGAAGAAGTCAATGAAACTGTCTAAGAAATGAAAGAAAGAAGTATAGTTTTGACCTTCTCAATTTAAAAGAATAATCTGGTTACCTTACACTTAACCATTTACTGATCAGTAAAAATAAATGAAGGACGTAAAACAACCTAGAAGTGTTTATGCTTGATAATTGCATGCTAATTGCATGCTAAATCGAATAGGAAAATAAACTTACTCGATATAGGATTTGATGCCGGAGTAGTCTATTTTATGAGGTTGTTTGTAGACAAAAAAATTGAACCTATGAACACCTTAGAAGCAAAGAGAAAAAAATCCTGTATCATAATATTTTTTTTTTTTGATATCACAATTATGAGTTGATAACATTCGGAATTACCTAAAGTATCACCAACAAAAGGCATTCTGTAATTGTAAAGAACATCAGCTGTAGTTAAATTGCAGTTACGAATATTTCCCAGTAACCAAAGTTGCTCCTGGCACAGTAACCCAAGGTCATCGGGATCTAAAAAACCCAGCGGTATCATAGCTTTATATTTCCATTACTTAAAGCATTAAAGTATATTTCCAAAGTTTCTTTACCTACCAGTCAATGTAATAGCATAATAAGAATTCGGATCGCATTCCCATATCACTTCCGGTGGATTCTGTACATCGTGAAGCCAAAGAAATATGCCCGGATTTATTTTTATTTGACCTAATTCGTATGAATAAATTACCTGCGCAATGAATGATTGGTTACAGTGTCACAAAGCACGTGCACGTTTAAATTTACAAATAGTTTAAATACTTTGCATAAATTCCTTGGCGGATCTACAATGAGTTGTGGGATAATTTCCGAATCGTGCATTCTTACTACATAATTATTCATGGCTAATGTCGCATCTGTAGTACCATCTTCTAAAGGATCCCAATAATCCTAGAAGCATATGCGAGTGAAATCACTAACACTCTGATTCTAAGCACGTTTGTTTCCGAGAACTTACGTGAGTAACATCTGATTCAGGTGTGTTCGAGTAATTCCACGATAAGTTGTCCCAAAAATCACTCTTATCTGCTGGATGTGTGGTGCAAAAAACTAGTTGCCAACTGACTAGACTGGTAAAGAGAAAGAATAGAATTGCTGATTTTATATTCAACATCGTCGCATGTAATGGTGCCGATAGAAATGCGCAAAATATCAAGAATGAACATAACCGTTACGAAAATAATCTTGCTGAACTTTCAATTTACTAAAGAGAAAATGACTAGAAGGTATCGAATTTGGTGTCCTACTCTAGGCACCAGGTAAATGAAGAAAACGTATTTCGCGCGATTTATAAGATTCAGTTTGTGTAAAATATGTGTTCGAGATTTTCTCTCTCATGATCTATGAGAACTCGTATTTCGTGATTCGAGTACTTTGCTACTGTTTTTGATAGATTAGAAAAGTGATAATCTCTTAACACATGTATTTATTTTACTGCACTGATAAAGATATCTGGCTCGTATCTATTTTATCAAGTTTTCTATACAGTTTGCATTAGATATCATGAAGATTTCTTCATTCTAGAATAATTTTGAGTGTGAACTTGAATATTTCACAAAAGAAAGTACTCGTAGTTTTAGAAAATAAAAAAATATGTATAAAAATGTATTGTAATACCTTAATAAACAACGATAAAGCTTATTGTAATACCAAACTTATTTTTAAATTTGAAATGGAAAATTATGAGAGTTCACGTCTTCCTCTCTCTCCAGACGTTCTCTTTTCTTTTCCTCGCATCAACTATGAAGTAATTGGCGGCAATTGGATTACCCAGTCCATAATCCCTGGATAAATCTTTCGACGTATATATCCACCTTATTTCCCTAAAATAAATTACATTCGTGAGTATTCAATCCTAATTTTTTACTCCTATTCCAATGTTGCCAAAACCAAAATTATCTATAATCTTACTGGATGACATCTTCGAATTCTAAGGGGAAAGTAGAGTTAGGTTGTTTGTAAACCAGAGCCACAAATCGATGCATTCCTGCAACCATGACAAAAATCAATCCTCAAGCCTGGCAATGAAAGTTATGCTAGAATAAATAGGTACACTAAATTCTTTACCTGAAGCTATATACTCATCGCCAGCAAAATAAGGACAAAGGACGCGTCCCGCTGTAAGATTACCACCTGGAATATCGACCACTAACCATATACACCATTCGCTCATTTCAGCGTATGGGTAGAAATGCCAATCTAAATCTGTGAGAAATTTAACCAAGGATAAGCTTATTTTTATGACTTGTCCCTCGATGGAATAACTAATGATGAATGATTATACCCATTATCATAACGGTATAGAAGGAGTTATTATCATGAGCCCACGTTACTTTTGGAGGTGTTATTCTCACCAATTCCAGAGATATTATATTTCCTTGACCTACAACTTTATTCAGATCATAGTCCACCTGAAATGAAATTGATGTTGTGATTTTATTCCAAATGTAATATTAACAAGCTTCACTTACTTCGCAAAGTTCTTTTGGCGGTATTTTTACATAATGTGGTGTGATGCGTTCTTTTTCAAAAGCTGCTGGAAGATCGAAATTTGGATTGTTGGTGTATTTGCGTGGACGAGCTTGCTCCTATTAACACTCATTTGTTTGTTGATGAATTTTTGTCGAATAAGAATTAGATATTTTTAATTCATGATCCTACTTACATAAAGGGGCAGGATACAAAAAAATGGAATCAATACGAACGCGAAAAAATATGAAACTTTGTTCATCATTTTATCATATACTGTGATATGCTCATTAGATTTTGTAATTAAATCTAATAAGAGATACAACGATATCGTGTAAAAATATATCTCGTATTTTGCAATTTGATTGTAAACTTGCCTGAAAGGAAAACGCTGGCATTACGTAAATAATGTTGTGCAACTTCAGATATAATTTGAAAATGTTTTGCAGAATGATTGTGACCATCATATCACATGTAGTCGCAGTTGAATGTTGGAACTTACTTATCAGAGTTGCGATCATAATTAGAAATCTAGAATTCGTTAGTATACCCAGATGATGAGTTCAGTATTTAGGCAGAAAAACAAAAGACCGATTCATTTAATACAAATCAAAAAATTATCATAATTTACAAAGACATTGAAGTTTCGATTATTAGGCATACTTTCTATGATTTCTTTTTCTTCATAGGATTAATGGTTGGAGGGAATCTGGTACCTCCGATTTCCTCGAAATAAGCAGGGTCATCGAATTCATCTTCAAACGATGGTTCTTCGTATAGATAACTATAAAATTGAAATAAGGTTGGTGTTAAATTTAGAGATCTTGATAATATATGCCACTAACTTTTACTTACTCTTCCAATGTTCCATTGAGATTAATGTAATTGGCAGCGAGAGCATTACCTAAAGTTAGATTTTGAACAATTTGTCCCAAGGTGTAGTCAACTCTTGAAAGTGGCCTGTTACAAAAAAATTAGTCGAATTGTATAAATAGTGCAGGAAATCTAAATCAGTAGTTAATAGTACATACATGGATCCTGATACAGTTGGCATAGATAGATTAACACTAGGTACAGGTTGCTTGAATACTGCCCATAGATATAAGCGTTTCCCTATTTAAGGATGAACGAATTACCAAATTACAAACGCCATTATACTTGGACCATCTATGTATTTATGTGACTATGTACCAGTTTTATAATGAGGTCTAGGTAGTTCATATTCAAATACTTCATATCCACTACTGACATTGCAATTCGCTATGTTGGTGACTAGCCAGGTAGTATAGGTACTATGTTCGATGAAAGCTTCGCGATGGTGCTCAGGATCTGAAATTTTTATTCATTGCTTTACTGAAAGAAGTTTTCTTTTAATGAAAAAATTAATCGTTTGATGTACATACTCGCCATAATCAAAGTATAGAATGACTTATCATCACAAGTCCATGTTAAATTTGGTGGATGTTCTACTATCCATTCGTGATACATTATATTTCCCAAATCGGCCTTTACACCTAGATTACCTCGTACTTGATAATATACCTGAATAATAGAACAATTGGTTTTTACACATATACCTGAATAATAATAAATTAGAATCTATCTAAAAGCTCGAAGAGTAGAAAATAACGTGGAAACTATTTGAACAATTATATCAGGTGTCCCACTCTAGGCGCCAAGTGAAAAGTGCTTTCTCTTCAAGATGCGATTGTAATTTGAATGACTCACCTCGAGAACTTCTTCAATAGGTCCAGAAAGGTATTTGGGAACTAGGAATTTATTCAAACGTTCTACATCTGCTTTTGTTCGCTCTGCCATGTTCTACAATTTGGATAGTTGTATTATATAACTGATGTGTATCTATTACCTTTCAGCTCTCTACATGTTTTATCCAGTATTACTCACCCTGTGGTCCATAATACATAGCAGCATAATACCAAACACCACATTTGTGTTCAATAAAGACATTTTGATGGTTCTCTATGATCTTGGTGATGCAGTTTTTACATTCCAGTCAACTAATATAGTTGACTAACTCATATTGAATATAAAAAAGAACCACTTAAGCTGATATTTCACCAACGATGTTGGGCATTCTTTTAGAATGATAGCTCTAATCAGTTCAACCATAGTTTCGGTTACAAAAAGTAAAAAATATAGATCGATATTATTATGCAGAACTGTGCCCTGAATATTTGAGAGGTTAATCAGTACGTTGATAAAATTTGTAATGAAATGAAATAAGATTATATGAAAATTTATTTAATTTACAGACTCCGGCGTTCGTTGATATTCTCAAGCTCGTCAACTAGAATATGTTCCTTAAATTGTTGGGTGGAAATAAATTCGCTATAGATATGCATTATTTTGGGGTTCTTCAAATTCTTTGACATAATGAGCCAAGCACGTTTTAATATAGCTGTAATCTTGGAATACGATTTTCTATAATTTAGCTAATAATAAACATTTAGGAGGAAATTCGTCTCTAAATCACTGCTGTTCTAAGACTTGAAATGTTGCCATCATGTTTCTATTTTGAAAAAATTTCCAGCAACTGGGTATCCCAAGCGGTAAACATGGACAAATTCTTCTATCACGAAAACTTTACGAGGATCTCTAAAATTATTACGAAGTTGTAGATCGTGAACTTCTCATAGGTATATTTTTCCTATTTTTGTATACTTACTCCGGTAGTATTTCTGTTAAATTAAAATGCATCGGCGTGGTTGTAGGTTGTTTATAAATGAGGAACGCGTAAGCATCTTTTTCTGTTTAATAAAAGAAGTCCGTTATTACCTAGATAATTTTAAATTATTTGCCTGCTCATACGATAACCTTACCTCGATCTGTTGGTGCCCTCGGACGTCTATATGGAAGAAGGGTATTACCAGCTTTCAAATTATTACCCGGTATATTGACGACAAGCCAGTTAAGGTTTTGTTCAAATACTCTATAAACATCATCAGGATCAGCAGCATCTGAGACCCAAATATGTCATTAATACTCCGTGTTAACCAGTTGTAAACTTATGACCAAGAATTACGTACGGATGAAGGCTAAAACGTACAAAGATTTAGGATCATCGATTGGCCATTTCACTAAAGGCTCATCTTCTATGTTTTTATACTTCATCATATTCGGGGGCTGGAGGACGTAGCCACTGGGATAAAATATCTGTAAAGTGTAACTGTGCCGGTGAATTTATATTTCACTTGCTGTGAGCATTTATAAATTACCTCAGCTAGAGCTTTTAATTTGGGTGGCTCCATGTTATTCATTTTCACATATTCATCGACCGCATTCTCAATAGATATATTACTGGCCGGTTTACGTGTCCAGCTTTCATCGGAATCCTCTCTAGAGTCTCGACTAGGACCAACATATTTATTGTACGCTAGATGCTGTAAGTTTGAATCATTTCAGTACTCCTCTTGAACATTATACTCGAAGGTGAAGCTATGTGCATACTCACGATGTATGTGATAAATATTATACATAATGAGCACAAGGATGGAATGGTCATTTTAAACAAACTGTTCAGTGAAAAATTTATATTTCATTTTTTTTTATTAATACACTTTTTTCAGTGTTACCTAGAAATGAAAGCCATGTGAAACATGTTTACAAATCAAGATTCGTAGCTATCTCCCAAACAATTATCTTCAATATCTCTTAGAGTCGTTCGCGGATGATTCCCTTTTTTTTTTCAATCATTTTGATTCTTTGTAAGAGCTACTTGCTCAAATGAGATTCATTTCATGAATTATGTCATAAAGTTGTAAAGAAAATGTATAAAATTGTTCATCAATAATTTTACTGAATTAAATTACATTAATGGAGAATGTCGCAACTCATATTTTGTCAAAAGTTCTTCAACTTTATCTGGTCCCCATATATGTCGAACAGACTGTAAAGAAATTCAATAATTACATCATAAAAACTACGCTATATAACATAATGTTGAGCACTTTTCGATAGATAAGGTAACTACGAGCTTCAATTCTTCTGATTATAGTACATACCATTCAAACTAATGTCTCAATAGGAAGAAATTGGCGGCAAAAAGCTTTCCAAAATTATACTTTCGTGCAAAATCAACGATACTGAAATCTTTACTAGAAAAACTATCAAGAAAAGAACCACCATTAGTATACATTTGAAAAATGCTTTCCCTAATGTATGGAAAAACGCTTACTTTTTGCGATTCTCGTATTCTTCAAAACGAATAGGCTCCAGGCCTGGTTGTTCATACACCAAAAACGCATAACGAGCGTCTAAACAAAAGAAATTACTTCGTACGATGAAAAATGCACCCCTCTAAAAGAATATCCTGACATGGTTACCTTTAACGATGGCTTTGGGTGCAGTATAGTTTGTTATATTTTGAGCATGAGCTAAAGATAACTCCGGAATATTAACTACCAACCACGTAATAGGTGGTTCATATTTTTTACCATCTGGAGCTGTAATTTCGTGAATATTCGTATGAGTTATACATGAAATGATAATCAAGTATTTTATCAAATTTAAAGCTCGTACTTGTCATACACATTGTGTAATACCGTTTCGGATAATATTCCCAAATTATGTGCGGTTCTTTTAGCACATCCTCTTCATGAAATAACGAACCCATGTGTATCGTGAAGCCATCAGGAACACGATGAAGTACTTTACGTTTTGCTAATGTGGCGTTTGTTGGAGGATAGTAGACCTGATGGAAGAAAGCCCAATGTCTATTTAATACATTATGACATCATTCCTAATTCATCAATAAATGATCGCTTACTGTGCACATATCATTAGCTGGCTCAGGTACGAGATCTGGAATGATTTTAAAGAGGTGCATTTTTTCCCCAATATCCGGATACAGTACCGGATTCGTCTGTAATGTTACCATTAAGGTGAATCATTCTAAGAGTTCAAATGGAAAATTTAAATTTACTGATACTCACAACTTCGGTCGCGCATATTGCCACCAGCCCTAGAATTAAGGCTCTGCGAAGCATATTTCTTGAGATTTAGAAAACACAGCCACTTTGGAGGTAATGATTATAAACGAAAGGTTATGAGCATCATTTCTGCATCTAGTTCTGGATTATAATTTTGATGTGGCAACATTTACGTGAGGATTCATGGCAACGTTGAGTTTAGAAGAATTTTTACGAGGTCATAGTCGTCTTATCTGGTGTTACCAATTAAGTAGATTGAAGTTTCGATGATTTATTTTGTTGATAAAACATTAAATAGGAATTTTTCCTCGTTTCTCTATCGAGTAATAGCTTGCTGCTCCAAATTTATGAGTGTAGGCAACTTATTAGAAACCATTGTACGATGAGTTGCCTAATAAGTAAAAAGAAAGCGTTGTTTGATAAAGTACTTGCATTTCTGTTGATTTATCGAGTTCTGTATATCCTACGTCATTGCTTATAGGCAACTTATTCTACACAAGTAAAAGGTGCGTTGCCTACAAAAAAAAACTAGCCGGTTGGTTTTTTGTACTAGTACTCCTTCAGCAATAATTTATGCAGTTCTGTGTGGTCATCATCAGGATAGCGTTAAAACGAACTGTATTATTAATGAAAATCAAAAATTTAATTTTCTCTTAGAGTCCATAAAAATGAAAAATGAAAAAAGGAAATGATGTATTTCCATAACAAATCAACAATTTTATGGTTAAGGTTTAATAATAGTCGTCTTCCTCGGTTTATACGGATCATCCGGGTAATCCGGATTGAAGGACACTGCGTACGAAGGTATAGGTGGATTCTTTCCTGCGAAGACATTTGGGTTGAGGGTGTTCACCGTAGTTTTTTCGCCAGATTCTTGTGGTATGAACCTGTAGACGAATAAATTTCCAGCGATTGGATCTCCCAAATTGTATTTTCTAGCAAAATCTTTATGCGAAGTGAATTCGTGAGATCCTTTTCTGTAATTATTAAATTACCGAGTTAGTGGAGATGTTACGTTATAAACTTTTTGTAAGACTTGTAAAATATTAACCTCGTCAATGGAGGTAGGTCGATGTTCATTGTGCCATTTTGCTTGTAGATGACAATAGCGTAAACATTTTTCACTGAAAATTAAAATTAAAATCATTTGGAGTAATTCATTGGGAAAATTATCTCCATTAAAAAAATTATGTGTAATAAAATTACAATAAGGGTCCGGTAAACGAGGTTCGTTATATGGATACAGAACTTTGCCCTTATGTAGTTTATTTCCAGGAATATCGTGAACAAGCCATTGAATCCATTCGTCCTCCATCGTATTCCTCACCACTCCGTTATCCACAAAAACGTAAAATTCGGCAAAACCTAAACATGAATGAACCTTGAATCATTCGATACCTGGTTAATGAATCTCCAAGCTTTTATAATTCTTTGATTGATTACCCATCATGTATAAAAGGTACAAAGAATCTTTATCCGCTTCCCACATTACATGGGGTTCTCCTACGATTTCAAATTGGTCGTAATCTTGGCCTGTTTCAATTTTTATATTTTTCTTGTAAATTATCTTGAAATAATAACATATTATGTAGCATGATCGAGGTGTTGGCTGGTACGTTACCTCTCATGTGTTACTTACATCGCAAGTTACATTCGGTATGTGTTCGATACAATGTGGTATGATAAGTTCTCGAGCGAAGAAAGAATGTAATCCTAGTTGCCATCTTAGAGGACTGGGACTATAGGGATTGATCGGTTTGGGTTTGTAAACCATGTCACCTTGTAACTGTAATTCATAACTTTAGTATTAACGAATCAATCGATAATTTTTTCGAATGTAAAGTAATGATATTTAATGGAATTTATTTCCCTGTACTTACTCGAACTTCTACAATAGTTAGTAGGAAAGTAAGGAAAACAGATATTTTCTGCATATTGCCTCTTTAGAATATAATAAAAATATTATTTCTTTTTTGTATCTGTGCTAGTCTTTTGTGTCGTGATGACCTGGACCAGGTACGTCAGAAAATATTATTCAAACGAAATGTTCAACTTATTCAAATGTCTTTAATGAACTGCTGTTGCTAATGGAGTTGAATATTGGGTATGTGTCGGTGCGTTATTACAATCCTATCACCTCTTTACCTACTCATCTTTTCTCGATATGCCAAACAACTTTTTTGATTTTTTTTTTCATTGTGAATGTTGGCAACACTACAAATGAATTTTTAGCCAAGATTGGAGTCGATTGATTTTTGACGTGTTTCATGAGGGTGGGAAAGGTATCACCATAACTGTGAACTAATTGTTTACAACAATGCTTTAACCATGAATACGAAGTGAAGTACCAATCGCCATGATCTGCTTGTCATTTTACCTATATTAATTCTTATTCTCAAAAATATTCGTAGAAGTTGAAAGCGAATGCTTTGTTGTCGAAGAATTAGATCTATAGTTCATTCGCATTCACTTCTTTTAATGCTTCATGTGAACACTTTTCTGTAATTACAGTATGAACGCGCGAACAACAAATTGACACTTTGTTACCAGATTTAACAGATTGTGTAAATGCATACTGGTAACGCACGTTGATTATCAATTATTTTTTTTTTTTTTTTAATTTATATACCGTTGAAATTCGATCGACATTCATTTAACATAAAATTTCGTAAGTTACTTGAAGTAGAAAAATTCTTTTTAAAATGCATGCAGTGCGTAATCGTATAATTAGCATCTACTTATGAACTTTTTCTTCAAAGATGCCATTTATCTTAATCTTGTAAAAAGTTACACTTGGGAAAATTAAAGAAAGTGTAATTCCTCTAAATGCTACATGAATACATACATATATTAAGGTGCTTGGAGCAAATAAAAAATAATAAAAGAAAGGTTCACATATGCCTACAAAATTTTAATTTTAACTAGTTTAAATAAACACTCATTCAAGAGACATGTATTTCGAATGTAAAATATTCTAAAAAATTAAGATCGCCGCATACCTTTCAAATCGGATGACTAATAAACAAAAGAATATTCGACTATACCTTGTCTTCAATTATTTCACCTTAGCCAGTTCCTCATAGGTGCCTCTGCAGGTACGGAGTTACATACCGTGCGACCAACTGATCTTTGCACCCCTCAGCGCCAAAATTCTCTTGTGGAAATTAAAAACTTAAAATAAATCAATTTCTCTCGTTGTTTTTCGTTGAATCAAAAAATAAAACTCAATTATTTCGTTTTCCAACCATTCTAAAATGATATTTATCAAAATTATATGTACTTTATTCAACTTTTAATTAACTACTCATGTTCACTTGGCAACATTGATTCTTGATAAAATTGACTGAGATGAATTTTTAATGAGAAAATAAAATGTTAAAAATTTATCAATAAATATTATGATAATTTTCATCAATTACTATCATATAAAAAACCAAATGAAATGAAAAAATTTATATTCTGTTTAGAAGTAGGGAATTTCACGCTGAGGGGTGCAAAGATCAGCTGGTCGCACAGTATATACATACAGAACAGATAAAAATATCATTAATCACTGACTATGCGTCGATAAATAAATCAGTTTTATGCGGGTGTATAAAAACACAATTATATGTGAAAGTTGAAAATTACCTCTTTGAGATCTATATATGAATTGTTAGACATTCAAGTATTTTAGATACCTGTAAACATTAGATTTTACGAAAGTGAATAACGATCTTAACCAAACTTCCCGTCTTTATCATTTCTATATTTTTTACACAATTATGTTATTTTATGTTTTTTTTTTTTTTTTTTTTTTTTTAATTTCGGCCAATGTAAAAATTATTGTCAAGGCAAAAAAAATCTAAAATAAGATATCGAAGAAGAAAAAAATTATTTGGCCTTCAATGTTAAATTCAGAAATATGCAATTTTCGTTAAGCATCAAAATAAAAAAAAAATTAAGAGAAAAAAAAACAAAACGATGAAAAAAACACATTGAAAATAAAAGTAGCACAAATTACGATAATGCATTTGAATGACTGCAAGCTCCACAACATGTGAGAAACCAACAAAAAACCTTCAAAATGCATAGGTACCACAATTAATATAAAATAGGAATACTATTCGATTCATTCGTTGCGTGAGTTTCTTGACTTCCATGTTCTATCGAAGTTGTTTGACTAAGTTGACTGAAGATAAATTTCGAATTCCCATTGGTGTGAAAAGGTTATTACAAATCTCCGTTCCTCTTGTCTTTTTAAATTTAATAATGAAAAATGAAACTGTCTTCTCTTCGTTTTACAAATTAACAATCGTTACAGTACATATAGCATTAAAATCTTTCACAATACAATAAAAATAATGAAACATCATACGTAAAATATTGTATGCAAGAATTACGTATTACAAAAATTTTACGTTATGAAAAGTAAAAATATATGAAAAAAGTTAATATACGAACATATTTGGTGTCATCCTATCTAGAAGAAATGATATATCCCCCATCACTTCACCTTCAGAGGAGGGAGACGTTTATCGTTTGCTTATCTGTAAGCGTAGATAACTTTAAATAAGAGAAAAAGAAAAAATCCTTTTTACCTATTAATTCGACGATTTTACGCACTACATGCATTTCTTAAATTCGCAATTGCTATTCAGCAATATGTTCTATCCATCATATTCATTTATTTCCCGTTACCAGGTGAATTGTGAGAAATAAAAGGTGCTGATCGTTCACTTAATGAAAAACCTTACGGGAAGAACAAGAATTGTTTTTTTGATTGTAGCGTAGTTGGTGTAGGAGGTAGAAAGGAAAGAACAAAATAAAATAATAAATAAAACCTCTAAGAAAGTAAAATTTATCGTTCATCGATTCAGCTTTGGAGATGAAACAAAGACGAGATTTTTTCGTAAACTTTTTTCTTTTCGTTTTCGAGTACTTAATTTGGGTATTTTTTTCAATTGGGATCCTTCAGCGAAAGAGTCGGTACCTGGTGGTAAAACGATGAACTACTGAAAACGGGGATTTCAATAATTGATAAAGTATCATTATTGGCAATGAATTAATAATTCTGGTGCTAAATTGAATTATTTTGAATAGAATTAATTGTTTTTTGTTCAATGGTAAAGATAAATTCAATTCCAGTGTTGTTGTTACGAAATAAATGATTATTTTTCATGCACTTACCAATGACTAGTGATACAATTATCGCGAATATCATAAATACTATGCGAAAGAATCTCATTTATAAACCAAAATGATAGATAAGTATTAAATTAGCCAAATCCAATTCATTCAGTTCATTTATTCGATTTATTTTCAAATAATTTAAACATTTCACTGTGTGAGTCCACAACTGGCGGCAAAAATTCCCCGTTTTCAGAACTGGTAATATCATTTACATGTAAACACGACACTAGCGCGCCACTGCTCTGAAGGGTCCCAATTATTGAAATCCCCGTTTTCAGTAGTTCATCGTTTTACCACCAGGTACCGACTCTTTCGCTTAAAGATCCCAATTACCACTCCTCCTGGAAAATTCACGAGCGGATCGCCGTACCGTTTGATATCTAATCAAAATCATTGTTATACGATTATACAACAAATAGGAGGCAAGAGCCTCTCATGGGTATCTTCTGATGTATTTGCGTACTACTCGAGTACTTGTCTTGCGGATTATAAAATGAAAATAAATAAAATAAATGAATTAATAAAAATATGGACAAATTTGTTTGGTAGTGAACTAAAAATATATAAATATAAGTAATAAACAAAACTTATTCAAGTAAAACAAATTTTAGAGCATGATCATGAATAAATATTAAACTTATTCAAGTGTAAAACCACAATTTTGGTGAATCAAATTTTAGCGTATGATTAAAGATTAACCTTTCGAATGAATGACTCGCTGAAGAAAATAAAGAAATATGCTGATCCCTTGCTTCCATTTCAAGAAATCTATTTAAAAACAAAAATTCAAGAGCCAAAATTATGTATGCAAGTGTACATCATGCAATCATAAGGATAAGATGATGCAATACGGTCACACTTACCACTATAAGTGTTAAAGTATAGTGATTCATTTTCAAATTCACAATCATGATGATCTTTCTTTTACGGGATTTCTTAATAATTCGTTCTGATTAAATACCTGTTCACATTCTAGACAAGATAATTATGCATCTTTTGTCAACTATTCCTTTACATTCAGAGTTTGGACTCATATCTTTTTAATTCCGTTTATATGGAGCTATAAATTTCCAACATTACGAACATGAAAAATAATTTTCCATTGTATCGATAATTATCCACCATCGCGAAACAATATAAAAGTTTTAAACTGTGAGCGGGAGATGCATGGATAATATTTTAGATTACAAACTTCAAAAATGAAATGATAAGAGGCTCTTGTTTCGTATTGGTGGTATACTTGTATAACAGCACGATTTTGATTGGATATCAAACCGTACTGCGATCCGCTCATGGAAAATTTCTTTTTTAATTGGAAGAATGACTGTATCATGTATGTAGATTACATTATTTTCTTATATGCTCTGTCAATCATTACCAAAAGAAATTATTAGAAAAAATATTTTTTTAATCACTTCATGATAAATTGGAATAGAATAGAATGTGGAAAAGTTGGAAAAAATCAGCGGTGAGTTCTTTTTGGCTTATTATATTCGTAGTATCAAATGTTTTCTAAATGATTTTGAGACCTTTAGTTTTCGGAACTACCAAATCAACAGTTAAATAAGTATGGTAAGAAACATCGTATGATTTTTTCGAACAATGCATCAAAAAGTGCCATGTTATTTTTTCAAGGTATTAAACAACATTTTCCTTCGATGTTCAATTCTTGGCACCTGTGAAGTTCCAGTTTTTGTATCTTTTGTTTGTTTTCACGAATGCTATACTGTGTCCTGTTTTGTTTCCTTCAACTTTAGTATAGTGTTAAGTTGTTAATTCAATTCTAGAAATTTGAAGCTATACTACTTCTGTTTTGGATGGTGGCACTAGGCTCCGCCGACACTTCGCCCAGTACAACTGCTACACTTGGTAAAGATAATGTAAAGCATTTGACTCAATTTCCATTATTTACAATCGTGGAACTCTTTTTAAATTACGATATTAGACATGGAATTAATGTGAGTGAATGATACAAATAGCATTTTCGTTCGAATTGTATACATATAACAAAGTTACTACATCACTAAGATCAATCTTAATTTCGGATATTGAATCGTTCTTCAGGAGACTTGGTTAGAGGATTTGCGCCATCAAAAACAAAATGCTACTTTGGTTTTAAAAGATCTGTTCATACATATAATGCGATTCGAGCCTCTCTTTGTAGCTTTGAAGTGTTCGCGTTTCCTTTCCCTTTTAACTCACAAAGAAATTTACAAAAAGCAGGACATAATGGATGGGTAATTGTATGTTGGTTGTTTGTATGAAGTTTCAACAGATGAAAGTATTCCATAAATGCTCATTTTTACAGCATAAAAGAAATGGTAAAATCTTCGGATTCGATGATTTCGAAGTTTTCTAATTATTGGGTGATTATTCGGAAGACTGTTGGTGAGTTTTATTGAAATCCTCAATTTATTTTGTTTGATTTTTTACTTAATACTAATTAAAGAGAAAACATGTTTTGTTTGAAATTATAAATGTTCGATTGTAGATTATTTGAACTCTTTCGGCCTTTTGGCTTCCAGTGATGTTGAAAACCTTAATATTCCAAAGGTGGATCCAAGTCCTTCAACTCATTGAGCCTGACTCGCTAATTGAAACTGACAAAATAACAGGTTATGGTGGACTTTCATTTTTAGTGAGTCGTTAGTAGGTGATCTTTCAACACTTTTCTGAAGTGGCACTCACAATATTATTCTATTAAAAATGTGCTGGTTAATAATGAAAATAACTCATTCTTATGTAGAATAAACGAGTTTCTTTTGGAACAAAATTGCTTTTTTCATAAGTAATCATACTTGTAGGGATCTCACACTATCATACTTCAACACAGTGAATAGTAGAGTAGTATATCCTGTTATTTAACCCATTGGTCTACTGCTGAGTAATCTAATAGTTCAGTACCTACTACCTAGTATTTTTTCGCATATGTATAAACGAGTGCATTATCATATTTCTAGAAAATACAATTTTTCCCAAATACATTTCAGTTGTGGCTTTCTTCCCACCAGGAAAAGATAGGCCATATGCATACTAGACCTTTTTTGTTCATCTTGAGAAGTACCTACTACTCACTATGAAGCGTTAGCAATTTATACTGATTTATTATCTATTGATTAAAACTCGGAAGTGATATTTTATTAATCTCGATATTAACGAAATTAACATTCATTTAAACATTTTATCTAAGTTTATCGCCTTTTCGTTTTAATCCTTTGATAAGTTTGAAATTTTTCCTCTAAGAACGGCTCGTTCGTAAACTTTGATTCTTGATTCCTTGTGGATATAAAGTAGGGAAAGATTGTAGGTAAAGAATGTCGGTTTTTTGAGTATTATACCATTTGATAAATTTGATTGAAAGTTTGAAATGATAGGTATTGGTACTCTTTGAAATGCACAATTTCGAAAGAAATTCTTCAAATTCTTTGAGGATGTCTATTGTTTATTTCGAACCTAAAAAATAAAACGAGATATCAGTCGATGCGAACTGAGTGTAAAGAAGTTAATGAGCCCAAAAAATACCCACTCCTCTAATGTCAACTCATACTCGAAGAAATTAGCGGCCACAAAATCTTTCAGATGGTAAAATTCCATAAATTGTGAGACATTTTGGAAATCTTGTTTAAATCCTCTAAAAGATGGAGGAACGTAAGATTGCGAAATCTTTACACAATTAAAGATGGAATTTAAAATGACAGAACTCACCTACTGAACTCCCTTAAATCAGTGGCATGCTGGTATCTCAAATTAATTGTATCTATACCTCTGGTCTGCTTATACACCACAAAGAGATAATATATTCTATCTGGTAAATCCCATCATTAAATGAACCTTTGATTTAGCTGGAAATTTCATTTATTTAAAATATTATACTATACCATAACCAGTCGGAGCTATTGGTTGTCTGTAGGGATGTATAATCGATCCTTTGGATATATCGTTACCAGGTATATTGACAATAAGCCACCGGATCAACTGGATAAAAGGCGTTTTAAATTTCTCATCGCATGGTCTTTTACCAAATAGTTGATACTCGTCGATACCTATGGTCATACTTGTATGCTCAAGTCACGATTCAACGAGAATTCTAAGGTTTCCAATGTGACATCACTCACCTAAAATAGCTAAAGTGTAAAATACCGGTGGGGGATCCGTGACCCAAGTTACATTTGGTATGTGCTTAATGTCATACATGTTGTATAAATTTCCTGGTGTTATATTTTGGTATTTCAAATATTCGATCTGAAAAACTAAAACATTTATATTTCTATCTAAATGTCCAAGTAATACTGTTGGCATACTACTTACCTCTAACATTTGTTTCGGAGGTTCAGATAGAATTTTGGGGATTATGTTGACCGCTCTCATTTCTCTTTCTAGGAGAGCCAAGTTGTCAATGGAAATGACTTGCCACTGAGATCAATTGAAAGAAATTACATTATACGTTGTTTGTTAGTAATATCGGTAGTAATACTTACACTGTGCATCAGAATGAATACAGTGAGACTCGTTGATTTTATCATGGCTAGATGTGATCTCCTAAAACCTCTGAAAAAGTATCAACATGTGAATATTGCTCTAGACATTACTACTGTCACTGTGTTTTCGAAATCACCAAAAAGGAAATTAATTAGCATCTCAAGACAAGATTATAAATAGCATGCGAGTGGAAAGGGAGAAGTCGTTCTTTATGTAAGATTCAATTAATCAAAGTCGTTTCAAATGAATCACCATAATGGGAAGGTATAAGAAATGAAATCTCGAGAATATAACAAGATACTATATTCATTTACTGTAATACTTCAACATTCATGAAATAATTAAAAATACTGAATTCCTTAAAATCAGGTCACAAGTTCGAATGGCTCGTCATAAATGTGGGTAAATGGCCACATTCGAAGTTAGGTACTTGAATTAATATATCTTAAATAGTAATATTTTCATAAGAAGCCTAAAATGAAGAGTAGAAGTTACGCAACTTCATATTCACCCCTTTTCATCATATGCTCAAGTAACCAGAGTGATGCTTTTGGAATCACTAGACTCTTTCTCCTCTACTACCACGTGACCGCTCTTGAGATGAAAATAATTGGCACAAATGGCTGGTCTCATTCCATAGTGTTGCCTGAACTTTTCCACATATGTTACCTCATGACCATGCCAACTGTAAGAATATCTGTATTAGTCAACTTGAAAACCCTTGTATAAGAGACATCCTAAACTTAGGGATATACTTATTGGAACTAATACAATTCTATCTTCATGTCTTCGTATTTTATTGGTCCGTTTTGTTTGAACACCAAAACTATGTAATCTCGAGTAACTATTATGTGGTAAAAAATGGCAAAATGGTTAATAAGTATACCTCAGGGTACTGTAAGAGCCACTATTCTACTCACCCCCATCCGTTGGCGCAGTTGGAGGTACGTAGTGTTTCAAAACATCTCCTTTGTGAATTTTTTTACCAGGTATGTTTCCAACTGCCCACTGAACCCATTGGTGTTTTAGTGGTACGTGCAGATATGACTGGCTGGTTGTTAATTGTAGATTAATTGGGAACATTTTACTAGTACCTGGAAAAATGAGCATAATGTTGTAATGGAAACATGTTCTATAGGGTTAATTTACAAGAAGTCTGTATACCAGCCATGTATAAGCAATAGAGATCACTTTTATTCGCCTTCCACGATACTGCTGGCTCACAAGATACCACTGATTCATTCAAGTATGTTCCTGCTTGAACCACTATGTCGCTGAAATTCACCTGTAGCAAAATTGATATTTGACTCGATTCCAGTGTTTAATATAAGAATATAAAATTTCATCTGAACCGAGCAAACGCGATGGGGAGGCCAACTACTCGAATTCTTCGGAAACAGTTTGAAATCTTCTAGTTTCTGTGACCAATCTGGTGGCGTAGTTAATGATATCTTTCATACAAAAAGACTTGTTAGAAAGAGCAGTATTGTATTTTAGCGCTTTATAAATGTGGTGAAAATAAGCATTGTGATAATTCATCGTAACAAGCAGTACTTACCATATAAGTGCCAGCAAAAGAAGAAATTAAAATTATAATGTGCTTAAGCATTGCTGAGTGAAGGTGTTTAATTCTTATATTCAAGGATAACAACAACTGCGTTGTAGTGATAATGAAACTGTTTTTCTTTCAATTTAATGATAGTAACTTAATAAAGATGATATAAGTGTTTACCTATTCTTCAACCTATGTAGATATTCAGGGGTTCTCATAATATCATAATAGTGATAGAAACATATTAAGAACTCTTGGGAAAGAATGATAACGGCAACATATTATTTTATTTTACAAATCCTCTTTTCTATGTGTTGTACGATTTTATTTCGGTAACTTTTTCTTTTCTTATCAATTTTATTTTGAAAGATTTCGAATGAAATTCAATCCTCGTACTCGTGATCGACGTATAAGAAATTACCAAACTCTGGCCAGTTGAGGAAATACCATTCGGCGAAATCGTATACTTTTTGATAATGTTGGCCTTCTTTTCTACAACACAACATAAAGAATCATTAATATGCGTAAAACCGAGGCATTGAATATATCTACAGCGTGTGTTGTATGGAATCAATTATAAATCACAATGCTCCTTCTGTTTTGAAATAGGTAGAGGAATATATTAATTTAGGTTAGTTCAGGTTCTGAAGGAGTTCATAAATCCTTTTTCTGCATAGTTTATATCTATCTGAGTTTCTTTATGTTGTCATCAAATACTTACAATCTATGAAAATTCATTTTGGCCGATTGTTCAAACACGAAAAACACATACAGTCTCTTTTCTGTAAAATATATAAATAATTAGTAAACATGTTTAAAACTTCGAAGTCCTATGGAATATGCATAAGGCAATTTACGTTTTTCATTCAGAGGCATTTCTGGTTTCTGATACTCCCACAGAGTTTCCCCCTCCTCCATTTTATTCCCAGGTATGTTGCCGACAATCCATTGAGGATTTTCGGTTCTAGAGAATCCTGAATAAGTGCCAGGTATGATGAGCTCGTCGTCATAGACTTGATTTACAAATGGAACATAATACAGATCTGTAATAAGGTACAACGTAACATTAATAGATGAAGTAACATTTGACCTATTCTAACAACAAATAGGTTATAGATACCTGTAACGTAAAGCGTATATAATGTCCCTTTGGTGGCATTCCAAGTGAGAGTAGGTTTTTTCAAGATTTGTGAAACTTTCACATGCGTTCCTAAATCTATTTTCAGATTATTTTCATAAGTGACCTGGTAATACGAATTATATGTAGTTCTGCGATATCTTCTTCGCTTATATAATTATTAACTCACGTTACAAATATATGGTGGCGGCCAAGGCATTAGTTGTGGGGTAACGCTGTGGTTTTGGTACGTCTCCATGATAAATTCGGTGATCACATTGTATGGCCGGAGCATATTTTGCGCCTGAATTAGACAGATTTTCTTGTATTCGGAAATCTCTATGATCTTGGAGGATCATATGATTTAATACTTACTTACCAAACATGGTGTAAGCCATAATACAGAGTATTGTAGAATTTTAAACAACATTTCAAAAAAATATAAAAAATTATGTTCGCTTTTATTCAAAGCATTTATGATAAGGCCAAGTGATTAAATGCGCCTCTCTGATAACCTGATGTTGTCTTAGAAATTTATCTACGTGAAAAAATTTCATCGTATTGATATGGTTTTGCCAACTCGAACGCCTTTTGATTCAATACTAGGCAATATGGAGATCACATTTGTATCAAAAGTATGAAGAGACTTGAGATATATTTTTATTAGTGCTTTAATGTACCATAGAGTATCTCTGGAGAAGATTTATGCTTTGAGTCAACCCCTTCCTACCTCCTCTAGCCTCTCTTCATTTTCTCTCAGAGTTGATTAAATTGTCTGAAAAATGTTATAAATGGAGTTTTATTAGAAAAAAGTGACATAATGTTTTATTTGAATGAGTTACACTTCCAAATCTGTATTAAAAGCTGGTATTTTCCACACAAAAAAGTTCTTCTTTTGTAATTATTCTCGTAGTTCGCCCTACCTAAAAATCTTATCGTCTTCATATTCCTTAAGGACCTTGCTTGAAAAAGTTACCATACCTTGGATCACCTAAAGCGTGATGTATAGCAAATGGATAGGTTCTGAAGTACTTGGAATTCCATTCTTGTCTATAAATGTGATAGAGGCATCGTTAAGTGACTCATATTTATTAAAAATAAGTGAAACAGACTTAAGATCTTTTTACCCTTTGATTTTCTCCGTAAATTTCATTCTGCGGTGTTGTTGATATATTAGGACCACGTACTCGTGAGTATCTGCAACACCAATTTGTATTACAAAATGCCACTGCTCATACTTATGTTAATGAATACTAGTGATGGAGTTTGAATTTACAAATATGGTAAGGTTTCTCTATTTCCATGTACGGCCAAAGTATGTCTCCTGACTTGACTCTATTCCCTGGTATATTACCAATGATCATTTGATGCCATTCCCATTTCGGAGGCTTTTTCCATGTAGTTTTCATACCACGAATATGATACGTATAGTTGGGAAAGTATCGAATACCTATAAAACATACCTTTTGTAACGAAAGATAAAACTTCTTCGCATACTTTTCGCTACCCTCTTACCAGTCATGTATATGCAATAGAACTTATCTCGGCGTCCGTCAAATCGTATTTCCGGCGCTTTGGAAATGATATCCATGCTAATAGTGTTACCGAAATCCGCTTCCGTGTTATTAGCAAATATCACCTGTGTAAAAATTCGAAAATGGAATCGGTTTCGTTTCAGAATAGGTAAACTGATTCCGCTGACTTACCCTACAACCTTCATATGGAGGAACTGGTATAATATTTGGGGCGACTTTAGCAGCCATGAATTTATTCCATACGGAAAGATGCTGTGTGGGTTGAGAGCCGGACATCGGAGTCGTGTATATCAACTCGACATCCATAATGTTATCCGACTCGTTAAAACGAGCCGCCAGTGTGTTCTGAAAACAAGGCATTTAATTGGAGTATGGTGTCATTTGCTGGTTTGCAACTCTTCATTGTAATACTTACCCAACCCATGGCGAGTAATACAACATGATGTAGGTGGTTGAAAAACATCGAAAAGTTTACCCGTTTTTACCAAGCGCTACGGAAACATGGATACTGAACTTTATCATTTCATTAATTTTCACCGACTGCTAGATAAGAAGATTAGAGTTGTTTGAAGTTTGCTTTCCGCATGTTCTAAATAGTTTTAGAAACTGAAGGAGTTCTTGGTTTTTTTACCTCTTTGGTAAATGTTTGGTGCTATTTTAGAGTGTGAGAGAGATTATCATGTTTCCATTGTTATTGAATTCGAAAATTTACTTTTTGGAGTTGAAAATTGGAAAATTTCCCCCATAGATAACGATCTGAATGTTGAGTACGATAACAGTCTTCGAACGTACCCAATCTAAGTTACTCTAATTTATTAAAAATTGATACTACACCTTGTAAATAAACCAAAACCTGTCCATTTATGCGCTGGTTGAACTTCACTTCGATTATAGAAAGGGACAAAGGGAGCAAGTTGCTCAACGATTAGGGTCTCTCAAAATATTTACTTTCTTATAAATAGAATTGTTAAAATTTAAAAATAGGTATATGAATCTTGTAAATTGAAAAATTCCTAGTGAGAAGAAAGGTCAAAAGTTTGAAAAAAGAATGCCATAAAAAAAATGAAAAATGCCGCATTATTGGAGCTGAATTTTTAATTAAGGCTGATTCAGCTTTGCAAACAAAGTTGCTAACCCCTTCACATCTACAGACCACACACCACTTTATCCCTTCCAAACCCACTTGGAATGTTGAATGTAGAATATGTGGAATTTCTCACTTGCAATAATTATATGAGCCCATATTTTTCAGATTTCAGCAATTTAACGCTTCTCAAGTTATCCTCAAGTTTTGAAGATCTCCTTCATTTTGGATTCATTTTGACCCAAATTTAAGAGGTCATATTCTAGTCGTCAACTAATCCTACACACCATGTTTGAACTCTTTAGCTCAATTTGGTGAAGAGATATGGAAGATTCATAGAATTTCCTGTAGTACGCAATTTTTGCTCCAGCTTCCCTCCAAATTTCCTTGGAATGCTAAAATCAGAGTAAATTGGTCACTTGGACTCATTTTATGATTTGACTTCGCAATACAAAATTTTCGACCTTCCATGTACGCCACCGCATTTTGAGGTTTATAACCTCTCCTTCTCCCCTCCAATATCATGTGTGAAGTTGAATTTGAGATATAGTATAGTTCTTATCCTCAATACTCATATGAGTTCATATAAGTCGAATTATTACTAATCTGAGGCTCCTCAAGCTCTACTCAAATTTTGATAATCCTCCAGTTTGTATTCATCTTGACTCAAATTCAACGCGTCACATTTTAATCCTGGTCAGGGCGTAACTAGGGGGGGGGAAATGGGGGGAGCTTCCCCCACAGGTGTTTTGAAAAGTTGGGAAATTTATAATTGCTCAACGCTGAAATTGGGAACTTGAATTTCTTTTGGGAAAAAAGAACTCGAATAAATTCGAACTGATGCCAACTTATATCATGTATAGCGCACAACCAGGGACGTAGCCCCCTTGGCTTTTGGAAAGTTGGTAAACTAAATTTTTTGAAAAAAAAAAAAAAAAGGTCAACAGTTGGTAAAATTTCATGGTATTAGTTGGCAATTTTTGGTTTTCTCCCCCCCCCCCCCGCCCTGAAGATTTGACCTTTCAGATTCCTTTTGGTGAAGACATATGGAAGATTCATGAAATTTCCTGTTGTAATTTCCACTCCAAAAGCCATTTTTGCTCTAACTCCCCCCCCCAAATTCACTTAAGAAGCTAAAATCAGAGCAGATTATTCGCTTGAGTTCATTTTATCATATGATACCACAACAAAAAATCTCTACCTTTTATGTATCCACGACCCATTTTGAGGTAGATAACCCCTCCTTCTCCCCTCCACTATCATGGGTGAAGGTGAATTCATAAAGTATATTTCTTATTCCTAATAATCATATGAGTTTATATTAATTACACTTGTACTAATTTGAGGCTACTCAAGTGCTACTCAAATTTTAATGATTCGTCATTTTTCATCCATTTTGACCCATATTCAATAAGACATATTCTGGTCACCAACTAACCGCACACAAAAAGTTTGACTTTTCTAGAATGATTTGATGGGGTGATTTGGAAGATTGAAGAAATTTCATGACCAAAACTTCCTGAAAATTCGTTTTTTGCTCAAACTCCCTTCCGAATGCTCGTAAGATGCTAAAATTCGGATATATTGGTGTCCGCGACTCACTGTTTCATATGAAAGACAAAAACGAAAATTTTGAGGTATTGGCCTCCCCTCGGGCTTCGCCTTCCTCAAAATTTTAGTGATTTTCCATTTTGAGATGTATTGAAATAACAAAAAAAAACTTTTTTTTACATTACCAAAAAGAGGCATTCATCAAATTTTGAGCGATTTCCATCCTTACTTGCTGAGTAAGAATGAAACAGTTCCAAAATGAAAATTTTTTCAAAAATTTGAAAATCAAAAAAAAAATATATCTTTCATATTTCTGTTCGTAATTTTGGAAAAAAAATCAGTTGAGAAAAACAAAAACTATCTCTTTTCTGAGTTTCTCTTTCAGTCTTAGTGTTCCTGTTTGAACACCAAGTATTAAAATGAAAAAAATTTCTAATTTTTTTAACAAATTTTTATTATTTAAATAATATTTATAAGATACTTTGCGTGGTATAAATTTATCTTAAACGAATGATCTCGTAGCTATGAACCAAAAATTTTATCACCAATATGATTGCACTTCGTCAAGTAAAATGAAGAATGCTAGGAATATATTGTATTCTTATATCGACAACAATGACTTCGTAGCCTAGCGATATAACTAAAAAGTGGGCGGAACTCGAGCACGTTGCAACTGTGATGATCATATTATTTAGCGTAGCGACTCGAATTCCTATGATCCAGTTTAACAAAGCTTGAAATAGTGATGTAATGAAATAGATGGAACTATGATGATCATTTTGAATATAGTGATGTTACAGATGAAATACAGATAGAACTATGAATATATTTTTTTATCTTTTCATTGCTAATTCTCGAATTCTGCAGAAATTTCCTGCGATTGGCTCTCCCATACTGTTGTTATGCGCGAATACTTGCAAAGGTGGAAAATACTCAAAATATTCTCTGCAAATAAATGTTATAAAATCAATGTGAATGGTTTGAATTTTCGCTTCTTGGTAAGCACTGAGCCTAAATAACCTATACTCACCCATAAATAGCTTTGGCATTGGTGACATTGAATTTATATTTTTGTTCATATACCAAAATCACATAGCGTGTTGTAACTAAAAAGAAAAAGTGTGTAATAGGTGCCTATTCATTTTTAAAGTTTCTTAAGGTATTTTGTAATAGAGTTCTGAAATGAAGTGGTGATATTTACTAGTTTCTGGTGGAATAAGTGGTTTCCGGAAATCATACCAGGTTACTCCTTTATCCACATTAAGTCCTGGAATGTCGGCCACCATCCAATGTAAAAACATCGTTCCGATATTTGTTTTTTGCAGCCTGAATGTTTCAAGGTATTTGCTCAATCCTATAACAGGTATCTACTTATTGGTGATTTTTGAAATAAGTCAGAGATCTCCTATATGAAATAAGCTCACATACCATACATGAATATAGTATAAATGCCATTTTCTTTGGCATCCCATGTGACCGTTGGTATTCGACGGATTCCTTTAGCTCGAACATATTCCCCAGCTTCAAATTTTACGCCGGTTGGAAATTGTACCTGTATATTTGAGGCTGAGTAATGATAAAAGTCTTCACTTTACATTACATAATTTCGTATAATGTCTCACTTACTGTACACCAGTTTTCAGGAGCTCTTTCTATCAATTCCGGTACTATGTAATTTTGCGTCATCAAATCGTTGATATTTTCTTGAGTCGTGCATGTTGGCCACTGGGATTAAATAATTTTTGTCAAGATTAATAAAATAGTACATATGAAAAGCAATAAGGCACTTAGCACTCACATAATAAATGATTCCTAAAACAAAGGTATAAATTGAAATGAATTTAGCCATCATCAATTGTTTAGATCTTGGAAGTGATGATGTATTTTGAAGTATTAACGAAACTCAACATTAATTACAACTTGGCAACACAGGTTTTCCTTTTTCATTCCTTCATAATTCTCATTTGAATCGTAATATTTTTCCCGCCGATTTGGCGAAGAAGGCGAAAAAGAGCGTAGAGAAAGTTCTGTATCATCTCCCCTCTTACATCCTTTCGCTTTCAAATTTTAAACTTAGATCAGTAAACGTATCGAGAACCCTTTGCAATGTTTTGTGATTAAATCGATTACAAATTCAGGAAGATGAGAGAAATGAAAATTGATAAGTATGTACATATATTTCATATAAAAATTATCGTTGTTATCTGAGCATCGGATTCCGAATTTGATAAGATGTTCATGAAATTAATATCATTCATCTATGATATTAGAGTAAGAGTGCTGAGTAACCTACTCGATTGAAAAAGAATTTCCGTAAAAAATTTTTAAAATCTCTACGTGGTTTCTAGCAGATGTGTCGTGCGGGTTGCCTATGTAAATTAAATCTGAGAACCTACAATTCCCATGAATAGAATTCTGATAATTAAATAACTGTGCCTTTTCTTTAAGCAAGAAAAAAAAATTATATTTCGTTCTGTTATTTTTTTACTATACTTATTTAGGAACTTATTGACTCCATTCTAAAAAAAAACTGTTCATCTCTTTATCATCCATTTTAATGATATTCCTCGAAAACTCTCTAAGTCGACCATCTCATTTAAACGAATGTGTTGATCCATTGCCATTAATTTTCCGCCGAATCTGGTCTAGCTGTAGCAAGGGGAACCCATTCATTCAACAAAACGCTCCCATACACCGGATCTCCTAGTTTGTATTTCTTTACGAAATCATTGACCGTGGAGAGTTCGTTGAAATGATAGCTTCAAAAAGATGAATAATGTTACTCGATTTACTCCTCCTCGTTGATCTTCGAGGAAATGAAAAACTTACGAAATATTGTTCACCGGAGGATCTACAGTGAGATTACCTTGATTTTGCTTGTACACCAAGAAAGCAAATCTGTGGGTTTCTGTAACAAATATCCTCATGAACGTTGATTCTCTGAGTGGAAAAGATTTACAATTACATACGTTTCACTTCGTTGGGACTCTCGAGTGGTTTATATGGGTACAAGATTTTCCCATTGGCCGTTTCATTTCTTGGAATATTAACGACTACCCAGTTATGCCATTCATATCCAAATGGATAGATCTTAGTTACATTATGAGTGCTGTTCGAACGTAATCGACCCATTGCCAAACGGGATTTAGTTATTCCTGAGGTCATTGTAAAATACCATCAGTAAATTTACTCCCTTGCATGAGTTATTCTTAGGAATACATACCAGCCATGTAGAGTGTATAGATGGTGTTGTTATCAGTAACTGGCCATGTTACCTTTGGTGTAAGTGAGCGAAATTCGAAGGGTATCTTTCCCCAGCTTTGATTTGGGTATGGGTGAAGTTATGAAAATAGCTCACCTATTGGATGAAAATTTGTTTAACTTGTTCAATTCAGTTTTAAGTCGTATTGGGTGAACTTACATTACATTCTTCCTTCGGAGGGACAATTTGAAGATCGGAAACGATTTCCAATTCTGTAAATATTTCTTCGATACGTTTAGATGCACAAATCTGAAACTGTTCCACCCAGTGAAATCTAATGATTTCAGTAAATGTAAAAATTCGAATTTTCGCTTACCAGTACAATTATCAGCGATGCGCCTAAATATAGTTTAAACCTTTTGAACATTTTCAACATAAAAATTACACAGTTGCTTTTAATTTTATACGGTTCTTTTATCAGTGTTTTCTCTCATGATGGTAAAGTGATAAGTGAAACTATCGACCAATCGTTATATGTAGTTGAATGTCCGAAGTAGTTGCTCCTACTATCTCCATGTAGGTTTACTTTGCCACTTACAGCATCAGGAAAAATTATCACAAAAATGTTTCTTATTTTTTATTCACTTTTTTCGCGAAGGAAAATACTTAATTAATATAAAAGGCTGATGGAAAAAATAAAACTTGAATTTTTATTAATGATTATAACAAAACAATATTTATGCAAAGAGTAATTTGTGTCTTTCATCTCCTTCTTTATAATTTTCTCGACCAACATCACGGACTGTAGCTGGAGGTCGATGAGTTGGAGGTCCTAAATTTAATCCAGGCTAAAGATAAAAGAATCTTTATAGATTTCCATTATGGGCTTACTATAAGTAATCAAATTCAACTCACAGTATAATGCAGATAAAAGAAATTTCCAGCTATAGGATCTCCTAAATTGTGGCCATCGATGAACATACCAACAGTTATCATATCTAAGCTGAAAAATCTACCCACATAATCCATTACATACGATTATACCTTAATTTTATGATTTGTATTGTAGAATACAGATGATTATACCCAGAGCTATCTGGTAAGCAATACTCGATGATATGATCGACTTGTTGATAAACCAAGAAGGTATAAATGTAAACAGCTGCAAAACGAATCGTATTTATAAGTTATGCCCTGAAATGAAAGCGCAATAATGAAAAAGGAAACAAGTTACAATCAGGTTTATCTGGAGGATGTGGTGGTAGGTATTCATAGAGTGGTAGCCCTTGGCTTATATTACGACCCGGGATGTTGATGACTAGCCATTGTTGCCATTCTTTTATTCGAACCGATATTGACTCGGCATCTGGATTGTATTCTTCTGGTTCTAATGCGGTGGTTAGTTCGTCATAATATTCGCTTTCTGTTTTTGGTTCTTCAAAACCTACAGAAAATTTGATATGGAATATGATAGTTCTTCGTCATAGATGATATTAGCGCTTACCTGTCAGAAACAACGTGTAATAACTGTTTGCTTCCAGTCTCCAAGTTACTTTGGGTTGTTTAGATGCTGCTTTAACCGTTAAATTCATTCCAGGCTTTAGTTTACCGAATGGGTATGTAACCTGAGAAGCTGGTATTAGTGTATTTATATCTTTCACCTGTCATCAGTCATGTTCGGTTGGCTTACTTGAGCTACTGAGTCTGGGCCGAATGGTATAAGGTCGGGGACAATTCGTACTTTTTTATACAAATCTTCTATAAACATTGTGGTTCGACGGATGGCTTGGAGGCTCTGAAATTAAAATTATGAAGAAATCATCCAGAGTTGAAAATGAAATTGTAATGTAAGAAAAAGTGAAAATAGCATTACTCACGGAATGTGCTAACAATAAGAATACGAGATATTGTAACTTCTTACGCATGCCAGAATTCTTATAGAATACTATAGAATTTTAAGTTGTATCGTTAGATAAGCGCAGGACAGAAGAAATGAACGTTAATAGCCATCAATTCTATACTTAATTACTCATTTGATGAGTTGTGATATATTAAGACAACTCATTAGTTAGATTAATTAGAAGTATGTGTAGTTATGTATCTCTACATCTCCTTCTTTTTCATTTTTACTTCTTCATAACGAACGAATGTTCTCATAAATCGCTTTCATTTATGTGTTTCTTCTTTGAATTGAATTTTTTAATGTTTGATAATTGTAAATAAAATTATTAAAAATTTTATTACTTCTGAATCAATCATACACAAAAAACTGAATACAAATGCATATTGTGTTACAGACAAAAATTATTTGAAATTTAGTGGCACATCATGTTTCGAGGGTTAAATAAAACTGACATTCAGCTGAATTCCTGTGGCGATTCTATGAAGTACTCCAGAGTTATAAATTTTCCTCACACTCGATAATTGAAGTGATATCTCTTCAATAATGAATTCCTACACCTCAGATCTTCTATCCATACCATGTGTCGTCATCAAATTGCCCTTGGTAGCCTTCATAATATACTAGATAATAAGTCCCAGCGACCGGATCACCGAGTCTATACCGTCTGGCAAAACGATACGGTCTAAAGCTTCGCTGAAATTCTACCCTGTAATGAGATCCATCGATGAGCTTCCCCGCACAATTGGAAATCCAAACTAATAAAATGAAGGGTATACCTACCAACCCACAGCGTCAGTTTCGGTTTTATTAATTTTTAGTCCCTTCTTCTGCTCATATATTAAAAACACATATATGTCACGTGCTATAACATAGGCGAACAATACGATATAGGCAGGAAGAAATATCGATTGAATTGTATAAGTAATATATTTTACTTGAAGCATCTACAGGATCACCAGCGAGCAAGTACGGATAAAGAGTTTCTCCAGCGCTCACGTTGTTACCAGGTACATTGATGACAATCCACTGATGCCATTCTCGTCCATGTACATCCATTTCGTTGATTTCTTTTCTTTCCTTCACTGGTTTCCAACTACATACTCCTGTGTGTAATTGTGTGTGAAGAGTAAAACTAAAGAGATGAAGAGATTATACTTTAAAGCTTATACCTGTTAAGAATAAAGTATAGAGCTTGTTGGGATCACAAGGCCAAGTCACATTTGGAATGTCTTTGGTTTGGTTATAGGTTAAATTCTGACCTGGCACAAGTTCACCAATGGTTGGATATGTTACCTGTAATCATTAATCAGATTGAAACTTCATTATGCGAGTGTTTTCAAAGTGAACATTCCTTGAACTGATTAAAAGTTGTGAGAGCTTGTTTTCTTTTTAATCATATTCGTTACTTTATTATTATTATTATTGTAGAAACAAAAGTTGATTTGTTTGACCAAAAATGCCATTGTTCAGAGTTATTATATCAAATCTATTGCTTTATATCTATTCAGCTTATTTTGAGTAAGTATTCCTCCTCCAGGTAAATGTAAGCAATTCCCCAAATCTGTATACAATGAAGTTATGAATAGCTATGCGATAGAGAAATAGAGAGAGAGGGACTTACAGTGACTACATTTGAAGGAGGATAAGGTATGATTTCTGGAACAATTCTTTCTTCTCTAAAGACTTTCACTATATCGAAATTCAAGCAAATCTGAAACTAAATCACAAGATTCAATATATTCCTGCATTTTGTTATAAAATTGTTGCATAATTTCAAATGCAATAAGTACGAATACTATGCTGGTACTTACACCAATGATCATGAACAGAAACCCTCCGCGACATAATATCTTTCGCGACATCTTATACCTGGTGAGAATTATTTCACTCACTTTCTCAACATAGGTATGGCTAATTTAATGTTTTGACTCGAATCGATACCAAGGAATGTTTCATGATAAGGGCTTCTATATGATTATCAGAGTTAAAGAAGTTGCCTACCTGTAATTGTTAGTGGTTTGCAAAACTCAAACCCACTATATTAATCAGAGGATAATCACGTGGTTACTTGTAACAATTATGATGATTTTCTAGTTCAGGTCATAGCAATTAAATCCATATTTAAATGAATTACAATCTGAGAGTTCATGCAGTAATTCTTCGAATATTTATCGCATTAACTCAATTACTTTGTGAAGTTTATCAAAAAAAAAAAAAAAATAGCCCTATTATAATTTTAATTAGAATGTGCTCATGCGTTTACTCAAAACCTGAGAAATCCTTATCTCAAGTCTTCTCTGCTATTAAAAAATATGAATGCATCTCCTACTACAAAATGAAATGATTTCATGAGCAAATCTATGGTGATATTATATGTAATTGGAATTGGAAGGATATCATAATGTCATTTAATTGATCATCTTGAAAGATTACATTTGTCTCTAATGAAAAAATTTTTTCGTGTTCTTCGAAAGTAGATGCGAGTAAATGAGTAGAAGTTGAAATTTCGTGAACTGATCTTGCCAGTGTTTTCTTCTTTACCTCATTGCTATTTTATCTGCGTTCCATACTGCATCTTCGGTAGTAAAAATTGCCCGCAACTAAGCTGCTTAGGTTATATCTTCTAATAAAAGAGTGAAGCTCTTTGCGATCTTCAAATTCCTCCCTGTTAGAACATGAAACAAATGTTATGAAGTGGGATTCGATGGATATTTACCATAATTATAATGTTATTTGCTAAAAGTTCAAGTAGTATACATACCAACCCATACCATCGAGTTGGATCTGTAGTTTTTTCTTCTGTTCATAAACCAGAAATATATATAGATCGCGAACTACAACATATGGTGTTGATATAATACATACACTCAAGAATTATGTGTGAAACTCGATATAAGAATATCTAACTTGAAGGCTTCAGAGGATCTCCCATTACTAAATGTTTATATAGAATTTCTCCAGCACTCATGTTGTTACCAGGAATATTATAAACAATCCAAGGATGCCATTTTAGTCCATATGACCTCTTTATGTCATAGCCGTTACCATCTTTCTTCGGTTTCCAGTTTTCGAATGCTGTATAAAATGGGATTTGAATAAAATGAAAAATGTTTTTTGGACATACGAGTAAGTATTATGCTTTAAGTTCACCTAGGAGGAGTAATGTGTGAATCTTATTTGGATCGCAAGACCATGTTACGTTGGGTTCATTTTTGACTATCGAATATATTAAATTCATGCCAGGTGTTATTTCACCAATTTTTGGATATATCACCTGAAATTATTCACTATGGTGAAATTTTCTTTCGAACTTGCTAAGTACCCATTACCTTATTCAAGATATGAAGTCATAAATATCAAGTTTAATTAGCATATTCTCAGTAATAATGACATACAAAAGTTCACTTTACCGTTGCAACATTCGTGGGTGGTTGAGGAATAACAATGGGAACAATTTCCTCTTCTTTGAATAAATTTGCTATATTCGTGTTTTCGCATATCTGCAACTTTATGAATCATTATACTCGTTTGTTCTTAGATAAAATTCTAGTACAGTGTTGGGTTCCTATTGCTAGAAAAATAAATCAATACTTACGCTGATGATTGTGAATAGAAGTCCTCCATAACATAATATCTTCGTCAACATTTTATGTGAAGTATGAATCATTTTGCGTAGCATCCAAAGATTAGTATTATGGCTTTGAGGTATTGTTTTATGACGATACACAAGGAATGTTTTCTGATAAGATCCTTGCTTTTTTTAGGATTCCGATTTGAAGCTAAGCCACATAATTATATAGAAATAAGGCCTCTCCTTAGAAATAATTGTAGGCAATTGTTTATACTTACTTGGGTGTACTCTTGTAGTGCCCTTGGGAATAGAGCTGTTAAACTAAGGTTATTCTAGTTAGCTGTTGTGCTTTTTCTACAGTTATGTATACTAGAACGTTTATATTGAAATAACTTCATTTACAAGGGTATGGAGTCTAGTGATCCTGGAATTCCAGCTTTTGTGGCTGATAATTCCATTAATCTCAAAGCATATTCTTACTTCAATCCCTCTTCATACCTTAACAATGAATATATAGCAACTCAAAATAGCTAGCAAAATCCAAGCTAATATTTACATGTTAAATTTTTGAATTGAGTAGGAAAAATTGTAGATGCTCCTTGAAGTTCTAATGTGACATTGTATTTCCGAACAAATATCTCCATCTCCTACAAGTTGTAATCATTCCAACTTTAAGGATATATAACTGAAGACAAAATAGAAGATCACATGCTATAACTGTCGGTCTTTAATAAAATGAAGAATCAAGTGTTGGTTCTAAGTAGAGCTTATGTGCTAACCACCTTTCTACTTTGTTTAATCTTATTTGTCTTTCATAAGTATCCATATACAATTGTAATGATGTGTAGTTAAGCTGATGCGATATCATTTGAATTGTACGAAAAGGGCTTCTTGCAAATATGATAACTTATAACATTGCATATCAGTTATATCATTTAACATTCTAAGAAGTCCCTTCATTTCAATTGCTGATGAATGATGTGGCACAATAAGCTGCAGATAGCTAGTATGTATATTACGGTTGCACTACTTGGCTACATCTGGACCTTGACTATTTATGGTTTCATGCTTCATGAGTAATAATTTTGAATACACTAGAGTGAGATAAGTTGTCTAGAATGGGTTTATTAATTTGTTGAATAATCTCTGAGCTTTCATTTTTCATTAAAAGATTGTGTTGCCATATGAGTAGTCAAGTAAGAGAAATTACTCAACTGAATTTCTTTATATTATCATTGGATATTTGGAAGTTTTCCATCAAATGACAATCAGCTGAAGAGTTTATATCAACTTATAAAAGAAATTATTACAAAGAACTTCGTAATAATTAATGTATTTTTAATTTAAAAATTGACTGTAAATTTTTTGTAGTTTTCATTCCTGAATGTTCTTAACAGAGTATTACTTACATTTGAAAAATAAAATCACCGAGATCTTGACAGATGAATTTCATCTTATCTCTTCTGATTGGTCACTGTTCGTGAAATCCTCGTTTCTCATCATATCTCACATAGTAGAAATTGCCAGCAACTGGGTTTCCTAATTTGTATCTTTTAACAAAGGTGCTCAGATGTTTTCTATCTTGAAATTCCTCCCTATTCATTATTCAACATAAACATACAAAATGTATGAAAAAGGAAATTAGGTGAAACACGCAATTATGAATTGTATACGTACACGCTCACGTCAGGTGTTGGAAGAAATTTCATTGCTTCCTTTTGCTTATACACCAAATAAACAACTAAATGTCTTACTACAAAATCGCATAAATTAATAGTCCGCGTGATAATGGCATTTACATATAATAAAATCCTTTATTCGCATTACCATTTGTATCGATTGGTACTGGGCAAGGTTTATAATCATACAATGTATCGGCTTTCCACCAAACAAGATTGCGAACATTGTAAAGCACCCATTCGTGGTATTCTACTAAAGAATGATTACGTGCATATTCTGCATCATTTTGAATCAGATGCCAATTACGGTAACCTGAGGAATTTGATTAGTTGTTTTTGTGGCTTATAATCCGAATGATCTTGATTTATTACCTACAGTTAGCGAACACTAAGTAATAGGTGTCATTTTCGTAAGGATAGGTGACTGTTGGTTTTGCAACTTTATCTTCATCATCTGGTATCGTATCTCCTGGTTTTGGTTCGCCCCAACGAAAACGCACCTAGAAATAATCCGAAACACGAGCATATCGTGACAATTGAGATTTCATGAAAAGGGTGTTTCAAAATCTAAAAATGATGCACATACGTGGCAAGTCTGTTCTGGAGCAACTGGAACTATAATTGGAACAAGTTTATGTTCGACCATTTTACCTTTGATATCGAATTCTTCTAGCGAATCCCAGTATATATTGCTATCCACTAATTCGCTGGACTGAATTTCATATGGTTTAACATTTGTTTGAAATTATAAATATAGTCGAGCTTACTAGTCGAGGAAACTTACCGCAATGGAAAATGTAGCAGCAAAGTAAATAATATACCTATACATGATGATGTTTATTTTATACTCGAATTTCGGTAAAAGTTTCCAAATGCATTCTTCGTCTGGTGAAAATTTACTGATAATAAGAATTAAAAGATAAACGAACTGATGTACGTATTTATCAAATGATTAGGGAACACATTACCCAGTTGATAGGTAATAGGTATGTATGTAGTACTTGTACATACCTACTTATTTGAATGCTCAATGTAGAATGCTATTAACAATTTTATGAGAAAAGTTTCAGTAAAAAAACTGAGTGTTTAGTGAGATCAGTCGTGCACTCAGTGAGTGACCTTGAAAATAAATTATATTTTTTTCCATTTTAAGACTCGCGGACCAAAAGTTGATTTTTACTATATAGAATACTGTTTCAGAATACCTATCTCTTATAAATATTGTCGTACAATATTTATATTAGATTGAAAATGCTTATATCCAATTAATCCACTCTAAAGGTAGTTATATAGGTATTCAAACTTTGGAAAATTTGAAAAAAAATTTATTTCTATCTGTTTGAAAATTTCTGTGATCTCATTTTGTTGACTTCATGAATATCTCGAAGTGAAATAATGAGTGAAGAACACAATAACCATATTATATTTCAACGGCACAAATCTATATCAGGTTTCATCAATGTTCTGTTTACAAGTTATGAAATAATTCCTTCCATGCTTGTTTGCACATAAGTTCTAGGCGACGTCGTCTAATGCACGTACTTTATCATATCTCACATAATAAAAATTACCAGCGATTGGATTACCCAAATTGTACCTTTTGACCAAACTGTTAAGATGTTTTCTTTCTTCGAATTCTTCCCTAATTAAACATATAACGTCACATATATTCACGAGTAATACATATTGATCAATACGATCATTGAAAATTGTAACTAATACATACGGAGTCATTTCAGCATTTGATGGGATTTTCATTCGTCCATTCTGTTTGTATATCAAATAAACGATAAGTTGTCTTACTGTGAAATCAGAAAGAGTAGCAGTATGAAGTAATGGTTAGCAACCCGTTCTCAGTATAGGATAATTATGTTACCATTTTTATCCTCTGGTTCGGGACATGGTCTATAATCATATATATCATCAGCTTTCCATAAGAACAGATTGTGAACGTTGTAAAGCAACCACTCATGGTACTCAATCGTGCCATGCGTTCGAGCGTATTCTGTATCATTTTGAATCAAATGCCAGTTACGGTAACCTACAGAACACACAATTATTTTTCATTGAATGCATCATAAATGGAAAATAAGATTTACCTACAGTTCGCAAACATAACGTAAAGGGTGTCATTATCGTGAGGCCAGGTTACCGTAGGTTTGGCCACTTTGTCTTCATCGTCTAATAGTGTAACTCCAGGTTCTGGTTCGCCCCAGCGAAAGTGCACCTGGGTTTACAATTAATTTTGTTATTACATGTATCAAAATGAGATTAAACTGCTGAAACACTTCATAAATGTAAAGTTCTCTACTCACGTGGCACGTTAGTTCTGGAGCGTGTGAGAATAATGTAGGTACTAACTTATGTTCGTGCATTTTGCCTTTGATATCGAATTTATCCAGTAAATCCCAATCTATGTCGCTGTCCTCCAGTTTGCCAGACTAAATTCAAAAAAACAATATCATCTTCCATATCGGACAATTTCTCGAGAATTTTGAACTTGGAGAAAAATTTCATCCTAGTTGGTTTCATTATATACTTCTCACTTAAAAATAATACTAAGAAATAACAAATTCTCTAATTCCAAAGCTTACCGCAATGGAAACGTCATAGCGAAGTAAAAGATGTAGTTATACATGGAGAGCTTGGTTCTGCACACTCAAAAATTGTTTAAAATTTCAAACCGCATTCTTTATTCAGTTCGCATTCACTGATAGTGAAGTGATGAGATAACCGATCTAATATACCTGATCACTTTAACGTATTTGTAATTTAGTACGCTTGTTTGTACACGAGAAGGCGGTCAAGTAGGTGCTAAAATTCAAAATATAGGTCAAATTTGCTTTCATTGAAAAATGTCACTTAAAGCTATACTTGTGGTGTCGGTGGGCACTCATTTGGTGACCTTGAAACATATTTTTCATTTTTCAGGAGGTTAACATATCGTTAAATTACATTATTACCTGCTTCATGCCTTGAGGGTATCATATGATCATTTTATGAATTTTTCAGTCCCATGAAATCATGCTGAAGTATTACTGATAAATAAATTCCAAAACTTTGTTATTTATTGAGAAAAATTTCACAACAATCAAAAGAAAAAAAAGATCAAAGTATATTTGAGTAATACAAAAGATTCTTCTAATTAGGTGGATTTACCAAAGGATATACATTCTGATTTTTCTTAGGTACCTATAACATAACTTTATTCAAAATTTCAAAATTTTAAACAAAAGATATTCTTGTAGAATTTTTCAATATTAGCTCAACATACTTAAAGATTTCAATGACACCAGTACGAGTAGTGGAAATTGCCAGCGAAAGGACCAGTCATGTTGTAATATTTTGTAAATTTGTTCACTGTCTCAATTATTGAATGGTTGTTTCTAAAATCAAAGTACAGTCAGATGATGAATTCGTTCGGAAATTAAGGATTGGAATAAATTAGTTGGCAGTAACTTTCCAAACGCATTTCGTTGAAGAGTTATTCATAGTAAAGAGAAGAAATATTCCCCTTGTCATTTCTCAACCCATCTTACTTGACTTTATAGATTGTAAGATAGTAGATGTAAGAAAGATATTCAACTTACCCCCACATTTCATACGGTCTCTTGAAATTTAATTTCCCCGGTTGACGATACACTAAATACAAATGAAGGTCCACGACTGCCAGAAAAAAAGAACATTAGTTTGAAAGTTCAGAAAAGAAAAAAAAAAAAACTCGACAGATTCAAACACAAATATTACTTTCTAACGATGTATCATGATCTGGTGGCGCAAAGCTGTAGTAATCTTTTCCAAGAAGGTAATCATTACCGGGAATATTTACCCTAATCCATTGATGCCATTCACGTTGCATCACTTTATGCGTGGTAGAATTAGGTGAACGACTCGCTATTTTTTCTTCCGGATCCCAGTTGTAAACGACTGTATACAATAGATTCAGATTTGAGTACAAGTTTTGAAATTCTACGCCCACGATGAGAATAACTCACCAACTGAGAATATCGCGTTCCAGGTGGAATTATCAGCATTGAACATCACTCCGGGATGCTCTTCTCCCAATTCATGATATTGTAGTGATCCTGGTACTAGTTTACCACTGGGTAACCAAATCTGAAGAAAATTTCTTTACATTGGTTTGTATTTCGAAGTAAAAATACTCAGGAATGAAAATCATTCATGGAAACTTACATCAAAAAGTTGGGTAGGAGCTGTAGGAATTACTTTTGGAACAATTCCAGCTTTAAGGAATTCTTTCTCAATGTCCACATGTATAGGTTGATCTATTATTATGAACGCCTGTTGGAATATAATTTTGGTTAATATCTCCAACAAATGTTTAAATCCTTATGGAATTTTTAACCAGAAAATTTCTCTCATACTTATGCAAAATGATCTACTTACGTCTAGTGCGATGCACAACGAATAAAAAAGGCAGAAAGTACTAATTTTATACATTTTTATTATACTATCACTACTTCATGGTAATATGCGTAGCTGGTACATTTTGCCTATCCATTAATGTATTGATTATATCAATTTTTAACCTTCGGTGTAAACCTCTAGAGATAAATCGTATTCGCAGTCACATGTCGAAAAGGAATTTACCAAATTAGAAGATTGAATTTGTCGAGCTGGCAACACTGTTATAACCATTTTTCATATTTCAATTAATTCACTATTTAATCTTCTTTGCACGCTCTAGAAATTGAAAACATTTCTCTCTGCTGTGGTGTTTCTTATCATAAATATTTTATTTTTTGTAACCATATCTCCTTCGAGATAAAACTTGATTTAAATTAATCGACTGTATCAATTTGAATCATTTTGATTGCCTATCAATATACTTTTACCTACTTAAAAGAGTTGCAAAGACAGTAGGTATCCTCAGAACTGAAAATCTTCTCTTTTTTTTCTTTTTTTGTGAAAGTTGAAATGTTCATTGAAGGAAAATTTAGGGCCAAATTTGTAATAGACACTTGACCCTTACTTCGGTAATAATGTTGAAAAGTATAGTTGAACTCGAGGACAAATTTGAATATATATTTTTTTTGCTAGTTACTGCAACGTATTGCAAACTAAAGCATCTGAAGCATCATTCAAGGTTAAATTTGTAGAAAAATATATCTACTTCACTACGCACTTGAAATTGTGTACATACGAAAGCTTGCAAAAGAGAAGAGCCAAGTAGACAAGTTATGCCTACTTAGGATTTGAAGGCCAAAAAGGATCAAGAGCTTATGAAAATATCCAGAAAATTAGAAGCATTCGAATTTTCTAATTGATTGTATTTCAAACGTCAATATTATTTCAAATAAAGGGTTAAATCTGTTAAAAAAAAATTCTTTTGACATACTTTTCATGCTTTGAAAAATTTCTTCAATTTTTTGTTTGATGGAAAAAAAATTCACAAATGACATTTCAAGGCCAAAAATTATTTCTGTTCGCATACGATCATAGCTTTCAACTTATAATACATGTATTGTTTATCCGGTATAAAAATTTTCATTTTGACAAAAAATGTCTATATTATGCTCTTCAAAAAAATCCTCGAACACCCGCAGTCGTTGAAGTACTATTTGCGAAGTCATCATGTGATAATGTAGATGTATTGTAATTGGCAGTAAACTCCCAATCTATTTCTAAGAAGTTACCAGCTACGCATTTTCCCAATTTATACTTCTTAATGAAATCTTTCAAATATCCTAATTCATTGATACGATACCTAAAAGCATATGAAAAATTAAGGATGGTATTCTAGTGAATCCAACAAGATTGTTGAGTGATCTTACCCTTCGGTGATATTTTGTGGTGGTGCAACTTCAATGATATCTTTTTGCTTATAAATTAAGTAGACGAAAGTAATGGATGCTGCGGAATTCACAAATTAGTGATATGTTACCACTAGTGATTATTTGAAATGGGTCATTTACCATCTAGTTTATGCGGCAGTGGTGGCGATTTATATGGGTATACTTCATCTCCTAGATGTAACTTATTACCAGGAATGTTCGTGACTATCCATTGATGCCATTCGTGTCTAATAAAAACGGCTTCTTTGGATTTAGTTTCTGCTCTCGAGTCATGGAATGTCCAGTCAGCAAGTACTATAATTTAATACATTGTTAGTACTAACATTAGAGTGGTAATTTGGAAACTAAGTATTTACCAGGAACATATAACGTATATAAGGAGTTCGATTCAGCAAACCAGTCGACTTTGGGTCTTTTCTCAATTTCTGAAACCTCCATCATCGTTCCTAAGCTTAAACTACGCTCTTCAAATTCGACCTGGAAGAATAAAGATGTAGTAATTGGGAGTTTAAAAAGATTTCTTGTTCGAGTTACTCACTGTGCATATGTTTGCTGGATTTCTGGGGACATTCGTGGGCACGAGGTTTGCATCGTGGAATGCTATGTCGATATCATTTGCCGTCCAATCCTGAGTGGTTTGCTGTGAGATGATCTCATATTATTGTGGTGGAGTTTTTCTTGAAACCAATTATGGAAATTTACTCACCTCACCCGATGTCAGTAGGTATTGGAATTTCGGTAAGAATAAATAGTATGATATTATAACTCTGATAATAAGATATAGCTGCATGTGTGAATATGAAAATGAATATTTCATTTCTTCCATTTGATAGAAAATGAAACTACTTATCTTCGATTTATTGTTTATGATAAGTGATTTCGATGTTATATAGACTTATCGATATGGTCTTGATAATATGTACCGATGGAAGAATCGATTATGTAAGACCTACGGTTTCGATTATAATTATCGATAGATCAATCATACCAGATCATTTTTAGAATATCGAGAACCTTTTATTTTTGTTCATTCCATTTTCTGAAAGTATTGTCATCTACTTGAGAATTCTACTTTGAGACGTAAAGAAAGAGACATCGATTCGTAATTGAAAATAATTCATGCTAAATTGAAACATCCCTAAGGAAATATTAAGTATTTGTAATTTTGGAAAAACACACTCAATAGATCAAGAAATCATTAAAAAATAATTAGCACATAAAGGTCCTCCAAGGGAATAGGTAGAGCTGAACTCAGACAATGGAGAAAGTTCTTGAAATTGATACCTACAAAAGAAGTTCCTTTATTAACCAACTTTTCAACACTAAGAATAGATACACAGATCATAAGCACTTACATAGGAGTAATCCTAGAATCTTGGAATTTAGTATTTCCTCTCGTTTGTTCATAAATTAAGAATGTATAACAGTCTGTGGCTGCAGAAAATAAAATTTATTAGTTTATAACCATATACAACTCTAAAGCTTCCTTTCTTTCCTTTCTTGGAGAAAGTAAGTAAAGTAAAATTTACTGTTTGGACGTGGTGGACCCCATGCTCCTATATATTCGTATAATTCCTGTCCATTTTCCACATTCATTCCAGGTATATTGACCACCACCCATTGATGCCATTCTGGTGAATAGGGCGTGAGGGTAGGGTTGTTGACATGAGTCAAGTCTTCTGTTGTTAAAGCTACGCATGAATGAAAAACGCCATTTATAACAAAAACAAGTGGATGCATTTATCAGAATTGTCTTATGAGTACTCACCAACCATGTACAAAGTATAAATCTTGTTTGCGTCAGCGTTCCATTCCACTACAGGTTTTTTAGCGACCTGTGTTTTATTCAGTATCATTCCTGGGATCAGTTCACCCCATTCGAATACCACCTTTGAGTGATAAATTAGCAGTTAATCAATTCGACAGTGTGTTATTTCGACAAAGAAGTCATTCCGCTGGTAAATCCTTACCTTGCATTTTTCTGGTGGAATCGAAGTGATTACTCTTGGTATGATATTGTGTTTTCTTAAACCAGTTTCAAGATCTGTTGTTGAGTCAACGTGATACTGTAACGTGCGAATGTTTTACTAAAGAAGTAACAATAAGCATTTGTTCATGTTGAGGGAATATTTACCAATGCTATTATCGATAAGAATAGATAGTTTTGCCGGAATTTCCAGCACATGTTTTCAAGTGGTTGAATTTCAGTAAAATCCACTGCGAGTTCATCAACTAAGGATGTAGGTCATACTTCGCGTGAATAAATGGCAATGAAGTGAGTGTTAGCCGTATCGATTATTTATCTTAATTACATTTACAGATAGTTTATCGATCGATTTCATATTGATTTCATGTAGACGTCGGTTCGAAACGAAATGTAGGTAGTCTTATTGTTTCATTTCCAGTCATTTTTAGCCAAGCCTTCAATAAAAACGATGCTTAGCTGTTTCCTTAGATTCCTGATTTTACTGGACGTTGTTCAGAGAGAAGCACCTCATTTGTGCCTATATGCTTCAGTTTTAAAACCATTTATAATAATTTGGCTCTTTTTCATTCATGTGTATATTATCTAAAGTATATTATTCTTCCGTATATTCATCCACATTTAAACACATAATTAATATGTATGAATTAGACATTGGTCAAAATTTGCTGAAAAGATGATTCATGTGAGCATCTTGTAACGACGTCAACCCCCTTAACCACCCGGACTTGGGTCGTGGAGCTGACCTCGCGACAAAAAATTTAAGAGAGTTCCAAATACAGTGCATCTATATTTTTGTTGAGATTTTTAAGACACGGTTCACTCAAATTCTATTAGAAATAAAAAATACTCCAAAGAAGTCTATATCTTCATATAAGGTTCAGATGAAATCAAGAGCCTCGCAAGATCCTGATTTCGGAGGAGAGTTGAAGGAAAAAATGGCGTTTACTGGAAGTTTTGTGATGTTAAATTTCTTCAATAGGCCATACCATTTTATCATATTGTGCATTTGGAAGACTTAAACATGGTATATAAATCCAGTTTAGGAGCATAGTATAACCTGTATAAATTCTTGAGTATAGATCAAAGTATATTGATGATGGAAGATGTTCAAAAATTTAAGGAAAACTCGAAGAGCCCCAGATCACTAGCATATTATACATCTTGAGCTTAGATTATAATATATTCATGATGGAAGTTGCTCTAAAAGTTTAGGAAAGCCTTAAATTGCTCTCGTAGTATGATCTCTTGAGTTTGTATCAAAATCTGTTCATGATGGAAGATGTCCAAAAATTTGAGGAGCTCCGAATCGCTATATATGTTGTTAAGATATTGGAGGGGGAGGGAGGCAGACTTCTTACCTGCAATACTTCGACTGGTCATTGAAGAGAACTACTTAATTCAAGGAAGATGGAGCTTATTATCAGGAGCTTGTAGGAAACAGGTGTGTTAGTTATTCGTTTGGTCGTTCTCAGTTGAGTCTAGCGTTCAAATGAAGAGGAATTCTTAATTGTTTACATTTAACTTTATTAATTATTCGATAAAATTGAATTAAAATTAGATAGTTGAGACAGCTGTGAGAGCTTGTACAATACTTTGTTCATTCCTCTGAAACAATGTAGCGTTCAATATGTTCGAATATCATTATCTTATGTTTTCTGCATCTTTGCTTTAGTATTTGTTCACTAGCGAACGTACAATGGATTATTGGTTTTGGTAGTCACTATGAAGTAATTACCCCAAATAGGATCTCCGAGGATGTAATTGTCGGTGAAATACCTCAATGGGGAGAGTTCGCAAAATTGATAACTGTAAAACATTAAGGGCAAATTTATTGCTCACTCTTTAGGCTGAGAACTTACTTGTATTCCAGCTACTCATTACTTACTACGGTGTGGTGTTCCCATACATCATGGTTTGGTAAAAGTTTTTAAATTCAGGCTGTTCGTAAATGAGAAAGGCGTAAGCGTCGGTGGCTGTAAAAATAAATGTCTCTTGAGTAGGACAAAATTTCCAACCATATATGTGATTCGAGAATACTTACTATTTAAAAAATCGGGTGGTTTTGGTGGAACGTAATCATATATGTTCATTCCCTTATCAACATCCATGCCTGGTATGTTCACCACCACCCACTGATGCCATTCAGGAAAGTACACATATTCTGTGGTGCCAACTACGTCTCTAAATGCGTTAAATGAAGTTATTGCTGTAAGCCATAAAATATGATAACATTCATTACAGTGGCAAATTCCAATTGTAAATATGGCCATGTACTCTGCTACTCACCAGCGACAAATAACGTGTGATACGCGCTGGAATTACCACTCCACTCAACACGCGGTTTTTTAGCAACCATAGTGATATTCTCTTCCGTTATTTCTGTTCCAGGTTCCATCTCTCCCCATTCATAAATCACCTGTTGAATCAATAATGCCATAAGAGAATATACTCTGCTAGCACATTATCAGGTAAGGTGTTACTTTTAATTTCTTCGTCGGCGGAACGGTCATTATTTTCGGTATGATGTCCCATTTTCGGAAAGCCATTTCCAACGGGTTATTGCGATCGATTATATTACCCTGTTCGATGTACTCGCGAAACGATCGATTGAATTTGGTAGTTAGTTCTAAACTCAGTTCACTGGTGTCCAGAATACTCGACTCTAGCTCTTCTGATAGATTGAATGGGTAACCGAATTTCTTCGTTTGGAAAATTACAGCACCAAATGTACCCACACAAATGGACGCCAACAGCACGAAGCCCAGCCATAGCTTCGGGCCCATGGCGCTAAAATGTAGAACTCACTGACGCGCAATGTTAGTGTATTCTTGAGCTATGTAGTTCAAGAATACATACAAACAGATAAGCATCGTTGTTGGTGTGCTAGCGGCTACCTACGTGTTTTAAATTGATTATAATCTTGAATTATTAAATTTTTTTTCTTTCAAAGACTCTATTCATAACGGATAGGTAGGAATGAAATTCACTTCGTACCTAACAATCATTTTCTTCATGTGGAGAAAAGAAGAACGGATGAATGATGGAGGACGGATTTTGATTGTGAAGAAATAGCTTCTTTCACACCTTATCACTTCCCCTTTTAATAACTGTTGAAATATCTATTAACTTAATTCGAGTTTTTTGTTCACTTTGTTTTGGTTTTACTGAATGAAATAGAAAGACAAGGTATGTGACCTTGAATGAATTTGGAAGAACTTAAAGATGAATAAAATTATTATTCAATGATGAATACGCATTAAATTCAAAATACGTTTTTTAAATTGATTTTTTGTTTTAATTCACTTTTCAGCTTGCAAACGAGAGCTATTACAGCCCGTCTGATTTGGGATGCCTTGCTGAATAGAGAAAGAGGTTGGAAGAGGGTGGTCTCCAAAAATTTGCCTTTCAGGTCATTCGTAATCATCTGGCAAATGTCTACGGTATACTTAATTATTTATATGTATACCCTGCGTTCCATTAATTTTAGACCCTCTCAGCGCAAAAATCTCTCTCAAATGTCTTTAATAAAAACTAGTACCTACTCGCCCCTTCGGGGCTCGAAATAAAAATTAAATGAAGAAAAAACAGTTATTTTATCAGATAAGTACATTCCAAACTGCACAACTCAATTTATTCTCATTTGTTACCCCCGCCAAGAATTCTTCCTTTCAGGATGGGCTCGCCTCTTTATACCTTTGTATACCTACCATTTTAAACAATTTTACAACTTTACCCTTGCTCTTGCCTATGTTCAAAGCTTTTATTGAAATTTACAACCTTTTTTTCCTTTGTATATGTGCTATCCTTTATACCCTTTACACCTGCTACTAAAAACAATTTTATGACTTCATCCTTGTACATATACAAGGCTTTTATTAAAATTTACAACGTTTTTCTCCTTTGTATACCTTCTATCCTTTATATACCTTTTATACCTGCTATTCAAAACAAGAATGCGCGCGCATCTCAAAACCGATTTCATTTTGATTTTAATATATAGAGAGATATTTTGGATTCACTGCGTGGTAACACTGACTAAAATGTGGGGATCTTGAATTAGTGTTACCACCCAACGAATTCAAAATACTCTTATTTAAGCTACTTGAGATTTTTGCGCTGAGGAGGTCGAAGATCAATGGGACGCAAGATATGTTCCCTTCTCGGCCCTTACAAGCGTGGCAGCGTCAGGTATGAATGAAAATCGCTCAAAATTTGTTGACAGACTTCACATAGAATTACAAAATAAGTACTTTTTTGTTTTCTCAATAAACCTCAAAATGGCGAATCACTCTAATTTTGATAGGAACTATAGAGGAGGGGGAATAAATACAAATTTTTGTTTTGGTCTCATATAAAAGAATGAGTCACGGACACCAACATGTCCAAATTTCAGCTTCTTAAGTGCATTTGGAGGGGAGTTATAACAAATACGGCGTTTGGAGGGGAAATTACTATAGGAAATTCCATAAATCTTCCATATCTCGTCACCAAATTGACCTCATGAGGTCAAACTTTATGTGTAGGATTAGTTGATGGCCAGAATATGACCGCTTGAATTTGTGGTCAAAATGGATCCAAAATGGCGGATGGTCAAAATTTGAGGATAACTTGAAGAGCCTCAATTTACTAAAATCTGAAAAATATGGGCTTATATAATTATTGCAGGTGAGAAATACTACATATTCTAAATTTTGCATTCTAAATCGTTTCGTAAAGAATAAAGTGGAGTTTCAGACTTTGCACTATGTGTGGTCTGTAGATGTGAAGGGGATAGCCACGTTGTTTGCAAAGCTAAATTAGCATCAATTAAAAACTCGGTTCCAGTAATGTGGCATGGCTGCTTACATGAAAAAAAAATTATAATTCGAATTAATTTTTTTCCATTAAAAAAAAAATCAAAATTTTGCAATATTTGATATTATTGTTTTATTTACAAATCCAATTTGAAATTTTATTTCCTCGCAGAAAGTGGCTATATGCGAAATGGCGTCAGATCAGAATCCTTAACCTCAATTTCGAAACTGATTTTAAGTGTATGTATTCACCAATGAAATGCTGATTCTTACTAACCCATTAATATTATGATCCGAATGAAGTTAACAAATTTGTTTGCATAGTTATATTTATTATATTGTAAGTATACTCATTCAACATAGATATAAAAAAAAAAACCCGCAAAATACAAAATATAAAGAATTAACCCTACAAACACCTATACCTACTCATTTATTAAATAATAATTCGCGCATACGGGCTCTCCGAGGCTATAATTGGAAACGAATCGTGACACTGGGCCAAGATAGGTGTAATTCTTGCTATGAAAAGCGTACAATAAAACTCATATTATTCGTATTTCTACGCTAAGAAAATAATCCTCATCATGCAGCACTTACCCGAATAATTGTCCCATTGCTTTTTGTTTATAAGTATCTTTCCCCTTTGGCTGTTTATAAACGAGGAACGTGAATACATCGGTAGCTATGTGAATAAAAATTAATCAGTGTGATCATCTCTTCCGAATCATATACCTCAAATTTTCCATTTACAAATTAAAACTTACTATTAGGTTGCACGTTACCCCACGATCCGACATAATCGTATAGATTTCGTCCTTGTGTTACATCTATGCCGGGTACATCGATTAAAATCCATTGACACCATTCCCGACTACTATTCAGTCGTGAAGGGGTGTAGTTTTCCTTGAGATAAGCTAAGTACATACATGAGTAATGCAACGAACAAACTGATTCGTTGAGTAAAAGAGAAATGCATTACCTACCCACTAAATATACCGTATAGAAGTCGCTTTCGCTGGCATTCCATTCGACGTACGGTTTAATGAATACGGATATCTTGTCCAGTTCGGCACCCATTTTTAAGTCACCCCAGTAATACTTTATCTAAGTAGCATGGTTGTAAGAGAATATCGTATCAGCTTCATGGTGGGAGTTGGTTCATGGACCGTGAGACTTACCTTGCATACTTCTTTGGGAGCTTTAGGTATTACATTTGGTATAATTCCGTATTTTCGTAACCCTTCTTCTAGTGGGTTTTGCGAATGAGTTGAGAGCTGGAATAGATGAATTCTGTGTTATACCTATAAACGATAAATATGTGGACAATTTCATGTATCTGCTGAACTTACCAAAAGTATTACCACGAAGTATGTCAAACATTGGTAGAATTTCAAACACATGATGTTAACTCATATTGAATTTGTTCATGAAGTTTCAATCTATGAGATTGATTGTTGATAATGATAACAGATGGCGTAATAACTAAGATGTATTTTAAAATGAACATTGCGGAAGAGTTTATCTTTAAAGTTCCTTATTGAGATTTACTCGTATTTTTTTTTTTTTTTTGATATGTGTATTTGGAGTCTAGAAGTTAAAACTGCGAACATTTTCGCCGTGTATGACGTCAGCATCGAGTGCACACAATGCATAAATTTTACCTCACATGATCAGTTGCCCATAGGTTAGAACTTTATACTTTCTTATTCAACGTTTGAAGCATTATTTATTAGATCGAAGAAGAGTGACACCCATTTGAGCAATAACAAGAAAATGAAATGATATTCATCACTCCACATTGCAAGTCTCACTTTCTAGTCTCTTTGTGAAAATATTTTTTCTCCAAACTTTCAACATTTTTAGCTTCATTCCCAGAGAAAATAAAATCTGAAATGAAATCACCCATAAGTATAATTATCTTCACGCTTTTGCTGACCGCAGTCAACTTAGTTAACGCTGAGGTGAACCAAAAAAACGCCAAGGCGAACCAAAAAAAACCCAAGAAAGTGAATCAGAAAATTAGCACAAATGAAACAAGTCCTTCTGTTCATTCATCTCGTATCAAAATCGCAGCCGCGAGTTTCAAAGATTTACTTCAAAATAGCGAATCAATTGTCGACAAATCTTTACTGATAAAATCAGTCTTAGAAGCTGGACCATTGATAACGATTACCAATCCTCGAAAATGGGGTAAAACCATCAATCTGCAAATGTTGCAGAACTTTCTGGAAATAGAATTCGATTCGGAAGGAAAGACGATGCTGTCGAATTCCACTTGGGCTTATAAGTACTTCGTACAGGGCCAAATACAATTCGATAACGGAACCATAAATAAGCTGAAAAATGCTCCAGCTATTTCATCGTATGCTGATATTGTCGAGAAATACATGAGTAAATATCCTGTCATATACTTAGATCTATCGTGGAGACAATGTGAGAAAATTAATTCGGATGTATTGCTCAGAATGTTTCGTAATAGAGTTAGCTCAGTTTACCAAAAATTCGACTTCTTCATCAAATTATTCACAAAAGAAATCTCTAGCGAAGTTGTAAAAGCGGAACGAAAAACCAAGTTGGAGAAATACCTCAATAAGTTCAAGCAGTATAAAGCAGAAGAGATTGTTGATGACGAAGGAATGGTCAACAGTGTAAAATTTCTCAGCGAAATACTCTCCGAGCATTTCGGCAAAACTGCGTTTATACTAATCGATAGTTATGATTCTGTGATAGAAAAAGCTTTCTTCAACAAATCCTCAGGTTGTGCCATTGAACTCGAAGATGCAGAAAAGTTCTTAAATTTCTATTCGAAATTTATGCATAGCTCGTTTCGAGCTAATAAGCACATCCAAGCTGGTGTTTTGACTGGAGTATTCGATGTAGGGGAATGTTTCTCCGAATTGAGTCTCAATCGTTCTTCCACATTCAACATACTGAATAAGAATCTGCGACCTTTCCACGGCTTCACCAAATTCGAGGTCAGTCAACTCTTCGACCAATTCCACATCTCCCAGCAATCTCTCGAAGAAGCCCTATCGTGGTATTGCGGATATCGTGTAGCTGATGATAAAGAAACATTTTTATGCAATCCATGGTCTATCGTTAATTTCATCAATACCAGGAAATTAGAGACATTCTGGCATATAAAGGAGGAATTTGAAATTATGCCCGATATCTTTAACAATACCAGTATTAAAGAATTCTTTCGAGCTGTATTAAGTGGAAGCGCTGATGCTAAAATTAATCGTGGAAATTTACGTCTTCACGTTGTAGACCTCAAGCGTATAAAAGGCTTACCAAAAAACATTACTGAGTGGTCATCTAATGACATAGATTTAATTTCCATAATTTATTACGCCATCGGTTATCTAACATTCGATAAAGAATCAATATTGGTCTCCGACCCTTCCACTATTCCTGTGGTAACGCCATGTAAGGAAATCGAAAACATCATTATCGACAAAATGAAGACTTACTACACGAAAAAATTCGGTAACGAGGCAAACATGCTGGCTGGCCTAGCGGCAGAAGGATTGGTTCAAGGTCTTTGCACTGAAACTGCCATGTCAGAGAAGTTTTCCGTGGGTTTCCACGGTTTGTATTCCTTGCTACCTAAACCTCCTTTACAAATTCTTATCATTGATTGCAATAGAACTTCTGATTTGGATGACCTGAACTTCTTTGTTTTGTTGCACGTTCGATCCAGTCACGATTTTCATATCGGTATGAACGTGTTGTATTACGAAGGCAACAAACAACACCGAATTTACATGACCATATACCGAAAAAAACTCGGCGCTGTATATGGTTACCTAAGGACATATATGCGTTTGATGAAGCTATATTATGACGAAGGCAACGATCTACCTCAATATGTGAATTATTTGGCTACTAAAGGCGTGAAATTTGTTCGATGTCTGATTTTAGGCGATTACCGCAGAGATCTGTATGGTCAAGAGGTGTCGATGGTGGTCATCGCCGCACCATCATCTGCACATTTTCCTTTCCTGTGGTCGGATACGGAGAAGAAATTCAACATGTTGGAAGATTGGTCAGATAACCTCACGGTGTTTGATGATTTGAACAAAGACATTAAGCCTTTGTGAGATTCGAGCTTTTGTTGATAAATAGATCAGTATATTTATTAGTTTTGTTTACATCATTTGAAATTAATAATGATAGTCTTATTTGTTCGTGGATCATGATATAATATATACGTTTAAAATCTTAATAATGAAAAGCTGTGAACCAAAGTACTCTACTTTTTATGATTTTATTGTTAAAATGAGAAAAAAAACGTAAGCAGCCATGCGAAATTACTGGAGCTGAATTTTCAACTGAGGTTTGTTCTGGTTTGGTGATTACGTTGCTAAACCTTCATGACTACACTCACCACATCTGAAAACCCCTATCTTATCCTTTCCAAAACCACCTAAAGAATACCGTTTTTGCAATAACTCCCCTCCAAATTCACTTGGGAAGCTAAAATCAGAGTAAATTAATAGCTTGGACTCATTTCATGATTTAACATCACAATACGCAATTTTCATCGCCTTTTCATGTACCTTCACCACACTTTGAGTTTGACTCATTTTTTCATGCGAGATCATAAGTCATGCACAAATTGAGTACTCATATCTTTTAACTAAAAATTCTCCTTCTTTCTATGATTTTTGCTCCGCCCTAATTTTGGTCCAACATAACATATCCTTCTGAACTGTTATTTATACCGAAATACCAGATATCCTACAAGATGATAACACCCTCATCAAACTGTTTAAATTCTTGCGTGAATCTTGGTTTCCTTTCTTTAATTTAAATTTTCCTTTCTATGCATCTAACTACTTAGATGCAATATATTGTACGGTAATGGAAAAAAAGTCAAGTAAGTGGAATGCATTGGAGATACAATATTTTATAAAAAATATTTAATAAAAATAAAGGGTAAACAAATAAATAGTTGAATAAAATATTTTAAAATAAATCTAAAAAGAAAGTTATTTTCAAAGTTTATTCATCTTTACCTAGAGCGTTGGTTTTTTCTTCCAGTTCCTAAAAAAGAAATAAATTCAAATTGAAAATGAGAGTCTACTAAATTACTCGTTCCTCTATATGTGGCTTTGTACCTACCTTCATTTTTTTAAAAAGCGAAGTTTTTGTTACTTGATGCTCTCCAATATCGACTGATCTTCAGTTGAAATGACAAAATGCGAAATACACATAATATATTGCATATTGAAGTAAATAATGGTAAAACTAAATATGATAGTACATATTATACCAATAGGTTACCTACCTTTTCAGGTAATACAAATCGTTTTCCATCTTTTTTCAATTGGTCGGTCATCCTATTATATTCAATCCGATATTCAGCCTCTTTTAACAGCATAGTTCTATTAAATTCAATTTTCAGTAATAAAAGAGAGTTGAAGAATCTTTCTTGGAACTGAAAAATTGAGAAAAATTAGTGGGGTCTGATTTTGTTCGTTATAATGTTTGCTGTGCTTCCTCGTCGACCTGTTGCAGTCGTATTCGCAATGTTGATGAGTACTGCGAAATTCTTACCGCGGTCTTCTATAATCAGGATCGCATTTGCTCTTCTCCCAGTATTTTCTATCCTTTTGGTATCTTCTGTCCTCCCAGTATCTCCTATCCTCAACATTTATGATGTCTATAACATTGGAAAAACATTATTCACCTTAGTATTCCATAACATAGCTTATAAGTTATAACTTAACCTACTTACCATCGACATGATTGCTTAAATTTTCAATTTACCAAAAAATCTTCGTTGGTAGGTTGTAGTCGTATTTGCAGTATTGATGAGGGGTTTTCTATAATGAGAATCGCGTTCATCTGGGTATCTTCTCTCCTACCGCTATCTTCTGTTCTCCAAGTATCTTCTGTCCTCCCGATATCTTCTATTCTCTCGGTATCTTTTGTCCGCTACGTATCATAATTTGCGGTCGTTCATTTTTATCGTTCATTTACAATGTTGGAAAAACATTATTTATCCCAATATTTAATAACGTAGCTCATAAGTAATTACACTTAACTTCAACATATTGCTTGAATTTTCCATTTGCCAAAAAATGTGAAAAAGAAACTAACGAGAAACCATCGCAGGAGAAAATCGCAGGTGATGACGCTACCGCCAATTTGGTTTTGGCACAGACCTCTCTGCGCTGACCAGCGTCAAATGACAGCAGCGCACCATCAATTTACCCGGTTTGCCATAATGATAAATCTGCTTCTGCTTAATAAGCATCTGTAGTCCATTATTGATTGTAATAGTGTAATTAATTTGCATTTTACATGTATATGAATGAACTACACCTATATTTTGTATTGTACGAAACGTAAAATTTTCATTCCAAGAGAAGAAAGATTGTACATTTCTTACCACTACAGTGCTACCTTTTGCTGAATATTTCAAAAAAAAAAAATTTTAGCAAACCTTTCGAAGGATTGTATTACATGTAGAATTGAAATAGAAGTAATAAAAGTACTTTTTGTTATTGTAAAAATTTTTATTTGTACGATAAAATTGAAATTTATTAAATAATTCATGTTCTAAATTTTTTGAACAAATATTTACAACCATTTTCAATCACCAGAATAAAATTGAAAAATTAGAAGTACAGGAAATCGAACCCTGAACTCCACGCGCTCAACCCAGTGATAAGATAAATGATAATCGATAAAATTAAATTTATTCCTTCACATCGCAAGTTTCATCCAAAGACGTTCATTCAATGAATCATCTTATTTTTAGTAAACCTGGTTCAAAAAAATTAGGAACCTTGATTTCAAAGTTACAAAGATTACGATGCCTGCATAGTTGAGAATACTTTGACCAAGTTTGGTGTATGTAAAACTTGGGTATGTTTTTGCCGCTACAAAGTTCTATCCTCATTTTATCACGTTCATATCAAGGATCCGAAGTGAAACATAGACCGAACATTTGTCTCCAACTTTACTTCTAGAGTTAGCAGTACTTAGTTCTCATACTTGACACCTCCTTCGACTAAACCTTGAATTTGGGCTATGGCAATTTATTGTCTATTAGAAGGTATTTTAAATCCAACTCACGGTCATAAACTCGAGTTTTTGAATTTTTTAGTTTGATACCCCTACTTACTCAGTTAGTCCTAGTTTCATTACCAGATAGGCCAAAAGTTGACCACAATTGTAATCACATTCTGGAATATTACCAAAGATCGAGTTTGAAATCAGAAATTGGAATATGTCCTCTTGAATTTGTGTTTAAATTGATTAAAAAAAACTCATAATTTCAGAAATGCTTTAAGAGCTTTAAATGATGAAAATTTGATAAATATAGGTTCATATTATTCTTGTGTCAAAAAGTAGTGTACATACATATTCTCAATTTTCCTTTCCAAGTATGTTTGGAATGGATAGATGGGAGGTTTCAAATTCAATACTATAATTGTGCCTTGAAGACATGAAGAAGTGAAGAACATTATCTACGAATTTGTACTCCAGTAATGCAGCATGGCGGCTTACTTTTTTTCTCTTTAAATAACTAATATGAAGACATTATTTTTTAACAAGATTCAATCTAATACTTTCATTCAAAAAAAAAAAAAAAAAGAAAAAAAAAGAAAAAAAAAGAAATCTATCATAAGAGATGGTTTGAAATCTCCTAAATCATCTGCCATTGTTTATTCACCAAAACGCTAGTTGCCAAATAGTCTAGAAGTGATGTTAGTGTAGCCTGATGAGTTATTTTCGTAAGATACTTTAAGTAGATATCCATCGTTATTCATTTTACTCATTAGTGTTTTAGTTTTGAAAATGCACACCTCTGTGTGTATGTACAGCTTTGTTTTTATGAAAATAAATTTCGATTTTGAGTAGCTTTTTTTCGTTGCTTGAAAAATCCTTCGAATATCTGGAACTTCTGATTATTAAAAATTGTTATTCGTAAAAGAGAAATATTATCCCACGTAAAAATTTTAAATAAAATCGTCACAGGTTCATCAGTTATAATATTTGGGTTTATAACCTTGTTGCATACAAAAATAATTGGCGGCGAAGAGTTCGCTGCAGTTGAGATGAACTGTTGCTAATGTATATGTGGGTATTAAATCACGAAACTTGAACCTAAAAAAAGTTTCAATCATTGTCAATGGTGTTTAACTGTTTACGAATCGTGAAAATAGCTGAAAATTCACATACTTGGGACAGTACTTTGGTCTTGGCGGTTTCTCTACAAAACTTTTCTGCTTCCATACCGTAAATATGTAACAGTAGACTTCTGCGAACATCACAAAAAAATGTTTATCTTTTCTAATTCTAACAAATTTACTTCAAATCTAAATTACCTTCTTTAATTAACGAGGGTTTCGCCTGCGTATATCGATAAATGGCCTCTCCTTCGTCAATCTCGTTAGCTGGCACATTTACTTGTACCCATTGATGCCATTCGTCAAATTTTCGAGGTTGGGATGGTTCAGTGGTCGATATGTGGCTTGGTACGGCTGATATATTAGTGAAGCCTTTAAAAAGCGCCAAATTTGTCATTGAAAAAAATTATTGGTATGGATAGATAGGCGTAAATATATACCGGTTAAAATTAAGGAATAGATTTGGTACGGTTCAATGTACCATTCAACTAAAGGGCGAGCAGCAGTTCGTTGAGGTTCTATGAAATCACCTGGGAACAGAACCAGTCTTCCAAATTGAACCTAAATTGTGGAGGAAAATGTTACAGCGGTGAAATGTAAAATTCACTGGTGATTTAGACTGGTGGACACTCACGTGGGCTAGTTCTTTCGGTGGTTCGGGGAGCATACCGGGTATAATACCCATATCGCGTAGCGGCTGGATGATTTCAAGGCCATGATTTTTTTTCTAGGGAATATTGGATTCGAAACATATAGTGATTTTGTTGTACTTTCTGAAGATATTTTCAGTTGCACCACAGTAGAGCAATATACTTACAACGTTCGACCATATGAACAATAAAACATATCGCCATATTTTAAAATCCATATTTATTTAGTACTATTGAAATTCCACTGTTGGCATATCACAAAGTATTTTCCTTATGGTCTTTGACCGAATGGATTTTTAGAAAGCTGATAATTTTATCAACGCAAAGATTTACCTAATTATATTATATCCATTTTTCGAAACTTGAAGTCTTATCATCTTTTTTCGTCGGTTTAGATCTGGTATGGATAGGAAATGGGAAAAGGGGGAATGTATGATTGTACATGAATACTTCATTAGTGTGTAGTATTTTTCAGTTCAGCAGCTAAGTATAAAAAAAAAAAGTATCAAGGTGAAGGTGATGAAAGTATTTTTTGGAGTGCAAAGGATAGGAAGTACATTCAATGGTAGTAGAAATCACAATCTTGAATAATTAAGTTGAATGATCTCTATGAAGTCTATGCTAGCAAAGTAGCGCTCGGAAGTCGAAACTACTCAAAAAATTGATTTCCTGTCCACTGTATCGAATATTTGACTTAGATTTGAAATTCACACAGTCAATAGATGCGCAATTTTTAATTTATATGAACTTATAATCAGGAAGGGGGAGTTTAATATGCTAAGAATAGAGAAAGTATGTTCATATATGTTAGTAAAAAAATCTAAAATATGCGCTAAAACATTAAAATATGCGCTAAAACATTAAAATATGCGAAAACGATATGGTGTCACTTTAAAGAGCACGAAAAGCTATATCTCGTTCTAATGATAAAAAGAAAATGAAATCAGTGAATCAAATCATTTATTGAATTATCGGATTGAAAATTGTCATAAATTAAATTATGAGAATATGCGCTCTCAAATTTTTGATTCTAAAATTATGATGAAGATCCTATATAAATTAGGTAAAATTAATAGCGCCAAAAAAGAAAAGAAAATGCGATTTTTTAATTTCGTAGCAAGAAAAACTGAAAAATTACAAATATGTGGCCACTTTTGTCACTCTTTGAGAAAAAAATAATGAAAATTAAATAATTATAAGATACAAATAAGAAAAAGAAGGAAATATGCACTGAAGTCTAAAGTAGTAAAATATATGTTAAAAATAGCCAACGTATGCAAAAATACGTTTTAATTTGGTAGAGCATGCAAAATATGCGAAAACAAACATGACTCATTATGCTCAAAATGACTCAAAACATAAAACAATTACTAATATAACGCTTCTTATTCGACTTGGATAAATATATGCGATTGTTACTTATAGGAGCCCTTTCATCTATACTGATGTCCTGACTCAGTGGAAATAGCTGATGAAAACGGGTGTCAGCTAAAATCATAAGCGAACATAATGCCTTAGTTCACAATGAATAAAATATATTTTCATACGATAAGGCACTTTAAATCTTTTTTAGGAGCCCTTCCATCAATATTGATGTTCAGTATATGGGCAACTACTGCTTAGCCCATCACAACCTACCGATGAAAATAGGTGTAGGATGATATTTTGCGTAAGGGAAAATAATGCTCTGGTTCGCAAAGAATAGAATGTATTTCGATGCCATTAGGCACTTTATGGCGTTTATAGAAGCCTTTTTATCTATATTCGTGTTCAGGTAATGCAAATCCTGACTAATGGAAAACTATAGATGAGTTATAGTGTTGAGTTTGATATTGTAAGCGAGCATAATGCTCACTATTATGCGTTATGAACCATTATGACGTTTTCAGGAGCCATTTTATCAATATTGATGTTTAGTTTATAGTTTTCTAATACGCTTAGCACATTAAAAACTAATGATGAAAAGGGTCGTAAGATGATATTATAAGCGAACATAATGCTCTGGTTTGCAATGAATAGAATGTATTTTGATGCCATTAGACACTTTATGCTGTTTTTAAGAGCCATTCCGTGTTCAGTATATGGGCATTTAATGCTTAGCTCATCACAACCTACCAATGAGAACTGGCGTAGGATGATATTTTGTCCAAGAGAAAATAATGCTCTGGTTCGCAATGAATAGAATGTATTTTGATGCCATTAGGCACTTTATGACGTTTTTAGGAGCCTTTTTATTAATATCCGTGTTCAGGTAATTGAAATCCAAATGCTGACTAATTGAAAACCAGAAATGAGGAGTAGCGTTTAGTGTGATATTATAAGCGAACATAATGCTCTGGTTCGCAATGAATAGAATGTATTTTGATGCCATTAGGCACTTTATGCTGTTTTTAAGAGCCATTCCATCGATATTGATGTTCAGTATGTGGGCATTTAATGCTTAGCTCATCACAACCTACCGATAAAAACATGAGTAGGATGATATTTAGCCCAAGGGAAAATAATGCTATGGTTCGCAATGAATAGAATGTATTTTGATGTCATTAAACACTTTATGATGTTTTTAGGAGCCTTTTTATTAATATCCGTGTTCAGGTAATGGAAATCTAAATGCTGACTAATTGAAAACCAGAGATGAGGAGTAGTGTTTAGTGTGATATTATAAGCGAACATAATGCTCTGGTTCGCAATGAATATAATGTATTTTGAGGGGATACGGAACTTTATGACTTTATTAGGAGCCATTACATCAATATTGATGTTCAGGTAGAGCCCTATAATAAGACAAGTGGTGACATACGCCATTTTCTATCCTCTCCAAAAATGTAAACATTGGAGTAGATAGAGTTGTATGCAACTTTATAACTCGATTAACTTGATACATTTCAATTTTTAAAATTTTTTTAAATTGTTCTTATGTTATTTTCCTTTGAAAAATTCAAAAATTATCATATAGTATGCGCAACTCTTGGATTCTACATCTTTAACTATTTTGCATGAGGTTTATATTGGTTTGCATACAAAATAGACTGGATAGAAAATGTCGTATGTCACCACTCGTACTGGTTATAGGGCTTTAGTTCAGGTAATGGACATCTAACGCATAGACCATCGAAATCTACCTATGAGAACAGGTGTAGGATGACTGTATAAGCGAACATAATGGCCTGAGTCACAACGAATAAAATGTATTTTGATGCAATAAGGTGCTATATCACTTCATTAGGAGCCATTTCATCAATACTGATGTTTAGTTGATAGTTATGTAACGCTTAGCTCATCAACTGCTAGTGATGAAACGGGCGTAGAATGATATTACGAGCAAACAGAATAGCCTAGTTCGCAATGAATAAAATGTATTATCATGGGTTATGACACATTATGATGTTTTTAGGAGCCATTTTATCAATATTGATGTTTTGTTGATAGTTTTCTAACGCTTAGCTCATCAAAAGCTACTGATGAAAACATGAGTAGGATGATATTTTGCCCAAGGGAAATAATGCTATGGTTCGCAATGAATAGAATGTATTTTGATGCCATTAGGCACTTTATGACGTTTTTAGGAGCCATTCCATCGATATTGATGTTTAGTATATGGCCATTTAATGCTTAGCTCATCACAACCTACGGATGAAAACAGGTGTAGGATAATATTTTGCCTAAGAGAAAATAATGCTCTGGTTTGCAATGAATAGAATGTATTTTGATGCCATTGGGCACTTTATGATGTTTTTAGGAGCCTTTTTATTAAAATCCGTGTTCAGGTAATGGTCCAAATGCTGACTAATTGAAAACCAGAGATGAGGAGTAGTGGTAAGTGTGATATTGTAAGCGAGCATAATGCTGTGGTTTGCAATGAATATAACTAATTTTATTTCGTTAAGCACTTAATAGAGAGAATAATTTTCAAATTTTTAAAAATAAAATACCTAGCATATTTTTATAAAATGATTTTTAATAAAGAAATGGTATGTAATGCGTTTAAATCAAATAGGCACTACAAATATAGCAAAATCTATATTTCGGCGTGTTCTTAAATGTGATAGCTTAGCTTTTAGTACGTAGTATAAATTCTACAACCTATTTTTTTTTTTTTTTTTTTTTTTCATATGATAAAATTTTTCGTGAAATGAACTTTATAAATTTTAGACATAATGAGATATCAAATTAGTAAAAAATAAAAAATTTTGGTTTAAAACCTAAATGGGAAAGAGACTTGATTTCATCTATTAAGTTAAGACCTAAATTTAGTTTGACAAACAAAGTATAACATTATTTTCCCACTGCCATAGTTAAATGCAAAACTTCAACCGACGTATGTATTTTTCATGTTCCTAAAATATTTGAATAAAAAGAGATGTTGTTTCAAGTATATTCGATCAATATGAGGAACAGCATGGGAAACGCATTTTTTTGATATATTAGCACTAAAAAATGTTGTAAAACTAATTCAACATTCAATGTGAGCTGAGCTCCACTAATCTTTTTTCTCTCACTGTAGCTGTAGGCTGAAGCTGAACTTTTTCAGTACTTCTTCATTTTCATATTTTTTTTATTTGTTGGAAGATCTTTTAGAAGTTACTAATACCAACTATACTTTTAGCATGTCTGCATTTCAAATTTTAAAGATTGAATGCAAGAAAAATATCAGAATGTTTACCAGCGTTTTTCATAATTATTCCTATGCCTACCCGATTGCATTATTCGTTTCTTTTCTTTTTGGATTTTACGTAAAGATAAAACGAACACCAGCAGTTCAAGGGTATTTTTGGAAATTCCAATCGGTAACGGGTAATTTTTTGACTTTCGGAGAGCCATGATTCTTTTACTCGCACGTATTAATATTGAATTACATTATTGATGAAAATGATTATTTTGAATTTTTATTAAGTATTCTTTATCCTCCTTTTAATCCAGCGTACTTTATAATTGAAAATTACTTCTTCATGATTAGTTTTACAATTCGAAGGTAGATATATGTACTTTCTTGCTTTGTTGCTTTGGTTTCATTGACATTGTATCGTTTTTGTTATCAACTAATGAAGTACGCAGGGAAGAATTTACGATGATTTAAGTTCATTCGATAGGTATCTTCAGCTAAAACTAATAACTTGAAAGAATTAGAAAAAAGATAAAATGTGAACTACTATAATATAACGCCGAACTTTATTCGAAATAATATGAAAGATGTTTATGAATGAAACGATACTGTCTGGTGTCAGTGCAATGACGAAATGAATAGTTATTTATCTTTTTCATTATTTCCTTAGGAATCCACGATATTTATTTTTTCGACTAATAAACTCAAATAATCCTTTAAATAATAAGATAGATTGGTTAACATTTATAAACCAGTTATCTTCGGATCGTCTCTTTATGATTAGAACTTCATATAGAAATAATTTCCAGCGATTGGTCCTGTAAGGTTGAATTTTTCGACGAATTTTCTGGTTGGTGAGAATTCTTGAAACATATACCTGAATGTTGAGAATTAAATTGTAATAACGATGAAGCATTTTGCATTCAGTAACTCTACGATTATCATTATTGAAAAAATCTCACCAGGGAGCCCATCTTGGTTTTGGTAATTTTATTCTATTCCTTTGCTCAAAAATCCAAAATACATAACGATCTCTCACTGTTGAAAAAAAGTGGAAATTGAACGAGTTATTTATACGTACATTCGATGCTTTTCTTCAAAAACCACTTAAGTCCGACTTAGGCAAAATTCACTTTTAAGTGGTTTCTTATGTAAAAAAAAATCGAGGAATTCGATTTTGAAAACCTCGTAAGTCCAAATCATCAACTAGCGCTTCTATCCGTAAGAAAAAAAACCTTGTAAGTCTGTCATCAAAAGAAAATACTCGTACCGCTCCTGAAAAATTTATATATTTTGGACTTACGTAAGTGGTTTCTTATGTAAAAAAAATCGAGGAATTCGATTTTGAAAACCTCGTAAGTCCAAATCATCAACTAGCGCTTCTATCCGTAAAAAAAAAACCTTGTAAGTCTGTCACCCAAAATAAAATACTCGTTCCTGAAAAATTTATATATTTGGACTTACGTGGTTTTTGAAGAAAAGCATCAATATTTTCAAAAATTTGTTGCAGGTTTTTATATCACCTACCATATTCTTTGGCCGGAGTAGTTGGAGATACATAAGGATACAGGATTTGTCCGGCGCTCACATTATTTCCAGGTATGTTGATCTGTATCCATTGATGATATTCGTGGGCGATTTTAATGGGAGTAGGTTCTTGCTTCGGATCGAAATGTTTTATATTAAATGTCCAATTAGTATACCCTAGTCAAATCAAAAATATATTTTCCCGAGTTTATAAAATTCAACTTACGCTGACTTGAATAATTTAAATACCCGTCAAGTACAATGTGTATAGAGTATCTGAATCAGCTTCCCAAGTCACATGAGGTTGTTCTTCTGCTTCTTTAAAATACAGATCGTCGCCGGGATAAAGAAGACCGTGGATTTTAAAAGTAACCTGATTAACGATTTATACTAAATATTCATTTATACCAAGAATACCCTACAAGACTACCAGACTTACATGGCAGAGTTTCGGAGGTGGTGTTGAAAGGATTCTAGGAATAAGATCAACCTCGCGTAGCATTTTACCAATATCAAGCCCCATGTGAGCTCGCCCCTGTTTTGAAAATAATGCAGCAATAAGTGATGCGATAACATTATTACATAATTTACCGAAGTTATCGTGAAAAAACGCAACCTCTCGAACTCATATCAAATCCTAAAAATTTTTTGTCAAAGGTGAAACGCTAAGTCAACATCTGAAAATATACTTACCACGCAAATCACCAATATCAATAAACCGTGGCGTAATATTCGATCCATGAATTAATTATTTAACCTATGATATCATCGAAAATACTTGGTAACCTCCGAGCTTTGAATTCACCTCGCCATTTTGCCGATTTTAATCAATGAACTGAATGCTGAAGAAATTTGCTTCAAGTATACCCTAATATGAAGTTTAATTAATGCAGTTATCTTTACGATAGGTAATGATATCGTTTTGATGAACCTTGCTTCTTTAATTGAGGTGATGGATGATATTTTAAATACATATTTTTCGAATCAATGAGACAAGGGCAGTGAACACATGCCAATAAATAAATTCGAGAAATATTTTTCTCGAAGATTTATGAACTGCTAAAGTTTTAGCCAAGTGACAAACCCGTTGAGATGGAGGAAATTGCTCCGATCCTAAATATTTTTGTGTAGCGAGACCCTATATTTCTTCTAAAGCATATTCAAAAATAGGTAAAATGAACATTCTTTGACTATCTGTCGAGTGATTTTACAAATACCCCTTCACGCTATGAAATGGAAAAATCTATGAGTACATAAAATACACTTTAGAAAATTTAGAAGTTTTGATTTGAAAAACACCCTTCTCTTCCCCAGTCAGGTTGACTGTGAGAGCTATCGTTTGTATCAAACACTCAGCTAAAAATGGTCGGCCGAAAAATGAAAACTGTCCTCAAGTGAATCCTATCTAGGAAAAAAATTGAAAGTAAAATTATTATTCCACAAATAAACTAAATTTTAGAAATGAATTGTCAGAAAAATTGAGAGAAAACTGACCATAGAACTAAAAAAATTTCTAAAAAAAAACAATGAGTAAAAATTATTAAAAAATTAAAAAATGGAAAAAAAATCTAAGAATTTCTGCATAAAAGTGTTTAAAAAAATGGAACGTCTGCAAAAAGCTAAAAAATAAAAAAAATTATGAAATTGTTCAAAAAAATAAATAATATATATAGGTTGTCCGCAAAAATGAGAGCAGTTGTAAAGCTAAAAAAATTTATCATTAATATTCTTCATCGACAATTTTGAGTTTTGAACTTGTCATTGTCATTACGTGTATATTGGACAAATGTTGAAAGAATACATAGAAATATTAACGAGTTCAAAAGTACTACTTCTTGAAATGTATAATTATGATCATATTTAACCAAAGAAACGTTCACCATCAAAAATTTGAAAAAAGAAAAATAACATCTAATCGCAACGTTTGGACTGTATGTTTTCAATTATCGAGTATCTTGTGCATTATCTTCACACCAAATATGTTTATGAAAAAGTTAACATTCAACAAACACTTGAAAAGATTTCATCGAAAACGTTTCTATTTCATTCCACGTTGAAGCTGTAAAATCTTGAAATATTTTCAATGACGAGAAAAACAATCAGAAAAATTGAAGAAAAAACTAAGCAAGATACCCACAGGCTAATAAATTTATTGCGAATGTATAAATACAATAAACATAACTAAAAATAATAGAAAAAAGGCGATTTATAATGCCTGAGAATACCATTTTGATACGTTATGCTTAATAAATAAGTAAGTAACCAATAATGATGAAACCAACGTACAACTCCGAATAAAAAACAAGACAATTTAGCCTTCCAATTGTTTGTATAATTCCGGAACATAATCGTCATATTCAGCTTGATAGAAATTACCGGCGATCGGATCACCGAAGGAATATTTTTGAGCGAATTCCGCGACTTTGAAGAACGCACGACCGTCTCCGGATCTGAAATAAAAACACGATTTTATCGATCATAAAGCAACACTAAAATAAATATAAATTTGTATGAATTCCATACCTGTTAGTTAAACGTTTCTCGTCGAAATTCACTTTTCCGTTTTGTTTGTAGACTAAAAATACGTAACGGTGGAGACCTGCCAGCAAAACAAGGTCAATAAGATTTTTGAAAAACTTTGATGATTATTAAATTAAAAATTATTTTACCAGTTCCTTTTGGTGGACCAGATCCAATGTACTGTGACAGAGTTTCTCCTTTGCTTACATCGTTACCGGGAATATTACCGACTAGCCAGTGATGCCATTCTCTATATTTTGCTTCCGATCTAATTGGAGCATCGGGATCTGCATAAATATTCAAGAGGTCTCAGTAGTAAAAAATATAATGCAAAAGAAACACATTAAACCACTTCATTCACCAGTCATTGCCAAAGTGTAAAAGCTATTTGGTTCGGCATCCCATTTCACCGTAGGTTGATCTTTGACTTTTCTCGGAGTTAATATATTACCCAAATTTACTTCAACGCCACTAGGATAGGATACCTTGAAAAACACCCGAAAAAGCATCATAGTTGAAAACGCAGAAATCAAAGATGATGAAATACGAAAAACACATTTTTAAACTTACATTTACAAGCGCATTCGGAGCACTAGGGAGGACATCCGGAACAACTTCGTGCTTTTTAAAAGCTTCACTAACAGGCGAACTGGAACTCATTCTGAACTGAAATTTAACGCAATTGTTTACTGGCGAAGATTTAGCAAATAAACAGCGCGCGTGTGACAATAACTTGGTAGCCATAATACGCAAAAAACACCGGTTTTAATTATTCCAAATTGTTCGCTGATAACACGTAGATAGATCACGAAAGAAGACTCTAGAAATGTTTACCTACTTTATGTACCTACTTATACGCGTTATGGTAAAACTGCTCCAACGCGCGCATATAAACACCTTAGTGCCGAATTAAATTTTTTATTTAATTAAAATTTTACCTTCATCTGAAAAATAACTTGTTTATGGGTGGAGGAACAAGTAAAATTTGAATAAATATCCAGTATCCGGTAAATGAACTGTGGCGTTCATTTCATTATTGTCTACGTTTACCTTGGTTCAATAAAAAGGTGAAATATTCATTCTAAGAATAGTAGTTTCAAATAACTTTTTTTTTTTTCAAATAAAAAAGTTTTGATTTAATTTTTCATTTGATACATGAACCCGGAAATATTTCGTTATTGAATACTTCATAATGCTGCTTATTTCCTTTTCGGAACTTGAGAGTATTTTATTTATTTATAATTTTGTTAGTGGGGTTAAAAGCTCATGTTAATTATAATGAAATAAAAAATGGATTAGACTTCACTTAAATAACAAAAATTTAAACAGCGGTCTACTTACATAATGTAACACTATTTCTTGTAATGAAACAATAATTAAATTTGATGTATAAAGGAATATTATAATTATTAGCGTGACCTGAATTATGTAGCACCCGCTGCGATCAATTTGACGTCTTACTACTCTAGTTTAAAATTCATAGAAATACTTACAACGCCAAATATCATAAACACGACGAATAAAAAATTTCCGTTCATTTTACCGGCTACTAAGTCACGTAAGATGTTCTCTAAAGTATTAGCACATCGACGCTAATCTCTCGATCAACCTCATATGACTGAATCGCAGTTGATTAAATCTATGTAAATAACGCCTACCACTTTAATACTAGTTTTTAACTCGATCTATTAACTGGAAATAGATATCCGGTCATTTTGGATGCCCTGTGTTATTAAACAGTGGTTTCAAGCTTCCGTGTATTTACATTGTATAGCGGACAGTGGGCACACAACAAATTTTTCATGTCTGCTATAATTTGATAACTGATAGCCTATAATACCAATGTTCGGGTTTTGAAATAATCGCAAAACAGTCAGAACCTGCAATGTATGTATGCGGTATGAAAATTATTGTTTAGTTCTTCGAAAGAGAAAAATATGTACGAATTATGTACAATTAAACTGGTTAGATTTGTTATTAAAGTTGAAATGCTGTTAAATTTAATTACTTAATAATGATTAAATAGTACCTACCTTTAGGTAATTACTGCGCATATTACTGTGCAATATGCATGCTTACATTTATTGAATGCCTATTGCCTATTCTTGATTACATTCGTGCATAATAAAACAAAAGACGCACTTCCATTAAGAGCAGGTGTATTCGCAGTCAGTTTCATATTTTATAACCTATATCATTTTCATTTTTACTATTAAAGCGCAATCATTAAAAAAAAATACCAAACAAAAATATTTTCTATAAAAATGGGTATAAAATCGTACTTGGTGGCGGTGTGTGATTTTTCAGAGCTGTAATCGTTGATTGTCTTCCATACTTTTTAGCTTTTGGCGCTTTCGAAGTTGATTTCCACACTTTAGGAATTAAAAAAATTTTCAACACTTGGTGCGGGTAAAAAGTTCAATTCATTTCTTTATAATTTAGGTTCTAGGTGTATAGGTATATAATTATATATTTTTTTTATGGAGAGCAATAAAGCGAATACGTTTTGTTTTATATTTTATATAGGTAGGTAAAGACTCAAATTTTATAATAACAAAATTCAAAAAACAAAATAATTAGGTAGGTATTTGAATAATAGTTCAATTCTCGTTTTTTTTTTTTTTTTTTTTTTTTTTTTTTTTTTTTACAAAAATTTTGAACATTTTGTCGTAAAAATTTGATTTCTTTTTTTTTTCAATTTTAGTAGCAACAGAGTTTAATAATCGTTTTTGTTCTCGAATTAGGTACCTAATCACTAGTAGTGGCGATTACAGTAACGTTGAACAGAGTGCGTGTTTGTTAAAAAGGTAACTGCAAACTTGCCCCAAAAGCAAATTTAAAAATTAAAATTATAAGACAAAATAATTTATCTGATGAATATTTTTAGTAAGGTCTGAATTAAAAGTTTTTTTTTTGTTCATTTTTTATTTCTCCAAGTTTCAAAATTTCTCAGTTTTTGCGTACTTACATTTTTTTCTCATTTTCATTACTTTCCTTTCCTTTTTTCACCTAATCCAAATTCTAAATTTTCAACATTGTACATCATTATTTTGGTATAATTTTTTCTGATGTTAAAAAAAATCATGAACTATGCTGCTACTTTCTATGAAAAATTGTGATTATCCGTGGATAAATATAATGTACTGTGTATTTTCGATGGAACTTGCGCACCTTTGTACCAACCGGAATTGGAAACGGAGTGCCAAGGACCTCTTTATGCGTTTACCCTGACTCCTTCCATCTCCAAACAATACTAAGGCAGCCTAATTATGAATTTTTTTTGTAAAGCGCAGAGTGCAGATGCGACCACCAGACACGACAAATACAGTCAATTAAAAATTGCAGTGCTCTGACGTTTAATCCCGAATTGATAGTTGATTTCTGCTCAAATATGCTTAATTGTTATTTTCCAGTGATTCAGGCCAAAATTGGTTGCAAATTTTATACGCTTCATTTTTTCAACTTTGGTGTTCTTCCTGTAAATGAGCCGACAAGCGAGATTTATCTTCAAAAAACTACATTTTTGATAATCTTTGCATTTTAGGGGTAAGGGCATCCTATTTTCATGCTAAAAACTCAAATAGTATATTCGTATGAAAAAAATTTATACTATTTAATTTTGTGCAAATCCAAAGCCCTTTATTTTTCTATAAAATTTATGGAACCGTAGCAAGGGGTGACAACATAATTTTTCATTTTTGAAAATAAAATGTTCTCCTCGTGAAGTTGATGGAACCTATATCACCTTCTGGACGAAATACTTAGTTTTTCAAGTTTAAAATTCCTTCAACGCACGTGTTGACTTTATATCATCATAGTATAATTTTCTGAGAATTGATTTGAAAATTGAAGGTCAGAAGAACTCTGCTAGAGTTCAGCATCATTTCACAAGTTCCATTCTAAGTCCTCTTATCTTTAATTAATTTGAAGTTTCAGTTGTTCACACAATAAATTCAGATGTTACCTTTGTACGTGATTTAAAATGTATATAAGAGGCTACTGTAGGCACCACATATAGATACCTATCGACATTCAAATATCCTTTCGCCTCATACTTCTGCTGAAATATGGTACCAATAAAATAGTTTACACAGTTGATATGAATCATATTGTGTTGAAGGTTGAAATTCATTACACACTCGTAGAAGGCAAATATATGGAATTTTCAGTTGTTCACATAAAATTCAAATATTGCCCTCAAAAATGTGCACAGCATACTTTAATTAATTATCTATTTTTTTTACTTTATATACCGTTGAAATTCGATTGAAATTTTATTCAACCTAAAATATCGTGAGTTACCTGTAAAGCAAAAAAACTCGTTTTGAAATGCTGTTCCTTTATTCGCTATTTGTAATCAGTAGTTTTGTTTTATTCATCATTCCCCATTGCCAGGGAAATTGTGAAGTGAATGATGCTGATTTGTGCCTCGACGAACAACGTTACGGGCCGGACAAGATTTGCTATTTCGCTCACATGAAAGATTATGAAGATCCTAGTATTATAGATATGCAATCTTGTGGAGATGCTACAAAATACTATGAAGGTGTTTTCACGTGAGTTCTTCAAGTTCCATTTTAAATAAAAATTATATATGAGTTGGACAAATAATATTTTAAATTTATTGTAATTTAACAGGACTATAAGATAAGCCCCGTGCCAGTAGTTAAAAAAGATGATAAAGATTTAGCGTTGCCTTCATTAGTACCAGAAAGTGGCCAGAATGTAAACGGCATGACATATTTGATGCGAAAAGTGGTTTTCATAGGGCAATACGTAAATTCGTAAGAATTGTTCATATTTTTTAAATTGAAGTGTACCTACTGCTTTATGAGAATAAAATTATACTTACTCATCGTATTACAAAAATGGGTTGTTTCAGGCCTCAAGCAATGTTTGAAGGAAAAACAGTGTTGAAATCTGGGAAGTTTACGATAGAAGTAACCAAAGATGGTAAAAAAGAAAACATATGCTGTAATACTATGGTAGCAATACCAATAGAATAATAACGGTCGGCGGATGAAGTGAGCAACGTGTTAGGATTTTCGAAGCTGCTGGTTTTCCTGATCATTGCATTCACCATGTTCCCAAAATTCTAGAACGTTCGTATGAATAAAAGAAAAATTATTACTAAAAAAATTAGCTTGTATTTCATTTGTATTTGAATTCATATGATCTTGGATCTTGCAAGAGTTTAAATTTTTAGCTTATGTTAGGTATAGGTAATTTAAATATATCTATTAAGTATCATATTATTTTATTTATCATTGTATTAATTCTTTTGTTCTATGATAAATATATTAAACCATGTAATGAATAATCATCTTGGAAACACTTTCTTAAGCTCTTGAGATGTTGATAAATTACGTATTTTGGCATTTAAAAATAATGCGTTGGTACACTAGTACAGGGAAATAAGGATTGAATCTGGAAAAAAATGGTAGTGAGCTGAATTTCACATTATATGTGCAGAATAAAAGTTGTCACCCCTAGGGAGTGAGCTAACCCCAGGAGGTTGCTAAAACCCCGCAAAAAACAGTGCTAATTATCTTCGAAAAAAATGGTTCTACGCCAAAATAAATTATATCAAAAAATGTTCCCCATTCAATTTTCTACAGAATGAGTGAGACAGTTTTCTCAAAAAGTCATTAGTAAGCCCCAAAATAGCGAGGTCAAGATATACCAATTTTTAGAATTCCCTTTCGAAAATCAGTTCTTTGTTTATATCTTCTATACGGTGCGTGCTACGCAAAAATTGTTAACATTGAAAAATATTCCCCGTTCAATTTTCTATGAGGTTCATGAAATCCCAAAAAGTCATAAAAGGGCCCAAAATACAATAATTTTGGAAAAATTTATTCATATGAGTTCATATCTATTATCAAGTGAAAGGTGATAAAGATGAACAAATATGATGATTCCCCCTCCCCTTCCTCCTCCCTCCTTTAGAAATTCTTCTCCAGATTTACATTATAGAACAAAAAAAAACTACAGGTATGCTTTGAAATATTTGTTTCAACTCGGTTTGGGATCATCTATTGCCTCTTCATCATTTTCAAATTTATAAACTGATTTGAACTGATAACTCAATAAATTATGAATCAGTCTTCAAAAAAATAAAGCAAAAATAATACTGCCGCACATAGTTAGAACGTCCTACCTGAATTTTCACTTTATTTTTTATTTTTGTAGAATATTGTTCCTGTACATTTTTCCCATCTCCTCAGCTAAGTGAGAATGTCCTATCTACAACAGAACCGTAGAAATACGGCTAATAATTTTGTCCTATCTACTCTCTCACCCGGTTTCACTAGTTTAAAACGCCCTATTTTGGATTCATCTCAAAACTTTCAAAATGTCAGATAGGACGTTCTAACTACGTACAGTGGCGCCCAGAGGTTTGAAAAGTAGGGGTGCGAAACTTATAAAGGGCTCCCAAATTTTCGTCAAAAGGGTCCCATTTTTTTAAGTTTTCAATGAGTTTGAAAAATTTTTACAGATTTGTTTTCTCATACCTAGTACATCACGTCACTTTCAACATCATTAAATTTTCTGCTGTACTACTCTTTTTATGAACGAATTTGAAAGGGTCTCTCCTGATAAGATAGTGAAAATGACCCTTTACCCAAATTCGATCACAAGTCGTCCTAAATGTTGCCCTCGATAAAAAAAAACTACCCTAAAAAATTTTTAACCTCAGGTATCGAAAATTCAACATTTTTTTACTCCGAATAGAATAGATGAAAATTTTTGAAATTTTCACTGTTGGCGGACACTACATAGATACATTTGTGGAAATTTTTTCAAATTTTTCGATTCGCATTTTCCTGAATTTTTTGAGCTTTAAAATTTATTGTAGTTTTTTAGATGGCTCATCTAATACTTCTTTGTCATTCTTTATTCCTGGGCAAGTTCTGCACACACTTGAACGGCATTCCCATTCAGAAGCATCTTTCTCTTTTTCTCTCCAAGTTTGGATTTGATGATACACTTTAAATAAATTGAATTTGGCCGCATCTTCACTAGGTGGCAATGATTCATAATTGGCAACTTGTAATGAAGGGCTTGATCCCATTGAAATGACTAAACCTGCTGCATTTTTAACATTACTGGAAAATATTCCATGTAACTGCGAAAAAGGATGTGGAGGAAATGCTTGTAGTTGTAGAAAATATGGTATTCAGATGCAAATTTATTTAAAGTAATAATCACAACTTTTTTGAACACATTTGTTAATTGTTATTGCATGATATTTCATGCCTAAAATGTTCAATTGTGTGATTAAAAGGAACTCCTACCGCACCTATGGAACCTACAAAAAATGTACCTATGACGGCAAAGCAATATGTCACAGGTTATTAAATATTATACTTCATATTCATTAAATTCTCCAAAATCATTTCACTTAAGTATTGAAGAAAATCTAGGGACGTAATAACAGTTGAAGTTGAGCAACTATCAACTTCGTGAGCACCACCGCAAAGAAAAACGAGATGGGTAAAAATTTCAAAATTAAACATTTTTTGATTAAAATTTTTTTCATATCTGAAACGGGAAATTATGTAATATAACCAAAACGACCTCCCTACCCCACCTATGGCACCTACAAAAAATGTACGTATGACGAAAAAGTTGTAGCAAATTAAGTCTGCTGTATAGAAATTACAAAATTGTACTCAACATTTTCCCAGCTAAACTGTTATTCGCAGAGATAATTTGAAAAATTGTTTTATGAGGGGGATGAGAACAAGGGGAGAGGCACAATTTGGAAACAGAAAATTTTTATTTTGATTAAACACCTTTGTGCGCACTCGATGCAGTTCATATTTTCAACTTTCATCGCCTACTAATGGCTATTATAATGTGTCCCTTAGAACCCATCTTCTTCAGGATCACCCCTAGCCGTACCTATGGCACCTACAAAAAAACCTATGGAAGCAAAGTTGTAGCAAATTGCGTCTACTACAAAATTGTACTGAGCTATTTTCCCACTAAAACTCATATTTGGGGAGATAATTTGAAAAAAACATTTTTTGAGGAGGGGTTTGCCCCCTGTGGATTTAACTCGCGCTCTATCAATGGGGACGTTTAGTATGTTGTTTGTGAACGCATTCCTTACATTATCCGCCAAAAAATCTTTTATAGGAATTTTTGCCGTACTTCGACCATTTTCTGTCTAGATTTACCTGGATTATTTATTGCTCTTACATTTCGCGTTCGCGAATTCCAGAATGTACTGTACACTCTGCAGTATAATATAAATAAACAATAAATGAATATTCGTATCTGACTACAAATCTGTACCCGATCAAGTTATAAACTCTTCTTATGTTCTAATTGAACTCAACTGGAATTGAAATGTCTCTACACTATTCATATATACTTTAAAAAGATATTTTATTCATCAAATTTTATTTTCACGTATTCAAAAATAAAGTTTGGGGCCCAAACTTATTTAAGGAGCCCCGTATACTGAAGGGCCCCTGGTGCATCCGCACCCCCGCACCACGTCTGTGGGCACCACTGACTACGTGCGGCAAAATACGTGCATTGTCGTTGATTCATTCAATAAGAGTCATTTTGTGTTATTTGTAACTTTGAGTCATTGTTTAAATATTTATGTTTAATTTTTAATTTTTTTTTAATTCTTAAATTTTCACTATTACTGTCATCAATAAAAAAAAAAAAAAGTTAAAATAAAAGACGATATTCCAACTCATAACTTACATCAACTCGAACTAAAAAAGAGGTAAAGAACGAAACGGTATAGAATAGAATGGAACACAACGGAACGGAACCTAACCTAACGGAACATCCAAAGTTGGAACGTAACATAATGGGAGCATAATGGAGTGAGTCAGGAACGGATACAAGAATGGGAACAGAACGAAACACGATCCGTTATTACAGCTCTGACTATCATATGACACTCATGCATGATGGTTTGCCCACGCTATTTGCTGAAGAGTCTGAGATACAAGGTTGATTACTTTGAGTATTAATATAGTAATATGGAGAGATAAAAGTGTAGTTCCATCAGGTTTTTGATTGATAGCGCATCGCGAAGTGTGAGTTGTACACTTAGTGTACAGTACAGTGCAAAATTGTACGTTACCACGCGTTTTCAGGTCCGCCGCTTGACGTCAGAGATTAGTGAGGAAAGAGGAGTGCTGAATGAGTCGTTGCTGTACATCAAGTGTACAACTCGCATCTGATAGCGCCCTCTATCAGGTCCCTTGATGCGTAATGCTAAGAGTATGGCTTTTATATTTAGCGCAAAAATCTCAATTTATTGATAACACAATAAGAGTTCAACTATAATTTCCAAATCAGAAATTATTTTTAAAATTACTTTAATGAATTTTAAGGCTGATAGATTCATTTCAACTGCATTACAATCATCTCTTTGCGTTTAAAAAAAGCAAATTTAAATAATTGGAAAAGGCTGATTGTACCTGGATCACTTGGAAGCACGGTAGATATATTAATACGCAAAGTTGACTCAAAGGTTGATTAGCTTTGAAAATTTTTATTTCATCATTCAAGGCAGATAGATATGCCTATGTTATTTTCGACAAAATGTGGTGTATATAATGCAGTATTACTGAACAAAAATTAGTCTGAGTAGAAGGAATAGGTGGAAAATATAATGAAGAAAATGTAAAAAAGTAAGAAAAAATTTAATCTACATTTTGACACAAACAGTGTACTTCATATGAAATTTTTTAAAGTTTATCATCACAGTGAAAAAAATTGAAACTTTTTTATCTCAAATCCTTCAACAAATAGTGTTAACAACCCATCATACACGAGGGTCATATGAGTAGTCGTACATGTGGTATGAAGGAACTCAGATTGGAGTGGAACACCCTGTATATATTCATGGAATTTTTGTTAAAAAATCACGTCATTTCTTTGTGCCTATTTTAGAGTCTCTTTTCGTTATAGGTTGTTTCTTGGTGAAAATAGTTTATTTTTCTTCACATTGTGTCATAACACAATTATATTCTTCATCATTTTTACCAATTTTTTTAACATTGTGATACCTTATCTGCCTCTGTCATCCTCAATTTTTGTTGTTTAGGCATACATAATGTGCTTTCTATCGTAGTATTTACTCTCAAAATCAATACCTACGATCACGCAAAATTTGCTTGATAAGTAAACATCATGAAATAAAAATATACAATTTTATATTTTATAATAGATGTAAAATTACTTAATAATTATTTACACAAGCATCGATTATCTTCTATTAAAATATGTATTATGTTTAACAGGTAAATATGTAGCAATCAGAAAACTATCGAACGAATGAAATAACATTCACCATCTGACTAATTACTCGAGACGGAATACAATTTTTCTCAACTTCGGTTTCACCATGTTGGTCCATCTAATTTTTTAAGTAATTCAGGAACATATTCGTCCCATTCGGCTCGAAAGAAATTACCAGCTATTGGGTCATCCAGGTAGTACTTTTCAGATAATTCTTGTATTTTGAAAAACGGGCGGCTAGTTACAGATCTGCAAAAAACCATCAGTGTGTTTGACTTTAGCAATAACGTGAAAAAAAATCATTTTTATTTTCACTTCATTATGAATTAGTTCTTACGTATTAACGCAAATATCCTCTTCAAATACTAATTGCGCATCTTGTTTGTATACTAAAAATACGAACCGTTGAAGACCTACGTGCAAAGTATCCCATTAGAAAACAATTCACCTTGATACTGTACTACTGCATAGCGCGTACCTGTTCCATTCGGAGGCCCAGCTCCAAGATAAGGAGCTATAACGTCCCCAGTACTGATATCATTTCCGCGAATATTACCGATTAGCCAATGCTGCCATTCTCTGTACTTCACATATATTGTTGAACGACCCGAATGCCAGACTAATGTTTCAGGATAAGGTACTAAAAGAAAACGATTGTGGAGCTTTTCAAGAGAAGTTGATTAAGTGTATAGTTTACTTATGAGGAATAAAGTATGCTTATATTTCATATACCTGTCATGCATAAGGTATAGAAAGTATCTGGTTTAGCATCCCATCTCACCTTCGGCTGATCTTTGACTTGTCGAGGAGTTAATACGTTGCCTAAATTCACTTCTACGCCACTAGGATAAACTACCTGTGTAACATTGTTAGCAACTGAAGACGTGTTTGCATAAGGAGTTCAAAAGATTTTAAACATTATCCACTTACGCTGACAAATTCTTCAGGAGCCTTCTTGAGGCAATCTGGGACAAGTTCATGTTCAAAAAATGCATCGCTGACAGGTGAAGTTGAACTTAATCTAAACTAAAATTAATCTCCTTTATTTACAGAAGTTTTTTTATTTACTTTGATTAGAAAAGTGATATTTTTAAGTTTCGAAATCAATTTCACGATATATTTCGATAAATCTAAGTAAGCATAACGACGAATCAAAACTCGCTCGAGATTTCCACACTATCTCGACATTGCCGACGGAAATATTAGTTATTTAATTATCCAAAGGTCGAAACATATTGCAAAGGAAATCATGAGAAATACTTACAACGCTGAAAATTATTAACACCTTGTTTAAATCGTTGAACATTTCTTTCGCTTTCGAAAACACGCGACGTGCTGAAACATCGATGTTAATCTTTCGATTACCTCAAATGAACTGAATAGGTCGATCCATGTGAATAAGGCCTTTTACAATTGGTTCACTTTTTCATTTGCTGATATGCTGATTTGAAAAAATTTTGATTATTTTTAAAACTAAACACACCTTGATGAACATCAACTATTTCTTTTCTTCTTTCTTTCTTAAATAACAATTTGAGATCTCTATTGGTAGTCTCATAGTCATAGCAAATCCCCAAGACTTTCATAAAATATACTTTTCAACTTTTATGTATATACGTGGGTAGATAATTATCTCAAGTTGCAAATACATCATGATGCATATTTATGCATGAAATTTAGCTTCAATAACAATTTCTTATTAACATATTCGCTAAATTCAGTGAGAGAACGTTGATATTTCCTATTAGTAAAAATTCGAATTAACCTAAATAGGTGCTCATAAATTCCTTTCTTACTCTCCTTTCTAACATAGGTACCTAATCTAATCACAGGGCAATCTACTTATTCATTTGATGGTGAAAATTAACAGACATTTATTTGATATATTTTACTAGATTACATACACTTGAAATGAAATGTTTATCTTCAGAAATTTTATCTAAAAAATTTAGTCGATAATTTTTCACGAGTATGGTCGAAGTTAGAAAAGATACAGGTGTCGCTATCTTTGGATGGTTTATGTGGAAGTTTCATTAATTTTATTTATTCTTATAGATGTAATAATTGTAGGCAGGACAGTTTTACTGTTTTGTTTTCCATGAACATAATGTTCATATTGCTAGGTAGCGGTGTTTTCTAAAAATTGACTACTACAGAATTAAATCACGATTAAAATTCTCATATTATACACTTCTTCCAAATATGCTTGAAATTCGTACATTTTTTTCGCAAAAAAATATGCTTATAAATCATAAATATTTCGAATCCAAGGCGGTCTTTAATTTTTATACTGAGAATTTTAAAATCAAATTCTGTAGATCGCGTTAACATCTACCACGTGCCCGAGTTTGGGCGCCATTTTCGAACATGATTTTTGTCGTGAATTTATGTCTTACACTTAGGGATTGTATTTAGTAATCAAAATTGTGTCGTGTGAGGGGATAAAGTTAGAACCTCGCTCTTAGGGTTACTCTTACTGAACAGGTTTTTCAGCGAGGTAATTACGTTTCCTGATAGTACTTTATATGGCAAACAAAAAATACATATCGTACTCATTGACCATATATACATGGATGGCTAATGCAACGTTGAAAAATCAATGTGTTTTGAAGAACAACAAATATCAGGAGCACTCTACAAAGTATCACTTTTGCGCATGCGCAAATGTGAACTCATGTTTACTAGATACTGATAAGTGATTACTTGAGAAACAAACAGTGGACGTGGGGTTAGTCATGTTGAATGTAAACGAGCTCTCGTATATTCATAGATTCACGCATGCGCAAAAGCGACGCTTTGCAAAGTGCTCCTGCTATCTGTTCTTCACTATTTACACATTTGCATTAGCCGTCCGTGTATATTGTGGTCGATGATCATTATGACATTTTTTCTCACCTTCAGTATCGAGAAAGCTAAAGCTGTTTAAATTCATGGCTGCAAAACCGATACCGAAACTGCAACATTAACCGGGAAAAAACGGAACGTTTCAAAAACCGAAACCTCAACGAAACCAAAACAGTTTTATTTTCAAAAATCGAAACCTTTAGGAAACCGAAACCAATTTTGAAATGGTTTTGCAGCCCTATTTAAATTATTATTAAAAAATCAAAAAAACATCAATGATTATTTTTATCTGGCATAAACCAAACTTACACAAAACAATTCAATAGTTTTTTTCAAGTCGAAATTCAAATGCAGTTACCTTAGTGTATGTTTAGTTGCCTATATCAACACTTTCTAGGATAAGTTGACTTTACCATAATCATGTATAATTTCAAAACTCGAGAAAATAGCATAGTAAAGATAGAATTTATATTTCATTGATAATAAGGTCCCTTAAGTTGAAAAATAGCCTATACTTTAGAAATTTTCCATCTCCAAGTGGATGGTTATTCCATTGAAAAATTCTCTAATAATTCTATCTAGCTTATACAATATTAGTCTTTAGCGAACTTGAACTTTCATTATTTGCTGAGCATTTTCAGCTGAGTTTTTGATAAACATGATAGCTATGAAGGGATGGGGGAGTGCGGTCTTCATATCATTGCGTTTTAGACCATTTGTAATCATCTGCAAATGTCAAATTTTTGATATAATTTTTTTCCCGTACGCGTAGCGCCAGGGCGTATTCATGAAATTCGCTCAAAATTTAGTGAGAAGACTCTTCATGAAAACGCGAAAAAGGTATTTTTTTGTTTTTTAGCTGAGTTTTTAACAAAACGATAGCTATTACAGCCTACCTGATTTGGGAAGGGAAGGTCGGGGGAGGGTGGGGTCTTCAAATCTTTGCGTTTCAGACCATTTGTAATCATCTGGCAAATGTCCAACTTTTTGGTATATATATATATTTTATTCCCCCACGCGTAGCGCCGGCGAGTATTCATAAAATTTGCTCAAAATTTGGTGAGGAACTCTTCTTGAAAATGCGCAGAAGTATTTTTTTTGTTTTTTCGAAAACTTTCAAAATGGCGGATCACTCAAATTTTGAGGGTGGCTGGAGAAGAGGCAAATAGCTCAAATTTTTCGTTTTGATCTCATATGAAAGAGTGAGTCACGGACACCAACATATTTAAATTTCAGCTTCCTAAGTGCATTTGAGGCGAGTTAGCAAAAACCTGTTTTTGAGAAAATTGCGTTTTTTGTGTCACTCACTTTGCGCAGGCGGTGTGGATAAAATTCGCTCAAAATTCGGTGAGGAACTCTTCTTGCAAATACGCAAAAATAGTTTTTTTTTTTTTCGATAAATTTCAAAATGGCGGATCACTCAAATTTTGAGGGGGCTGGAGAAGGGGCAAATAGCTCAAATTTTTCGTTTTTGATTTCATATGAAAGAGTGAGTCACGGATACTAACATATCCAAATTTCAGCTTCTTGAGTGCATATTGAGAGGAGTTAGATCAAAAAACGGCTTTTTGAGGAAGTTTTGAGTCATGAAATTTCTTGAATCTTCCATATCTCCCCACCAAATCAAGTTAAAGAGGTCAAATTTTGTGTGTGAGGTTAGTTGGTGACCACAATATGACCTCTTGAATTTGGATCAAAATGGATTCAAAATGGCGGATTATCAAAATTTTGAGTAGAGCTTGAGGAGCCTCAAGTTGGTAAAAATGTAATTAATATGAATTCATATGGTTATTGGGGATAAGTTGTATACTATATCCCGAATTCACTTCCATACATGATGTTGGAGGGGGAAGGCGGGGTTACCAACCTAAAATAGTGGTGGGGGTACAGGAGGGGTCGAAAATTTTTTATTGCTGTGTCATATGATAAAATGAGCCCAAGTGACAAACGTATTTTGATTTTAGCTTCTCAGTGATTTTGGAGGGGAGTTAGAGCAAAAAACGGCTTTTGGAGGGGAAATTGCTGCAGGAAATTTCATGAATCTTCCATATCTCATCACCAAATCGGCCTAGAATGGTCAAACTTTGTGTGTAGGATTAGTTTGTGACCAGAATATAACCACTTAAATTTGAGTCAAAATGGATCCAAAATGGCGGATTTACAAAATTTGAAGATAATTTGAGGACCCTCAAATAGTTATAATTTGAGAAATATGCGTTCGCATGATTATTTCATGGCAAGAAATACTACATTTGTGTCAAATTGAACTTCTTAAGTGTTTTTGGAAAGGATAGGGTAGGGGTTTCCAGACTTGGTATTGGGTGTGGCCTGTAGTGATGAACGGTTGAGCGTGGGTTATTACTAAGTCAAAACAAGCCCCAGTTAAAAACTCAGCTCCAGTAATGCGGCATGGCTGCTTATGTTTTTTTTTTTTTATGTATATCGTTCTAGAATTTTTCGTGTTTTCTGAACGATTAAAAAAATGAAAATATAAACTATAATAACACAAAAAAATTTAATTCGTAAAAAAATTAAATTATACACACATTTTACAAATAATTCAATAAAAAAATTTCATGATTAACAGTGTATGAAATAATTCACGTTAAATATAAATACATTCGAAATATACAATTTATCCGATTCGGCTACACGTATGGAAGCATAGACGCGAACAAAAATAACATAATAGAAAAGGATGGATTTCCAAAAAAAAAAAAAACAAAAAAAAAACAAAAAACAAAACAAAAGTAAAACAAACAAACAAACAACAATCAAAACATACACGACAATGAATTACATTATATCAGTTCGAATAACACCGGAGATGAAGGTGAAAAAATAACGCTTTATTTCTAAGAAGAAAGAAGAAAGAAATAAAGAATGGAAAAAAAAGGAAAAACGGCAATTACAGAAAGGAACTAGGTTATTAAAAATTCTAACGTCTTTTCTCGCGAATATATAGATAGGTAATAAAGTATACTTGGACGTGAGTGCGCGCATTGACACTACATTGTATTTTCGTCGCTTATAAGCGTATTATGTTTCTCTGAAGAAAGAAGAGAAGTTTTTCAAAAATAGCGAAGTTTCAAGGTATTTTACGACTTGGGAAAAAAAATGTGAAGAATGAAAATAAATATTAGAAAGAAGAAAAAAATAACACAACATTTTTCAATTTTGTACAAAATTTAATTTATATTCGAGTATTGTTTCAAAGTAAAAAAAAGCCTTAGAAAAAAAACATCTCACTATTTCAGTCCGAAGCGGTCTTTAATTTTTTATATTGAGAATTTTCAAATTAAATTCTGTAGACCGCGTCAACATCTACCACGTGCCCGAGTTTGGGCGCCATTTTTAGACATGATTTTTTTTGTCGTGAATTTATCTCTTAAACTGTTGCGCAAAGTTACTTTATTTCTATGAATTAATGACCAAGCTAGTTTGATTTCATGTGTGCGCGTTAACGATGCATTTTTTCGGCGAGAAAATACAACTACATCAGTACATTCATTATTCGCTATAATATATTGTCTATTAAATTTTTATTTCAGGGGATGCATAACCAATTAGGCGAGAAATTTTTCTCAATACGATGTCAAAGACTTCAAGTAAGTATTTCTTCGACATTTTTCAGTATGTTTTGTTCTTTCTTCGTTTCGACAATGCATGTATGTAAAAATAAAAAATTAGAGTATAAAAGCGAACTGTCGAAAATGATCAGCCAACATAAATGTAAACTGAGGTAAACAATTCGGTACAAAAATCGTCAATTGGAAAGGCAGTACAAAAAAAAGAAAGAAAGAAAATGAAACATCGTTACATCGACAATAAATTATGTTACCACAGGTAAAAAAGACACAAAAACGCTTGCTTATTGAAATCATATTGGTCAAACAGCGCTTTCTTGTTTTGGCGATATTAATGGCGTGGACGAAGGTGACAGATCTTCTTCGGGGATCGTGCAACTGATTGGCGTATGCGCTCTATATGCTGGATAGCGGTAACCATCGGATGTGCTGGGCACAGGAGGAGGAACGCAACTTTTCCTCGGTAACGTGTTTACACCATACTGGTGAGGAGTATCTTTAGGAGTTATCACCTATGAAAACGAAGAGAATCGTAAGATAAAAATCTAAAATTATTACCATTATTATCATTCTTAAGTTGAGTGAAACAAATTTGTACTACGAAATTATAATTCGATGCATGTGTAATGGTATCGTTACTTCGTAGAACATTTATCTATAAGATAAATATTGATATATAATATTGAGACAACGTTATTTTGCATTGAGTGAGATGTCTAATATAGATAACATATTGATACAACATAGATATAGCATTAATACAATATTGTGAATTTGTGAAACATTGATTCACAATGATGTAATATTGGTTCAATATTGCTACTATGTAAATCCCACATTGTAGGAATATTGATGCCCTTTCAGTTCATTATTGATTCAACATTGATGCAATAGTAAAGCGTCGGTTATAATGGCACTGAATTTTTCACAGAAAAAGTTGAACCTGTGTTTTTTTATGGAACCGTTTATAATAGTCAGTGAATCAGACAATGAAAGATTCTCTGGGTTTCAGTGAAAAGTTGAAATATTTTAACTTTTCAGTGAATTTCTACGGTGTCAAACATTTGTTTGTTCATGTTACTCTGTTATCACTTCAAAGTAATGGGGATTTTTTGGATAGTTCTAGCCATTCCGTGAAAATTTCATTGACACAGTCAGTGCCATTATAACCGACGCTTAATTTTGTGGTGTTAATACCGTATTGGAAAAAAATACTTCGTATATAAGCAGGTGTATAATACCGTAGTGAAAAATCTAGCTACGAATCTTATCATTTTTTTTTCTCTCTATCCTCATTGGCTATCGTAATTTCAAGATTTTCTATAAGTACTCAGCTGTAAGATGTAATGAACACAGTAGTAGTCGATTAGTCCTACGTATAATATATTTGAATGAACACCTGCCTATTTCTTTTCTCTCGTTTTGCATATCGCGACAGATTAATTCCGTTACGAGCCTTAACTTATTAATAAACGAACGTCTTGGCCGTCGCACGACTAATTGCGACAGTCCTCGCCATCGCACAACTGCTTGCGACAGCTTCTTGCCGTTGCACAAATATTTGCGACAGCCCTCGCCGTCGCACGACTGCTTGCGACAGTTTCTTGCCGTCGCACGACTGCTTGCGACAGTTTCTTGCCGTCGCATAAATATTTGCGATAGCCTAGCTGTCGCACAACGCTTGCGACAGCTTTTTGTAGGCTACTCTCATAAAAATCTCCCACCTTGCCTACAATTGAACATTAATGAAATACGTATTAATTCAGTAAGTATTGATTATTATTGATTCAACAACAACTGAATGTTGATGCGACACTGATGGTATATTGGTACAATATTGTTTCAACTTTGATGCAATATCCATGTAATGTAGGCTACTTAAGTGATTCAACATTGATCCAATATTGAATCAGAATTAATATATAACATGAACATAGCCAATACTATAATTGTTTCAACATTGATGCAATATTGATGTAATATATAATTCAACATTGATCCAATATTAATTCAGTGTTGATATAACATGGAAATAGCATCAATACAATATTGTGAAAAACTGATGCACAATGATGTAATAATATTTGTTCAACATTGATTCAACAGTATCCCACATTGTAGCAATATTGATGCAACACTGATGTGATATATACTGATGCAATATCAGTTTAATATGAATTCAATATTGGAAATATCAAATATTTATGCTATATTGATTCAACAACGGCTAAATTTTGATGCAACAATGTTGCTGTATTAATGCAATATTGATGTATTATTGTTTCAATTTCGAATGCGCTTTAATATAACACTGGCACACAATACTAGGATAACTTGACCAATACAACCCTTTAGAACATCAAACATATTATAAATTTCCACTCAAGCTTTCGAGCACATGTCTCTCATCGCCACTCTAACGAGAAAACTTCTAATGAAATGGCAGAGATGAAAAAGCGAAAGTACCCCATCAAGCACTTCTAATCAACGACGAGAAAAACTCGAAGCTCATACGCTTCGACGACGCATTCACGAGAGAAAGCTCGGGTATCCTTAAAAGCCCATAAATACATCACTTTACATGCTTAAATATCGCGCGTACATTAGACCCATCAAACTACACACATACTTATACAGCATTACGATGATAAAAACTACCATAAACAACGTGGCAGCCATTTATTATACGTTTGCCAAGTTTTAAATGCTTACGCTGTTCTACAACAAAGTTAAGAATTTATTTAGAAAATGCTCTTAGTTGCGGCTTCAGCGATGGCGAGCGCTGCGTATACACCATAGAGTTAACTGTAAAGTGAACCGGAGAGCTTTATACATCGTTGTTTCGCAGAAAGACGAAAGTAGCAATTGAAAAGCGCGATGTTCCATTCGACGTAGAGTAATTTATCGCTTTTCGGTAAGAAAAAATTATAAACGAAATAACCCAGTGTAAAACTGTAAGCAGACGTGTCGCATTACTGAAGCTGAGTTCTTATTGACAGCATGAGGCTAGTAGATAATGCTATTAATCCTCTAGCACCTACACTCAGTACGGATGCTATAAAAGCTACTTTCACTGAAGGAGTGGAAATACATCATATGTGATCCATCAGCTATATTCATCAAATTTGAACTATTCGAGGCTCCTTAACGCTTCTTCACATCTTGATGTAGATCAAAAAGATCCATGTTCTACTCATCAACTAATTGTACATTCGAAGTACTTAAACTACGTTTCGACCATAGGTTCTTTAGTCAGAAACTATTTAAATAAGGCCTGCTGGAAAGTGCACATTGTGTTTGCTATGAAATTTAAACCTCTGCGCGCCTTTTAATCAGTTGTATTTACCCTGATATTATCCGGATTTGAGAACTTTATACAGTAGAGAAGATGATTTAACTAATCTGAGATAAAATTCTTGTGAGCTCTTCTTTCTCAGGGAGTCCCTTCGGGTATCAGGTACTCGACAGTCATCTTCACAGCTCAGTTCTACCATTCAATCTATTCTTTCACCAGAAGCAGCTATCTTCAGTCCTATTACTAATTCTACTTAGGCTCCAGCTCCTTTGGAGGATATTGAACCCTTAGATCAATTCCTCCAGAGGACATTGAGCCAGATACTCCAAAGTCCTCTGCAAGTACATCGTCAACTCATCTCACCAATTCAACTGTGAACTCTTTAGAATGTTCAACGCTTTTAAATTAAGAGTTAAAATAACCTCTTCCGCAATCAAAAGTTTTTGGAAGGATTCTGAGATGGCAGCAAGATGTTCCATAAATATCGAAAACTCTCCATTTTAATCTCATCTGATTCATATCTAATCCTTCATATAGACATTAACTGCATTGAGGATCTAAATGTCAGAATTATACGTTTGCGACATTCATTCCTAATCCCAATTTTGACCAATCTTCCGCATAACACGATTTGTAGTGTCATTCTAGACAATGCAAAAAATGTGCCCCATCTTCACCACATAATACACCAAGCCATTTATATATTATGTATCCATCACTCTTTGATTAATCACCATCCATACTCTTTACTTTTCTTAAAAAAAAACATATATCTTGCTGCAGTCCGGACAAGTGTTCTTATCAAAGTCCGTTGTACCTAAGTTCTATCACCCTGAGCGATGATGTGAAACCTTCCTTAATCGTTAATAAAATCCTCCGAATTTCTTTTCACCATTTCAACTCCTGAGATGAAAAAATCTTCATAGATCTTTCACTCTTCATGACTCATACTCCTTGACACTCTACGTATCAGATGATTTTGGCATGTATAGCTATCAAAGTAGAGAAATCCGATGCTCGAAATGAACTAATAAACTAAAATGTCAAAGTGGGACAAGTTGCTGTGCTGCAAAAGGGACGTAGTGGGATATTCTATCTTGTCTCTAAAGTGTATAGTAATAGCAAACACACTCTTGAATCGTTGCACCAATTATCACTCGTTTTGAGGGATGCCTGTGATTTATAGAATATCTGGTACCAAGCTACGCAGGTTGGCTCCAGTTTGGATTGGCTGGAGTGTGACGACTGCCTCCTTCTCGTCTAAGATGCATTCCATGACAGTAATAGAGGTCGTAGGGGTGTGAGGTTAATCCTATTTTCTACTACATCGATTAATCAATAAAGCAATACTAATTCCTACCTTTTTCACAATATATCATTCCTACCACCTTTACCATCATTACCCAACCTATGATTTCCTTTAAACACCCTGCCAAAAACCCTAAATTTTCATATTATTCTATAATTGGTATATTTTTATTATCCCCCTCTTCCAGCTTCATAGTAAAAATCAAGTTAGTTATTAAGCATGTTATCTGATATTCATTTATCCTGTATTCAGTATTCGTATATATGTAAATAAACTACCTCCATCGAGTCACTCCGGACTATAGATCAATAAAAAATCCTACATTCAAAGTTCAGATGTATTTGGTATGGATATCTGAATGATTTAGGATATTTCATGGCACAAAACTACCTCAACGTCTTTTCCTACTCTGACACATTTTCAAATTCACTTAAGCAGCTGAAATGTGAATATGTTGGTGTTCTTATCATACTTTTTCAGGTGAAACCAAGATTGAAAACCTTAAAGATACAGTGGTTCTTCCAGCTACCTTCATATTTTGAGTTGGATCAAAAATCTGAGAATAATTTCGAGATTCCAATAAACATATTCTCGATAAATTTTGAGCGATTTTCATTTGTATATTAGATACGTATTGCGTCCGAAAGGAAAAAATATGATGGTTCCTTTTCCCTTCAACTTTCAACAGATGAATACTTCATTTCATTATAATTTCTCATAACATCATAAAATAATGACTGTGCACTAATCTCGGTCATCGAGGTGATTGAAAAATATAAATACGCTTATACTTACAACGTTAGTCTTAGTTAAGTGGCTAAAGTTTTGTAATGGCATGGTGCCATTCCTCAGCGTACAGTACGACGGATAACTCCTATTTAAACTATTATCAGCGAATACATTCTGCACTGAAGGTATCTTCGCTTCTATTGTCGAAACGTGTTGCCTCCTATGCACGTAATCTCTCCGCTCGTCTATATCTATAACATGAAAAAACATAACGTCCTATAGACTTCTGTACAGTAACTCGACCACAGGCATTTTTCTCATCACAGAAAAAGGAAAATCCATTAGAATTCGGACAAAGCAGTTATGAAATGATTTTCGCGCCATTAGCCCTGCGGAAACGCGACCTGTCGCATCGTAAATTAGTCTATTCGCGGTCGCAGTCTCTTAATTGTAAGCACGGCTTTCCAAAATACACCCTCACGTTAAAGAAAAGCCTGCCTGCGGTCGCACCAATGTATTATGTAAGCGGTGATAATAAATTACCCGCAGCCGGTTGCGGTATTATATCCGGATCTTTCTCCTCGCCGTCCAACGTTATATTGTTCGGATTAAGGAACAGTTTGTCGCCGAAACTGTCGCGATTTTTTTCGCCGCTTGAGACGCTGTCGTTTGAGCTATAAACGTTCGCTTCGTTCGTTAATTTATTCTTGTTTTGGCGGTTCTCGATACGCGAACAATGGAGCTGTAAGGCTGTCGCCACGATGCACGCTACGACGATCAGCGACAATACGACTCCGATTACGATGCTCATCGTGGGCGTTAAGTGGAATCGTTCTAGAGGCTTTTCGGCTGAAATGATAAAAAGTAATATTGTTAATGATGAAGCTAAAAACTTTACCATCGATATTTTTTTTTTAGAATGAACCTATCTGTTTTACCCCTTCAAGTTTAACCGTAGGCAATTTTCAGATAAATCTTCAAAATTCTAAACTACATTTGCTCAACATTAAAAGAAAACTGTATTAACAAGTCTCATAAATTTTACCAAAATATTATAAAAATCTGATATTCAAGATTTAGCCCCTTCTATTTAACTAGCAGGAAAAGTAACGACAGACACAACTCAAACGTAATTTTCTTAATTTCGGTCATTTCCATGAACTCGAATGAGTCAACCAAATCCTTCCAGTTTACCAAATAAACCATAAAAATTTAATATTTAAAATTTACATCTTCTAAATTATATCAGGGTGAAAACAAGTTCAATCTAAAAATACAATTTTCTTGACCTCTGTGATCATCATATGACTAAAAAATCTTTCTGAATTTGCTAAAATAAAAAGTACTTAAAATGCTGAATCATAGATTCCGAAGAACCAAGTTCAATGCATTCAGTAGACTGCAAAACCACCTTAGTTGCTCATTACTCAGGCAAAAAATTCCATGTTACGAAATTAATAAGGGAAGTGCGGGGGGGGGGAAGAATAATTTTATTAAGGTGTAAAAGACAGTTATTGTTGCAATAGAGAATATCAGTGTTTTCAATTGCCGCAGATGACGATGATCCAAACTGCAAATTTTTTTAAATTGCACATACACTATGTCCAATTCATTTTAATCCGAGAGCAATACAGAATCACACGACGATAAAAGTGACGTCACAACACAAGATAATGACAGTCCATGTCTATCAAAGTTATACCGTGCGTTCAAGTGATTCGGATACAATCAGCGCAAAAATCTCAATTCGTTGATAACATAACGAAGGTTAAACAACAATTTTTAAATCAGAAGTTATTTTTAAAATTACTTTAATGAATTCAAAGGCTGATAAACTTATTTCAACTGCATTACAATTTCTTTGTATCTGAAAAAATCAATTTTAAATAGTTGGAAAAGAGATTTTTTCGCAGATTGTACCCGAATTACTTGGACGCACGGTATAGATACCAAGATACTGCACTCCCTTAAAAGAAATGTAATTTGTTCAGAAATGATGGCTAGGTTCGCGGTGATCTACGAGACACATCTCTGATTGATGGCTGAAATAACAACCAATGACCAGTGCAACTATATCTCGCGGGGAATTCATAACGACCAATCAGAGTTGAGATTCGTGTCTAATAGATAGCAGCTCTCATATAGTGAGCAAATGACGTTACTCCGATTTTTTTTTTTGAGTTTTCAGAGTGCAGTAACTTTGTAACTATATAACTTTGATACCTATATTATAGAGCCTTACTAGGATCCAAATATCGAATTCCATCTGATGGATTATGTATTATGAAATTTGGAACACAGGCCACAAATGTCAACAATTTCATTTACACACTCTCTTTCTACACTGTTAATTCCATTTTTGCAGGGTTGGACAGAATCCAAAAAAAAAAAAAATGAATCGAATCCGAATCCGGATCCAGTACAATAATCTTCGAATCAATTTACGAATCACGAATCCTGGCTAAAATGGACGTAAAAAATGAATCGAATCCGAATCACGAATCTACCCATCGGATTCATAGATTCGAATCCAATTTTCGAATCACGAATCCTTCGCAAATCCAACTTTTTCTTCTGTTTATCTGTTACCCACAGTAAAAAGCACGCCTCACCGATGAGAAGGAATAAAAAACGTAGAAAACTCTTAGACTAAAAAAGTAGTTCATTAGAAAAATTTTTTTGAAAAATGAAAAAATAGGAATAGGAATAGTAACTGGTAACGTTTTCTCCAAAGTTAACCGGCAAGTGCTTATTTTTTTTGGATTCGTGATTCGCTACATGAATCCTCGGAAGTGAATCGAATCATTTCACGAATCCTTAATGGATTCGATTCCTTAATTCTCGAATCTTCAAATCCACTTAAAAAAAGGAATCGAATACGAATCACGAATCAAAAATTTCGGATTCGAATCTTGCCAACCCTGTTCTTTTAACAGTGTTTCCATTTTTCGGAGAATTTCTAAACTTCGCCAAAAATTTTCGGAAAATGAATTTCGCAGGATTCAGTTTTTTTTTTTTCGCTCAAATTTATCCATCATATTACATTTTTTTCGATTTTGCCTCTCAGCTTGACATTTTTCATCCGTTTAAAAAAAAAGTTACTTTGAAGTTATTTTCTGTGATTTCAGATTTGAAAATTTTTTTCACTTCTGCAACTTTTTATTAGTGATTTGCTGATAAAGGACAAGAAATAACGAGTGCGGTCTTTTCCAATAAAATTTTTTAAAAATGGCGAAGTACGCCAACAGTTATACAGCCAGTAAGAATACATCAATAGTTGAAGTTTTCAGTCTGTTCGTGATTAGATGGGAAGTTAGACAAATAAGCATTTCTTTGTCGCTCTCACATTTCTGTTTTGAAAAATTTTTCAATTTCAAATCGGCAACACTATCTTTTAATAGGAGGTATACTATATCAAAAACTGAAATTTCGCATTAGCTGAAAAAATCACGAAATTGCTCCGGTGAAATAATGTCATTATTGATTTGTTTGAATTGGCGCCCAACCTAGGATGCTTAAAAATTCAACGCATAACTTAAAATATCGATACAGTTAAGAAGCGATTTCAGCTCTCATATTCCCTCGAGACGTAATATATCTTTTCGAAGAGAATTTGGTTATCCGAAACACAATAAATTTCAAAATCTCGCTTCAATTTTGCATTTCGATGGTTCCAAAAAAATCCATTCAAAGAGAAAATCGTTATTAAAAAAATTTTAAGCGACAAAATAGAGGCGACACAATTTCCAAATGTAATTTTAAAGCGAATTTGAATCAGTATCGTAGAGATTCAACTATGCAAACAATATACGTTGATATCGTAATGGGGATTCCGTTAGTCGAGAAGTTTCTCGTTTGAATCCAGTGGTGCCGCGAAAAGTTCGCTAGTCGTGAAAATACAAACTTATAAACGTTGGTAAAATTACGTCAAAGAATACCAGAATGGTGTTGAAAAAAAAACGAAGCTGTAGAAAGGGCCATTGCGAAAAACCTTTCGTTGGCACTTATGGTTTCAGCAATAAATATATAATCAATTTGAACGTTGATGGTAGGGTGGAAAAGATCGCATTTTATACGTTTCGCTTTTATATTCGTCGTGTTGGGATGGAAATTTTATATTCAGACCCTCAGTTGAGTTATCATCTCTTGACCATTTGCCAGTTTATTTTCGCTGGCATTATTGTTTTTAATTTCCTCCATTGTGTAGCGAATGTAAAGAAAAGCTGGAGGCGGGGTAAACACCCTGAATCGTGACCTACCTTCTTTCAAGTTTAAAATTCGTTCCGGATTGCCTAAGGTGGTAACTTCGAGAATCAACGGGTCACTGCGTCCTTTCAAATTGGTGGCGAACACATACACCATATAATGGGTGCCAGCTTGTAACCCGGTTATTTGGAATTTCGGTATTTGCGAGCTAATGTTCGCTTTGAGATCCGATTCCGAGATCACCTCCAGGTAAAACGATTGCGGCATACCGCCGTTGTATCCTTCGGTGCATCGAATGGAGAACGAGGTGATGGTGATATTCCACACCGTACAATTGGAAACACGATCCGGTTTACCTGAAAGTAAAATTTTATTTGAAAACAGCTTTTAACATTGACGCTGCGACCAACGAAATTAAGCCGTTTCAATTCGAAAAGCCTCGCTCGCCGAACGACACAACTTTCGTTCCAGTTATGTTTTAATGTAATTAGTTCCACGTCAGGTACGTCTTGCCTTCGTTTTAAACCTAACTGTAGAATACATAATCCTTTTTAATTATGTTGCAGTTAAAATGTTCCAAATGAAATGCCGGTCCTTCCGAAGGACTTTTGCCATTTCGGAAGTTTCAAACGAGCCGGTGTTTCCCTCACTGCCCTGCAGCTCGGACTAACTTTCCTTTTTATATAAATCATTTTCGCCGCCACCGTCGCCGCGTCGCGAGATTACTCGTGTTTGGTATAACATTTTTCAAGTCGCCTCCGAAGAAATGCGAAATTAACTTCTTCCCTTTTCACCGCTTCCAGTTTAACACCAATATACCAACCGGAGGGCATGAATTATACGCTTTTTTGGCCCCTTATTCGAATAATCTCAATAAAAAAATGCCACTATAGTTAAAACCCCATTCTGCATCGGAATTAGTACGAAAAAGCGTAATGACTGAATTTTTTGCTACCCCTCGGTTTCAAATTGGATTTATACAGTTCATTATATTTTCACAGACGCGACGTTTAATTTTTATCGTTGCTTTTTTTGCCCCTCTCGCTCCCTGCTTGTCGTTTTTATTGTTCGGAATAACTTTTTATTGCCGAATATACGGCCGACGGTGTTTTCGTAGCGCGAGAATATTACGACCTACGACGCGTGGTAATTACACCCAAGTCGTGGAGACAAAAAAGCGCGCGTAAAGTTTTCCACAGTCGTTTTTTCCACTACTCGCCGACAGAAGGGTGTTGAATGAAGTGTCGTAAAACGATTCATTCAAGGTCTTCTCGAAGGTGGCCCGCGGATTACTTCGAGAATACGATTTCGTGATCGATTCGACCATTCGCTACATATCCACATGGTCGTGAAACACGAAAATCAATCTTTTTTATGGGCTTCTTGATGGATAACGATCGCCTTACGATGCAACGAAAGCGACATATATGACACGAGTGTGAAATTATTTGCAGACGTTGCATTATGAAGGGATTTTCTCATCTTTTGGCATAAGCTCTATTTATTACACGCATGTTGTAATGCGTGGAGATATTAAACTTGACGAGGAAGGGTATGGAAATTGCCCCCGTAGTATTTTTTAAGTAATTTTGTGAATTGTTGCGCAAAGGAGTGAGGATGAAAATAAAATTGTCTATTTAAAAAAGTATAGGCAATCCCTTTTGGATTTTTGAATCACTTAGAAATGGTTCATCTCTCAAATTTTAAGAGGGACTAAAACAGGGCTGTATCCAGAAATAAGAAAATTTAGCGGCCCCAACGAGAAATCACATTTTTAAGTCCAATATTTTCTCTCATTTTTCAAATTATGGGTTTATGGTATTTCTTTTTTTTTTTTTTTTTTTTTTTTGATCAAAGTTTACAAATTGAAGTGGCCCAATTTTCACATCATCGGCCCAAATACATCGCGGCCCATCGAGATTTTCTCGGTGACTCCCCTGCTGGATCCAGGCTTAAAATTTTCGTTTATGCCTTGTATCCCTAAACCACAACACATGGGTACAATTGTACCCACAATACCTTACCGCAGCTCGTATCAGCTAGAGCGGGCATACAATGGCGACGCATCATCTTGATCACAAAGCTAAGCATTATTACATGAAGAAATGACATGTTGTCTACTCATTTATTCGCAGGGGCGCCAATGTATTATTTTAAAATTGTTTTTCAATTTTATTTTTATTCAATAATCATCTTTAAAGAATAAATATCAAAGTAAAAAATTCTTTATCTCATTTTTTTCAAGTAAAAAAATGATGAAGATTGAAAAGAAATTTTTTTAAGGTCTGCAGAACATACATACTATGATTTTAAATTGATGAATGATGAAAATCATGTAATAAACTTTTCAACTGAAGTGAACCTTTTCAATTTTTGTCATTTCTCCTCCGAAGTCATCTGAATAACCAGTAACCACCTATGTTATCATTCGAAAAATGGGTGTAGGGTTGTAGGAATATGAAAGATTGAGTTGAGACACAAACATCCAAATTTCAGCCTCCCAAGTAAATTTGTGTGAAGTTGAAACAAGAAACATTTTTTTGAGCAAGTTTTGAGTCAGAAAATTTCTTTAATATTCCATATTTGAAAGTCTATGCTAAATGGCTGATATCTGGTAGTAGAATTTGGAAGTATCTGTTGAATGATTATGTTCAGCGATTATTACTTCATCCCCTTTATCTGCTGATTCGTCAGAAATCAGTTTCATTCTCCAATTTAATTTTATTGTTAAATAAGATAGGATAGAATAACATAATTTCCATTATTCTTTCATCTTCGACTCACCCCCCACCCCCAAAAAAAATTAAAAAAATTATGAAATCATGGAAAAGAAGCAATACCGACAAACAGGTCCATACAGCCAACCCTTCATGTAATGAATCAGTAAATCACTATTTATCCCATGATCTTTGCAAAGCAATTTTAAAATAATTCTTTGTAGTTTTCTAGATTAATTAAATGTTTGAAGACACAACGATACAATATTTATACAATTTCCTTCATATCGTTTCCGTTCAATATCCGATAAAAACCTCGAATTCACAATCCGATTACAAGCCTCTGAAAGTCATTTTCTAAGAAATTTATTATTTTCTCCAAACCAAAAATTTTTCTCTCTTACATTTATTTCAAAATTATCATGCACATTGCTCACTAGGGTGCAACGGAATTTGTTTTTTTTTCTCTCAAAAATCGATCTAGTTAGCTCTTCATAGTTGCTAAATGACATCAAAAGTATGCCCAAAAATTTTAGCCTCCTATGTCAACATTTATACCCTTCATAATTAGGTTAAAATTTGAAAATTTCATAATAGTTGAAAATTTTTCAAAAAAATTAGTTTTGGGAAATTAAAAAATTTTTTTGTGTCAAAGGATCATATGGTTTTTATATAGGTATATATTCGGTGCAATAAATGCATTTGAAAACCCGGGTGCAACAACGTATTGTAACTAAGTATAACATCTATATATTTCATCCACGTACTCTACTGGATCTTACAAATAACATATACTATATAAAACGTAGTGAGACTAAGCAAACGGACCTCATGGATCTCGTATATTTGTACCGCTATCAATTCGGGATCCGGGATATGCTACCGACCCAAGACTCACTCTTATTTAGAGAGCTAGGGAGGTAGAAGTTAGCATTTTGGAAATCACTGAAATGTAATTGTTTTGGGAACCTTGGAAGGGTGAGGAAAACCTTGAATTGAGTTATACAAAAGGTATGGAGCAGTAATTCAAGACCTATTTCAGAGTTGCCACTATGCATCTAAGAGTAGGATATCAAATACCGGGTCTCATATTGTTAACATTTATCATAGATTAACCATACATAGATAGCCCACCGGTATATCGAATTTATCACTCATAAATGTTGAAAAAGGAGCCAGAAAGTTTTTTATTAATATCTAGGCAAAAAATTGAGTTAGAGTGTTCGGAAATGGCTTATTCGAAAGAGCTTAACATTTTATACATGATTCAATACTAAAATATTATTGCCATCGATGTGAGTCTCGAGTTATTTTAATAAAACTAATTCATTTTTTAGAACGCTCTCTGTGAATGAGCTCCAGTACTAAGAATAAATTAGACTTATTGCTTGGTTTTTTGCAAATATCTCAAGAAAGAATATAGATAGAAACTTTACAAGTAGCTCATTCGAAAGAGCATAAAATTCTGAATGTGTTTCACTATTAAAAAACAATCGTTATTGATTTACTTTTTGAGATAATTCATAGTGAAGTAAAAAAATCGTTTTTCGAAATTAATTGCAAAAGTAAACGGACAGGAGTAACTTTAGAAAAATTAAATGATTCTCTGTTCCAATCTCTTTAAAATGAGTCATTTGCAAGCCCTATATCTTGAATGGTTTCCAAGATATTAGCAAAAAACGATTCCAACTCAGTTTTTGAGTGATAAAAATTTAACGTACGGTGGGCTATCTATGTATGTTTCATCTATGCATTTATATATAAACATATACAAATACATATGCTACTAACAATCTGAGACCCATGCAAAAATTGGCCAAACGATTCATGGACCTTGCGAAGAAATGACCTCTAACTTGGTAAAATAATCGGAGACCCAAAAAGGGCGCCAGATTGTCAAAATGGGTCTCGGATTGATATTGCCATATCCAACATTGGGACTGACTATACCGCAGTACACTTCTATATATTTACAACCTATCTTACTGAGACCTTTTTTGGGTTTCAGAAGGACAGTGTCAAATCTGAAGTGAATTACTGTTCCATATCTTTTCTATAACTAAATTTTCAACGTTTTTCTTACCCATCCAAGGTTCCCAAAAAAATTATATTTTAGTTATTTCCAAAATGCCAATTTCCATTTATGTAACTCTTTAAATAAGAGTGGGTCTTGAGTTCTCTGTATGCATACCAAAAAAATGAACATTTTTCAGACGATCACAAATGGTCTGAAACGCACAGATTTGAAGACCCCACCCTCCCCTGAACCCTTCTCATTTTAGGTAGACTGTAATAGCTATCGTTTTTATTAAAAACTCAGCTAAAAATAAAATATAATCAAACAAATTTTTCCTCAGTTCTTATAGTAACTTCACCACTGTGAGCATTGTTGCGCTTATGTGGTGGAGATTATCAACTAAAATAATGATAAAAAAATAACAAAACAAAAAATCAAACGCATCACCTCTAATGAAGACAGTAAATAAAGTGTACGAAAACAAAAAAAAAGCAAAAATTTCTCAAGCAGTAAATAGTCTTTTAGGTCTTTGCGAAATTTATAGAGGTTCCTAGACTCCCAAAGCGAGCTCGGAAGGGCTTTACGTAACATGGCGTCAGAGTAGGCATCCTGCAACCTAGAGCGGTATTTATACCAATTAGGCGCCGCCACCCACCTAGCACCACTTCGAATCCAAACCTACTACCAGGGTATGCATCAAATGTAGTGGAATTATTGCGCGCATATTAATATGCAACAATAAATTTTTTGCCTTCCAAAATTTTAATCCAACAAAATTTCGCTTCAGTAAATACTATTCCAAAGTTTTCGTCATTTTTTGCCCATAATACGTGGGTAAGTAGGTATAAGTACCAGGTCAAGCATTTCCCTAAAAATACCATTATTAAATCTCAGCAGGATGTTGGCTTTTTGGCACACATACGGGTTGACGAGATGGTTTTAATATTCGAGATATGTTTGATGAAAGGCTGCGCAATTATTAATGGAACATTATACCCGAGGGAGTAAAACGACGAACGGCGAGCACCGGAGCTCGAGACCCTGGCAGATGTTATAGGTACTAAATGCGGTACGACGTTGGGTTTTAATATTATAAAAATTATAATGAAGAACCCGGCTACACTATAGCTCGAACAGCTTACGTAAATACAATATAAAGTCTAAAGTTCACGCCACTACGTTGGTCGTACTTACGTCGTTTGAAATTAATTGAAACCGCTCACCGAGATTATTTCGATAACAAAAAACACACCCCAAATATAATACTCTTATTCAAAAATTACCTACCTGCAGCGATGATATGATAGACACACGGAATCCGTTGATGACCGACTTTATTGGACGCCAAGCACAATAATGTACCATAATCTAAATCCGAAGCTGGTATATGCGAAACAATGCTGGTCGTGCCGGACTTGGCGATATAGTCTGGCAACACGTCTACGCTATCGGCTGAATTATTAAATGACCACTTGAACACCACGTCCGTAGGATTCGCTTCTACTTCGCAAGTTATATTCACTTTTTCCAACTTAGCCACGCCGTAGATGCGAGTTTGATTCGGCTTACACGTCGGTGAATCTGTATACGAGGAAAAATATTGCGTTTATAAATTATAGGCGGCTCGTTTCCTTCTATAGAAATTGCCTATCGCGATATGCCAGCGCGACGTTTTTTTACGCTCTATCGACATCGCCGTCGAGCCGACGTTATTGAAATTCCCTCACCTTCTATACTCACGGTAATGTTTTGTCTTTCGTACCTATAAGTATCGAATTTATCATTCTTCGTTGTATCGTGTATGCATGATTAAACGTCGTATTAAAAAGAGCTCCAATTTTATCATATCGTGAAACCGTTCTACGAGTCTACTTTCGCGCGAAATGCGAAGAAAACAGTCTCCGAAGACCCGCTTCACGAGATATTAAACGTGAAAAGGCAAAGGCGTATTCGAGATCGATAATTTTTTCCTGCCTTTAATCACAATCCTTGGAGACATCACGTCTCTGTTCAATAAGTTGCCCATTCAAGGCTCTTTTGAATAAGACTAAATTGAAATAAGTTTTGTAAAGCAACACTTTTACTTCAGAGAAGTTTTTTTTGTCTATTCGAACGCCTGAAAATGTTTTACATTCATGTCCAATAAGCTGCATAATTCATTGACTGACATTAAAGACGAAAAAATTGTCTAATCGAATTAGTGTCGAATGAATTTCATGGTTCATTGACTGATAAAATGTCTGATTAAATTTTTGAAGTTTTTTTCGACATAAACGTATCGCAGAAAGCGCTAGCGCATGTTCAGAATTGAGTATAGGTCTTAGTACAAGCAACTACTCGAATGGAAGATTTTAACAGAATTTTTATTTTGACTTTTAGCAAATACATACCTGATATTATTATATTTTTCGCAGGCGTTTTAGATTTTTTGTTTACAAAAGAATCAAGAAATTGATATTATAATATACGGAAAAACACATCAAAATGCTGAAACTTATACGTAAATGATATAAAAAAAAAAAAAAAAAAAAAAAACAGAAACAAAAATATGCAATAAAAAAGTTTTTAAAATTTAAAATAAAAATCTAGAAAGTCGTGTGAGAGATATTTATTAATGAGAATTTGTTTAAAAATCCAATGTCAGTTTTAGAATCCTTCTGAGGGGGGGCGGGGGTGGTTAAGCCCCATAAAGTCAAGTGAAAAAAATGGTAAATTGTTCAAAATTACCAAAAAATTGATAAGTACTAAAAAAAGTGTTGAGGTTATTTCCGCTAGTTACATTTTAAATTAAAAAACACCTAAAAAAATTAATAAAAAAAATTAAAGCTCTGGAAGGAGGATAGACACACTAACCCCCCCCCCCACCACCACTGAAAACCGAGTATGTAAAAATGTAAAACATTAAAAAAAAAAAAACATTCAATTTTTTCATCAGTGACAAAAATTCTGAACTTCTTCAAACATTCTGAACATCACGAAAATGGCGTAAAAATCTGAACAGTTACAAATGCCACTCAATTATTTATAAAAGGAAGCTTTACCATAATTTTTGAAGTGAATAACAAGAATGGATACATTAACATGGAAATGAAAAAAAAAAAATTCAAAATTCAAAAATGCCCGTAATGTGCAAATCGAGTAAAAATTATTTTTTAAAGTAAAGAACAAGAAAAATAAAATTTGCATTCATATTAAAAAATAAAAAATAAAATTTATAATGTTTTTAAATTATAAAAGGAATATCAAAATTTTTTAAATGAGTTCAAAAATGATGAAATTTATTTTTTTAAGTGGTAAACAATAAGAAAATTTTCTATTTTAAAAAAAAAGTATTCAAATTTTTTTTTAATTGTCAAAAAATGAGAAAATACAAACATTCATATTTGCTCAATGATAATATTCACAAATTTGAAAATGCCTTTAAATTGAAAGCAAAAATTAATGAGCTTAAAAATGATTTTTTTCTCAAGCAAAGATCAACAACTTTTTATTAAAACACTATGCAAGCATGCAAAAATTTTTTTTAAAAATTACAGTTTTTTTTTTAAGTTATTATATTTTTCGGGAGGAAAACAGGGGAAGGTATTTTCATATAAAAATTGTTCAAAAATTTAGGAGTCCATTACCCTGGTGTAAAATCAAATTTGAAACTGATAAAGGGAGAGATCACAAAAATTACCTAAATTTTAAGCAATTTGAAAGAACAAAAATTTTTATAGATTTTTGAAAAATTTTTTGAGCTTGAATCTTGTAAAATTATAAGGGCCTACAAGCCATTATTTCATAAATTTATTGCTAAACTGTGCATTAGAACTTTGAAGGGAAGTGAGCTTTAAAATATTAGGTGATTTCAACAATTTTTCATAAATAGTGTTTTTATATCGTTTGACTGCTTCTGGGACTCCATGTAATCAGTTCTAAAGTGAAAAATAGGTTTTGATCTACCTTAATTAATTGATAATATTTTTTAGTTCAAAAAATTTCAATAAAATAAAAATTTATATTTTTGTGTATTTCAAGGAGGGAGGAGAGGTTTGTAACGATATTTTTACAACTTGTCTAAAGGGAGAGAGAAGTGAAAGAAAAGCTGAACTTAACTCTGGTGAACTATTGCTGTCGTTGGTGATATATCTTACACAGAAGTTTGATATTTTGAATACATTTGCAACGAACATCACAGAAAATAACATAGAGTATGGTTTACTTACACATCACGTTCAAATTGAAAATATTGCTCTCGCCTTCTCCTTCGGTGTTGTAGGCCTTACAGGTGTAATTTCCCGCGCTATGTCGGCTCACTCTTTGCAGCACTAATGACTGATTACTGATGATCACCCCTTGGCCAACATTATGCTGCAGTAACCGTCCCTGCGTTAAAATTACCCGCGTTAGTTCTCTCAGGCTGATAATTCAAATTACTATGTAATTTCCCGGACACGATATCTAGGTTGTCGCTTCGCTACGTCGACGAAATGAAATATAAACTATTCAAACACGCTGGTACACTACTGTTTGACACCGCCGAAAATGTTTAAAGGAAGTGAAGTGTTTTTATTTGCATATTAAGGTATGGCGCGCATTATTCCGCCTTCAATGTATGAGCGTTCCTCGGCCCGACGTTGAGAGCGTGCATAAAATCAGATGGAATCGCGTACCGTATCTTTCTAATTGATTGTACGCTTCCTCTGCACCGTCGGACTCGCCTGTTAATGCACACGTATCGAGTTACCAGCGATTTTGTTTATAAGGAGGTGTAATCTTTGCAACTATTTTACGAGCTTTTTCGCACCGTGATTTCCCACCGTGTACCGGATAATCGTTCGAGTAGAACTTATAGCGTCGTCTTTTGCTACCGTTATTGGTACGAATCAACCACCTCGACTATAATGACTGATATTAAAGTAGAGTTACGGTCTTTGCTTCCTTCGGGGTACGAAGTCTTTTTTCTTTTCATGATCGAACGCAAATTCGAGGAGCTAAGCGCACGTGTTTCACACAGAGTGATTTACGTCAATATGAACACCTTTGTACCATGAATAGGCTAGCCATGTGACAATCATGTATGATAGTTTGCCTACCATATTTGCTGAAGGGACTCAGAAATAAGATAGCCGATAGCTACAGCCAATTCTAAAAATTTCAGCAGCAGCTGTAGCCAATAGCTTAAGGCAATGCATTTAGCTTGTCACCTCTGAGTAAAGTGAGAATAATGTTTTTTAAACGTTTCTATCTAGATACCTTCATTAAGTGCAGTAGACAAATCATCATACATGAGTATCACATAAGTTGTCTAACTTATAATATAAAGGAGCAGGTATTGAGATGAAACACGCTTTCGCTATCGACAAAAAAAATTCTCGACTTGTTCGATTGGCTATCTATGGTACGATTTTTTTTCGCGTTTACCCACGCCATTTCCGCTCGAGGAGGGAAAGTACGATTTACCTACGTTGATTTTGATTTTGAAAATTCATCTGAAAACCGATTGTCGTCTCGTTCGAGATTTCTCGAATTTCTCCCCTTCTTGGGAATACGTTTCACGTTTGTGGGAAAACTTTTACAAAAGACTCGTTATTATTCAACGTACATTTCTCAGGCTCCGAACTTCCAATGCTACGGGAAAAAACTTGGTAGCAGAAAAAACGTTCCCGCCGCTTATTCCGCCAATTCCCAACTTTCGAGAAAATTTCAAATTCTCGTCTCAAACCAACTGAATGAGTATTCGCGACATTTAATAAAGAAAAAAATCCATTTATAGCTCGACGACCGAGGCCGGCAGCTAAAAAGGACCACCGTGTAACCTCGAAATTTATCCTATCGCTGAAAAGAATCTCGAGGCTTAAACCTTGGTCGTTTACTCGCATAAAATTATCAATTTTCGACGTCACCCGACGTCAACTCGAATCAAACGTTTAGCGGGTATAGACCTTTGATTCAGTCTATTGAGGAGTCTCCGTCCGTTATCAACTTCAAAGCGACCCTTTTGCAAAATGATCCATCAGATTAGAAGTACCTAATGGCGATACGTTGAAGCTTAATGCCCTTTCGCTGTAACTCTCTATTCGGTGAGGAAAACGGTACACGGTGTCGCCGTCTAAAGAAACTAAATCTTAATCTACGCTTTTGCTTTTTCTCTTCGACGAAGGCTTTTATAAAGCGTGCGATTTTTCTTCGTATAATTTCAACTGTTGTGTTCGCCTTTTCCCATTCAATTCATTACGTTATTCGCGATATCATATTTTATCCATTGTACTAATACAGTACTCGTACCTGAGCTAATACGTGCTATGTCTCGCGATCGGCTTAAAATATTCAAAATGGCTTCCGCGCTCGCATTAACGACCTACACATTTTCAAAACTTAATAGGTAAGATTGTACCTCCTTCATTTTCGACGGCGTGGATTTTATTTTCGACGTTTCGCGACAGCTACGTACGTCTTATCGCGTCGTAATTAAAAATATCGTTTAATACGCCCTCGTACTCACGTTCAGCTTCCATTCCACTTTGTACGATGGAGGTAAAGCGTTCACGACGCAGTCGAAGTATACGTCCGCGCCTTCTTTGATGCCGTCCGGTTTCAAAGAAGCGCCCAGAATTATTCTCGCCTCGGGTAAATCTGAAAACATGACCAAAACAGTTGATGTGAGACTTCTGCTCATTTTAAACTTACATGGTATGCATAGTAATTTCTCGTAGTGTTTCGTTCGAGATGAGACTTATTGAGAAATCTCGGCTTAAGTCTTGATATGTCTCATCATATTTCTCGTTTTGTGAAAAACCAGAGAAATATGATGAGACGAATTTGTTAAGAACCGCTAGATACATTAGATATTCGTAAGATACGGACGAACATGGGGTAAAATTTGTAAATTTTCAATTGAACGTCTTAAAATTCGTAAAATATAAAAACACACAGAATATCTGTTTTACTACACCAATTAAAAGACAAAAATACGCGCGACAGAACTCATCGAGACTCGAAATATACTGCGCGTGTAAGTGATTCGCGTACAATCAGCGCAAAAATCTCAGATTTTTGATAACATAGTAAGAGTTGAACTACAATTTCTTAATCAAAAATCATTTTTTAAATTACTATAATAAATTTCAAGACTGATAAATTCATTTCAACTGCATTACAATTTTTTTACATTTAAAAAAATCGATTTTAAATAACTGGAAAAGAGATTTTTACGCTGATTGAAGCCGAATCACTTGGACGCATGGTATAGTATATTTTGTGTATTTTTTGTATTTTACGCATTTAAATTTGTGAGCTTTATGTTTTCTTATTTTAATCCTTTTTTTTTGGAGAGGGGAGGAGGGAGGGGTCAGATTTGAAATTTTGGCTTGAAGTATTGTAAATGTGAATTTTCGTAATTATAAGCATTCTTCAATAATCAAAATAATTTCATCAAAAATATTAAACGAGCAGAAATATTTACTATAAATTTTGATTATTACTCGCAATTAAGTAGATCTTACGGTACTTACCATATTTTATAATCACTTTGTTACAATTAATGATAATTGATAATGTCAAAATTTACTTTGATTATGGTGATTTTGGAGTAATGCTGGTAATTACATAATAGTAAAAGTAATTTTCAGAATATTACCAACGGGTAATTACAGTAAATTGTTGATGATTATCCAAAAATTCAACATCAGGTTTATTAACTGCCAGAATATTTTTAGTAATTTTACAGCATGGAAGCGTAATCATAATAATTTCCGTAATTACGGTAATTACAGTAATTTTATGGTAATTATACCTTAATTATGGTAAATACAGTAATTACAGTAATTACAGAAATTTTACCATAATTATGGTAATGAGTAAATTTACTAAGATCATTAGAGTGTTAATGAATAACTTAATTTGGTAGCATTTACAATGATTTCTCAGTAATTACATTAGTTGGGTTTTCACATCAATTTTCAATACTTAAGAGGATTCAGAAATTCCAAAGTGAAAAGGTTGATGAGGGAAATTTGGCAAGGTTTAGTAATAGTACGTTTCTGATGATTCCATATTATATGACCAAACTTCAGTAATTCTCAGAAATTACATGAAATGTGGTAAATAAGTGATAATCATCATATGTGCATCAATTCCACTGCATTCACAATATTTCAAAGAATTCAACAGTAATCAAAGTAACTGATGTAATTTTACAGTAATTATGGTAATTATTGTGAATTTGTTGCACATAGTGAATACATAAATTTTGCAGTATTTACAGTAATTTCATAGTGATTGGCTCAATTGTTGTAATCTTCTGGTAATTTAAATGTTTCAATAACCTCATCGAAATTATCAAACTTACGGTAAATTTACCGTAATTATGGTAATGACGGTAAATTATAATTATTCTAGTGTAAATATCAGGGTGGGTTAAATTTCATTGGAGAGGGGGGTATTTTGCTGTCATTACGCTGGGTACTCTGGCATTTGAAAACAGAACAACCAAATTTCGTCTACACTTATTACCTAATAAATACATCACTTTTATATTTGAAGTATTACTAAGAATCTCTCACAATAGCCACAAGTATTGCGGTAATTTTACAATAATTACTATAAAATTTTCAAGCTTATGAGTAAATATATTAATTTTAGAGTAATTGGAGTATTTTTAGTAATTCCATCGTAATATAGGAATTACAGTAATTCAGCGGTAATTACGCTGGTTTTGATAGGTTCATGCTAATCATACATAAGTTATCAATCTAACAGTAATTACAGTATTTTGAGTAATTTCACAACAATTCGGAAAACTGTGGTAATATACTGGAAATTACGGTAATTGCAGTTTTTATAGCAACAGTAATCCTACAATAGGAATATTTTCCATAGTTTCTCAGTACTTTAGATAATACACTAATTCGAAAGTAATTATTGTCGGTATAAGTATGACGATACCAGATAATACTAACGAAAATCCAACAGTTTCAGCTTACAACCTTCATTTCTGAAAATTTAGCGAGAAAATAGTCGATGAAAAATTGATTAAACAGCATATTCGCCCACATCGAAAAAAATTTTTTCATTATCGTTTAGCCTTCACATCGCCAACATGAAATATTAAAAATTCAAATCTCTTTTTCCCCTTCTTTCGCATCAAGGTCATCGAATTGCCCATTTATCGTTGAATTTTCGATTAAAATAATCTGTCGCCGATGATCAGCGACGATGGCGCGTTACATGGTGCAAATTTCGGTCGCGTAAATGGCGACAATTTTTCATAAAGTTAACGCGACCCGTTGGCGGTTCCCATATACTCGACGCTTGATATTAGAGAAAACGTGTTTTTCCTGTGGGAAATTATCGTACTCGGTTTCCATTTTTTTACTATTTTATCAATTTTAATCATACCATACATTTATCACGATGCATCGCAACGCTACCGTTTCCTCTTATTTATCAATACATTTGTGTCTGGGTTCGGTGATGTACGAGTACCATCGATATACCGTATTCGTTCGCATACATATTGCCATAATGGGCACAAAAAGGTCGCTGTTTTCCACGAGTGCTTGGAATTAAAATTAAAAAAAAAAAAATACCCATAAATAAAAACACAACGACCCATATGACGGCGATAACTTAGCCCTAAGAAAGCGCAAATAATTTTCGGCGACTGTTGCTGAATTTATTCCAGCATAAGGCTCGTAAAAATCAAAAACAACGGTCTAAATTTTGGCGCGTTTGCCAGCCGATTAAATTGACCCATTATTCATTTTTTTCGCGCCTCTCGCCGAGTATAATAATTAAAGACGACGAAATAATGGCTAATTAAATAAGTCGACGGGTACCCAGGCCAGCGTTATGCTAACACCTGTTATAAATAATGTCGTTAAATACGTACATTATAGTACGTTGGTTTTCGACGATGGCGTAACTAAAGCCCACCGGAATCATAATGCATATTAAAAAAGTTATTCATCGGCTTTCCAAACTCCGCCACGGTATCTGAGCTCGGTTACGTCGTAACTCGCCGGCTTATTAATTTATTACCATTACATCCTATCGGGAATTCTGTTTTGTTATTCTCCTATCCATTCAGAGTATTCGAAGCTCGGAAAAAATCTAAGCAGCCTTGTCACATAACGGAAGTGGAGTTTTTACTAGGAGCTTGTTTAGATTGGCAGACAATTTTATTAATCATTTTACATCCATATTTAGTGAGACGCTGAAAACCCCCACCTGTCCCTTCCAATACTGTCTAAAAAGTTGAATTTAGGATATTCAATAATTCTGTACGGCAAAAAACGCATGAGCTCATATTTACCTATTTTCAGCTATTTGAGGCTGCCCAAGCCTTTCTTAAATTTTGACGAGACTTCATATTAATCCATTTTGACCTATAATCTGAAGGTCATATTCTGACCTTCGACAAACCATAAAATTATGCTGAGTTTAAGTTTTTGCAAGTTCATTTCATAAGAAGATGTAGAGGATTTATGAAAAAATGAATTATCAATAACTTTTCGAGAACTGGTGTTGCGACCAATCAAAATGGATTAAAATTTCACGAGTAGCATAAAAATATTGGTAAAAATGTAATTTGTGCGTTTCTGAGCGATTTTGAGCCCTGAACCGGGTGAATTTTTGAGTGTTTTCAAAAAATTGACCTGCATGAAAATGAGGTAAAATTTTGCCAATAATTTGGACACGTTGATTAATTCTTTTGAGCAATTTTTGAGGATTTTGAGCTCAATAACATTTTTGAGCATTATTAAATAATTCGCATGTGACCTATGAACGCATGAGAAATTTTGTCATAAATTCAAATAAGTACATCAACCAAAATTTCTTTTGAACAATTTCTGAAGATTTTGAGCCCAGGAAGATTTTTGTGTGTTATCAACCAATTTGCATGCGACCTATGAATGTGTAATAAAATTTTGTCAAATTTATATATGTAAACTAAAATTTGTTTTGAGCAATTTCCGGAAATTTTGAGCACAGGAAAATTTTTGACTATTATCAAATAATTCGCATGTGACCTATAAATGTATGGTAAAATCTTGTCAAAAATTCAAATGTGTCAAGCAAAATTTTTTTTGAACAATTTCTGAAGATTTTGGGTCCAGGAAGATTTTTGTGTGTTATCAACCAATTTGCATGTGTCCTACGAATGTGTAATAAAACTTTGTCAAATTTAAATGTCCAGCAAAATTTGTTTCAAGCAATTTCCGGAAATTTTGGGCCTAGGAAAATTTTTGAATATTATTAAATTATTCCCATGTGACCCATAAATGTGTGGTAAAATTTTGTCAAAAATTCAAATATGTCAAGCAAAATTTGTTTTGAACAATTTCGTAACATTTTGAGCCTAGGAAAATTTTTATGTGCTATTAAACAATTCGCACGTGACCTATAAATGTGTGGTAAAAGTTTGTCAAAAATTCAAATAGGTCAAACAAAATTTGTTTTGAGCAATTCCTAATAATTTTGAGCTCAGGAAAATTTTGGATTATTATCAAATAATTGACATGTGGCCTATAAAAGTGTGGTAAAATATCATCAAAAATTCGAACAAACCAACAAAATTTGTTTTGAGCAACTTTAGTAAATTTTGAGCACATGTCAATTTATAACTATTTTCAAGAAATTTTGACTCATGAAAGTGGCAACGAATTTTGCTAAAATTAAAAAAAAAATGAGCAATTTCAAGCTCAAAACTTGTAATTAGATAGAAATAAAGATAAAAAAACACTTTTTGAAAATTGAAAAAATTGTTGAATTCGTTACATTGGGAAAATTTTTTGATCATGACTTAAAATTTTCTCATGAAATTTTATCCTATGATGGCTCGCATAATGATTATTTCAAACTATCCAAAAATCGCTTCAATCAAAGGATCAAAATTTTCAAAAATGCTCAAAAAAAAGTGGTGAGTATTTCTGAGTTTTTGGCGAAATTCTACTCTATGCGCATAGGTCACAAGTTAACTTACTGAAAATACTGAAAAATTCACTTGATTCTGGATTCAAAGTTACTCAAAAATGCACAAATTTTCACCATTATCTTTGTGATGCTCGTGAAATTTTAACCCATTTTTATATGTCTGAACCTCAGTTCCAGAAAAATTATTGATAATTCATTTTTGGCAAGAAGAGGCGGAAATGAGGCATTTTCTCAACTTTGAAATTCGACCACAGCCTATTATACCGAACGTTTTCCATAAACTTTGGCTTCATGTGTGTGGAATGAATCCATGTATGCATTGAGTTCGTTTCTTTTGTTTCGTAGACCATATAACACTTACGGAGCCATGGTCAAATTTGACAAAAAATCGCACATCAGAGGCGCTGACACCCCATGGTGAACGTTGCCCAAAGAAGTTGACATATTTGAGTGAAGGCAGTGTCCGCTAACAAACTGTGAAAATGTTTTGTCCCCTGTCAAGTATGAAAAATGAGGAAAAAGGAGGTTTTTAGGCTTCCTCTCCTTATTGTGCCAGGGCAAATACGCCTTTTCGGTACTGTGAGACCAATGCACATAATAACCAAACTGTTTTTTTTTTTGTCGCGCAAAAAAAAAACACATGCTCGATAAACACTTCCTGTCAGTTGGACTGTAGACTATATGAATGAGACCTAAGACACAAAAATATGGAAAGCTCCCCCTCCTTGACCTTTTCTATCAGAATCAGATAGGTTGTAATAACCATCGTTTTTATTACAAACTCAGCCAAAAAAGTCCTCCAACTTCGCTGAGAATCGAATGAGCAAAAATTTTACGAAACCTTGAACCGAATTTGAAATCACCTCACATTATAAATACCCACACGTATCGCTGGACCAATTATTTTTTTCACGTCGCCGAAAATATACGCGTAAAATGTGACGCCAAGGTGAGAACGCCTTTAATGGGCATTCTGGCGAACGTGATCTTTCATTAAAATATGATTTCGTTTCAATTTATTACCCCGAAGAGCTTCCACAGTTGGATTTATTTTTTAATAACTCATTATAACCAGCTTAAGGGTGACAGATGATATTAAACGTTGAATAATTCGCCAACCATTTCCGATGACTTTAAATAGCACTTGATACGTTAAAGACACCCAACTGGTAAAAAGAAATTTCTATTTATTCCCCCAATGGTTAATTACATCGCCACTCGATGGTTGGATAATTGCGAGAAGTTCGTTCGAATGAAATTCTATTAAAAAGTTAACAATAAAGCTGGTACTCGAAATTCCGCAAATTAACTCGGTTTATTCCGTCAGCGTTGTCAAATCGAACTTCGCGTTGATGGAAAAGCTTAAAATTCTCCGCTCTAAATATTCATTACGTACGGCTCGTTCGGCGAAGAATGAGAAAAAAAACCTCGTCGAAAAATCCACTCGATAAGTTTTTCTGGCATAATTAATCCAACGTCGGGTTATCTCCATTAAACAAAATTTCAATAGCACCTACCGCCGACGCTTTATAATCGGCTTTAATATCGTTAGCGAATTCTTTTCGCTATCTCCTTTTCGGTGGTCGAAATTAAATTACCAGAATGCGGTCGACGCGGCCGCCGAGATAAAACCCCTGCGGCACAATTGAAGAAATTAAAGAATAGAACGGTTTAAAAATTAATTTCGAAATTAATCACGAATACACGAACCGAAAAGGGAGAGAGAAAAAGGCGGCAAAAAAATTTAGAATACAGAAAATATGAAGAGAATAAACGGTCGTAATTTAAATTATTATTGTCGTGTTAAACGAGCCGGTCGACTGAAAGTTTGTCTGGCGCCTGGAGTTTAATTTTTTATCATTTTTTTCCCTCCGTCGTTCGACTAATTAGCCCGAATAAACGCTGTCGCCGCCGCACCAATATTTCTTCCCAATGAGCCCGTGTTTCGATGGTGATATATAGTCGGCGATGTATTATTGAAAAGTTGACGAAAATTTAAAAGCTCTTTTTTCTCCCGCTCCGGCACACTCGATCGTAGCAGTCTCGTCGCCGACAAATATAATTTTCTTAAGTGTCGTGAACTTTTTTTTTCCTGGTCGTTTGTTTCGAGCAGGCATTGTTAAGGCTGCGAACTCCATCCTCTTCCTCGCCGATTGTAATGGTTGGAAAAACTCGTCGACGCGTGCATCGCGTACTTATAATAACCTAATCCCATCGCCCGGATTAGGCAATTGTAGCCGCATTACGAATGTCTGATAATTTGCTTAGTCGTCGCCACAACACGAACAAGGGAGAAGGGAGGATTTAAGCTACATGACGATGTAGTTTTCGAAATGAGATGATTCGGATAATACTTTTCTGGATCTATTTCGCGAATACAATAATGAAGAGAAGCGAGCAGAAAATAACGTCTACGAATTACGTCAACGATTTTTTTCCCCATTTCAGTTTCGAAAAAATTCATCAAAACTGAATGACGTAATTCACCGAAGCTGAAAATATCGACGAAAATTATAACTTCATTTATTTTGTCGCGCTCGTGTGAATTCGAATCCACAATGAACCGTTAATGTATGAAATATATTTTGGAAATTTTGCAATTACATGAAATCATCGAGTTTCCTAGGTTATTTTTAATTCTTCATTAATTTTTGATCAGAAATTTAATATTTATTAAATTCAACAAATTTATTTGACTTTTCAAATTCAATACATAAATACAGGTTTTCTTTTTTTTATCAAATTACGCCATGTACAGCTCTAGGCTAGAGGGTTTTAATTTCATGAAGATTTTTAAATTTTTTATCATATTTTCTCAGCTCCTTCAATATTTTAAACTTCTACAGAAAATTCAAAAAATTGTTTAAACGGTTGCTAAATATTTTAAAACATTCGAATACTCGATGCATCTTTATTGAATTCTTCAAATTCTTGGAATTTTTCCCTTCTGAGAATTTTCTTTTTTTTTTTTTTAGTGTTTCAATATTCCTAAAAATCGTTCAGTTTTTGAAATTCCAAGAATTTATCAATCTCCTTAATTTTTCCAATTTCTCAAAATTTTTTAAAGCACTGAAAATTTGTCAGAGATTATTCTCTTGGCTTACATTTCATACACTGTTCTACTATTTATCAACCTTCTTCGTGTACGATCACTGATAGCCACAATATATGTGAAAAACTAAATCGCACCCGCCTCCCCTCGAGGAAAAAAGAAGTAGTGGAAGCATGAAAAATCCAAATACTGTAATTTATTAGACTATTAATAAAATTATATAAAAAAATTAACCTTAAACTTTTTCACTTTTTATTTTAAAAAAATCCCTCCTTTACCAACTCCCCCCCGCCCCCGCCACCACAGAGAAAAATTAATAAAACTATTATAAATATATATATATATACATATATAAATTTAATTAAAAAAAAGAAAATTAATATTTCCCTTACGAAACCAATTATAATAGGTCTATTATAATTTTTACATAGTCTTCTTAATGAGACCAGGAACAGTTAAAAAAGATGAACTCAAATTGTTGAATATTAAATTCTCTTCATTTTAATATCCAACGTTGTTGGTTTTCATTTCATCAAAAAAAAAAAACTTCCTTGCTAACTCTCATTTTGGTGGAAACGAAAGTTAATGTGACTAAAATTGTTGAAAATTCAATGTTCTTATATTTATATCAATCTCGTTTACCATGATCAATGGCAGACACGATATACCTGAAAAACTAAAATAGCACCCCCTCGAGGGCAGCCCAAATTAAGGTCTAGGGGGAATTCCTACCACCCAATTTGTTGCAAATTTAATGTTATTTATTTTTTAAGTGTGGTATTTTTCACATAGAAGTGCTGATAAGCGAGATATTTTTAAAAAGAGAAATTTTTATGCTAGGAATTTTGGAATTAAGGGCACTTTAATAACTCAAAAAGTATGGGCTATGAGAAAAAATGCATATAACTCAATTTTTTGGAAATTTCATTAACTTTATTGTGTTGTGAACGGTTTTCACCTACGACTAATAACAGCTACAATACCTGCCAAAAACCGTATTGCACTCCTTTTGAGCACACCCTCAAATAGGTCTATATAAAATGATTCCACCCAATTTATCGCAATTTTTTTGCGCTAATATGTTATGCAATTATTTGTAAGTCTAAAGCCTTTTATTTTCGTATAAAATGTTTTCATCTACGGCCAACGGTAGCCGAGGTAATTGTAATCGAAAAATGATTAGCTCCCCCCACACCTTCACAAAATAAGACCGCAGAGAGTGGCGACAACATGATTTTTTGTACTCTCGGAGGAGGTCTTATTCCCCAAAAAACTAATATCTACCGAACTTAAAACATGTTTGAAATTTGCCACGCAATCTATATTCTTGAATTAATACCTTCTTCAACGCTAATCAATTCATTATTGAATAAATATTAATGTAAATTTCTTCTCAAAAAACGCGGTAATTTGCAAATTTGTAAACATGAGATAACATGTATGTATGTGTATTAACCTTTCTTTGGTCGCAAGGGTTATCTGGTCGCACCAGAGGAGAAAACCTCCGCAAAATGTTCTACTGGTCGCATCTATGGAGAAAACCTCCGCAAAATGTTATACTGGTCGCACGTATGGAGGAAACCTCTGAAATTTCCGATCCTGAAAATGACCAGGTCTCCCAAGATGAATCGGAAACGCAGAGTGAGCAATATGCCCTCAGCGAAAGCTGTAGCAGCGACGATGAACAGCCAATGCCATCGACCTCTCGTAGGCGGTCAAGACGCTCAGCATATGCGTGGCAACGTGTGCGACCTATCATTCGAACGTGTCATGCGGCGCCCGATCATACGCGATGGTACGATAATCATCCAGCGAACCGAAATGTCGTACCTACAGTGAACAGATTTCCACAAAATACTGCAGCTGCAAGAAATGCTGTGACGCCAACGATGGCATGGAACTTGCTCATGGGGGATGATATCACCAATCGCATCGTATTATATATGAACCTAAAAATGGAGCAATGTCGACGAAGATGTCAAAGAGAAAGAGATGCGCAAGATACTGATGTCATCGAAGTAAAAGCTGTGATTGGTCTTCTCTATATGTATGGTCTCCACAATGCGGGGCATGTAAATATCGCAGACCTCTGGGTCAATGATTCAACCGAAGTTGAGTTCTGCCGTTTGGTGATGACAGAGCGTCGTTTTCATTTAGTTCTGCGTGCTCTTCGTTTTGATAACATAGATGAGGACGTTCGTCGACGGCGTTTGGAGAACGATAAAATTGCAAAAATTAGAGATTTTTTTGAGTCATTTGTCGAAAATTGTAAACGGATGTATACGCCCAGTGATAAATTAACAGTCGATGAAATGCTTGAAAGCTTTAGAAACGGTCCTTTTAGACAGTGCATACCGAGAAAGCCAGCGAAATATGGTATCAAAGTATATTCCCTCGTGGATGCTAGAACTTACTATACATTCAATCTAGAAATATACTGCGGCCGTCAGCCACCAGGACCTTATTTTGTGCAGAACACTGCGGAAGATGTGGTGCTACGATTGACTCGCGACGTTTATGGGACAAACAGAAATGTTACATTTGATAACTTTTTCACATCATACAGCTTGGCGCAGAGGATGATAGAACAAAACTTGAGCATACTCGGCACTGTGCGAAAGAATAAACGGTTCATTCCAGCTTCGTTTCTAAAGGAAAGCAGTTTTACAGAAAACAAACGGTCCATTATAGTATACAATGATCTAGCAACGTTGGTCGTGTATCCACCTGTAAAGAATAGGGTAGTTCCGGTGTTATCAACATTTTCTAAGCATCGTGATGCCATTCCAATTCCTGAAAGAACTGTGAAGCCAGAACCAATTCTGGAGTACAACCGTTGGAAAGGCGGTATCGACACAGTAGATCGCCTCAAAGTGAACTACTCCATCGCGCGTTCATCGCGGCGATGGACGCTTACCTTATTTTTCAGTGCCCTAAATATAGCTGGCATCAACAGCCAAGTTATTCACCAGCTAAACATAAATCAAAATGTGTTACGAAGAAATTTCTTGAAGGCATTACATCAGTCTGGTCTTCGATCAAGCTTGACGTCGCGCAGCTACTCAGCGGCAATAAGTAAAAGAACAGGTACGACGTGACTGTGTAGTATATGGACCATACCAGACTGTACGAACTCCATTCCTATAATGGTATCAACTACCTACATCTATTTTCTCCCATCTATTCTCTTCTGTTCCCGCAAAGGTAGGAGTTCATTAACACAGCTAAAACTTTGATAGTAGTTGAGCATCCCCAGATGCATTTATGGAATAAGGTTAATTAATTACTCTGGTACGCAAGTTTTCTTCGCATCGAACGGTCTATATACTGTATAGTTAAAGGGTACAACTCTGTCTTTGCAGAGATTTTTTCTACTGGTGTGACCAGTATAACATTTTGCGGAGGTTTCCACCATACGTGCGACCAGTGTAACATTTTGCGGAGGTTTCCTCCATACGTGCGACCAGATAAGGAAGTGCAGAGGTTTCCTCTCTCATGCGACCAGTAAAAGGTTAAAGAAGGTAGGTATTGGTCGAATAGTATAGGATAAGTTGATCTTCCTTGGCAACATAGAGTATTTATAATGACTGGTCTATGTTCTAAGTGGTCATACATCACGCCTGTAACAACCAATCAGCAAATTGGAATGTGGTAAATTTACCTCGACTAACTCGTAAAATAAAAACACAAATCAGCTGATGATTCAAATCACAAATGAATTTTAGTCTTTCACTGAAAACTGAACGATATTATTTAGAAAGGTAGAAATGAAACTACCTACATTTCATCACATTCTAGCGTTATGATTGGTTATTACGCGCGTAACATATGACCAATTAGAATATAGACCAGTCATTATAAATACTCTATAGCAATTTTGTAAACATTGTGTTTTGGTGGTGTGAATTTAACTATACTCAAAGGAATTTAAGGACGACCGGATGTTGGTTATGCAGTGTCACCAATATTATCCATATAAGATTACAAATGTGTTGAACCAACCTTTGAATTTTTTTAACAACGAACATAACGTAAACTGCTGCTACTGCGCGTCCTGGCAAGAGAGGATAATAGAGAAGGTTTGGTTATGCACTATTACCAATGCAAAGTTATGAGTCGTGTTGCTCCCAACTTTCATTAAGCTGTTCATCGTTTCAAATTTTCAATTCATTTAATTATTCGTTTCAGAGTAGAGTAGCATGCAAAAGACCACAGGGAGAGAAATGTGGAATACTTGATCCACATTACTTCTCTAATAATTATAAGAAAAGTATGCAATGCTAGTTGGGGTTCGTAAAGGATCATGAAGTGCACAGTGGGATCTAAGAGACTCCCAAGTGTAGGTATGATTGCGTTAAGGCTAATTTCACTTTGATCCATTTCGGTCACTGATCTGATTTGATCCATTTATACTTACATTATTTGATTATAGTTTAGATCGAATTTCATCAAATTATATCTGCCCATTTTTCCAATTAAATTTGAACAATCTTTCCTGCTGGATGATCATTTATGTTGATAAATACATAAATAAGGAAAAAGAATCAAAGCTCAAGTCGAAATCGAAAATGTAACGACACCACGTGCTGCAACCCGCCAATTCAATTTGCTACCGAGCACCAACACGTTCTATCGTGTTTCACGTTCGTTGGATCACCATTACCCGAACTCCCGAATGCGTTGTACAGCGACAAGCGGAGTATAACGGCACAGCGGGCACAACACGAATAGCTCGTGCGTCTCGCCGACCGTGGCGAAAGTAGGGGTCCCTCTTCACGTCGCCATCCTAGCTCGCAGAATGCGGTCAGGAGTGGGAACGAGACGAGAGCGAGAAACTCGCATAACATTGGCACCAAACGAGCCGTCGGCCCTAGTATTTCTCGTTTTCGTTAGCAACGCTTAACTCGTCGCCATATTTGTTTGACGTTCGCGATGTGAAAATGAGTGGTAGTGGTAGAAATACCGAATTATTAATCAATCTAATTAAACCTAATTCATGCCTGTATGATACGATGCACGATGATTACAAAAATATCCAACTCAAGGAAAGTATATGGGCAAAAATCGCCAAGGAGTTGAACAAAGATGGTACGTATGTTTACTCGTCCGTATATTACGTTTGTATACACGTGCGACAGTGCGCGGTCGTGTTTCTGCGCAACCGTTATATCGGTCGAGGTTCAGAGGCGTTGGTTGCCGCGCGTTTTCGTCTTCATACCTCGTCATCCGGTGTATTAATCACGATTACGAATTCTTACTCTTCTTCATTCGCACGTCGCCTATTATTTTTGTTTTACGTATTTTCACTCTTTATTTTGCAGTCAACCAAGTCAAATCGGACTGGAAAAAGATCCGAGACTGTCATCGCGACGCAGTCAAACGACGTCGACTTCTTTCCAACATCAAAGATCCCAGCACCATTAAAAAGTGGAAATACGAAGATCATATGGAATTCCTACTCGATTTCATGACCACTCGAAGACGCGAACCATATTTTGAGAATAATGTCGCCAGCACATCCGATAATGATAACGAAGATTTCGTCGTTCTCACAGAAACAACTTTAGAAAATCACAGTACCAATTCAGAAACAGATTATGTCTCCCTTTCGCTTCCCAAATTGAATCAAAATTCGTCTTGTCTTCCAAAATTCTCGCATTTATCCAAACAACATAACGATAGTTTATCGGAAGACGCTCTGGATTTTTTTTTCAACTCCATGTGCGCCACTACTAAAAGGCTACCTCTCAAATATCAGTTGCAAATTAAAAAAGAAATTTTCGAAATTGTTACGCGTAACGAGGAGACAGCTTTTCAATGCGATAATTCTTCCTGAAATGATGGTTGAGAAATTCTTCTTTTTGTTGTGATTTTTGTTTTGTTTGTTGCATAAATATTTTCATTTTGTACGTATTTTTTAACTTTATAATTTTATTTTTTTAGTAAAATGATGATACATTTTTTCTACCATTATTATTTCTTGGCGGGGATCTGAGAGGTAAATGCAATGGAGGAGAGTTTTGGCTCAACCTGAGGAATGTTTCGAAAAATTCAGGATACAGGTTTCCTCTTGGTCACTAAACCAGATTTCATACAACAACTCATCGCCTCGACCCACTAGGTACCTTTTGCTATTTTGCTTTGCTTACTGGTTTTTGTTGTTTTTAGCTGAATTTTTAATAAAAACGATAGCCTATTACAGCCTAGCTGATCTAGGAAAGGGGGTCGAGGGAGGGTGGGGTCTTCAAATCTTTATGCTTTAGGTCATTTATAATCACCTGGCAAATGCCCACCTTTTCGGTATATCTTATTCATATTTTCTTCCACGTGTAGTTCTGGCGGGTATTCATAAGATTTGCTCAAAATTTGACGAGAGACTCTTCTTAGAAATGCAAAAAAGGAACTTTTTCGTTTTTTCAATACATCTCAAAATGGCGGATCAGTCAAATTTTGATAAGTTGGAGAAAAAGAAAATACCTCAGAATTTTTGTTCTTTATCTCATGAAAGAGTGAGTCAAGGACACCAATACATCCAAATTTCAGTTTTCGAAGTGCATTAGGATGGGAGTTGGAGTAAAAACAGCTTTTTGAAGAAGTTTTGAGTTATGAAATTTCTTGAATCTTCCATATCCAGCGCCGTGCAGAGAAAAACCGGGCACAGGAGGAAAAGTCATAAGAGGAACAAAAAAAAAAGGTTGTGGAGGCAAAGACAGATTTTTATCCCCGATGCGTCAAGGCGTTGAGGCCAAGTCGCGGACCCTCAAAAACAACTTGGCACGGGGAACCCCCCTTTCCCCCTCTGCTCGGGCCTATCCATATCTCCTTACCCAATGAATCTTTTTTCCGATTCCAAGTTGATTTGAAAACCCCCTACTCTTCTACACAATTGGGTTTCTGAAAGTTCATGATTGGAAATGTATCGGGCAGGTATAGAGGAGCTGTTTGCTCATGGGAGCCGTGCGCTTAGGTTACAGCTGACTGGTGTTGGCATTCTCCTTCAAAGAGGGACGTTTGGAGGTCGAAAGGTAGTAGCTTAATTCTACGCTAAGGCTTGCGGAGTCGCTCCTTCAACCAGAGTCGCCTGATCACCCGCCACATGTATAATAGATGCTCAGGGTTGGAGAACGAGAGGGGGGATCCGGTCGATCGCTGATGTGCTCAGGGGACTCAGCTGGATGGCCACATCTGCATGTTGGGGAGGAACGTATCCTTGACTTATGAAGGTAACTCTCCAAGTTGCCATGCCTAATGAGGCTTGACTGACCCAAAAATCCAACCCAATGAATCTAGATAGGTTAAACTTTGTGAGTAGAGTAAGTTGATACCCAGAATGTGACATCTTGCATTTGGGTCAAAAGGATGGCAATTGTAAAAAGTTGAGTATAGCCTGAAGAGCCTCAAGTGGCTGTTCTCTGTTAAAGCTCAAATTAATGAATTTCAATTTTAATTTCATTTATTATTTTTAAGAATTTAGTCCCAGTTATTGAGAGCAACCTTTGAGGATTTGAGGTGTACATCGAAACAATTCCTTCCAGATTGAAATTTGGTATATGACATTTAAAGAATCTGATTCTTTTGCCATGATTCAGTTGAAAAACCATAAAAAATGTGGCTTCTCCGAGAGTTATACCAATAGAGTATGTTTTTAGCTCTAGGTGGAGGGTGAATGCTGGTGCTATAACAAAAGGGAGCAATAGATAAAACTATACAAAATGTGGTTTCTTCATGAGCTATAAACCAACAGATACACAATAAATGAACAAATTTCTCCATATGTACTAGATAGAGTCCAGATACTTATATTACACTTCAACTTCATAATAATCACTTCCATTTAAAAATCGCTAATAACTGGACCATTAATGATCTTCATCCATCACTTGTGAAATTAATTTATTGACATATGTAGTTAAAATCATTTGTGGGTCAAAAATATTTCCAATGTTCTAACAATTATTACTTATTTTCACTTACAATTGATCTCCAGTTTCCAGCCATTTTCTAGAACATCTTGAGCTTCTTTACTCATGAATGGATTTTCAGCCCTACACGACAAATGTTTCCCAGTATCCTCCTTGCTGGGTATGAAGGTTAATATACTGGTGGTAGTGTTACCATCGGAGGACGTCTGAAAAAAAAATTAATCAATAAAATTAAACATCATAAAATTCTATTCTAAGAAAACTGTTAAAACATGAATATATTGCTACAAAATGAAAATTAAACTTATCACTAGACCTTTATCATCACATACCACCTTCTCTTTACTTGAAATTCCAATTTTTAAAGAGACCCAGTGGCGGCGATAAGCGGAAGCAGAGATGGCGCCCATTCAACGGGGGGCGCCATACGCCTCGCCCCAAAATACTCTTAGTTGAAATTCTTTTTTTCAACCTGTATGTTCTTGAAGAATGAAGGAAAATCACCAAATAGGTACAAATCTTTTTTGAGTAGGGCACCTTCTTCCATTTTGCTTACGGGCGAGAAAATCGTATCTTCGCCACTGAAGAGACTCCCATGAAGTAAAAAGTTCACGACGAAAGGAAACACATCGTAAAGTCACCGCTATGTGAAAATGCTACAACACACTCACTTGATTCATTCAACAATATGTAAAGTTTGCAGCACGCGTTTCACTTTTCGAAACTTTCTAATTAGCGAATAGTGGAAAGGATAAATATTAACAGGTTGAAAACTGAAATCTTTCTTTTAAAGTTACTCGAGCGTCAAAATTTCAACGATATATCAGAGAAAGCAAATTTTCGCTTAAAAGGTACTCTCGAAGGAATACCTCTGTATTATAAGGTATAAAAACACGCGCGCTTACAAAAACTTATTCTTCCTCAAAACTTAATTCTTTTTACTCACATTCGCAGAAATATAATTCACTTCTAATCACACCTCAGGCGTCGATTTCTCCAAATCTAAAGCCCAAAGCTTTGATGTCGAGCTGAAAACGGGCTCGAGGCAACTCAACTTTACGCAGTCAAAATTAGTTTAAATACTTAGATGTTTCAATTAATCAACGACGCGAACGAGTTCGTCTATAAAAGCATCAAAGGTACGGGTAATTCGTGTTTTCACGTATTCAAGAAAAGAATGTAAAGTCGAGATAATTTGCTCATTTTCGAGACGCGAACGCGAGAAAGATCAAATTACAAAACGTGGGCTTTCAACTCATTTGACAACCTTGAAATTTCACCGTTGTTTAAATTTAAAGTTCGCCGTCCTATGTCGAATGCGAAAACGCGAGAAAATATTAGCTATATGTTTGCCAACTTACGAGTTTCGAGCTGTCAAAATGGAAATATTAATCCCCGAGGATGTGAGCTTTGGTTTGCGAGAAACTCGTGTCGAGAAATCCTGCGTTGTTTACAAATTTTATACTTACAGTAACATAATTTTAGCTTAACATTATATAATTACGTGTTTCATGTAATCACCACGATGACGGATTAGTCTCACTACTTGAAAAAATATCGTCGAATTAAATCTAGTATCATGTAATGGAATTCAGTTGTATCTAAGTTGGATCCATTTTTTACTACATCTAATTTTTTGAAATCAGATAGAATTTGATAACAATAGATCAACTTTTTTTAATCAAATTTAATCTAGTCAAAATTTGAATCAAATGAGATATAACTTTTCATGAGCATAAATAATTTTAGATCTATTCTCATCCAATGAAATTTAGCTAGATAAATTTGTATCACAGTTTTGACTGCATCAAAAATTTGACGTGAAAATTCAATCCAATGATACCAAATATCGGATCTAATACTAGACCAAATTATTCGAAATCAGATACAATTTGATAACAGTAGATCAAATTTTTTTAATCAAATTTAATCTAGTCAAAATTTGAATCAAATGAAATATAACCTTTCATGAGCGATAAATAATTTTAGATCTATTTTCATCTAATGAGATTCAGTTAGATAAAGTTATATCACAGTTTTGACTGCATCAAAAATTTGATGTGAAAATTCAATCCAATGATATCAAATATCAGATCTAATACTAGGTCAAATTATTCGAAATCAAATACAATTTGATGACAATAGATCAACTTTTTTTTTTATCAAATTTAATCTAGTCAAAATTTGAATCAAATGAAATATAACCTTTCATGAGCGATAAATAATTTTAGATCTATTTTCATCTAATGAGATTCAGTTAGATAAAGTTATATCACAGTTTTGACTGCATCAAAAATTTGATGTGAAAATTCAATCCAATGATATCAAATATCAGATCTAATACTAGGTCAAATTATTCGAAATCAAATACAATTTGATGACAATAGATCAACTTTTTTTTTTATCAAATTTAATCTAGTCAAAATTTGAATCAAATGAAATATAACCTTTCATGAGCGATAAATAATTTTAGATCTGTTCTCATGTAATGAGATTTATGTTATTTAGATAAAGTTGGATCACAGTTTTGACTGCATCAACTTCGATATGAAAATTAATCCAATGATATCAAATATCGGATCTAATACTATTTAAATCAAATTATTTGAAATCAGATACCATTTGATAACGGTAGATCAACTTTTTATTTTCATTAAATTTAATCAGGGCAAAATTTGAATCAAATGAAATATAACCTTTCATGAGCGATAAATAATTTTAGATCTATTCTCAGTTAAGAGTTGAATCAAAGTTGAATCAAAGTGTTATAACTTATAACTGCATCGAATCTGTTACGAGAATTGAATCCAGTGATATCAAATATCAAGTCTAATACTAAATAAAGTTATTCGAAATTACATACAATTTGATAACAGTAGATTAATCTCAGAATTTGCAATTTTTGATTAATTTAAGTTTTCAATTTTTTTTGGTGGGGGTTAGGAGAGATCAACAGAGTTTTGATTTTCAGCTTTCGACGCTTAACATAATAATATCTGCTTCGAGTTTTCCAATGTACTAATTTTGAATTTCAAATTTATTTCATATTTTTACTTCTTGAGTGGGGGAGGGGGAGAGAAAGCAAAATATGTAACACTTGTTCAGTTGGAGTTTTCGAGTTGGTAGTTCAAATTTTGACACTTTATTGGGAGGGTGCGTGATTCAAAATGTGGAATTTCAGATTTTCAAATAAGTACATCATGAAGTATTAGTTTTTTAGCTGAGTTTTTAACAAAATGATAGCTATTACAGCCTACCTGATTTGGGAAGGGAAGGGCGGGGAGGGTGGGGTTTTCAAATCTTTGCGTTTCAGACCATTTGTAATCATCTGGCAAATGTCCAACTTTTTGGTATATATATATATATATATATAGATTTATCTATGGATAAAGTGGCATCATTTTTCGTCGTCTACAGGTAAAGTGGCATCTTTTTTACAAAGTGGCATCTTTTTTTTGATGCCACTTTACCATCACATTGCTCATCGATTCAGCTTGTGTCATGACGTCACTGGTGTGGTTATTTGGGTGATGCCACTTTACCACTAATATTCTATTTTTCATACAAAAAAATTTTTTTCGGTCTACGGTCGTAGTAGCCTCATTTTTTTGATGTTTACAGGTAAAGTGGCATCATTTTAAAAATTTGTTTCAAGAAAACCTATGAATTATACATTCCGTTCGCCATTGTGGTGTCGTTAATGTGACATTAGATGCACTTCTGAGGAATGTGCAAACTGATGCCACTTTGACCATAGATCACTATATATATATATATATTTTTTTTCCCCACGCGTAGCGCCGGCGAGTATTCATAAAATTCGCTCAAAATTTGGTGAGAGGACTCTTCTTGAAAATGCGCAAAAATAGTTTTTTTTTTTTTCGATAAATTTCAAAATGGCGGATCACTCAAATTTTGAGGGGGCTGGAGAAGGGGCAAATAGCTCAAATTTTTCGTTTTTGATTTCATATGAAAGAGTGAGTCACGGATACTAACATATCCAAATTTCAGCTTCTTGAGTGCATATTGAGAGGAGTTAGATCAAAAAACGGCTTTTTGAGGAAGTTTTGAGTCATGAAATTTCTTGAATCTTCCATATCTCCCCACCAAATCAAGTTAAAGAGGTCAAATTTTGTGTGTGAGGTTAGTTGGTGACCACAATATGACCTCTTGAATTTGGATCAAAATGGATTCAAAATGGCGGATTATCAAAATTTTGAGTAGAGCTTGAGGAGCCTCAAGTTGGTAAAAATGTAATTAATATGAATTCATATGGTTATTGGGGATAAGTTGTATACTATATCCCGAATTCACTTCCATACATGATGTTGGAGGGGGGAAGGCGGGGTTACCAACCTAAAATAGTGGTGGGGGTACAGGAGGGGTCGAAAATTTTTTATTGCTGTGTCATATGATAAAATGAGCCCAAGTGACAAACGTATTTTGATTTTAGCTTCCTCAGTGATTTTGGAGGGGAGTTAGAGCAAAAAACGGCTTTTGGAGGGGAAATTGCTGCAGGAAATTTCATGAATCTTCCATATCTCATCACCAAATCGGCCTAGAATGGTCAAACTTTGTGTGTATGCACTTGCAAACAACCCTCTGTGTTTGCTTTTTTCGACCTTCATAAATTACTCGCTTTGCCAGATGGTTTCGTAGCGCTCGGTATTTTTTCGAGTTAGAATTTTTTTTTTGCGATGATGTTGGAATTTTGCTATTAGCAACGGTGGTTAGTGCGCAGTAGAATTTTGATAGGTCATGACGATGTATTACTCCATCATTTTTCAAAAAAAAAAAAGTAAGCAGCTATGCCTCATTACTGCAGCTGAGTTTTTAATTACGGTTCGTTCAGATTTGCGAATAAGATTGCTGACCCCTTCATGTCTACAGGCCATATCCACTACCAAGTCTGACAATCTATACCTTACCACTTCCACAACCACTTGAGAAATTGAATTAAGAACAAATTTAGTATTTCTTGCCATGCAATAATCATATGAATACATATTTTTCCAATAATAACTACTCGAGGCACCTCAAATTATCCTCAAATTTTTTGATCCACCATTTTGGATCCATTTTGATCCACATTTCAGAGGTCATATTCTGATCATCAGCTAACACGACTTACCAAGTTTGACCTTTCTAGGTCGATATGGTGAGGAAATATGGAATATTCATGAAATTTCCTATAGCAATCTATAGCAATTTCCCCTTCAAAAGCAGTTTTTTCCCGAATTCACTTGAGAAGCTAAAATCATAATAGGTTGGTCATTTGAGCTCATTTTATCATATGAAACCACAATAAAATATTTTCAATCTCTCATGCACCCACCACCACATTTTCAGGTCGATAACCCCTCATTTCCCCTTCAACACCATATATGGAGGTGAATTGGAGGTATATTATACTTCTTATCATTAATAATCATATGAGATCATATAAATTGCATTTCTACTAATTTGAGGCTCCTCAAGCTATACTCAAATTTTGATAATCCGCCATTTCGGATCCATTCTGACCCAAATTCAAAAAGTCATATTTTGGTCACCAACCAACTTCACACACAAAATTTGTTCTTTTTAAGTTGATTTGGTGAGGAGGTATGGAAGATTCAAGAAATTTCATGACTCAAAACTTCCTCAAAAAACCGTTTCCTGCTCTAATCCCCCTCCAAGTGCACTTAAAAAGCTGAAATTTGGATATGTTAGTGACCGTGACTCACTCTTTAATTTGAGATCAAAAACAAAAAAATTGAGTTATTCGCTGTTTCTCTAGTTCCTCTCAAAGTTTGAGTGATCCGCCATTTTGAAGTGTATCGAAAAAACAAAAAATATGTTTTTTGTATTTTTAAAAAGGGTCTCCCACCAAATTTTGAGCGATGCCAAATGATTACATATAGTCTAAAACGCAAAAATTTGAAGACCACACTCTCCCTACTGTTTTCCCAAATCAGGTGGGCTGTAATGGCTATCGTTTTCATTGAAAACCCAGATAAAAAAAAATTCAACTGAAACGTTATTTTTCACCTATAAGTATTTATATCGATATACGCGCTACTAATGACTGGCGTTTTGCATTCTCTCTCGAGACCACATTACGACGCATGGAGTGAGTCGTACGCGAGGTTTATTTTCGCCTCAGTACCGTTTCATTTGCACTCCGACCACGATCTTGCGTATATGAAGTGAATGTCAAGCGCGCCAATAAAAGTGAAAAATTACTCGAAATTACTGAATCGCTTGTTCGATTATTTTTCTCATCCAACGACGTCGCAATAATAACATCGAATACGAGACCGGCAGAATAAAAAGCGACTTTTTCGCCGCAAATGCATCCAACCGGCGAGTAAAGCACTTCTATACTGCGCAAATAGTCGTCTCGTAGGCGCGAATTAATATACCGCAAACGACCAAATAATACCGCCACGCGTACCTATATCGTGTAATTCCGTAGACCTGAACTAGAAAACTTTTTTCACTACTTTTTAATGATGTTAAATTCGTATTCGAAAAACTTTTTATTTAAGGAACACAACGACCAACTATCTTTCCCTATTTTCATCGAGTCCGCCGCAAAAAAAAAAAGGTCCTGTGGAAAGTTTACCGAAAAGTCTTCGCTATTGTGGGATCGGTATTTTACATCGAATATATTGTTATAAAACTAGCCATATTCGGTCTCATTCTTCGTTCTATTGTTGCGCAAAATGTATTTGGAATTTTTTTCTTTTTCTTTCAGGCTCGACGATTAATATCGACAAAAGTTGAAATATTGGTAATGCGCGGTCCATGAGCCGGCGAGCGGCTACTTTCCGCGTTTCCTTCGCATTGTGTTTTCGTCAATGTACTCGCGTATCGTTCCTCATTTCTGTTACCGAGACGAGCCAACCACGCACGTTAATATTAGATTGGTAAAGTAATCTTTATGGAAAGCTTCAAATAATCCGGCGATTGAGGCTAAAACGCAAGATGTTTCAATTCGGGGGAGGGGGAAGGGTAAAGGGTCGCTTACAATAATAAAAAATATTTGCTACGTAAAAATTATTAATCAAGTTTCATTGGTAAAATGTAACAAAAAACTACTACATTTTTGATAAACAAAAAAATCTTAAAAATAGACTATGAGAACAAATACACAGACAAAATGATGCGTGACTTAAAAACTAAATGTTAAAAGATTTACATGCCGCGAATTTTTGAAAAATTCTTCCATTACATCGGCAGAATCACAGGAGCGTAAGTAAGGGGTGGATGGGGGCAGCTTCCTCCCCAGGTGTTTTGAAAAGTTGGGAAATTTATAATTGTTGAACACTAAATTGGGAACTTGAATTTTTTGTAGAAGTCAATATTTTATATTCTTTTGGGAAAATAAGAACTCGAATACATTCGAATTGATGCCAGCTTATATCATGTAATGCGCACAACAGACTATTCGCGATAACCGAAAAATTTTCAAACTTCGCGAATCACGACGAACGGTTGCAGTGCAGTTGTACGTATTAAATCATGCTCAGGTTCCGTTCTCCAGGTGCACGGATAGATAGACACATAGACAGACAGACAGACAGATCACAACATGTAAATTAATAGTGTTGGGAATAATCGATTATTTGAGTAATCGATTAATCGAATTTCGATTATTCGAATTCTCGATTAATCGGATCTAGATTATTAAAATAATCGATTATTAATCGATTAATCGATTTTTTGTTATATTGTCTATGCTCTGTAGTTATAACATTTATGGAACACAAGTGAATAAAGGATAAAATTAAAATTTTTTCTATCAATTTTTTCAATCTCTTGAAATATTTCCTCGAAATTTTTTGCAATCCAAAGATTTTTTACAACATTTTTATATCTATTTTGAATTTTTTTTTATCGATTTTTCAGCATTAGAAATTTTTTGCACCCAAAATTTCTTCAGATGTTTTTTCAATTTTATACTTCATCTAATTTTTTTTCAACCTAGAAATTTTTTTAAAATTTTTTGCCAACTTTGAAATTTTTTCAATAAAATTATGGCGTTAAAAAATGTTTCTAAAGTTCAAATAAATAAATAAATGTGATTGAAAATAATTTTGAAAAAAGCATTCAAATTTGAAACAAAACTGTAAAGATTGTTGGTTGAAAAAATATTGAGAAAAATTTTTTGCTCGAAATAAATTTTGAGAAAATCAGAAAAAAGATTTGAGTTGAAAAAAATCTTGGAGATTTAAAAAAATTTGGAGAAAATTTGGAGTTGGAAAAAATATTTAGACTTTGAAAAATCCCAAATTTCATTTTTTTTTATGCTGTGTTTAATTTAATAAAAAATGAAAAACATTTATTTAAATTAAACAAAAATAAAATAATTTATTCAAATTAATTACAAACACAAAATCATCTATTCAAAAATGACAGTATTTATATCAAGCTGCAATTCTTATTAAAAAACACAAGCATATTTAAAGTACGTGATGAGATACGATTTCATCGTATTATTGAAATGTCTTCACAAAATGATTATTTTTTAATAAAAAGTTTTTTTTTTTCAGAAATATCGAAGCATTATTGAAAAAAACATAAAAACTGAAAATTGGCCAATTAATCGATTATTTCATAAAATAATCGATAAAATAATCGATTACTTCCAATAATAGATAAAATAATCGATTAATCGATTCTTCCGATTATTTTTACTGATAATCGCCCAACACTAAATTAAGCCGCTGCCACTGCTCACTAAGCCAATAATCCAGCGATTTTTTTCTGTGCATTGTACACCTGCTGTATGTCAGTACTTTTTATTAACTTAACTTGAATTTTGAAAAATGAATAAAAGAAGAAAAGGAAAACGATACAAAGTGCAGTGTTGTTTGTGCGATAAAATTTTTAACAACGACTACAAAAAAGAACATGAAAAAACTGCGCATGACGGCGCTCATTTGTACCTAATTATTTTGTAATTTACACCATTTCTCATATTTAAAAAAAGAAACGAAAAGTCGTAAATTTTGTCAAAAAAGTTGGGAATTTCATTGCAAAAAGTTGGGATTATTTCATATTCCCCCCTCCTGAAAAATGATTTAGTTACGCTCCTGGCAGGATCTACTTCAACATCCTGATGGATATTCAAGGAAGCCAAATCATTTAACATATTTTCCTGCATTGCAGATCTTAGATAAGTTTTAATTCGTGGTAATGTAGAAAACGATATTTCATTGCTTTATTCAATCGTTACGAGTAGATATAATTGCTGTTAGAGAAAGATGAGTGATTGCAAACATCCAATGCGTCAAATATATTTAAGATCTTTGAATTTTTAATCTTTCGCCTCAAGATTTCCATTTAGTCGACCAACATTTTTACGAGAATCATTAGTGTGATTTATCAACTGAATTGAAAAAAAAAAAAAAAGGTAGCTATTACAGCCTACCTGATTTGGGAAGGGGATCGAGGGAACGGTGGGATCTTCAAAGTTTATTATCTCTCACCACAAGTTCCCAGAAAATTCAAATAGCATTTGGACTTCACCAACTGTCAAGAATTTATTCATTTCTGTTCCAAAGAATTCCATATAGTCTAATCTGCGTAGCCTGGAGGAAGTAATAGGAAAAAGTCATGTATACCCTCTGCTCAGTAAAAACCTCGTAAACTCCCAAATTACACGATTACTACGCCTAAACATCACAAACTACTCGAAGCTATAGACTTTCCACCCTTTAGATGGAATTTTCCGTACACCTTGGAACATAAAAAACCCTTAGTCGCTGGCGTTTCGATTACGTGTAGAAAATATCGGATTTCACGTTCATCTCGAGCCAGATAACAGGGTATCTTAGTACACTGCGAAATATTTGATTATCTATTCTCGCCGATAGCTCTAGTCTATGTTACTCAATGTTTATCTTGGTTGGCGGAAAAAGCGGCGAAAAAGATCGTGCTTCGAATAGACAACGCGTGTTTCTACCGTCGGTATTTAACCAGACGAAAAATGCCTTCGAATACAGAAAATACCGTGTATTTTCTCATACCGCTTCATCTCCCAACTCGTACATCAATTCGAAGATCTTTATCCGCAGCCTTAACGCGGTTTAAGTGTCTAATTAGACGACGTCTCGGTTTAAGAGATGATGAAAATAATGTCTTAAAATCATCATCAAAGTACTTTTTTGCGACGTCGAGCTGACTTGCTCGACGCTGGAATTTGAATTAAAACGGATTAACTTGTTAACTGTGTACTCGATGGAAAGATAAATTAGCAAAAAGACCCCGCTGGCGTTTTATAACGCTGAAAATGTTGGCAAATGTTCGGGGTTTTTGTATAACAAACCGAACGACTAGTGCCGCGAAAGCTGCAAAAATATCTCGCCGACTATTTTAATTACGTTAAAACCTCTCTCGTCGTACGGATGGAAACCATCAGTCATTGGGATTAAATTTCTTAAAATCGTTTCTTTTTTCCATCTTTTAATGTAATTAATTTTAACAATTAAATTCCCTGGTCCGCATCTCGAACGATGAAAAAACCCAGTCTCCAGTTTCTATTATACAAGATCAGGATATCCTTCGCGTACCGCAGGAAATAACGCGAAATTTTTTTCCTCTTATAACACGAAAGAACAGCGAAAGAAACCGACGAAAGAAGAATAACAAAAATAATACAATTTTTCAACGACAACTGCGCTCGAAATACGATGTTCGCGGGTATAAAGAAATTCCGGCTGGCGTTTTCAAAGAAGAAAAAAATCCAATAAAACGAACGAAAATCGCGAAAAATATCAAAAAGAAAAAATTCTTCGAATATCGTCGCCAACGCCTTTCCCTTCGCGGTAATTGCGTCGATATTGACGGTCAAAATTAGCGAGCTTTTTCCAAGGTGCTTCGCTACTTTTCCTCCTTAGTTACGCTCTAGTGATCGTATCACGGCGCCTTTGGTTTGTCGTTTGACGGAAAATAGGTCGAGGTGGATTACGATCAGAGATTTTCACCAGCTACGGGATTCCATTACACGAGCGAATTAACTGGCGAATGTTTAGGGCGCAAAATGTACATAAATTCCTCTCGGGGATTTCGCGGCCGCCTACGTCGGTTTCTCTGGAGGGTTATTACCGCGTATTTCCATTCGTGTACTAATCTTGAGGTTTTTCATGTATAAAAATACGCCACAATTACAACCACTTGTTTTAGAAAACGAACCTTATTATCTTTCAATTTCACCGGCTCGTTTTTCAACTAATCATTTCGTCCAGCCAATACGAACAAATTGGAAAACGTCGGTTTGCGATTTCGTCGTGTACGTTATTAACTTCGTAATTAACCCGAACTAGCGAAATTAAATCGTTAAGCCGAGGTAATAGCGTCACGGCGTCATCCGCGTATTTACCTTTCATTCAACAGGTCTACCTAAGCTTCGAATAGTAAATATCGTCGATGCAATTTAACCAGGTTATGTGGAAAATTCTTTCATACTCGTAGAAAATGGAAAACGTCGAGCTTTATTTTCACTAGAGGCGGTTTCACTTCGTTTGTATTATATTTCTATTAGAACTCGATCGTCGTTGTATCGATAGAGTCGGATAAGTGTATCGACAAAAAGATATTGAGCCTCTAAAACCGAGAATAATTCCGCTTAAGTGGGATTACCATTCGATATCATTCGACGTGTTTGCATTGTTATGGGGGCAAAAAACACGCAATTTCGTGACGGGAAATTTCTTTTAAAATAATCCTTCGCTCTATGCATCGTGTTGGCTACGTAAAAAATCAGCTATGCGGTAAATTTTCGTAAAAGATCGCGCATAAATTTTCCATATATGGAACGTGGAACGCTTAGACACAAAAACAAATTATTTATCCATATCACAGACGACCTGCTCGAATTAGGTTGAAAAATTATTTATTAAGAATTACTTTTACTATAAAAACACCATACAATTGAAAAATTAAAAATTATGCTAACGAGTTCCGGCAATATGCCACCTTTAGAGCTCAATATTTCTAAACGCCCGATTACAGTAGTTCAAGCAATCACTCATGCATTCAAGTAGATAAGATTGCATATTGTTTTTTTAAAGGGATTGAAATTTTCATCATACAGCGTTCCAAAAGGGTGGTGCTAGATTGACGAATTTTCAGTCCAAAAGAGTCAAATGTTCCTTTACTTTGACTCCGATTCCATTCAACTCTTTGAGTTTAGCTCTTTACTCGTCAATGATGATAATAATAGATAATAAACATCACAAAAATTATCATTACTTCATCTGCTAATGAAATCAGGGACGTACCGAAAGGGGGGTGAGGGGGGAGCTTCCCCCCCTTGGCATTTGGAAAGTTGGTAAATTTGGAGTTTTAGCGTAAAAAGTTGGTAAATTTGGAGTTTTAGGGTAAAGTTGGTAAATTTGACCACTTTTGCAGTATTTAAATTTTTTGAAGACTATCAAGACTGTGCATCATATTTTTTCGTAGAGCAAAAAAAAAAAAAAAAAAGGTCAACAATTGGTAAAATTTCATGGTATTAGTTGGCAATTTTTGGTTTTCTCCCCACCCCCCCCCTGAAGAAGGTCTTCGGTACGCCCCTGAATGAAATAAGTTTCTCTCTATATATTAAAATCAAAATGAAATCGGTGTTGAGATGCGCGCGCGTCCTTGTTTTCAATAGCAGGCATAAAAGGTATATAAAGCAGTGTTGTAGAAACAAACCAAAGAACGAGAACGAAGAACAACAAGAACGGAGAATTTTCATTGTTCCTGAGGAACAGGACCAAGAACGAGAACATGAAAGTGATATATCTGAAAAACAAAGAACAGAACGAGAACAGAATATTTTCAAACTGAAAGATCGAAGAACAAAACGAGAACCAACTAATGAACAATGTTGAGGTACAAAAACAAGAACAAGAACGATGTAATTTTTTGTTGTTCTTCGCTCTTTTGAAAGTTCATGATTTATTATAAAATTTAAATTAATAGATATCATTAGGGGAAAGAGAAAATAAGTGCTACATATACCCATATAAGTAATTTTTTTTTTTAATTATTAGCTTCAATTAATTAATTTTCAATTTCAACAACAACATAAACTATAAACACACTATCAAAAAAAAGAAAGAAAGAAAGAAGGAAAAAAAGAACAAAAGAAAAAGTTGAAGAACGAGAACAGAACAAAGAACGAACAAGAACGAGACCATAAAGGATTGAAAGAACAAAGAACAGAACGAGAACAACATTGTACAGAATTAAAAGAACGAAGAACGGAACGAGAACAGTTGAAACATTGAGAATAAGAACGAGTTAGGAACAGGATCAAATGACTGGGTCTTTCCAGGAACAAGAACAGACATATGTTCGTTCCTACAACACTGATATAAAAGATAGCAGATATGCAAAGCAGAAAAAGGTTGAAAATTTTAATAAAAGCCTTGTACAATTTTACATGAGAAAGGATAGTCATAAGACTATTTTGAATAGCAGGTATACAAAAGAAATAAAAGGGTGATAAATTTTAATAAAAGCTCCATATATGGGCAAGAATTGCGAGCCTCAAAGGACAAGGAGGCAATCCCAGTGAAGGGAGGAATGCCGCTGGGGTAGCCCCCTAATATAATGAAAAAATGTAAAAGCCCCTTATTCAAAGTTGGCCGCCTCTTGTAGAAGCCTCCTTCTGACATCATCACGTCATTATGGTGGGGTAGATCTAACTGTCTATAAAAGGTAATGCCGGCCCAGTAGTCGAACATTAGTTGTTGAGACCGCTTCGGAGACACATGGTAAATTACTAAACACTACCACGTTAATATTACCACGTAATTTGAACCAAGTCTAAAGTCGCTCCAACTTCAGCGTTTGACTCTGGAGCAGTTCTTTAAACCAACTCCGACTCAAATTTGACTCCAGAGTCATCAATGAAAAATATTGTTCTTTCAATTTATCGAGACTTTCTGGTAATTTTACAAGAGAGGTGTAACACTGCTTTTCCATCTATGCGAGTAATTTATTAGCTAGTATAGCAATTCTAGTCAAATCAGAGTCGACCAAAAATTTGACCGCGACATTATCTCTGGAGTGAACCTGAAGGCCCGACTCAGAATTTACATTGACTATGACTGTACGGTCAGTCTAGAAGCTTTACTTGGACTTCAGCCTTTCGTTCCAGAGACAGTGTAATTATTGGAACATAGGAGTCATTTGTTGAAGTCTGAGATCAGAGACAATTTTTCGATTTATTTTGTCATCTGCATTTTATCAGTTTTACTCAGTAGTCATGGATTTCCTTTAAAGCATTTTTTTCATTTGACTTAAAACACCGCATTACAATAACGTAGGCAAATACTCATGCAACCAAGTAGATAAAATTGCATGTTGTTTTTTCGAAGGGGTTGATTGAGAGTCAAACCAAACTTCAATGCTGACTCAGAGAATTGAGACTATAGTCAATCTGGAGGCTTGATTCAAGCTCAATTTCCACTCTGGAGTTAATGGAAGTTCGACTCAAACTTCAGTTTTCAACACCGAAGAAGTTCTTTAAACTGGACTCTGACTTAACCTTGACTTCGAAGTCATTAATGAAATTTGACTCCCTTGACTCCAGAATTAATTTGAAAACCTTGATTTCAGACTTCGGTAATTCCATAATTATTTATTTTTCGACTCCAATTTTTAATAATAACATAACAAAATATTTCTTAAAATGACATAATTTCATACATATAACTCACCGTATCCTTGGTTTTGTCCAATCTACGCCCATCCTTCCACCAGGTCACTTTGGCCGGGGGTCTGGACCCACTAGATTCGCACACCAGTTCGTATTTTCGGCTCGCAGTAAACGGTTGATTAAACTGACTGATCCGTACATCCAATGGTTTAACTGTAACGATAAAATTATCAATTGACTTGACACACGGCCGAATTACGATCAAGTATATTTTCTGCTTTCGAAGAGTTCACTGACCAAACCATTTGCGGGACACATACTACAGCAATTTCCACTTGTCGCAATACGCGCTGAATACCCTGAGGGTAAAATTTGTAATTTAGATTTGGCTCGTATTCCGTCCATGAGACATTACACGATTACAAAGCATACGCGAAAGTATTTTTTCCTCTTGCGCGTTATCTGCGACCATACGCGAAAGAAACGGTACACGGGGAACTCGCGCCAGCGTAAGATATAAGATACATGGAAAACTTTTCGCTAGTAAGACGCCTGTGTAAACAAGAAATTTCGCATTCGGGCGCTTCATTACCATTCAAAAAGGGTCTTCCAAATGGAAATTTAAGTACTTCGTCATTGAGTGAAAAACACGCTATAGCGCGCGGTATGCGCGTGTGTTTTCCAAATACTCGGTCCTTTTTCTTTTTCCTTTTCGCATTCTTGATTTTTTTCACCGACAAGGACGACAGGGGGAATTATTCCACGGCGGAATATATTAGAAATAATATTATTTTAATGAGCCTGTTTTGAGGACGTACACATCGTTCGCTTACTGAGACCAGCACGAGGGCAAGAATCTCTGACACGAAGTATTACTTGAACTTCTATCGTGAAATTTAATCGATATTTTTATCCGCTTTTATATTTTCTCTTCTTCCACTCTTTAAACCATATCATAAGCATAATTTATCTCATCCATATGGCCAAATAGCTTCACAGACATATGTCAGATCGCGTGTCTATTTTGTAACGAAAATTTCGCTCTTCTTACGCTTCGCAGAATACATTCTCATCGGCGAAGGCGAATTTGAAATTTCTTCGCTCCTTAACATATGCGAGTACACGAGCTTTAAGAAGAAAACGCCACGTCAAAAGGAGCCCATACGATGGTTCTAACATCGAGGACACGCGTTGTACACAATTCATCGAGAACAATGCCCCTGTGAAATTGTGAATATGTGAATTCTCATACATGCGTGAAATGAGATACCGAATAGACATTTCCATAAACGCGAAAGGAGTGAAGGGGACAAAGTATTTTGCATCTGGACTTTCTAAAGAGGCTGGAAATCTCAAATACCTAATATGAAAAAATTTTCACCATTATCAAATAATATAAAAGAGTACAGAAATGAAGAGACACCTAAAACGGAAAAAATTTCAAAACATGATGATATATATCAACATAAAAAAATTGTTAAAAAATTGAAAATCTTCCAAAAGAATTTTTGAAGTTCTTCAACTCGATCATTTTATTTTCAGTTGCAAACCAAAAATAATAAAAGTAAAATACTAAGTCAATATTGATCTTCCTCAGATTTGAACTCTCAGTGACCCTAGTTGAAAATTCAGACTAAAGCCATAACCAGCATTCATTACTGGATGAGATTTTGAAATCTATTTTCAGAGTATGCATTTTGTAGGCCTACAGTCACTATATTTTAGTGGTGGAGGAGAGATGATTTAAGGCTTCAATTTTTACTCATTTAGTAAATTTATCTGTGAAATGAAATAAAAATTGTGCTATAATAAACCCAACAAGCAGTCAACATCTATTATTCATTATTAAATGCTGAGCACACCAATGAACCATAGAGACAACTGAAAATATGAAGCATATGGCAAGAAATAGGGTGATAAGAGTGAAGAACTGTTTAAAAATAACATTTACGAAAATGAGAAGGGTTGCTCGATATGCTACGATTATGCGACAAAGTACACGCAGAAATCACTTTCCTTATTCCTTTACATTCCGTTAGCTCAATTTAACGCGATATAAGGTCAATGTTTAAATACTTCGTTAGCACCCTTCAGGTTAGATACCTTGTTGACAAAGTATGTCGTAAATCATGATATCATGAAGATGTCGAATATGTCCGCTTTTTTCATATCATTATGATATCCTCATAACATCTCTGTGATATTGGACATCATTATGAGATCCTCATGATATCACATTGCTCATATTATGGTTATGATATCATGAAGATATCTTTATGACAAACCATATTAAGAGAGTAGTTTAGTTATTATTTAAAAATAAACATAAAATAGTACGATACAATAATTTGAATCATGTTCGCAACGATAAGAATTTCGAAGCATTTCTCAACTATTTTATTTTTTAAATACCTAATCTGCAATTTCGAACAGTCATTCCGCGAATATTTTTTTTGAAAGGTTTTTTAAAAAGCCAGTACTGAAATCGCAAATCTTTAAAATTTCAAGTTGTTCTTTCAAAATACGACTTCTTTATTTCTACTTCGCCGATGAAGTGAAATTCTACAAATATTTTACCTCAACAGTTTTTCAACCTTTTTAATTCTCGGTTGATCATGGTAGAGTAATAATTTGCAATATTTTCTTCCAAATTCCTCCTTCTCACTCTCTTATTTGAAAAACGCGCAGGTATCTTTCAAATGATACGATGGAATTATATTTACCTAACCGATTATTTTCGAAGGAATGCGATAGGCGAAAACTTTCTTATTGGAATGTTACCAACGAAAATCGCCAAATACTGAACGATGTATCACGAATGGCATAGTTGAGACGGAATTCGAAATGATATTGTATTAAGTATTCTAAAGCTCCAAGCTGTTTCCAATTTAAAGATACTTGAGAATGAAAATATTTCGCGTAGCGCACATTATTTTTTCATTTTTTCACTAACAACGAATTCAAGTGATGAGAAATTTCGACGCAATTTTGTCCATTCACTTTTTCCATGGCTAAGAGAAATATAGGTAAATTAAAATTCAAGAGGCTCTCAATACGTCAAGCCATCTTCCTGTTCTGTGAAGAGGGTAGGTAAGCAATTCAGGTATTTGTCATATTTCAACAAGTCGTTCGTTAATTTCAGCGGAAAAATTGAATTTTAAATTCATGTTTAGAGGGGTTTCAATCACAGAAATGAATTCAGCACCTAAAAATATATATAAATCGATACCTCACACGATCTACTTGAATTTACTTTTTTCGACCCAAAATGCCTTACATTGTGATATATGCAACTTTTTATACGTCTGTGTAAATAGGCTTGTATATAACCACTTTTGAAGGTGTAGAAGACATTATAACACGCTGCACATAAATTTAAATTTTGAAATACAGATATCAATACATATTACTTTGTAGTAGGTTTCAACGATTCTAATTTCATTCGTAGGAGATTGCAGCATACAGTATACACTCCTGATTATTAATTTTTTTTTTGATAACTTAGTTAATGCTCTCTTACAATAAACTCAGTGAAGTATTTTAATTTTTCTTCATCCGTTGAATCTCCAACTGAATAAAAGTTCATTACCATGTGGATGTTTTTATAAAACTCGACGCTGGCTCCCGATAAAGGGATTAAAACTTACACTCCAGGTTGGGTTTGTTTTCACAACTCACCAAGGTACGCACATCTACGCGTCCTTTTATACGAGTACGCGTAACTTTAAAACTATTAAAAGCGTAAACGAGTAAGCAGGTGTTGACATATAAAATAATAACGTAAGTGCCGAAAACGGATTCGCAACGCACTGATTTGGGAGACATATATGGTATACATAGTTGACAAATCCCTTCTTCGCCATTCTCGCTCGGCGAACGGAGACGGAATAAACGTGAAAACGTGGAAATATTTCCACTTTCGTTTTAATAAGATTATACGACGTTGTCCCCATTTCTACGCCAACGTCGGTCCCGCGTTCGTCGCGAATATGTAAATTTCAGCTGAAAACCTCCTCTTTGAAACAAAAATATACGGGTCCGTGTCGGTTCAACGGTAATGTTATAAATTTAATTAAAATGTTGAAATAACTCAAACGTTTCGCCGCTCTTCCTTTATGTATCTAAACATACTACTATGAATTATAATCAGCCTTTGAAAATAGCCGTGTTTACGATTCTTCACGAATACGGTCAATTATAAACATTACTACGCCCAATACCTCGCCTAGTCTGCCAGAGCTTTTTTTCCTACTAATTTACCCCTGTTACCGCGTCGTGAAAATTAATTTATGTTCCCAGGGGTCGCGGAGAAGGTATTTCCATGTAGAAGGTATAATTGGGCACTTATATTTTTCGAGTTGGTTCGCTTTGTGATGCCTAGTATTGCGAGAAACGGTCAGGGTCTAGAGAGAGAAACTGGCTCTGTCTCGGATGCCTAAGAGGAATAGGAGATCCAAATTTTAGATTTTGAAATTTGTCACAATATGTTATGTAGAATTTGTTTTATTTTTTTTTTTTTTAATTTTTATAAGTAGACTTGGAATATTCTTGGAGCTGAGTTTTCAATTAGGGCTTATTCAGGCTTACAAATAAGAATTTTGATAATTCGCCATTTTAGATCCATTAGACCCAAATTCAAGAGGTCATATTCTAGTCACCAACTAACCCCACATACAATGTTTCACTTTTGTACGTTGATTTGGTGATAAGAAATGGAAGATTCGAGAAATTCCATGATTTAAAACTTCCTCAAAAGACCGTTTTTCGCTTTAACTCACCTCCAAATGCAATTGGGAAGCTGAAAAATAGATATGTTGGTGTGCGTGACTAACATTTTCATATAGAAAGAAAAACGACTGTTTTGAACTATTTTTTCCTTCTCCAGCCCTACAAAATTTGAATGATCCGCCATTTTGAGGTGAAAAACAAAAAAGTATCTGATTTGCATTTTCAAAAAAAAGTCCATCATCAAATTTTGAGCTAATTTTTGGCGTTACGCTTGGAGAAAAAATATATATATCTACAAAAAATTTGGACAGTTTCCAGATAATCACAAACGGTTTGAAACCCGAACATTTCAACACCCTCCCCTGATTCCGCTTCCCAAATCAGGTAGGCTGTAATAGGTATCCTTTTCATTGAAAGCTCAGCTAATTAGCTTTCAAATTCAACCGGACCTCTTGAATGAGCTCAAAAAGGATTGAAGATATTATTTTCAAACGATGCAGACATTTTGGAAAATGCTTTTTAAGACTGTATTCATCTCAGCAGCTAAGAACCACTTGAATGGATTACTCCAACGACATTGTACTCATCTATCTTATTTTCAACTAATTTACTGTCATGCCAAGTGCTCGTATTTTTTATTGTAGGATGGGGGGGGGGTATTTTTTTAAACCTTATAACTGAAATCAATATTCACTTTTCCATCTGAAAAACGTCAGTCAAATCATTCTAACGATATTTCAACAATCTATCTCATTTTCGGCCGATTTTGAGTGTTGCACTTCGTGCGCATGTTAGGTATATAGCGTTTTCAAATTGAAAAAATTTACCCCCACCCCATCAATAAAATACAGGCACAGAGCATTACGCCCAAAATCTACCAAAAATGAGATAGTTGGTTGAAATATCATTAAAATAGCCAGTTTAGCGATTTTTGACTGCCTATGTAAATACCGACTCCAATTATCACGCTTTCAAAATATATATTGTTTCATTCTTTAGGAGCAATTCCCCTACGGCCTTTTTCAAGTCCCTTCCATGTCGTCGGCGTAACTCAAAAACTTTTTTTCTTCAAATGAAGACTCTTCAACTATTTTCTACGCCAAATAATTTTTTGGTGATTTTCTTTCAATTTGGAAGCTCCCTCTTCCTTGTAACTTCTGCAGCTGATATGTTTGCGGGGATTTAATTTAATAGTATACTTTCTATTAGGCTTTGTACCATTGAAATCCGCAGGTACTTCACATTTCGGAACATTTTAGTGCAAATGGCCAAATGGCATTAAAACACTCTGTATATTGTATTTGAAAATATTAATGTGATAATTTTGAATTTCTCTGTAGTTTAACCGAAACGTGAAAAAATTTCGCTCATCACCATCGCTATAAATTTAAATTTCGTACCGCCACCAAATTAGGATTTAAAATGCGCCACCACGAGATCAAATTAGTAGCTCAACGCGTTCGCTGCGCTTGTATAGGATAATCTGTAAGAAAAATTCATCTTGGCCGGCACGAGCAATAAAAATAATACAGATTAATTTCAGTCGAAAAACTCTGGTCGTTACGCGACAAAAGGCGGCGTTAATTCGCTGCCTGTTTACTTAGTACCAGGTACGCGTAGATTTTTTCCACCTATTAGCCGAGCTATAGTCATTTTTTGCTGCGTCGTTTGGCAGGGTACGTCTGGGCGCTAATTTCATACGCTCGAGGTACATTTAAAACCAATTTAGAGGATTTATATTTAATTAAAAGAGCTCGCCGACACAATCGAGCGCGCCTTTTCAACATCGCGTTCGATGTACGCTACGCAAATGTAACGGACATTCTGAATTATTAAACTATCGAATTGTTTCGCGCACTGCAATATACTACCAATGAATATTTAATAGTCGCCCAATTCGCGCCGCGCCTCGCCAATTCTTGGCAAACGTTTCGGCACTAGGCGCATTACGCTCGATCGATAAAGTAATAAATAAGCTTTTACTTACAATTCATGTCAATTTGTACGACAGCCGATAATGGTTGAGTGCGGTTGTTGTTCGATGCTTGGCAGGTTAATTCCGTATGTAAATCTGAACGGCCTAATTTACTCAACGATACTTGTACGCTGGCTACTTCCGCCAACGAGACGAATGTTTTGTTCGCCAGTACTTTGTCCCGTTTCAACCACAAAACTTCCGGAGCCGGTTTAGCTGTGGAAAAAATCTCATATCAAGATCCTTTCAATTAACTGTTATATAATTCACTACACGTAAAAGTCTACCGAGAAACTTTTCACAATAAAAAAAGCCCCTTCTATAAAACAATGAAACTGCAATATCGGTAATCTTCCATACTTTAATAGTCTCCTATCGCCGAAACACTCGACCCTCTCGCGTTAATAATTGAAACGCGCCATAAAAAGCTAGCTCGTTAATGGGGAGACGGTCTTCTTAAAAATGTACGAAACTTTAACGCACCCGGATCGACATCTCGAGAACTTCGGCTCCTTAATTGATGCCACTAATTTAGAAATTTATAAGCGCCATAAGGTCTGCCCTCTTTTTTCGAAGCGTCTATGTTCTTCAATTATTATGTGTGAAATTCCATTCTGAAGTATTTCTCATCTCGTTAGCACAAAGTTGTAACTTCATTAGACCAGGCGGTCACCTTCGTTAAATATTAAAACAATCGACCATCTTGAATAGTTAGTTCGTCGCTTTTTGCGTAAGAATTTACCCCGTTTTACCGATATTTTGAGATTTTCTCGTAATTTTTTCAAGAGATATAATGCAACATTTATCTCTATGCGAGTAACCTATCAATTTTTGGAACAATTCAAGTTAAATTTATCACGTTGGCAGCACAAAAAATCAGCTATGCCGTGAATTTTCCTATATATTTCTTAAAGAATGGAGATCCTGCATAAGTTCCCCATGTATAGAACTTACAGACATGAAAACAATTTCAACGATTAATAATACATATCTATCGACGTACTCAAGTTTTCTTCAATTTGGCTCAAAATGCCTGATTACTGTAGCATAGGCAATTACTCATGCATTTGAGTAGATAAAATTACATATTGTTTTTTTGAAGGCATTGTAATTTCTATCACCGTGCATTTAAGAGAGAAGTGAAAGTCAAACAAAAATTTGATTTTGACTTCGATATTAATTTGACCCCAGAGTTATGTTTGAAATACTTTGACCGCAGAGTCAATCTAGAAGCTTGACTCAAACTCAAGTCCTTAACTCTTAAGCAGTTCTTTAAATCTGACTCCTACTCAACTTTGACTCCAAAGACATAAATGAAATTTGACTTCCTTAATTCCACAGTCAATTTGAAAACCGAACTTCGGTAATTCTGTGATCATTCTTGATTCTTGAACTGGAGTCAACTTTTCAATCATTTTTATCAATTTGACTCTGGTGCCATACATTGACTTCAAATCTGAAGTCAAATTTTCAATAGAAATCAACGGAGCAAAAACTCGAATGAAAAGTATGGAAAATTTGAGAATGAAAATTCCTCCATTTTGGTTTCCTACCAGTGTACGACATATTATTTTTTCGAAAGTGTTGAACTTACTATTACTCTGTGTTGTGAGGAACAGGAAGGTGAAAAAATTAATGGTTTTTGGAGCCCTTCAGTTCTTTTCGAAATGCAAGTGAATCGCAGTTTCAAGTTGAATCTAAAATTTAAAAAAATTATCTCTCTAAAATTGAAAATTAACACCCCTTCTCACATGTTGTCAATTCCACATCGTTATATTATAATACAGCGAGAAACAATGAGCAAGCGGTTATGAAAACTCAATCCACATATTGTTTAAACTCCAGCTTCTAATGCGTCTTTCATGACATCGTAGTCAAATCTAGAATTCATTTCCTCTTTCCGTCACATGTCGCTAATTATCATTTGAAAAGGATTAATCAACCAGAATGCCGGCAAATCAGCTGAATTCATATTTACAAACATGCTCTTTCACTAGTTAAATTGCGAATAAGGCGGAGCCAATCGATACGGAAGAAAAATTCAAAATCATCGCGTCGTCGAATTAGCATAACGAAATTATCTCGGTACTCGCTCAGAATAATCGAAATTAAAGGGGAAAAAAACCTCAATAAAATTCTCCAATCCGTACCGCAGTCGTTAACGAATTCCCCGACCGATTAAGCCGAGCGAAACGACTCGAAAAAAGAAGTTAGTAAAACTCGCAATGGTTACACGCATCCCTAATGAATCATAGAAACTGCAGAATGCGTAATTAGCGGCCGTAATAAATAACGGAAACGTTGCTTTCGTTGAAAAGCGAAATAAGAAAAGCGCCCTTGCCGCTGATGAGGATTTTATTAATTAAAACGCGTGTAACGAGTCGAGGTAAAAATCTGCCGTTACATTTTTCAAACTTCGAATCCGGATATTCGACTGGCGCGTCTATGAATTACGTATAACGCGTTATACACTCAGCGATCACGTAGTAATTACAAAAAGCTCCACTTTGATGTTCCTTTTCCTATAACATCTTCCGCCCAATACTCGCGCCCGTGCAGCTGTTCATACCACACTGTATGCCAGTTCTTCTATGAGTACAAAGTGTCTCATAGAAAACGTCGACGTCGAATGACGCCAGCTCAAATCAGTTTTTACATCCCGATGCACTACGCTAACCAGAGCTTTCAATTGCTCAGCAATATTGCCGAAAAGTCATCATTTCATTTATTCAGATATTTCTGCATCAAGTATCTCATAATGTAAAATTTCAAAGCGTCGATTTGCTTCCTTCATCACCTAACCTCTAAGGAAAGATAATTATGTTACTTTTCTCGCAAAAATGTATAAGAAGTTGCATACTTGGGTATTTGAAGGAAAAACTCCTGCTATTTCCCAAACTCAACTTTTTACACATCACCGCAGTAGAAGTTGCATACATTTATATTTGTGGGAAAACCCCCTGCTATTTCTTGAATGCAATTTTTTACACGCCAATGCAGTAGAAGTTGCCTAATCTTCCATTCGTAGAGATCACACAATACCCGAGTTTATTGCTATTGCAAGTAAGAGCGGGAAACGAATTCGTTGCTTTCACATTTCTCGGAGTTGTTGAAAAGTCGCATAGAGATACAAGACTTTTCGCGTATTACGATTCGGAGACAGCGAATGAGACAGCCATATTACATGTCGACTGCTCCTACACATATAAACAAATCAGCTATATTCAATTTATAAGACCGGATCATCTTTCTCACGTACACGATTTCCACATTTATACTCGCAATGCAGTTCTTACTAACCCGGTGTGTTTTCTTTTCACCCTCTTTCACGATGTATACGAAAAGAGTTGAAACGCTAGAAAAAATACAGAGTTGCAAAATACGCGGAATTTTTTCCTTGTTAGACTACTCGTAACGCGATGTAGGAAAACATAGCGTTGGTAAGGATAAAAAGCTCTTCGTATGCAGTTTTTAAACGACTTAATTCTTCTCCAAACGCAAACTTTATCCTCAGCCACTTCCATATTACTCTTTGTCCCAATGGAAACCCAGAATTGACCCGAAATAGCATTCAAATCCTTTAATGTATGATTTATCGAGATTTCCACCTAAAGTATATTCACTATTCATGTCTCACGAGTTCCTACTGCTGTCCAATTTTTTTCCACAGCTTAAAATTTTTAGAAAATAAACTCACTCTTCCTTGTAAAGTGCTACGTTTTGTGTCCTAAATTATCTGAGTTTATCGGTTCAAAAGAAAAAATCGCCTGAGAAAAAAATTCACTCTAGCTCACAAAGAAAACTTTATGAAATAAAGTTGTCTAAATTTGGCCGATAAATTCGACCGCAAATTACGAACTTTAATGCAACTCTTCTCTTCCTACCCTGACCACCTCCTTGCTTCAAGCACTTACTGTTTTCTTTCAATCACTTTAGAAGAATTTTTACCGCCTTTCAAAAACATTCGGGGATTACTGCAGCCTCGTTGGTTTAGTCCAATGAACTTCTCGTATTCTAAGAAAAATTCATCGGTCGTAAATTCCGCCTTATTTACGTATCGGAGCGGATAACGCGTAGCTCGATTTTAAAATTCGAAATATTAAAGGCACGTTCACAACGGTGAATTACAGCGTCTAATTGGACAATTTCTGTATACTTTGTCGCTTTAAAAGCGTAATTAAAGAGATTTAGTGCGACTGCGAAGGAAATCCGGCTGTACCGAATGTTCGTTTGTTTGGCAATTTATTCGTTCGATTATTTATGTGTCTGGGTGAATGCGTGTTTTATTTATCTTTTATTTTTTTAAGCGGTCTGATCGAGTTTTACTCTAATACGGAGAATCTATTTCATTGAGTTAGGTAGCAGGTTATGTGGGTTCTGATTTTAGTCGATACCAACGACTATTATCTCTTTGAGGGGGAGGGAGGGAAGGAAGGGGGTAAAAAAGTTTTCAAATAATGTCTTCGAAACTGCTCAAGAGATTTTTCATTTTATTAGTAAATATTTTGCGTCAACTTTTTTTTTCAGATTGAGAATTTTAATCATTTCTTATTTTTAAGTTGGAAATTCAAAATTAGGTCACAGAATGGTTAATCAGGTATACACCGAGAAGATTCGTTTTTAAAAGTAACAGCAAAATTTAAAAAGTACTCGATGAATTTTATTGCAATACTTAATAAAAAATTAAATTTATTTAAATCTCTGTTAAAAATAAATGTAAATTTGACGTCAAATGAATTTCATAAAAATTTACGAATTTTCCTCACTCATATCGACTGTAACATTTTGGAGGAAGCTGAACCTAAATGCAATTTATCATTGTTCCAATAAAATATATTATTCAATTTTCTTATTTCTTATTGATTTTTTTTTACATTTCTTTATTTCTGTTATTCCTTAACATACATCTATTTGTTCTGGTTAAAACAATAATGTTTAAGGGCATAAATGGATAACAATAGTTAATTGGCTCTAGGACGATTTTGGTCTAATTCGTGAGGGGTGAGTAGTTACAATCAGAAAACATCCCTTGTTGAAATTTTGGACTCCTAGATTCATCTGATTTTCGTGATGTGGGGGGGGGGTAGCACTTAAAATGAAATATTTCATATGTTGCAGATCTACAAGGATGCATTCTTGAAAAAAACAACCTCTCATTCCACTCTTATTTTCGTATCAAAATGAGCTCTCCCAACCTGATTATAATTTTATAATGGTGATTATTAGGGCTAGTTTTTTTACGACGTTGCTTATTTTTTCATGCTGTATTTTATCCTGTATTTTCGAGATTCTGTTGCGATTCATGCAATGTTAGGATGAATTGTGAAATTTTATATTGTATATTTTCGCATATTTTGGTATAAAATATATAAAAGTGCATATTTTTGATACATAAAATTACAGAATATTTTCCTGTTTTAAGCGCATATTTCGTGTTTTTAGAGCATATTCAACATAGAAGTACTTAAAAAAATGGCAAAAAACTAAAATTATGGGTTTTAAACTCTGCTTTCATTTTTTGTTTTTTTGAAGTTTGTACAAAAGAAAAATAATTAACTGAAACGAAATTAAAAATTTTTCTACGAATTTTTCCTATTTTATCCCTTCAATTTATTTTTACGAATTCGAAAAATGCATTTTCAGCTATTAGGAGGAAAAATCCTTCATTTTGATGCCCATCTTGATGATTTTATAGCGCATATTTTTTACATATTTTGGGCATACCGAATTTTGAGCCCAAAATCAATGCAACCTTCAGTGCGAAAATCTCTCTAGTTCACCCACATTCAAAGTTGGCAGAACTGTTATAGGTATTCACACTATAATGGCTTTTTTACAACTATTTTCACAACTTATTAATTACTGTTCCGTATTTTCATTTCATTTTTGTGATACATATTTTATGATTTTAATTTTGCATTACTTATGTTTCTTAATATTCATTATTACTATTACTTTAATTTAAAATGTTTAATAAACAATATATACCGAAAATAGTTACACCAAAGAGAGCGAATTTTTAATATTCACATTTTCTTAATTATTTTGGAACTTTCCATAACGAAGGTTCGTTCATGTGTTCTCGTTTACACGTAATCATTGTTAATTAGGAAACACGCCCAAGGCGATATTTAAGAAATTTGAAGCTCAAATTTCAATTAAGTCGTATTTAAGGATGTTGACACGTCACACAGATTGAAAGTGTGCTTAAACCTGGCCAAAAGCTATTTTCACGAGCGGAAAATTTCTCGACCAAATTAAACGAACAAAGCGATTTGCTTTTGGTATACGTTTAAAGAGAACTTTTTACCGCGATACTGCGACAATATACAAGAAAACTTCGACGCTATGCTGAGATAATTCGATTGTTCTGTAGAATCGCAGACTCGTAGACTAAACTTTATTCTTAATAGTTTCCCTTCTGTCCATACGTTTAAATGATTCATCGTCGAATCGCTGCTTTAGCAACAGATTGATTGTCTGGGCGCACGTGGAGCTTGGTGACACGAGCAACCAACGATATAAATAAAACTATCTCTTGATCTTTTATTGGCTTACATATGCTTTTTTTTCATCGTTCGTTCATCTATACGAGGGAATTTCCATTGTGTGTACGTTGCTCAGACGAACGTTATATTATTTACGTTTTCTATTAAATTCCTACATTTCATTGTCTCCTCGGTAACATGGCGTATAGCGTATTGTATTTTACAATAAACCGTTTTAAGACTGCCACTGCACGCATACCAAGGCTAATAAACGACAACGATTAGCCCTCACCAGTCACCGCGCTTAGAATTTTATACACGTTGACACCTGTCTAACGTGTACTTATAATCTAAAGACGAAATTTTTTCACCTAACTTCGTAAACGTTTAGAAATGGAGTATACTGAACCCTAGTTCCTTTTAGAGAACGTAATAAAGCCGACTCTCTTGTACGAACATTACAAAGCTACCATAAAATTAATTGCACGACTATATGTATATTACGAATTCGGCGTAATTAAAAAAGAAAACCTTCCCTTTACGAGTACCATTTACGTGGAGTAATATTTTCACCAGCGTTACTCCGTAATGCATGCACCTTCGCCTTGCAACTGCTCTCGGACCCTTCGTGCTTTACTTTTCTCACACAAAACGCCACGCGAATGCTTTGAGTTGGTATTATACTATTTTCGTAGTACGAGAAAACTTGTATAATTTCGCCCGAATGGGAACTCGTAAACCTGAAGTTTTCCTTCAGCGTTGCGTTCTGGTGAAAAAGTAACCCTGTATTTAGGTTCAGCTTCCTCGAAAATGATACGGTCGATATGAGTGAGGAAAATTCGTAAATTTTTATGAAATTCATTTGACGTCAAATTTACATTTATTTTTAACAGAGATTTAAATAAATTTAATTTTTTATTAAGTATTGCAATAAAATTCAACGAGTACTTTTTAAATTTTGTTGCTACTTTTAAAAACGAATCTTCTCGGTGTATACCTGATTAACCATTCTGTGACCTAATTTTCGTGATGCTTGTTTGATTTGGTTGAAATAATATACCGAGTGACTACTTGATTCGAGCACTGAAGCGAAAAAATTAGCCAAACGGTGAATAAGTATTTTTGACGAGCAAAGCATAAATTAAAATTTTGCATTTCATTGATAGACACTTTTAAGCATTAAATAAATTTTATTTATGCCATTTATTCTCGCTAATATCATAAAAATATATAATTTATTTCTACGAGGGAAACATTTTTGCGCTTGTGGTGCTCTAATCAAATAGTCACCCGGTATAGAATAATGTTGAAATGAAATTATAAATTTTTCCACATTTGATACAAAATTAAATAGATATTACTATTTTCATAGATTGAAGGCGAAAAAATGAAGTTCTGTTGAAAAAAAAATTTAGATATTGTCATAAAAATTACATAAGTATTTGTTTTCACTATTTATTTTTTGAATTCTTGAATTTAGTTTTTCAAGGAATTTCGACCTTTTTTGGTATTTTAATTTTTTAATCTTTTTTCATTTTACTTTCAGTTTTATTTTTCATTAGAATTACTTATTTTTTATTAAATTAAATTACACAGGGGTTTATTACTACTATATGGTGTTTACGCCTCTATTAGGGTGAGCTCCTACATTATTTTTGATTATTTTTATATTAAACACTAAATTAGCTTGTTTAGAGTTTAGAAATATTTTTTAATATTTTAATTTTTTCTTATTTGAATTCTTATATTGTTTTCATTGTATAAATTTTTGTTCTTCGGCACTTTTATTTTTAGCTCAGTTTTTAATTAAAACGATAGTTATTACAGCCTACCTAATTTGGAAAGAAGTGTCTGGGTAGGGTGGGGTCTTCAAGTCTTTGCGTTTATCATCTGGCATATGTCCAGCTTTTTGATGCATGTATACCTATATTTCCCCCCCACGCGTAGCGACGGGAGTTACTCATGAAATTCGCACAAAATTTAGCAAGAGGCTATTCTCAAAAATTCAAAGAAAGTACTTTTTTGTTTTTTTGATAGACCTCAAAGCGCGGTATTACTGAAATTTTGAGGAAGGCTGAAAAAAGAATAAGTAGCTCAAATTTTTCATTTTTAATTTCATATGAAAGAATGAATCACGAACACCAACATACCTAAATTCAGCTTCCCAGGTGCAGTTGGAGGGGAGTTAGAGCAAAAAATGTCCTTTCGAGGAAGTTTTGAGCCATGAAATTTCTCGAATCTTCCATATCTTATCATCAAATCAATATAGAAAATTCAAACTTTGTAAGTGAGATAAGTTGGTGACCAGAAAAACCTCTTGGATTTGAGTCAAAATTGATTTAAAATGGCGGATTATCAAAATTTAAATAGAGCTTGACGAGTCTCAAATTAGTAAAAATGTAATTACTATGAACTCATATGATTATTGGTGATAAGAAGTAATATATCCCCAATTCACCTCCATATATGATGTTGGAGGGGAGAAGAAAATTTAACCAACTAAAAAGGTGGTGGGGGTACACCAGATATGGAAAATTTTTTATTGCGGTGTCGTATGATAAGATGAGCTTTTGTGACCAACCTATGAATTCGGAGGGGAGTTGGAGCAAAAACGGCTTTTCGAGGGGAAACTGTAATAGAAAATTTCACGAATCTTCCATATCTCCTCAACATATCGACCTAGACAGGTCAAACTTTGTATGTAGGATTAGTTGATGACTAGAATATGGCATCTTGAATTTGGATCAAAATGGTTCCAAAATGACGAATAGTGAAAATTCGAGGATGAGTTGAGGAGCCTCAAGTAGTTTTAATTTGAAAAATATACGTTCGTATGGCAAGAAGTGGTATGCTTGTTCCAAAAACTTCTTATTTGGTTTTGAAGAGATAAGGTAGGGGTTTTCAAACTTGGTATTGACTGTGGTCTGTGGATATGAAGTGGTTAGCAACGTTATTTGCAATTTCGAACAAGCCTCAATTAAAAGCCTGAAAACAATGTTTCTACTATAGTCTAGGAAAATTAATTTTCAAATAAAGCAAATAATGCAACTGGCTTAGATTTCTCGATAACCAGTTAAAGGAAGAAGTATGACCTCAACATGAAATAAGTATAGCCTTTTATCCTTTAAATAGCGTGAATAAAACATCAAAATTATTGGTTCATAGAGATAACTAAACGCGCTAATCACAGATCTGAAATCAACATAGAGCTCAAGCTTAAAATATTTGGACATCAATAGTCTACAAAATCCACAAGTTCCACACAAATGCCCCATCATGTAATCCACGAACCGTGAGCACGTATTATACTTTCGATGTGTCGGTTCTCGTTTAAAGAATGTTCCATTTGGGTATAATTTACAGCGGTGACTGTAAAATCAGTACCAAAAGCTCGAGCGAATACCCAAGTCGGGTCAATATACCACCATATGGTATCCGGGTGAGGTTCGCTTACCACAGCATAGACCGCAAGTTAAAGATAATATGACTTGATTGTTAATTAACAAGCAGATAGGATGGTGGTAACAATGAGCTCGTCCGTTGGGAGCGAAACGCGTAGAAACTACGAAAAAGAGACGGCGTTCTATTAATTATTCATTCGGCGGGACATACAAGAGCTATAGAGTTAATGGCGGAACCTTCGAAGCTTCGAAATTTCCTGGTTGCCGCGCTTCAAGACGTTGCAAGCGTCTTCGTACCTCAACCATTTATAGTTCGTAAAAATAAACTCGAAGGAGTTTTCTTTTTGGAGTCTACATGGATGTCGATTTGTATTATTAATTGAACGAAGCGATATTGTTTGAACCGTGGAACCGACCCCAGAGTACATGGTAATTTCAGCTATTGTAAATGACGAATAATTAATTGTCTTCGAAGCTTTATTTCTTTGACGTTTATTAATACATAAATAGGCGTTTATCGACTATCGTATTAGTCTTTGTCGACGCCGCGCCGCATCTACGGCACAAATGTAGCTCCCGACCTGAAAATCCGGAATTCATTAACCAAAACGAATCGTTTGTCGTTGTGTTTACCAGCCTTCGAGCTACTGCTGAAACGCCGCGCTGATCTAATTAAATATAAACTGGGAACATAATAAACGGAATTTCTAACTCAGACTATCATGTGCTGAATGATATCGTATGTTGGGTGGACTATTGAAATATTAATTTAATGAACCAAAGCCTTTAGCCAAATCAAGAGTATGGATTTGTATGAATACATGAGAAGTGCATAACTGCATATTTTACATGGTTGAAAAGTTTTGAGCAATAATTTTCGAAAGGATTCATTGTACCTTTGAAAACTTTTTATTTTGACCACGTCAATTTTCCTACAGCTAAATCAGAAATAATGCCACTTAGATTACACCTTGACTGGTGCTACTCATCAACCTTGATGACTTTTTAAACCTTGTGCCTTGAAACACAACAGTAAGCAACTTGTATTACTCGAATGAAATAAAAATTATTTGATGCAATTGATTTACGCCTTTGATGACTTCATAATATGCAATTTATCTCATATGTGTTGAATAAGTTGCCTAATTAGTTCGTTTGAATTACTGAATACAAACCCCTACAATAACGAAGATGATCTATTTATTTTATATGCGCTGAAAGGGTTGCCTAATCACTGACTTGTACACTTGTATAATATGAATATTGAATACCGAGTGCCTTCAAAAATATTAACGTGCAACTCATTTCACATGAATGAACGATGAATTGCCTAATCTCATAATTTGGAAACTTGGATGATTTCTTAGCATTTTGTTACAAATGTAAAAAATAAGGTGGGCACTAACTGCCAAAGTTTTTCAAGGTGTTTGATAACTTTTAGTGCCTCAGGGTTGTTAGTTTTCAACAAAAAATTGCTGATTCAGCTTAGTAATATCAAATGGTCACCAGTAATACTTCTTTGATATAAATATTTTGTCACTTACCATATTTACTATTTCATAAACAAGATGCAAAGCTCACTCAACTCAAATAAAAAGAACATCAAAAGAATTTTCCATAATGAGTAAAGAAATCGAATTCATCAATCTAACAAAGAACATTTGTTAGCATCGAAATTTCAAACACGATGAGATTATACGATGAAAAATTGTACAAGAAATTGACTTCCACTTCTTTAAAAAAACTCACTTTAAGAGGTGCTCGGACGAATAAGCAGTTTGTAATAAATATTTGTAATGAAATTCTATTGAACTCGGAAAGTTCCATAAGATCGATATCACGTTTCAAGTTGCATTTTGTTTATGTCATTCGAGGTGGGGTTTGCTTTTTACGTGATTCAATTTACGTGTTATTTTTAATCCAGCGATGCTCAGAAAGGCGTCCATACATGAGACGCACGTACCAGGTTGCATCGTCGGATAAATAAACCACCGGGTAAAATAAACCGGGTGTAATTAAGCTGAAGATGTTTGTTTTTGCGAGTCCGTGATGCTAGACCAGCGTTATCTCGGCCTTACCTCGTGCGCGAATAAATGTGTTGGAAAATGGGACAGCGAAGGCGTGAAAATTTGCAAAAAATTACACTTATTTGCGACACCATTTACGTTGTCTTATCGCTACCGAGCAAGAATAGACTGATCGCACGTAAACTGTCTCTGAAAATTGGTATTTTTTGCAGAAGCTTGATGCCCTTTTACATGGCGGGACTATTTTGTGACATTCTTGTAAGGTCTCAGATGTAACTATGTTTCAATAGGCGAGTACATCGAAACCTCGTACAATTCTCTAGCCAGCCGACGAAACAGGAAAACACATAACGCCAGATGCGAGGGTATATTTAGGTAATTGAAACACCAAAGACGTTTCTACCACTGTACAAAGTGGACAAACGTGAAAGCTTTTTTCACTTGCATCACGGTAATCCCATAAAATAGAAATTGGTTTAAAACGTCTTCGATGACATTCTGAAATCTGTACACAAACCCCTGTAATCTTCAAGATTTATGGCTCGCGACTAAAAAGTTATGATTTGCGCACATGTTCCTTTCCTTCCGCTTTTTTTTTTCAACCTCGTACTTGAGCTTAGATTTATTTTCTTGTCGAACGCGGCACGTCTTGATGATACGATGAGCATATGAAATCCGAGTATACGCGAAAATCATATTGTTGAAATCTCATCTCCCCCTGTTTCAAAACTTCAACTTGATGATCAGATTTGTCGTAAATCGTTCATCAAAGAGACCAAACACTCTCTAATTAAAAGGTTTCTATTTTTCATCATTCTCGATTCACATTCCAAGCAAATATCATACTGTATGAAAATGTTGAAAATTCTCAAAATATCGAAGATCTGAATTCATACAATTATTAGTGACATGTTTTTGTTCACAAAACTAATTGATTTTTATCATCTATCGCTACCATGTAAAAATCCCTAAAGAGATGAAAAAAAATTATCTTTATAATATGATTTTTTTTCGTTATTCCCACAGGCTAATCTTTCATAGACCGACACGTGGACGAATCACACATACGAGAAATATTTTTCTTCTATTTACTTGATGTCACATAGCTGCAAAAGTAGTTCGTTCATGAAAAATTTCTGCCATTATTAAATTGATCAAAGATATTTTGTTAACCATGATCTCGATCGCTGAAATTTGCAATATTTTTTAAAATGCCCAAATGAAAAGAAAAGGTAAATAACCATGCCGCATTACTAGAGCCCAATTTATAATTGGGGCTTGTTCAAATTTGCACGTAACGTTGCTAATCCCTTCATATTTATTTATTTATTTACTTCTTTTTACTTGTAGTGTATTCCAAAATACCTTTACAAAGTCATATGTTACAAAAAATATTAAATAACTATCAATATATGACTCATATACATGATACATATAAAATCTCTTAAATGGTCACACCTAATAAAAAGTATGAAAGCCCCTACCCACTCTCTTCTAAAACCACTCAAGAAGTTGAATTTGAAACAAATGTAGCATTTCTTGCCATACAATAATCATATGAACATATATCTTTCAAATTACAGCTACTTGAGACTCCTCAAATTATCCTCAAATTTTTAATATTCGTCATTTTGGAACCATTTTGATCCAAATTCAAGGGGTCACTACATACAAAGTTTGACTTTTCTAGGTTGATATGGTGAGGAAGTATGGAAGATTCATGATTTCCTGCAGCAATTTCTCCTACAAATTCACTTGAGAGCACTGGCGCTACGCGTGGGGAAAAAATATATACCAAAAAGTTGGATATTTGCCAGATGATTACGAGTGTTCTGAAACGCAAAAATTTGAAGACCTCATCCTCCCCTGATCCCTCTCTAATGCGAGATTCAAATTCGGTAATATTTCATTGTAAGGTTTTGAAGATCATTTTTAGACTTTATCGAGTTTCTCTTTCTGTTTTAAATGCTCGATGCGTTGATTTCGTTTCGATTTTTTACTTGAAATAATACGAAATTCTAGGAACTCAAAGTGAAATGAATCACCTGTAAGGATGGAATTCGATTAATTATTCCTACAAACATTTTGTGAGATATTTGTTGGGAAAAACCATGTCATTTCTGACGTAATTTATGATTGAAAATTATTGAAGAAGCAATAAACTGGTTGAATACAGTTTATACAACTCATTTAAATGATTTCAAGTTTCCAAATTGAAGGCGAACTGAGCATGCAAATAATTCAAAATGATATTTTATGAAATTCAAAAGCTACCAAATTAACGGCAGTTAGAGTATGCAACATATTTGACATGATTATTTTATTAAATTTTAAGCAATCATGTTCAAGGCAAACAAGGTATGCAATTTATATGGCATCGGCATACTTTGTTAAATCTGAAAATGATGTTATTGTTAGTTACGTAAGTGTGGAATTTATTCAATATGTTTAATTAAATTTAAAAATCAGTGAATGATTAGTGAAATAAATATGCAACTTATCAACATATTTAATAAGATTTCGAATATTTCATAAAATTTTAGAGAATATTTAGCGTAAAAGAAAATACCTATCATCGCTTTTATTTTTCTATTGAAAAAAAAAAAACAAAAAAAAAAAAAACGAATAATTATTATTGATAAAAAAATGAACTGAGAAAACGTCGACTTGCACATTTCATAATTATTTTAAATAAATACGAAAAGAGATGACGAGAAGAATTTTCTCTCCCTAAGGTGTATTGGATCTTGATTCATTTAACAAATGGAAATTTCCTCTTCGACGACTTCGCAGTTAAATTAGCAATGTGAATCAAATAGAATTCGGTAAATTATCTTATTACACGACATTCTGGCGAATCTACAAACACTATCGAAGCATCAACGATTCTCACAAACCTGAAATGAAAAACCTTGAGTGATTCTATTCGGCATACAGCTCGAAGAAAAAACTAAATGCAATTACAAAATAACATCGACTTTCAACTTCTTTCTCATTAGAAAATCTCGTTTCGTTAAACCATTATACGCTGGGACTTTTTTACCAAGGCTGGTATTTACAGCAGTACACATGCCGCGGGTGGCGAAAAAAATATTCCGTTATGTTGAAAATACACACGCGCAACGAAATTCGTAGTATTTTGCCTTTAGGATATAGCCGAGTCATTTTCTTTAAATGCTCGAGCGGTTCTTTTTTGTGTACGTGTATTTTCACGCGCACATAACGCCGAGAATTTATCGTCTAAAGACGCCATGGCGCGTGATGTCTTTCCGCTCGATAGTTCGTAAGTATTTTTGGATGAAATGTAGACCTTGTAATGATAATAACGAAAAGAAAATCTAGTGTTGGTAATCATCAGTGATCGCTAAGTAATGTTTAATAAGCCAATAAATATCATACGCCAAATTTTAACTACGATGCGAATATTATAAGCGTCATTAATTATGATATTGATGATGACTTGATTTTGCACTGAAGAGTAAACAGATGCATCCGCATACACCAAAAGGGGGATAGATAAGACTTGTCTACTTTCAAAAGGGATATACGACTGAAGCAATAATTTATCACGAATGGACATGTTGATTGCGTTAATATCTAATCGATATAACTGGCAGTACCGAGGACATTGAAAAGTTAAAAAAAACTCCAACCGTTCTCTTTCGAGTTGTACTTTAATTAGGTAGTGTTAAATCTGGACTGGAGCTGTCGAATATAAAAATCGTAGGTTTAATTGATTCTCTCCTTCGTGCTTCGATAATTCAATCAAACCGTCGGATTTTCAACGAGGTACTTCGGTCAGCCATTCTCGAGTAGAAAAAAATCCCTAGTTATAAATTAGCTTCTCATAGCGATGCCTGACAACGTAACCTGAAAACAGGCATCCTGCTTGTCAAGCTCCACAATCAAAGCACGTTGAAACGTTGTAGCAATTTTTCTCTAACGAGAACGATAAGGTAGCGGATCATAAAAAAAAACCTTCGCTATAAATGAAATTAGACGAAGTTGAAACTTCAAGTACGCGAGATATTCTGTTAAAGCAAATACCAGCTACATATTTTTCGAGTATTAAAAAAATTCAACCTGAACGTGTACCGAGTTTTTTCTTCGGCTTGTTATTGCTTTTCGCGTTACTCGCACGTTGTACAAATTGATGAATTACGAAGCTGGTAGAAATTGCGCTTTATACATTTTCGGGAGATTTTTTTCTCAGCACTATGAAGTATTTGCATAATAGCGAGAATAATGAGAGAGGATTTGAGGCTGCTAGAATAGAGACGCTTTCATTCGTCAAATTCGATACCTGGAGCTTTTTTGCATTCACCATAAATTTAAATCGATTGATTTGCAAAATTGTCGAAAAATACTTGTACGAAGGCTTCATGAATGCAAATATGCTAAATTTGTGGCAGTAATGAGAGCATTTTCTTTTATGTGCATGGAGAGTCCTTTGTTTCATCATTTTGAACAAATTCCATACTCAACATTCCGAATTTTTTCATTCGACCTAGATTCACAAAGGAAGCACAAACGAATGCCACCAATTTTAAGTTCTCCCCACTTACAACTTTTTGATGAGTAAACGAAATAAATGAGTGCACGAACGTGCGCATATGAATGATGAATCTTACTCATGTTATTTTTCAAGAAGAAATAATTGATAAATTTAAAAAAATTTTGATAGAAAATAATTACCCAAAATATATTGATAATATTTTAAAACAACGTAAAAATCGATCATACAACGATGTTACTAATTATAAATATCATTCTTTACTGTTTGTAGGACAAAGTAGTGTACATATATCTCGTATTTTAAGAGGATTTGACCCTAATGTAAAAATTGCGCAACAATCGTATAATACTTTAGCCAAAAATTTTTTCATTAAACAAAAAGACAAAACACCAATTTTGGACCGAAGTAATATAATTTATAATATAAAATGTAAAGACTGTAATCTTAACTATGTGGGTGAAACTAAACAATATTTGAATAAAAGCGTATGTCAACACCAAAATGATATAAAAAATGAAAAAGGCGAAACGGCATTAGCAAATCATGTGAAAATAGAAAATCATAATATGGACTAAGCACAAACGAACGACACAATTTTAAGCTTGAAAATCGTAGTGGGGGGGTATAATGAGGGTAATATGCACAAACGAAATAAAGGCTTGCAAAAACATGTACAAAAGAAGCAAGGACGAATGACACCACTTTATTGGTAATAACTGCAAAATGGTTGAGAGCCGGAGAAATCAACCCTCAAATAGTATGTTGAATATATTACATACTCAGTTCGCCGTTAATATGATCTTATTAAAATTGAATTAACCATGTCGAATAATTTGTAGGAATACTCCATTCTCTGTTAATTTAGCTTTCTTTAAATCGAAAGAAATATGAGGAATATTTTTCATGATCAATTAATCATTGATTTAACTTTTTTTTTAAATTGAATTAAATGAGTCAAATAACTTAAATGTCTGAGTTACCTTCAGCATGATCTTCAAATTTATTAAAACTTGTCAAAGGAGTGGTATACTTGATTTGCCATTAAACTGACCTTACTTAAATCGAATTAAATATAAAGAATAATTTGCATACTCAATTCACCATTAATTTGGTCTTCTTTGAATTGAAAGAGAAGAATGTAGAATAATTTTCATGTTTAACTTGTCATTAATTTGACCTTTTTAAATTGAATAAAATTAGTGAAATAGGTTGCATGCTTAGTTTGACTTCAGTTTGATGATCTTCAAATTTATTGGAAAATGTTGAATGAGTTCTACTCATAAGTGGTACTACTTTAATTTAGTTATTTTCAAATTTAATGAAATATGTGAATAAATTTCATATTGAGTTGGCCTTCATTTCATTCATTTTCAAATTTAATAAAAATATATCATTTAAGTTACATATTCAATTCACTATCAAATCGAAGACTGGGGATTCATAACTTCAAATCCCTATTAGAACCTAAAATGTGTAAGTAGGTTGGGGATATTACTCCAATCATCTAATATTGCGAATTTCAATGAAAATAGACCACCTTCTGTCCGATGTCCACAGATAACATCTAATAATAAATTGGCATATTTCAACATGTGAATTTCGATATTATAATGTACGCAGAGACAGCCTTACTTGCTCTACGAACCACTGAACTCGGTCATCTATAACAAAAGACCGGAAATACGAAAACGGTGCCACGTTGTCAAAAAAAGGTGTAATAAATTCAGATATTTTAGTTTACCCGTCGCAGACGCCGTTTCACCAGTGAATTATGCCCACTCACCTAACACCACTCGAAGAAAAATACATCTTGGGTGGGCGAGGTCGGAGGAACATTTCAATTTTTCTCCCGAAAAAGTCATTCGGGATCGAGATAAAGGTGATTACTGGCTCCACGAAAGAAAGTGCAAGAAAAACTACGTCCACTTAAAAAGGTAAAGTTTACCTCCACATGTTGATGACGTTGTAGCACAAAAAAGAAGAAAACAATATAGAAAGTCGCGAAATTTTTTACCATTTCAAAAACTCGTTATTGCGTGAAAGCGAACCGATCGTATCCTTCGGACAATTACTTTCGAGATTTACGCGACGATCCGTTTTAAGGATATAGCAAATATCTTTCTATTTAAAGAACGCGTCTTTTGATATCTGGAGATTTAGTGTGTCGTTTTTTCGCCAGCGTCTCGCCTCGCGGGCCATATCCGAAAGTATCTAAAAAGATAAGAAAATGATTGATCGTTCGCTTTAACGCGGATGCGTTAGTTTCGTGTATAGTGTACAAGAGAAGAAGCCTTTAAGGCATGATATCTTTAAATAGCCATTACGCCGGATATTCCGTATAGAACTGTCATTTGCAATAGGACATTGTTCGTTGGAACATCTCCGGTACCATGATGCGCGGTATTTATTGTCCCAATATCTCCAGATGGAGCACACGACGATTTATCGTACGCACTGTCGTTTGCGTCGTAGACGCCAATTAACCGCCGCAGCTTGCCAGTTTTGTTAATGTGCACGACGAAGCCGAGAGAAAAAGAATTTAGCGAAAGACAAGAAAACTTTTCATTCCTATGGGAATACTCGCTCGAATATTCTTTTATTCCGGCCTAAACTCTTTACGACGAAGTGTTACGTCAACTATTCAATTTGAACTTTTCCTATGCAAATTGCCAAGCCACCGATAAAAACCCCTTTAAAGCGCGCAACTTTTCTAACTTACCGCGTGCCCGAACAAAAGACAAATATCCGAAGCTTATTAATGGAAATTGATTTTTTTCCAAACTGCACAGTATGCTACCGCCATATTGGGCGAATTTTCATTAATTGCTAAATAACAGGCTCGGATACAATGCTAAAAATTGCCACCGTTCGCCTTTTGAATACGAAATTTCACGCATGAATATTCCTCTATCGTCGTACCCGGCTAAAAACAGTATCGGCGGAAAAATCGAGGATATTGTAAGGATTGCATTTTTACACTACCTTAGATATATACGGTTAGGGTCAAATTACCGTATCGATGCTTCGTAATTTTTATCCTTTTCTAGTAGTTTCGCGTTATTTCTCGGTCTCTCAGTACAACATGGGTGTTGGACACAGATTCTCTGTACCTTTTTCCAAATGCACTTTTTCAATTACATATTTAATCAGCATACGCATGAAGCGTATATTCAAGGAAATTCCCTCGACCCAGTCGAGTGCTGTGAGGTATTTGAACGTGAGATTAAAATTCATGTATACAAGTTTACGAGATGGTATGCCCTATGTACAGAAGTTCGTGTACGTTATATACCACTGGTACCGAAGAGAATTCGACAAATGGAATGGACGCATATATCACATATTTATACTGTATAAAGTGCCAGTAATTCGGAATGCAGTTCATTGATGATACTATACTGGTATCGACTCGAGAAAAACGATAACAATTTTATATTAGTCACTCGATGGTAATTTTTATTCATTAGAACATTGGAAGTTGAACAATTTGCATAATTGATTTTCTATTGAGGCATTAATATTATTTAAGCAATGCCCTGTTAACTGGCTTATTTTTTAGTTTATCGAAAATATGTGGAGTAAGTTTTACAGAACTTGTTGTAGTTGAGTCTTTTTCAAATTGAATAAAATAATAAGTCATGTACTCACTTTGCCGTTAATTTGGTCTTTTTTGAATTTAATAAAATATGTTGAATAATTTGCATACTCAGTTTGCCGTTAATTTGGTCGTTTTTAGATTTAATAAAATAATATGTTGAATAATTTGCATACTTAGTTGCCGTTAATTTAGTCTTTTTTAGACTTGATAAAAGATGTCGAACAATTTGCGTACTCAGTCTACTATTTACATAGTAATTTTTAGTTTTATAATAAAGTACTCATATGTTGAAGAAATTGGATACCTTATTTTCCGCGAATGTAAACACTTTGAAACTTAATAAAACGTGCCGAATACGTTTTATACTTCATTTGTCATCATTTAATTAAATTAATCTTTTCAATTTTTTTTAAATCTCTCTTGACCAAACACTTTGAATTGAGAATGCCAGTTAAATGAAATTTGATTTTTGTAAAATAAAATGGCATCACTACATGTTAGTTGAAGGTCACTACTGAACCTAAAGCAAGAATACTTTGCCAACCTTCTAATTTTTATTGTTTGAGAGTTCAACTTATTATTTGAAATTTTCATATTTTTTTCAGTTTTTCACATTTACTTTATTTTCAAATATCTCACTTTGGATTTTACTTTTCAGCAGCAAACATAAACAAATTCTTGTTTCTTTTGAGCTCTTTCAGAAAGTTCAAGCTCACAGCAATTTACCATTGAAAACCATTCTTCTGAATGATTGAAAGAGAAAAGTAAGGATGCATCATATTATATTCCATTCAATATCTTCACATGGTTGATACATACGATCGGTTAAAATGCAATATGAAGTTCACTTCAAAATGAAATCTATGTGACTGGATAGAGCATTTGTTGAAGAAGGTTAGTGCAGGTATTTATAATGCATTCCAAGTGAATTTGCCTGGGCTGATGGCATAGACACAAAAATTTCCAGGTTAGAGTATAACTTTGGAAATTTCGATTTCTTCATTTTGAAAAATGCTAAAAATTCGAGTTTTAAAAAAATTCAAAAATTTCTGCTTTCAGGAGTTAGCTCATGTTTTCCAAAAATCAAATTACATGACATTCGTTTCATTTCTCTCATTAATTAAAAGAAGAAAAATATTGTTAATCTTAATCCATTTATTTCTACATTGAAATCAAGAAATTTATTAGCAAAGGGAACCTAACGAAAACGATTGGATGCAGAGACGGGTTTTAATCGCTTTCCCATATCCCGGTGTTAATTTAAACCTTGGCTGGGATAAAATGTTTTTCATAGGCTCTGGCAACATTTCTCGCGAGCCGATTTAGCGTGAATCGCGCTCGATTACACATTCGTATTTATCATACGAACTGGTATGCGTTCTTCATATTGATACTGAACCAACTGCTGCTCGTAGATAATTATACGAAAACGACTGTACTAATGAAGAAAACGCGCCACGTACACGTGACCACAACTAATAACCATCCATGTATAATGTAATTCGAGCCAGAAATATTCAACGTCTCAGCGACTCTGCGTATAAAGCGGATGCTCACGAAAGGGGAAAATTTCAACAATAGCGTAAGAACCTATTCCAGATAATTCGACGACGGCTTTGAAATGACATTCTGAGATATAGCTATGAGATATTTTCAAATCTTAATCTCGCCAAGGGGCACAGTATTAAGGGGAATGAACGTTTTGTTGAAAAATTTACCAAGATTTTTCTCTCCTTGGGTGCGTAATTTTCCATCATCGGGCCCGTTTAAATCGACGATGCGAATTTTCTGGAGCCGCGAAAGACGCCGCCATAATTGTTGAAAACGTAGTTTTCGCCTAATGAGACCTTATCTTGAGTCAAATATCTTTCCATCAACGAGCTTGATTTAAGATGTTCATCTTAGAGATGAGAATAGATTGTAAGAACTGATTGCCAGGTCAATATAATGTTTTCGCGTCGTGTTTAATGTATTCATAAATATTGGGCTGGTTGCTTTGATGTTGACACAAGTGACAATATTTCGCTTATTTTTAGCTTTTGAAAGGATTTCTTATTACAATAATCGTAATTTTCGTTTTAATTGAAAATTAATGAAAGTGTAGTCAAATAAGCAAACAATATTTTTCTTCTTTTAATTAATGAGAGAAATGAAACGAATGTCATGTAATTTGATTTTTGGAAAACATGAGCTAACTCCTGGAAGCAGAAATTTTTGATTTTTTTTAAAACTCGAATTTTTAGTATTTTTCAAAATGAAGAAATCGAAATTTCCAAAGTTATACTCTAACCTGGAAATTTTTGTGTCTATGCCATCAGCCCAGGCAAATTCACTTGGAATGCATTATAAATACCTGCACTAACCTTCTTCAACAAATGCTCTATCCAGTCACATGGATTTCATTTTTAAATAACCAGTTGGCAGGCTTCATACCCCATCACGCCACTTCCCCCTGCAATTGGCGGGTTCTATTAACGAAATGTGGGGCTGCGCTAATAAATGCATTTCACTTTGCCATTCTTCTTAGAAGTGATAGACTAAATGTTCACAGCCCATTAATTTTGTTTTTCAAATTTTATTGTAGGAGGGGATCTACATTCCGGCCTAAACTCTTTACAATGAAGTGTTATGTCAACTATTCAATTTGAACTTTTCCTATGCAAATTGCCAAGCCATCGATGAAAACTCTTAAAGCGCTCAACTTTTCTGACTTACCGCGTGCCCGAAAGCTGCATTAAGCTGCACTAACGATTCATTATCTAATAATGAACAGCATTTTTCGAAATTCGAGGATAGGGAGGTAGGCTGAGGGCATAGACTCCCCTAAATGGTGACCTAGAGAATGTAAATTTTTGAATGTCTCTGAAGCTCTCTAACAACGTTTTTCTCACCTATCATGGGTTTCTGAGAGAAAGAAAAAATAAACAATATAGATTCACCGTTCATCATTTGGTATAACCTGTTCATCAAAAACTATGAAATTTGAAGATGACCTAATCAATGCAAAATGAGTACGCGATTTATTTAATGCATATTCATAGAATTTGAATTCGTAGAAATTAACAGTGAAATGAGTACCTAAGTAAGTTATTCGTGATATTTTATTGAATTTTGAACCAACAAATTCGACTCCAAATTTATCATGTAGCATTATCAAGCCCTCTTCAGTGGTTTGAATTCGAGAAATTTCTGTAAAAATTATCAATTAGTGAAATGTATCATTTCCCCACCACTAATACTCCTTCCACCCATAATTCCAGGATTGGAAATCCCTCTTCGGTTTCACCAAACTGACACTATTTGGCCGGTCGTGAATTATCGAAATATACGGTGCACATGTGCACGTGGGGTTCTTTCCGCATTTCAGGCGCATAAATTCATTAAAAAATCACCGCCATCCGACGTGACCATGTTCAACGTAATTAAAATTTACATTCGTATTTTACACAGCCACGCATTCATCGTAAAACGCGGGACCAAGCGCGATGCGACGAAAGGGCATGAATGTGCATAACCAAATCCCTCAAGATCTATCGCCAAAAGGGGATTGTTTGAGCTCGTTCACATTGTATTAGTTTAAAAACGCGTTAATCGGCGTAAAAATGGGTTTCTTATCGTATGCAGAATACTCACCTATAATCCTGTTTATGTTTCACCACCGAAGAATCTTTTTGAAGCCGTCACATCCCCCATTGGAAAAATCCCATTATCATAATGCGCGTTGCAATAAAAGGGTGGCCTCCAGGACTTTCGCAAAGGTACGTATACGACTAACGCATCCATGCAAATCGTATTAATAAAGAAACCTTCACACTATCACTGTAAAAAAAACTTCTGAATGTATTTCACCGCGTACGTGCGTATTTATGAAACCGAAGAAAGACTTCGGGGTTTATGTCAGTTTGATTTATTAGGACGAGGAAAAGCGATTAAAATAATGTTATTTATTAACAGCGTTTTAATGAAGTCGACCGTACAGCATACATTCAAAACTAGGCGGAGCTTTAATAAGTTAGCGAATTACCTACATAAATTCGAATCCAATAATCGAAAACGTAGACCGGCTTTAGAGGTAATATTATTCGCAATTAACTAACAGCTTCCGGATTACTTCCCAAGGGGTATAATCTCGAACTCGAACATGATAATAAGTACGCTATTTCCCGCCCTTCGTCGCCTTCATCGGCAACCGTTTGGCCAACCAACCTTGTATTAATACCTTTCCGAATACCCTTTACGCTCTCGTGTCGTATTGAAATCGCGTTTATAAATGTAACTCACTCCTGTAATTAAGCTGAAAAATAGTTTTTTTCAACATCCCCCTGGTGTTTATACGCTGATTATAATTTCACGCGCGATTTTATATTTTTCAATGCATGAATTATGTTTGGTATATTTAAGCCTTCCAAAAAATTTCACAAGTTTCCTTTTTGTTATTCGTTGCTGTTAGATCAGAAATGGTCGTTCACCTTTGCGGTATTCGTGATTTCTACGAAATTCGTCGCTAACTGACCGCTTGATTCATTTGATGTTTTTATTGCCTCGCTAAACTATTAAATGTCCGACGATTATGCAATTCATTTAAACGTTGCTTCCATTGCACGATCGTGTCGCTAAATTAACGACCGTAGATGACAAAATCACTATGCAACCAAATTTATATCCAGTAAGTACTTCCTTCAATGAAATAAATCTATCTAAAAAATGTTCTACATTCTCGAAGTGAAATCATTAAGGCTGAAAAAACGTAGAAATGAAAAATATCACAAAATGCTTACTTAATATGCGTATCTAACAAATTTTATTCAATTTAAAAAAGGATAAATTTATGGCAAAATGAGTATGCAAATTATTCCACATATTTTATTATCAAATCTAAAACACACCAAATTAACGGCAAACCGAGTATACAAATTATTTGACATATTTTATTCAATTGAAATGAGCTACATTAACGGCAGTCTGAGTATGCAAATTATTTAACATATTCTTTTATTTCATCTAAAACACACCAAATTAACGGCAAACTGAGTATGCAAATTATTTGACATATTTTATTCAATTGAAATGAGCTATATTAACGGCAATCTGAGTATGCAAATTATTCAGCATATTTGATCTACATTAATTAATTGTAAATTTTTGCATGCAAAATTGCGAATTTTATATATTTTTACAATGACTCTGATGAAAACTAAATTAACAACAAAGTAAGTATTGATAATCAGAGTGAAATGTTTTCAACATATTATAGTCTGTCTGATTTAAAAAAGGATTAAAACATTTGAAGAAGGTTGGTACTTTAGAATGTTGCCAGCCAAGTATTTTCAAATTCTTCGAGTTTCACCGCAGCTTTGATGGAAAAATAAAGGTATAACAGAATTCAAAGAGCTATGAAACCTTATAACAGTGCTGGAAGAGAATAGTTGGAAATGTAATTAATCAAAAATTTGTAAAAATAGGAAGGTAGTAATCCCTCTAGAAAGGATACTGGCATAATTATTTTTGCCAGATCAACACATTCGAGGATTAGATAAGAAGTAGATGAAGTGCAACCAGCGTTTAGTAAACTTGGAGTGTGGATATACCTTTGTAGTCCTCGGGAAATTTAGAAGTAGGTACGTGGCTGGCAACAGTTTAAAGTATTAACATTGTTCCAGTGTTTCAATGGTTTCTTAAATCAGACATATCATAACATGAAAATGGAAGTAATGAAACTAGAAGACAGTTTCGTTTGCATCAATGCAATTAGGTCAGAATATATTTTTAAAAATCAAAAGTTAACACCACTGACTAACATAGCACACCAACGTATAAAACTAATTTAAAACCTTTCATTTAGGATTTTAAGCTACAATCAAAATCCTCAAATCGTCAATTTTCAGTCAACATCACGACATAAAGCACAACCTTCGTAAGTTGTTCAAAATATTCATAAATTCCAAGCAAATTTTTTCATGCACCTATATGAGACCGTCCCCAGCATTATAAGAAGGCGACACACGACTTCAACAAATAAATTGCCGCCTGAAATATTGGTAACAGCTGGCTTATATTTCCATGCCCATGCACGGGTACACGTGCTGAAAGGATAGCAACGGAATTTCACTATGCCTCAATACATTCGACTCGGGATAAAATTGCCTATTTACGGATTTAACTAGGTGCGACACGCATGCTAATCGAATATATTGACTAGTCCAATCTCGAGTGCACCAAACGTGATGGTTTATGAGTTTCAACGAGGACACGCAGTTCGATGCAACAGGTGCTGCCATAGAAGGTATTTTTCTCAAAAACCGCGTAACTTAATTTTCAAACTGGAAACGTATGCTGAAATTCCACAATACACTTACCTCCGAGTACAGTACATGTCAACGTAACCGACGCTCCTTCCTTGTACGGACCAACTATGGAACTTTTAGCGACACCGTTTTCATCCGTTATGACGATTTTCTGCGGCGGCACTGCAAACAACAAGCAACATAAAAGCTTATTGTAAGGATTTATTTTTAATTGCGCTCGAAACGGTCGTCGCGCCGTTTCGAGATGTCGTATCGTTTAAAAACTCCACGCTATTGCGAGTCGGCGAAAAATTCTTTAACGACTTTACAAAGCGGCGAAGTTTTCAGGTAAAAGTTTTATTAAACCAGTATACACTTTTTCTTCTCTCGCCCGCTACCAAGTTTAAATACGACTTTTTTTTGAAGGGATTGTTGGACACACAAGCTCGACAGTCTTATTTCCGAGTTTTGGGAACGTGAATGATTAAAAATTCACACTACGTTCGGCTACTCGATTATGATTTCAATTTCGGTTTCATTACCTGTGACCTTTTTCACATTGAGATAAGGATTTGTGAGAGCAAAACTTTTCATCTGATATTTAAATTGAAAAACTTGCTTGACTTTTCGAATGATGGCGGTACCTTTAGAGCCATCTAAGAGGGAATTCGTAATACTTCGAAGGTAAAAAATGCGAAAATACGTAACGAATCTAATTTCATTCAATTTTGTTTGCTTGAATTCGTCTATCGAGCATGTATGGATTCGAGAGTTGAATGATATTTCTTTCGCGAAAATAGCTCCGAGGACGATACTAAAGCTCGACCAAGCACCCGTTTACATTTTCCTTCGACGAGCAACAGATTGTAAATATTCCAAATGCTCGTATATATTTATTCAATTACAAACATCCATTTATCGCGACTACGTCAATAAACTATAGTCCCTTCATCACATAACCTTGACGGCTACGACGAACGAGCGTAATAAAAAAAGCAATTATTTGAACTGTACGCGAAATTCGCGACAATAAAATGGGACGTAGGGGTTTCGTACTCGCATAAAAGTACTTTCATTCTACAACATAACGTACACCGCACTGCGTAGGCGGCTGTTAAATCAAAACAATCTGTCAAATCAACTTTGTAAGATACGATATCCCGTCCCTCATTTAATTGCCGCGTAATTTTACGAGGACGTTGCGTCGTAACCGTCGTCACTATATACTCGTAGCCGGTATTTAATAGCGTACGATTTATTTACACCTACACCCCTTTACATGATCAGGCTACCCTGCAATGCTATAATTCAGCTCGTATATTTGTATAGCTTCCTCCGTCAGCTCATTAAATCGCACTCGTAATTGCCGTGTTTTTCTCCATTTCGCTGGGCACGGGGTAATTTTTAGAGCTCGCTGGGTTTCCATCACGCTCATACCGCAATCCAGTAATATAGCACGCGCCTTTCTAGTCAACCCAGACCGCCATTAAATCGCGAAAAATTATTGCAACCGGAGTAATCGCGAGTACTATTTCCATTCTATGCTCTCGAGTAAGTAATAAATTTTTCAACGAATTTCTCAACGCCTAGTTATCGGACTTTCGAATTTTTAGTCGAGTTTTCAATAGATCCAAGTTTACTTGATTAGAAAGGATAGGTTAAGAGAGGAAGGGGGTGGTGTTTTAAACCATTTTTAGTCATATGACAAACATCCGCAAACTTTTTGTGTACATAATTATATTTTCCTCTCACCTCGTAGCGCAAAGAGCTGGGGATAAAAATCACTCAAAATTCGATTAAAGAATGTTTAAGCAAATAATTACGTAAGAATACTTTTTTGAACTTTCGATTCGACTCAGAATAATGCTTTACTCATATTTTGAGAGGAGTTAACGAGTTAATGGCCGGGGAGGGGATGGCAAATACCTCAACATTTTCGTTGATGATTTCGTATAAAAATATGGTAAGCTGCCATGCCGCATTACTGGAGTTCAGTTTTTAACTGGGGCTGTTTGCAGGCCACATCCAGTACTAAGTCAGAAAACCAATACTACATTCCTTCTAAAACCACTTGAGAAGTTATATTTAAAACAAATATAGTATTACGTGCCATGCAATAATCATTTGAACACAATATTCTATTCTTGAATTTTTACAATCCGTCATTTTGGATCTATTTTGACGCAAATTTAAGAGATCATAATTATACTGGTCATCAACTAACCTCACATATGAAGTTTGAACTTTATAATTCATTTGGTGGGTTGGAAGTAATGCCACAAGCGGTTTCCAGCCAAGCAGTGTCGGGTGCGGTAGAAGTACTCGTAATTCCCGCCAAAAAAAAAGATTCATGTGGTAAGAAGATATGAACGATTCATAAAATTTCTTGTAGCAAATTTCCCCTCCAAAAGCCGTTTTTACTCTAACTATCCTCCCCTATTCACTTGGGAAGCTAAAATCAAGACAGATTAGTCACTTGGTTTCATTTTATCGTATGAAACCATAATTAAAAATTTTTTGAGATCGATAACTCCTCCTTCTCCCCTCCAATATCATGAGTGAAAGTAATTTAAGATACAGTATATTTATTATTCTCAATAATCATAATTGAATGTAGCATTTTCATACTATGCTAAGTGCCGAAAACGCATGTTTTCGAGATAATCGCGTTTTAAGTTTTGCACGCCTACCTTGGAAGCTGAGGAGTTGCATATCATAAAAAATGAAAGCTCAGAGCAAACTTCTATCTATTCCCTACCATCCAGTTCAAAATTTGTGTCGATCCGATTATTTGATGCCGAGTAATTCTGTTTTGAAAAATGTACTTGCGCGAAATTTGGAAATAAATGGTAAAAATTCATTAAAAAGTATTTTATTTTTATATTTTTATCTTCCGATACGAAATTATAAACAAGAAAATGACAAAAGATGATGATTAATGTTATATTTTGAAAACACCAAAAAATTACAAAAAAAAAAGTCTTTGAAAAAATTCAATCATTTCGATGGTGGTGCTATCTTTCGGCTACATTTTGAACCCTTACAAAGTAGGTATCCTGCACTTTGATAGGTTCGGATGGTGTACATATTGTCGATGTATACCATGGTGGTCATAACTCAATTTCGCCAAAAATGGTACTTCGCATAGTATGAAAATGCTACATTCAATTATAAGTTCATAATAATACATTTTTACTAATTTGAGGCTCCTCAAGCCCTACTCAAATTCTGATAATCTTCCATTTTGGATCCATTTTGACCCAAATTCAAGATGTCATATTTTAGACACTAGCTAACCTCGCTTACAATGTTTGATTTTTTTAGATTAATTTGGTGAGAATATAAGGACGAAGTAAGGAATTTTATAACTCAAAACTTCCTCGAAAATCCATTTTTTGCTCCAATTCCCCTCCAAATGCACTTAGGAAGTTGAAACCTGCTACTGTGTATACCAAATGACAAGGAGAACAATAGAATGTTATCTCTCGAATTTCTATCAAAATGATAAATGATCGAAACTTCAGGAAGGCTTATTAAATCAACCACTCCCCCAATATGAATTATACGAGGGACGTTCAAAAAGTAAGGTTCCCTCTCTTATAATTCTGGTAATAATGGACTGATCCGGTTGGGTGTGGTCTCATTCAGTAGCTAAAAGGGTCTAGAATACATTGACATCCTGTTTTCATTCCTAGTTTGTTTTAAGAAGTGAATACATACGATGAGCGAAAACAAATTTTTAAAAGTAGCGTCCGATGTGGAGGTGCGTTCAGTAATTCGTTTTTTACGGTTTAAAAAAATTTCTCCTATCGAAATGCATCGCGAATTGAAATCTGTATATGGAGATAACATAATGTCCGTTCAACATGTTCGAAAGTGGTGCCGGTGATTCGACTAAGGGCGAGAAGAGATGGCAGATGTGACACGCGCCGGATCAAGTCGTCATTCACTACGCTAGGCCTACCGGAGCGTGTCAGATCTGCCATCTCTTCTCGCCCTTAGTCGAATCACCGGCACCACTTTCGAACATGTTGAACGGACATTATGTTATCTCCATATATAGATTTCAATTCGCGATGCATTTCGATAGGAGAAATTTTTTTAAACCGTAAAAAACGAATTACTGAACGCACCTCCACATCGGACGCTACTTTTAAAAATTTGTTTTCGCTCATCGTATGTATTCACTTCTTAAAACAAACTAGGAATGAAAACAGGATGTCAATGTATTCTAGACCCTTTTAGCTACTGAATGAGACCACACCCAACCGGATCAGTCCATTATTACCAGAATTATAAGAGAGGGAACCTTACTTTTTGAACGTCCCTCGTAATTTTTAATCCCAGCCCCTTGAACACCTGCACCACACATATTTTGATTTTCGAGTTTTTTCGTGAATGCCTTTTGGTTGTAAATTCAGGTTTTGAGAACTAATCGATACATACGTACTACACACGAAGAGAAACGTAATAATAGATTATACCATCAAAAATCATAAGGGGATTTCTTTACAAAAAATACATATATTCAAATATACAAAATGTTATTTAAAGTTAACTATATTTATTGAGAAATTCAGTGACTTGTTAGAGCAGTGTATTCAAAGGATATTAAGCATCTAATAAGATTATATTTTCTAGACATTCAATTTCAATAATGATATTGAAGAAATATACCGATACAGAGAAGACGTGAACACAATAAATACTTCATTTCTACGCAATGTTATCAAGTTGAAATTTTTGAACGTCTTCAGTTTTTACTAAAAAAGATACGATTTTTTTTCTGGAACTTTTCCGCAGCCTTTGACGAATAGCGCCTATTCTGTATAAAACTTTTTCAATTTCCTTGGAAATTGGATTTTTGTATGGGTGATGACGTCATGTCCAACCTTTTGGAGATCCCTGTTTCATTTTCGTGAAAAGATGCAAAATTGTTTATAAGGTATTTCTTACTACCTTCCACAAGTATGTTCAAGGGGAAGACGAACACAAACAAAAATTGTATCGATTTGACTAAATTCCCATTTTGAAATCATCATTATAGTGACTTCATGCCTATATTCTTAGTAACCTTTATCTCTATATTACAGCGAGATATGAAATTTTCCAAAAATTTTTGTTTCCCTCGTCAAATGTTATGCACTCGGATTCTACGAATATAAGTTTGTTGCTTGAAATTTCAGTTTAAGAAAGCACCCGGGGTTATTAGGCTCGAATTTTATACTATCATTTAGGCATCATAAAAATTCAAAATGTTTCCAACTGACCAGTACTATTTACGCTATGTGCATCAAACTTTCTCCATTTGTAGAAAATTTTCCCTTTGTACACACTTCGAGGCATATCGTTTAATGCTTTCAAATAAAACAAGGGAATGTGAGGAATTTGAAGTCTTTTATACTAACATTTAACAATATTGGCGAGAACAATCGTCTCGAAATTTTTTATTATATTTTTTAAATATTTTGAAATTTTCAGGAAAATAGATGGATTTATTGATGCAGGCAAATCGCCTAAATAAGTTTTTCACTGACGAGAAAAAGAAATCTCGACGTTAAAATTCGAAACAGAGAATGTATAAATTTGCTTCAAGGACAGAAGAGGATTTTTTCATAAAGAAATAATTTTTTTTTCGAAGATATTCATTTACAACACGATACAATTCATTCTCGAGATAACCTTGAAATACCTCTTTCAATATCTTTTCGTGTAAGAATTTTCCAGTTGTTTATTTCTTCGTCTTGAAAGCGAATTTCGCCCCATTACTACTATTTTAGGTAATGTATTTAATGAAGAAATATTTATCTGAGTTCTCTTAAGATAGATGAAAAAATTCCCTGTAAAGGCAAATATCCTTTTATACATATAAAATGTATCTATTTTTATAACCACGGTTAAGCATCATTTACGCTGAGCAGGAACCATAATACGGTTTGGTTCGAGTAGGAACTTTTTAAATGATCTCAAATAGCGTTAAGGATCTTCATTCTGAATTTTTAAATTGAATATACAATAATCAAAGAAGCAAAAGAATAGAATTCATTTTAGAATTTAATAAAGTCAAAAAGTCAAAAAAAGTTGAAAATTAAAAAATGTCAAGGAAAAAAATATTTAGCAAAACTAGAAAAAACTTGAGCTAAAAAAAAAGGATAAAAATTAAAGATAGTTGTAAATGAAAAAATAAATAAAAAAAAAAGAGAAAAAGGTCAAAATTGAATAAATCCCCCTCCCCCCAAAAAATGCTGAAAGTAAAAAATATTCGGTTATGACAATGACTACAATAATTATGCCTTGCTACGTTTTTTGTATTCAGTATCGACAAAATTTGTAAAAGTCATTCGAAAATTCAAGGAAGATTTCTCAAGCACTCGTCCGTGAAGTATCTGGGAACTTAAGATAGTTTTTGAAAGTTTCAGTATGCTTCAAGAGGACTTATTTTTGATGTTAGAAGAAAATTGATACGTTCGTAGGTGGACGAAAAATTCCTATGTTATTATTACATTTTCTCGTTATTCATGATTGCTAGATGCTCGATATTAGGGAGAGGAAAGTTATATGAAAACATTCTCAACGTCGATGACATTCTCGTCATTATTTTATTATTCAGTTTGTCGTGTTACACGATGTGAGTGCTAGGATTATCTAGCTATAGTTCGCGAATACTTCGAATACCGTTCCATTTGCTTACAGCGATGAAAAATGATGCTTATTACTTTTTATACGAATTGAATTCATCTATTCAGTGTATACAGATCGTCTGGAAAACAGGCCAAGTCATTTGGTAATAGAACTTCGTACTTAAATATCTTGAAACGTCGTTTATCCAACTACGACTTCGCACAGCGTATTGAATAGAGCTGAATGACAAGTGTTTGTGCAATACAATCAATTATTCTGTTAAAAACACGACGCGTATTACTAATTGCAAAAACATCTCCAACGCGATATTCTAATTTAGTCGATACTCGAGCACGCACTCGATGAAATTAATTGGTATTAAAAATCGCTTTCTCACTCTTTCAATATGAATTTCGAATCATTTGTTTTCAAACCTTTTTGTGGGTATTATAAAATAACTTGCTGCTGTCCTCTCTTCGTATACTCCAAATTACATGTTAATGACGTTGGCGTAAAATTTAATACTTCAACACAAGCTTCGAAAACTTCCAAAGCAAACATTTACCGGTGCCTTGAAGTTGAAGGGGAATTCAGGCGAATGCGTTAATTCGCAAAGAATTACCATTTTACTAATTACCAACTCTTTCGGTTCTTACTGCCTCCTACATCGTTCTAGAACGCCGAAGAAATTTTCACCCGAGCTCGGTCAAGGCTGACTCCATACACGATAATTTCTCCATTCCTTGTGCTTCCTGCACAAATGTCTCGACTACTTAATTCTCTTAACACCTCTTTATATGTAAAACAGTTCGATTAAATGGCGAAAATATCCTTCCTTTAGTACGTAGACTACCGCATACCATTATGGAAAAAGAAAACGAGTCAGTCATATGGGAACACAATTATTCGCGCACCGTCGTAAAAACTCGCCAACGTGTAACTTTTAAAACACTTTTCCAACGTCGTAAAATGTCGCTGACTCGTAATCGTCGGCTAGACCCCGTCTCCGCGTGTCCAACATGTACACGGTTTTATAAGATGGTGAAAATATCGGCCTTTTTAATTCATATAAAAACAGGCGAAGTCTTGGTTAAAAAAAAAAAAGAGAATCGAGTTCTGTAAGTAATCTTTACGTTAATATTTAATAGAGAATACATCTCAAAAATTCTGCAATATATATAGTTCTAGAGAATATTTGTTAAATTCAAGTGATTTGGAGGTTCTCAAACTTTTCTCAAATTCTAAGAGATCTGCAATGCTATTTCGAATAAATTTTGATTCAAATTTGAGAAGTAACATAATGGAGATTATTCAAACCTAGAGAGGAATTGAGAAGAAATCTTATTTTTTAAATTTATGTGGTGTGTAATTATCGCCTCCAAAGGGTTACGCGTATTGATTTTAACTCCAAGGTAGACATTCAGGTTCTTGTGAGTGTAATAAATTATTATTATAAGTTAGTTTAAAAGCATCAGTAGGCTCGGAGTCCTTGCCAGCGCCACCTATTTGATATTTTTTTAGTTTTAGTTTTAATCGCAATAGGCTCGAAGTCCTAGCGAATGCAACTGGATAAGTAATTTTGGAGTTTTTAGCTTTTTTAGTCCCGGTAAGCTATGAGGCCTTCGCGAAGGTGATTGTAATGTAAATATTATGCAGTATGCGTCTCTTAATGTTCTGAAAACGTTTATACCGCTAATCCGATAAAGCTCATCGACGCACCACAGATTTGTGTTATATCCTGAAATGTTAGAAAGCAAAAAAAAAAAAAAATAACGATACACCTCAAAATAGCGAGCTATTCGAATTTTGAGTGAAGCTGGAAGAATGGAAAATAGCTAAAAAATTTCCCTTCTGATTTCATACGAAGGAATAAGTCAATATCAGTTACATATCCATATTTCAGCCTCCTGTGTACATTTACAATGGAGTTAAAGCAAAAAATGGCTTTATGATGAACTTTTGAGTCACGAAATTTCTTGAATTGTCCATATCTCTTCAAAAAATTGATCTAAAATAGCCAAATCTTGTGTGTAAGATTATTTTAAAACCTCAATATGACTCCTTGAATTTGTACCAAAATAAATCCAAAATGGAGATTCTTCAAAATTTGAGAAGAATTTGAAGAGCCTCAAATAACTAAGAATGAAATTCAAATCGAATCACATTGCATATAAGAAGTATACTCTATATTGGTGGAGGGGAGGGGGAGAAGGAGAGATAATACTATGGTCGAGATGAACGAAATATAAAAAAATGTTGATTTCAGAGTTATATCATGAAGTGAGACCACCTGACAAACCCATACCAATTTTAGCCTCTCAACTGAATTTGGAGGAGAGTGAAAATAAAAAAATGACTTCCCAAATGAGAATAGGGAATTCAACGAATCGTCCATATACCTTCACCAAATCGACCTTTTATATAATTTGAATGAAAATGAATTCGGATAGTTGATTGTCAAATTTTTAAAAAGGGTAAAGAGGAGCCTCAAATTGCTAAAATTTGAAAAATATGAACTCATATTTAACTATTGTGACCAATATTGATGTATTTGTCAACATTGTACCACAAATATGGAATATCAAATATTATGCAAACCTACAAAAAAAATGTTAAACAGTATTTTCTGTGAAATATACTCGTAGAAACAAATTTCACAAAAAAAAAAAACGCTTCATGAAAGTAAACCTGTGTTGGCTAGGCGGTGAACACTGACCAGTACCCTATATATCCTTCTACACAACAGTTTAACTGCGAGTAGCCAAGTATACCACTAACATGCTCGAACACTTTTGCAAAACAAAGATATGAAACTTGGCCAAAAATGAAAGTGCAAGACCGTAGGTCAATAAACGATGAGATTAAGGATTAACATCGCCATGAATGATCCATTAGTATCTAGATGGCTGAAATTGTAAATACTGATGTTTCCAACTCACAAAGTAATTCAAAATCATGAATGAGCTTTAATTTCAATTACTCACTTAAAATTTTGGCTTTTGTCTTACACACTAGACAACACCTTCTAGACATCTGAAATCGAACTAATGTAAGTAGCATTCATCAGTCTCATGAATATGAGTTCATATTTATTGATTTTGAGCGGTTAGGATTTCTTAAGGTTTCCTCAAACTTTTTGCACGCCCAAAATTTTGGATTCATTATAACTGCGGCTCAAATAGTCGTACTAAGATTCCTAACTAATCGTATACATAAAGTGTGAACACGTAATGTTAATTTATAAATGAGTTATAGATGATTAAAAAAATTCATTACTCAAAAATTTAAAAAAAAAAAAACAAAAACAAAAACAAAACAAAACATTGAAAAAAAGAATCTATTCAAGCCCCTATTTATAATTGGAGTGGATTGTATGTATATTATTTATTAGATCAAAAATCCGAAAATACTTCTTTCAGAGATTCATATTAACATTCATCATATCTGATCTTGAAAAAACGTTATGGTTATGAAATTTGAAACCTTAGAATGATGCTCATTTTTAAACAGCAGTGGACTGAAATATACACTTCGAATATTAATAAAAATCCAAAGCTATCACCAAAAAAACCACTAGGTAATAATTTTTCCCATTTCAAAGGATTAAGTCTTTCTTAATTTTAACGCCGAGGTAAAGTAAGTACTTAGGATTCAAAAAATAATAATCCAAGGATATTCTTTCACTATATCATTGACAAAGCGAGAATTTTTATCTTGTCTTTCCTTCACAGCTTCATAATGAAGCGTATAAATTTCTCAGCCAAGTAAAAAAAAAAAATTCTCGACATTATTGAAAATGTTTAATGGGATGAAAAAGGAAGTCTATTAAAACGACGCGACCGCGTAAACACACCCGTTCTAAAGAAATTTTTAATTTTCTATCGATAAGCTTTGATTAACAAAGACGTGGCGCGTCTCGGTTTTCTTCTTCGCTTTCGTTAACGCTCGCTCGAATGATTAATAAGCGCGCTTCGCTAGCGCAAAATAGGTCACACACCAATCTCGCGAACAATATGGCTAACGAAGAAAAACACCGCGCTGGAATTCCAAACGAAGGCAATAACAAACGTTAAAACGAGCGTCAAGTATCGCTCGTCTTGTATGGAGCGCGAGCTCGCGCCGAAGTCGATAATAAATTAGTCTACGTTAGCACGCTGCTGAGCTAAAACGTTAAAAGAGCGGAGAAAAAACGCTGAATAAAAAACTATTCTTTTGAAAATGATTTTCAAAATACTTCGCGAAAACAGATGTATTTCTGCGAACAGTGGAGCCCTTATATACTCTATTGGGTTTCTCGTCAATGATGCCGGGTACCGCTTCATCATTCTCAATAACAGAAAACCATTAGTTGGTACAAAATTACGATAAATTAGTTTAGTTTTGAGCGAAAAAAAAAAAAATATATTCGTTGAAGATGCATTCAAAGACTTTTTGTCGAGTCTGTTCAAAATAGTTCTCCTAACATACATTACATACATGTCATATTGCCTGGGTGCTCAAATATCAAAAATAACAACTTTTATATGAATTTCTTTCCCCTACCAACCAGCCATAATCATAGTTCATGGTTTTCATAATCTATATAATACCGGGTGACTACTTGATTCGAGCACCCAAGCGAAAAAATTAGCTAAAAGGTGAAAAAACTCAAAACAAATATGCATTTTTGATAACGAAAGTATGAATTAAAATTTTGCATTTCATTGATAGACGCTTTTAAGCATTAAATAAATATTATTTATGGTATTCATTCTTGCTAATATCATTCAAATACATAATTTATTTCTATCAGGGAAAGATTTTTGCGCTTGGGGTGCTCGAATCAAGTAGTCACCCGGTATATTCATGCTACTATCCAGCCAAGAACCGAGGCATGAGCAGACAACTTGAGACCCACCTCCATTAAATGATCTAAAAGTATGATCGTGAGTTTTTTAAATCTAATGCAAATATAACTATTTGGGAACCTTTCAGAGGTGTAATAAATACTCCAAATTGAATCATATACAGGGATTACAGAAATTTAGGTCCCATTCTAGATTTGTCCCTATTATTCTGAAACCCGAAACGAGTCTCAGATTGATACCATTATACTGGGTCTTGTATTTTTCGACTTGGTAAAAAAATGCGTACATCTAGTTATGGAACAGACAATGTGTGGTCCATGCGAAAATTCGCCCAATCATTCCTGGGTACGCAACTCACCTAGAGATAACCACTAAGATAGTGAAACAATGCGAGACCCAAAACGGATATGAGATTGATTTCAATATATCTAACAATAAGTCCATCTTTACTACAGTATATATTATGTACCAGTAAATGCATTGAATATCCTTAGAGTACTAATCATTTAGGTTTCCCTACTCTATATTCATTATATTTTAATTCAAGTTTTAAACCAATCTTACGGAGTTCTAGAAACATAATATTTTCACAAAAAATAAATAAAAGCATAATGTCCCTTAATTTTTTCATTTATGCAACTTTATTAGCGATAAAGCATGTTATATTGCATATTCATTGATTCAAAGGCGATATTACATTTTTCCTTTCAACAAAAGGTAGACTACTTCACAAGCATATATGTATATTGGGTAACATATCAAATAAGTGAAAAGATATTACCATATTATGTTTCCTCATATAAGACAGTATGTGCCAACTTACTAAGCTCTATAATTAATGATATTCACAAAAACTGAGAATACATATAATGCCCCTTCCTGTTTCTCTTTATGCAACTCTTTAGGCAATAAAGTGATTTAAATTGCTTATCATTCATTATAAGGCATTGTTTTACATATTTCCTTTTAACAGACAGCTACATTTCACCAACAAAATTAAGTACGTGATTATTGTTTGACATATAAGACTAGTCATTAAGCGTTACAACCGCATGTTTTCTTCAGGAAAAAAAAAATCAAAAATATTACATTGTACCCATAGACGATAAGCTGCATAATGCAATGGATGTGAGACGTTATTACGCATTTGTCATGGGTCAATTTATTCCGCCCTTATTTCATGTATTTTGTCATTTTCAATGCAAAATTGGTGTTATTTCTTTAGGCTTTATTTGTGTACGTTTGTGCAGATATTTACTTCGTTTATAAATCAGACAGTTTCAAGTAGGAGGAAGGAACATTGAAAGTTTCAGAACTATACAAAGGCAACATAATTCTCAGGCTTCTACTTTCCTTCAAAACTCCACAAATGAAACACAAACAAATGGCACAATTTAAGGGTTTAAAACCACAATTAAAGACGCATTTCTCCAACCTCTTTGAGTTAATATCGAAACCATAATATAGGCGATGTGCACAAACAAATACACCAATGAGAAATCGTGCACAAACAAATGACATCAATGAGAAACCAAAGAAATCGACCAATTTGCAACAGAAAGTCAATGATAGATAGGCTATCTTACACATAAAAATAAGTGATATATTGCATAAAGAAGAGAAGAAGGAAAATTTTCAAAAACTTAGATATCCAAATGACATGTTTTCTCTCGACTATGAAATGACTACGATCCAAATTTTTAGCTCTTCGGAAACCAACGAAGGCAAAAAGAACGAATAGACAAGTACTTACAAAGACAGCAGAAGTCAGTGAATAAGCATACAAAAAAACACGGTGCTGAGATTAAAATGCTAGAATAACTTTGCTATAAGTTGCGATGTTCTTTAGGTACACTGAAAGTTTGAAATAAGAACCGCATTGATTTTACCACAGTGCGGCACAGCGTACGAGTCGAGGTAAAAATTAAAATACTTTAACCTTGGAAGACTTTTAACTATTTAATCATTCGAATTTTAAGTTGTTAAAAGTACAGCGCAGAAAAAGGGAAAAAGACTGCTACCATCTTGGTCGTCGCGGCACCAACGGGGAGGGAAATTTTGCAAACTGCGAATATTTTTGCTTACAAAAGCGGAGCGGAGAAGAGATAGAAACGGAATTAACTCTTCGAAAGTTTCAAACGTAATTTGAAATATAAAATTTTCAAAAAAGAGATTAACTGTGTATCACATTTTTTGCGCAACTTGTAATTTACGACCATAAAAAACCGTTTCTTCCGCTTACAAAGAAAGTTTTTTCTTGTATAAATATTCGAGCGGACTTCAGAACGTTGGGAAATTCTACTTGGAAATAAACGTCCGCTGGAATCTCATAAAGCAGTCGAGCTTTTATAGCGCGCCCTTTGACCACTTTATTTATGTGACTTGAAACGAGCATGTATTATGTTGAAAAATAAAAGAAAAAAATCTGTCGTCACACACTTCTTAATTCATTTGTAAGTTATGTTCGAAATTGTCTATAACGTTGTAAAGACGTCATAGGTCTTCGAATAATTAAATATCAATACACGTGTCGATACAATTTGAATACCTTCCAACGCGCGTGTATTCACAATTCTCGAGATTCCGAGTCACTGCTTTCAACTGTCTTACATTCATATCTCAGAAACAAAAATTCGATTTCGTTTTACAAGGACGTTACAAACAAAGCTTACAGTTTTCTTTAATTAGCGTACTAGGCGTAAAAATCGTAAAAAGTTTTACTTTGAAATGTTTCCAGTTCTGAGCAATGTTTATGGTGAATTACAAATTTAAGTGGAAATATTTTATCAAACTCCGCAATAAGATGGTTCACTCGTCTGAGTACTTCGTCGAGTGTCGTAAAAAGCGTTTTTCTACGAGACCTATTTGGAATGAAGAAGTTTTCTTTTTTTCTCTTTTTGTGCCACCAAACTACTCGAAAAGTGAACTCATTTCGCGAAAAATTTTCTCCTGAACGCTGCCCTATTCGATTATAGCCCTAAAATTTCGGTATTGTATTTTTCTCGGTGAAATTAGCGCATCAATTCAACCTGTTAAGAAAATTTTAGTTGGCAATTTTAAATGATTTTTTTTCCAACTTTACCTCTTTCAAATGAAAAGTTAATCGGTGAAGTTTTCGAGGAAACGGATTCAAACGGATTCAATTTTGAAATAATTGAATTCACTCTTCGAGCTTGAAGGCATATTCAAAAAGAAATTTTCAATATTCTATCGAATTTCTTTAATATCATTCAAACGAAAAAGTTCATTAGGTTGCTTGTATTAGAAGACCTTAGGCTGAAAAAGAAATTCTTGATATTTTGTGGAACTGTTTCATTGCCATTCAATTAAAGGAGTTAATGAGGTTGTGTATACTATACCTTACGTGAGGGAATGTAATCAGTGAATTGAACTCAATGGTTGGGTCGATAAAGTAGTCTATACGCTTGGTCTTCAATACGTGAAGCACAATACCATAGATTTTCCTTTACGTGTAAATTAAGTTGCCTATACGATTTGCCGTCAATCAGTAAAATGCATTATATGTACAAATTGTGTTGAAAATTCGCCTATACAATTCACCGCCAATCGGTGAATAAACTCCTATAGCGAGTTGATTGAGTGAAGTTTTATAGAAACGATTCCAATTGTATTTACTTTTTTTTTTTTTTTTTTGCCTGAAAAGATGAAGGATGAAGAATAACCGTGGTGAAATGACTTTAAAAGAATGTTATAGATCAAAAAGTATTACAAAAATGTTGAAAATTATGTTTTCAATAAGTCGTTAGTATTTTCGTCCTCTCCTGTCATATGATTAAGAATAACTTTCTGGTAGAGAAATACGAAATGCCACACATAGAGACAAACCTGAAGACTGCAGTGGCATCTACAAAATAAATTGCAAACATTGTAAGGATTTAACTTAAGACAGACAAAAAGAAACATAAAAACGAGGTTCAAGGAACACTCATATTAGGCGAAGAAAAGCATTCAAAATAAATCAGCCCTATTTCCCCACACCTCATAGCCAAAAACCACACAAAAAACCTCTACAATTTGAACCTAACCATGCCCTTTCCCCTAGCCTTCAGTTTTTAGATATTTGTATTATTTGTATCATTTGACGAAATAGGCCTGAAGGAGACTTGAAGCCCGAAAGCGCTGGCGAACAAAGCTTTTGGAGAAGTAGAGACTTTTTTCTAATCTGCCAAATGGTCACAAATTATCTCAAATGCAACTTTACCCAGATCTCCCCTTCCAAATCATGTAGGCTGTAATAGCTATTGTTTCAAATTCAAACTCAACTAAAAATTAATAGATAAAATTTGTTTAAATTTTAGATGACGATTTGTAATTATTTATGGAAGTCAAAAGTTTCATATTCATCAAAAACCTTAAGTCTTAAAATTAATATAATTATAATTAAAACAAAATTATATATTAATAAATTAAAAAATAAATTATTAACATAAAAAACTCTATAATTAATAATAATAAAAAAAATAAATAATAAAAATCATATAAAAAAAATTATATTTATCAATAAAAATAACTATACAAAAAATTAGTAAATTAAAAAAATTAAATTTATAATTAAATTTTTAATTAAAATTTATTAAAAAAAATTATTAGTGAAATGAAATTTTTTATTGGTTTTATCTTTTTATTTAAATTTAAAATTTAAGTCGAAATTAAATTTTTTATTAATTTAAATAAATTTATTTTATTAATTGGAATTATACAATTTTTAGAACTAGAAATTCAGCAGGAAGAATGTCCTTGTTAAATTAGAAGACTGAAATTGAAAAATATTATATTTTCATGAGATTAATTCAAAATCAGTGAAGCGCAGAAAGTACTATGGCTACCTTCTCTTATAATTTCATGAATTCACAAAATAAAATGAAATTGTAAAAGTGATTGCTTAAATATCTTCATCTCAGCATAACGTAGAATTCTCATTTAATCAACAAGTATAAATTGGAAGTACTATAATACAAGAAACTCTGTTCTTAAGTAAATAAAAAAAGGATTACTTTTGATCTGAATTTCATATCGTATGAATCTTACTAAGCCTTAAAACCACATCAAATATTTACAATACGCTCGAACAAAACTCGACGGAAATTTTCGAACGCCGATAATGTATTAGATAGGTCGTCGACATATTCATCTCCGACGACGAAGTATTTTTAACTGAATTTTTAATAAAAAAAAATAAAAAAATAGCGATTACAGCCTATCTGAGTTGATAAGGAGGGTCAGTGGAGAGTGATGTCTTCAAATCTTTGCGTTACAGGTCATTTTTGTAACCATCTGGCAAATGTCCAACTTTTGGTATGAATAAATATATATGTGGTATATCTGTAGGAGTTTTCAGGTTTAGTATTGGGTGTGGCCACTAGACTTGAAGGGGTTGGCAGTGTTATTTATAAATCTGAACAAGCCCAAATTAAGAACTCAGTTCCAGTAATGCAGCATGACTGTTTAAGTTTTTTTTTCATTATAATAAAACATTATCAAACTTTCTCGTTTTACAAATCTTATTGAAACACCGTTCAGAATTCAAATAGAAGGAGTGTAATTAGAACTAAAGGTGGAATTAATTTACGCCCAAGCTCTTAAAACTTTCGCAATTAAACAGTTATAATATAATTTTTGCCCATGTCTCCAAGAACAGATAGATATTCGCAACTGCACGTGAAACAGCACGACTGTAGACAAAAGTTCATTCGGCTAGAAGGCAATTCTGAACGCCGAAAGGGGGCGAGCGAAAAGTTATAATTCTCAATTTGTAGTAGATAATTCGCGAATAAAGATCGGCGTGAATTTCCTCGACGCGAACATTTCCGACGACACAGACGCTAATTCGTAGTACCAGTTGGGCCGAATGTTATGCAAACTATCAGACTAGAGAGCTTCATTTGAATAACATCGTTTCCTAATTAATCGAATCTATCTCGCTTACGCCGCCAGACATAACCTTGAAAGCTTTCTCGAATGGTAATTTTAAGTACACTTTTGCCCGATAACAGCAATTCCATCCTATACCTTGAGCCGATACATAAACATTGCTCGAAATGCCGATGAGATAGGGCTAAAAGCGGTCGCCCGTAAGTTTTTCATTCTTTTTGCGCATAACGACAAACAAAAATGTTCCGAATCAAAGAACTTTTCGCAACTTATAAATTGTTCTTCGATGCGCGAGCGCGGCTTCGCGGCCAACTTTTTTACGCTTTTTGTGTGCCATGAATAACCTAACAAGCCAGAATGAATTATATCCACGCTATTCTTTATAGCGGGGGGATTTTTTTCGTTGAATAAACCGAGGAAAAGTTCGCGCTGCCTGGTAACTTGGACGACTAGATCTGATACGAGGCGTCTCGAAGGTCTAAATCTGCAATCTGCGAGAAGATCGTATCACATCGATGACCATATAGGATGCGATAATTGTATTTCACGAACAAAATATCAAGCTTGTCAACCTCAAATAGAAGTTCCCTGTTATTTATGGATTTTTCAAAGCACCACAGACAGGGAGAAAATAGGTGATTTTAAAGAAAATATATTTTCCCTCCATATTTATATCTGTTGGACCTATTTTGAACATGTAAGAATGGATTATACGCGTGCGGAATTTTGATAAGAAATACGTTCTAGAAAAAGGTCTGTTACCTTTGGGTCTATCGCGACAGCCGTACATCGTTTCACTTTACCGGCTCTTTGTCGAAGAGAAACGTGATTACGCGAGATTATACGCGTTGAAGTTCGCGGGGGAAAAAAGAAATCAATTTCAAACCCATATTTCTGCGGTGAAAAGAAGCCCATATAATATATCGGAATTTAAACGACATTCGAGCCAATCATTCTCTAATTGAAAACGATTATAAGTTCCGCTATCTCGTTATTACGATACATTGGCTGAGTTGATATAATACACATAGTTCCGGCGACTCTGCCAATACTTTATAGTTCCGGTATACGCTGCTATCAAAGCAATAAAAATGTCTCGAGTCGACTCCATTCTGAAGTTACTTCGAGCTAAATTAATCCAGTGGTGCTTCTAACTAATAAACTAGTCCATTAAAATTCAACTTGAGCAGTAAATAGCTTAGATACAACGCTTAAAGCCTATCTCTGATACACGACACAGCATGGACCAACAACGAGGAAACGAGCACCTACAAAGTTACCTATGATATCGCTGTGAATAGAGTTTCAAGATGATATTAATTAGTTAAGGGTATAATTTCAACCGTATGAGCTTATCTAGTAGCCGTCGTAGTGTTATTGTGACCGATATCACAAACCCTATAAGTTCTTCTAGCCACAAAGGAATTGTCCACGAAATGTTCCGCGAGTGAGGAATTTTAAATAGCATTACATCAGATTCATTTTGCAACTCAAGAAATTCAAGCAGCGCCAAATTGATATGGAAATTACGTTTTTATTTCGGGCAACGTTGCGGTAACATTCTTCTTTAAAGACATTCGCTCCATCGGGTAATTTGTACGGTTCGTTAATTAGATTACATTCGTCGAATTTTCGAGATATTTTATTCGACGATCGTGACGAGGGTGATTTTATTTCCTTGCTTAGGTTCTGTGATCGTTTATAACTGAGCTGATTACCGTAATTTGCATTCAATTGAGTTTTGTAACTTTCCTTTCGAAATTCCAATTCATTCATCTACTTAGGCAATTGCCTGATGTTGATTTATGAAAGAATATGACGACTACAGTATAGGATTATAGGTTGCACAGATGTGAAATGAACACGTTCTACTGAAACTTACCATCACTGGAGACAATAAATAGACTTCAATGTGGTAAGTGTTATAGATTGCCTATATGATCACTGTGGGAGAATGGTTCTGCTTTCATATTATTATAGGTGTTAATAAAGTTGCCTACATAATCACTAAGAGAGTGGACCTGCTTTCATATCATAGGTGTTAATGAAGTTGCCTATATACCATGCGTTCAAGTGATTCAGGTACAATTAGCGAAAAAATCTCTTTTTCAAAAATTTAAAATTTATTTTTTAGCTGAGTTTTTAACAAAACGATAGCTATTACAGCCTACCTGATTTGGGAAGGGAAGGTCGGGGGAGGGTGGGGTCTTCAAATCTTTGCGTTTCAGACCATTTGTAATCATCTGGCAAATGTCCAACTTTTTGGTACATATATATAATAATTATATATATATATATTTTATTCCCCCACGCGTAGCGCCGGCGAGTATTCATAAAATTCGCTCAAAATTTGGTGAGGAACTCTTCTTGAAAATGCGCAGAAGTATTTTTTTTGTTTTTTCGAAAACTTTCAAAATGGCGGATCACTCAAATTTTGAGGGGGCTGGAGAAGAGGGAAATAGCTCAAATTTTTCGTTTTGATCTCATATGAAAGAGTGAGTCACGGACACCAACATATTTAAATTTCAGCTTCCTAAGTGCATTTGAGGCGAGTTAGCAAAAACCTGTTTTTGAGAAAATTGCGTTTTTTGTGTCACTCACTTGCGCAGGCGGTGTGGATAAAATTCGCTCAAAATTCGGTGAGGAACTCTTCTTGCAAATACGCAAAAATAGTTTTTTTTTTTTTCGATAAATTTCAAAATGGCGGATCACTCAAATTTTGAGGGGGCTGGAGAAGGGCAAATAGCTCAAATTTTTCGTTTTTGATTTCATATGAAAGAGTGAGTCACGGATACTAACATATCCAAATTTCAGCTTCTAAGTGCATATTGAGAGGAGTTAGATCAAAAAACGGCTTTTTGAGGAAGTTTTGAGTCATGAAATTTCTTGAATCTTCCATATCTCCCCACCAAATCAAGTTAAAGAGGTCAAATTTTGTGTGTGAGGTTAGTTGGTGACCACAATATGACCTCTTGAATTTGGATCAAAATGGATTCAAAATGGCGGATTATCAAAATTTTGAGTAGAGCTTGAGGAGCCTCAAGTTGGTAAAAATGTAATTAATATGAATTCATATGGTTATTGGGATAAGTTGTATACTATATCCCGAATTCACTTCCATACATGATGTTGGAGGGGGAAGGCGGGGTTATCAACCTAAAATAGTGGTGGGGGTACAGGAGGGTCGAAAATTTTTTATTGCTGTGTCATATGATAAAATGAGCCCAAGTGACAAACGTATTTTGATTTTAGCTTCCTCAGTGATTTTGGAGGGGAGTTAGAGCAAAAAACGGCTTTTGGAGGGGAAATTGCTGCAGGAAATTTCATGAATCTTCCATATCTCATCACCAAATCGGCCTAGAATGGTCAAACTTTGTGTGTAGGATTAGTTTGTGACCAGAATATAACCTCTTAAATTTGAGTCAAAATGGATCCAAAATGGCGGATTATCAAGATTTGAAGATAATTTGAGGACCCTCAAATAGTTATAATTTGAGAAATATGTATTCACATGATTATTTCATGGCAAGAAATACTACATTTGTGCCAAATTCAACTTCTTAAGTGTTTTTGGAGGGGATAAGGTACGGGTTTTCAGACTTGGTATTGGGTGTGGCCTGTAGTCATGAACGGTTAAGCAAGGTTATTAGTAAATCAAAACAAGCTTCAATTAAAAACTCAGCTCCAGTAATGCAGCATGGCTGCTTACGTTTTTTTTTCAAATGTTAAGAAATTATAATGTAGTTTAAATGCATTTATCAGCCTTAAAATTCATTAAAGTAATTTTTAAATTAATTTGTGATTCAGAAATAGCAGTTTAACTTTTATTATGTTCTAACAAGCTGAGATTTTTGCGCTGATTATACCCGAATCACTTGGACAAACGGTATAATCACTGTGAGAGAGTGAATCGGCTTTCATATTCTAGGTGTTACTAAAGTTGCCTATATGATCATTAGGGTACAGTGAATTGACTTTCATATTATAGATGTGATTTTCGTGCTTGACGAATAACTTGATCCTGATACTCATTAAATTTCTGAATGGAGCTATGGTATATTATTTTGACAAACTTATAGATTTCCGACAAATTATTTAGGCAAATTTTTTCAACATGCTTATGAAATCTAATCCAATAATTCACAAAAAATCATAAATGCACCATATGAAAGTCGATTCACTGATTTATAACAAATCATAAAAGAGACACAATCACCATCTATAGGAAAGTTTATTCACTTATTAATAACAAACTGTTTAAAAACTTTATTAACGCCAATATAAAAAAGCCTTTTTTCACTAACCGCGTCAAGTACAGAAGTATGCCAACTTTTGAAAGTGTCAATAAAAGTTCCTCGCTCATATAACGGAATTATAACGTCGAGATGACACTAATATGATAAATTCAACGATGCAGCATCCAGAGCGCTTAGTTTCAATAAATTATCCTCTGTATCTTCCCACATTATAAAATATTTCAATTTCGAAGCCGGAAAGAATTATGTCAAATGCGCAAATGTCACTTCCAAAGGGAAAAATAACGGCTTCACTTTGAACCTGTCACATGTCAAAGAAATTCGCATCGTCCAAAAAAATTATTCTGATATTTGATTTTGAAATTTCATTAAAATGCTTATCTTTACATAGGTGCCATATATAGTGCACTGCTCCATAGAGTTTTAAACATTTTAAAAGTAATTGTGGGGACTTCTAGCGTCATTAAAGTGACGTATTTTAATCCCATGTCACTATCCGAGTGTTTTATCGTATAATTAAAATACAAAGTATAAGAAATAATTTTCGATACAACTTTGCTGATGTTTCATCAAGGTTTGAAGATGGAAGAAGCTGAATTTCAACTACCTGTAGAAAGCTATCACAGAACTGAAAGAAAAATTCTCACTGTTCATAACGAGAAAAAGTTTTCTTAATACAACGTACTTTCTTTTACTTGAAAATTTTTTTCTCTTTAAAATTAGTTTTCTCATAATTAAACGAAAAATTCCATAAAGCGAAATGTCTTGAAAGTCATGTCTACGAAGAATAGTACCTAAAATCTAATAACATGAAAGAATTGATTGTTGTCTTCTCGATGAAACACGATCGAAAAAAGGTTGTCATATTATATTATTATAATATAAAAGATGAAAGGTAGGGCTATAGGGTACCTAAAAATAATAAAACCGATACACGTATGGAAAAAATTTAAGAAAAGCCCAGAACATCCGCAAAAAGTTGATATTGATTTTCGTTGACCGCCGTTATGAAACATGAATTATGGGACATTTGCGAGTATTCGCTGGCAAATACTATAAGAACGGTATGCTCGTGACGTTGTATCCACCACCGTGGCCGCATATGGAAGAAAGCGTTCTATAGATAATAAGATTTGTACAAGTACCCCTAACTGCCTTCTTTAAGGACACCTTGAACGCTCACCGTTAGGGGTTGATAAAATGTGGTATCACTGAAAATCTTGACCTTTTTATATTCCTTTTGGATGGTGAATTAGAACGGTTGCTCGCATCTACAGGGTGATCTTTACAAACTAGTATGCAGCAGGGTTGGATAATTCTTCCCTCGTTTTTTTTTTCGGTTTGTTTTCAAGTGCCTCTGCCAAACATAATACTAGCTACTTCAAAGCTTTTTCTATTTCTTAGCACTCGTCTTTCTTATTTCCACGCTTCCTTTTTAATGGTAAAAAGATCGTCGGTGTTCATTCATTTTATATGCATGATGTTTTTCAGCGGAACGCTTCTTGAAGCTTTCCACGAACGAACTTCAGGTCATTGATTTGCTTGAATTCAAAGTTCTCTTTCTCCTTCGTACCAGTAATTTACAGTGGCGTAAAGTGCCTGCTTGAAAAATATCTATATTTTGGTTTCTAAATATTAACACTTTATTTTAAAACCATAAAACCTTCATGACTTTCTTGTCTGGTAATTACAATATGTCATGAAATTACCACTCAAAAACAATGCAGAGGTAAAAATTTGTTTTAGCTTTCGTTTTATCCTTTTATTGATGATATTCCATTACATCGCTAGAACATAGAATGCGTCGGTTAAATGTGAGATGATACCTATCGAGATACGAATCAATAGCTTCATAAATTCCAACCCATAATTTTTACGAAGTTATAAAAACTTGTATTATCTGATCGAATCTTCGATTCCTTCATTCGCCTTTGCTTACTAACATCAAATCGGCTTCAGATGATCGCTACTTATCAATATGCTTTTTAGTTGCGATGTCACCGGGGACAGATAAAAATGGATTTTCTTGTCTTTTTAAGGCGTCTTTCTGAAAAGGCTTTTTTGCGATATCTGAAATTGAATAAGTTTTTAGAGCAAGGTATAGCGCAAAATGCGAAAAGAAATTAATTGGAAATTTATTTTGTCATTTCAAATCTGTTTTCAACGAAACGTAAAAAAAGTTTTTTATGAAGAAATGAAAGAGAAACCATCGAGTTTTATAGGCAAGTTAATGAAGTTGCCTACGATGTCATTCAGTGAATAGGCTTTAATATTGTAGGTGTTTATAAAACTGTCTATATGATCATTCGGCTTTCATATTGTAAGTTTTCATAAAATCGCCTATATGATCATTTGAGACAGAGAATGGACATTCATATAGATGTTAATAAAGTTGCATATATGATCACTCGACTTTCATATTGTAAGTTTTGATAGAATTGCCTATATGATCATTTGAGACAGAGAATGGACATTCATATGGATGTTAATAAAGTTGCCTATGTGATCATTGTGAAATAGTGAATGGACTTTTATAAAGTGGATGTTGATAAAGTTGCCTATATAATCATTGTGGGATAATGAATGGACATTCAGATAGCAGATGTTAATGAAGTTGCGTACATGATTCAATGTGATACATTGAATTGCCTTTCATACTGTAGGAGTTGATAAACTTAGGTACTTATATGAATCATCATCAATCAAAGAATACAACTTGCAGCGAGGTATGACACGAATCTACCATGTATCAAATTTTTGAACAAGATACTTGATAAGGCACTTTGAAAACTTGAACTAAAGAGATTAGTTGATTTTCAACACAATTCTCTCGCACAATTTTCAACCAATGAAATTACATCATATACTTCACGAAATTGATGTAACTCTCACGTTTCCAATGCTGTTAGATCGTGAGATAAAAATTTTCAAAGTATATCATCATTAACAGCGGCAATTATTTAGAAATTGAATTTACTATAAATGCGCACCAATTTATTGATCAATTTTTGAAAGTTTACAATCCACCTCAGCTCAAACTTTCCATTCACTACTTTCTTTCTTAGCTCATCATTATGTAGCTCTTAGTGTATATGAGCTCATCACAACAAATTAAAATTCAAAATTGCGCTAGTCATTTCATTCGAAATTACCACTGACTTATATAGAAAAATGCAACGCAATGCTAAGAATTATTTTGGTGTCCCATTATACTGATTATAATGAAACTTTAGATAATCTTTGAATATGATTTGAAAAAGGTCGTTCATGAAACTCCCTCTTTCAACTTACATATCGATTTAATTATATGTGAGTAGACAGAGCTGCCGAATTATAGCTACAAAATTGTAAACTGTTTAGCAACAAGTAAAATAAGGGTTTAAAATAGCATGTGATATAGATGCAGTGTTTGGCAACAGTAGCGACATCGTAAAGTGAACTTAGGTCAACGGTACTGGTTACGAAATATAGGCCAATGACCAAGGAGAAACCCGACAAACTAGTAAAATAGGCTATCTTCCACTTAGCCCGCCACAGGTAGTATGGAACCAGGATTGGAGACTAGTACCAACATATAGCTTAGCGCGCAAGTAGTTGCTTGCGCCTAGTCTCACTCCCCTTATGTGTTCATCGTATGCAACCACATTTACGTGAAAGTACAACGTACAATATTTTTTAAAATTCAAGTGAAACTACTGATTTAAGTATCTAGGATGATAGAAAAAAAAAATTACAAAAAAATTTGTGATATACACTTTTTGCCTATCTTCATTTTTGAAGGAGCTACAATGATTTAAAATTTTTCCAAAATTCTTTTTTTTTTAATTTGACTAAAATTGTTCATTTAAGTACCGAATATCACAGAGAAAAATTTGCAAAAAAACAATTTTTATACCTTTTTGCCTATCTTTTAGGAAGAAATGTTTGCAATTAAAAAAAAATACGAAATACTTTATAGTCCATTTCAATTTTCAAAAATACTACATAATTTAGAATTATTGAAACTCTTTCAAAAATAAAGATAGGCAAAAAGGTATAAAAATTGTTTTTTTGCAAATTTTTCTCTGTGATATTCGGTACTTAAATGAACAATTTTAGTCAAATTAAAAAAAAAAGAATTTTGGAAAAATTTTAAATCATTGTAGCTTCTTCAAAAATAAAGATAGGCAAAAAGTGTATATCACAAATTTTTTTGTAATTTTTTTTTCTATCATCCTAGATACTTAAATCAGTAGTTTCACTTGAATTTTAAAAAATATTGTACGTTGTACTTTCACGTACATGTGGTTGCATACGATGAACACATAAGGGGAGTGAGACTAGGCGCAAGCAACTACTTGCGGGCTAAGCTATATGTTGGTACTAGTCTCCAATCCTGGTTCCATACTACCTATGGCGGGTTAGTACAATGATGAAAGGCTGATAGCAGCATGTTATGCGCACATCCGTACAGTGGAAACTACTTTCCCTTTGCTGTACAATGAGTAGAGAAGGTGATGATTTTACTGATCCTTCCAGTCAAGTAGTTAGTTTGATTTTACATCTCGTCGTGATCGGTCATCTAAAATTTTCTTTTTGTACGTTTATGTAACATGAATATTTATCTTTTACACAGCTTTATAAAATTCGTAAAAGTTATTAATTAGCTTACCAGTTATCAAAGTGTTCAAAAAGAGAGAGCTTTTAAAACTCGTTTCTCGTTTAAATTACGAAAATATTTATTATAGTAATATTTGATATCCAAAAAGCTCCTCTAACACTCCAAATCTGGCCTCAAAATAAACATCTAATTAATGCGAAATGATAGTATTTCCATGATACCTTAATATCCACATCTCAGCGTCACAATTATGAAAGACATTACACCGTAGAAAAGCACCCCTGTCAGCGTTAATTTTAAAATAAACGAAAGATACAAAAAAACGTAAAGCTGCTACAATGAATATTAAACACGAGCATCATTTTTGAAAAAGGTAAACAAAAAATAACCTAGTTTCGAAACACACGCTGGTGCGTATTCTATTTATAGCGACGGATGTAGAAATTTGAATTGACGATATCCCTCTTCAAAGAACGATAATCCCAATTAGAAGGAAAAGTTCAAATGAGAATTAAGGCGATAGTTGTCACTTTTTTGGGTGTTTCGTCAACCGGCAGTGCGGCTTTTATGGGACGGACCTGTTAACTACATCGGCCGGCAGCCCAAGAATTAAGACTCGACCGGATAGGCATCGAGGGGAACACGAATGCGCACCCTTACCGCGATAAAAACACCGTCTCGTGCCTATTTGCATAATGCCATGCAAATCCAATATTTCTCTTGCGAACATAACGAACGGATTTACAAACCGAAGACGAGAGTGTTGTGCCGAAGTGAAGCGACGAAAATCATTTTACCTCGAATATAAAACGACGCGGTGGCGCACGCGAGCTCTTTCGAAATTTTATTATCGCAGAAGAAGGTTAGCGATGGTTTTGTTTCACGTGATATTCGACTGACGAATTTCATACGAGCTTGGTGAGTTTGTAATTGCGACTTCACTCGGTCGGGAATCCGAGATAATTATATGGCGAACCAAGGTCACGCAGTCATTGCTACTAAAGCTAGTGTCGCTAAACGCGACGCACCTGCTGGTTCGACGCGAGTAATGCTTTCATCGTGACTTCTTCGGGTTTAATTATTACGCGGAATTCGGGCGGATGGGTTTCGATTTGAGAACGAGTAATTAAAAAATACTATACCGAAGGGAAAAAGGTAGATGGATAGCGGAGGTAAAAGGCAAATAGCGTGAAAAAAGGAAACACGGGTCAGGATTATTTACCGACCATTTCAGACATAATGAAATTCTGATTACCACTTTTCCCTCTCACTTTGTCTTCCGCTTCGAGGAAAAAACGATGGGGGAAAAATTGTAAATATTTTTACATAATAATTCATTGGTTTTTATGCAAAATGTCGCGCGCGGCAGCTTTTAAGAACCCGGTTCGGGCGCCGGCACGCGGCTCGTTTCTTCATTTTCATAATAAATATGAATTTTAATTAAACCAAAGTCGTTTAAGTGATTTCAACTTTCCTCCCCATTACGTCGCCGCAACGTTTCGTAATTACGGCCAGAAAAAAATCCGGCGTTGATTTTTCGCCGGCATTGGCGCGATATTAGATTTCATTAATTTAAACTCTCTCGTCCCTTCGACATGGAAACGGTGGCTGAAAAATCAGCCGCGGTTTCGCTCGTCAAGTTTATTATGCAGATGTGTTAATACACCGAATATGGTGGCGCTAGATGCCCATAATCGGGTTGTATTTTTCGGCGACTTTGGCCACCATAACACGACGTGCTCGATCATTAATCATGGACGCGTATTAATGCGTTTTGAAAAGTCAATTAATACGAACCCGTAATGCGGATCAGGTTGCGGTAGCGCGGAACGAATTTACGAGCGGTGAAAATTTCCAAAGCGAACGGATTTATTCCACGCTTCGTCATTACTCTGAGGTTTACTTTGCTATTTTTAAATCACACCGTGCATGCGTTCCACTACAAACGAGCCGTACAGTGTACACGCACCTCAGTCACATTCCTGCACTATCGTAGTAACGTTTTTTTCGCCCCTGATGAAATTTCGTATTCCAAATACGCGTACCGTTTTTCAATATCGGCCCTACACATTGTCGAATGTTGGAAAATTCCGCAATTCCCTTGACATGTAGAGTGGCGTTATCGCAAGCCGCGTTGCGGGTACCCCGGTATATTGGTGTATTTCATACAACGGACGGGTCGACGATACCGAAAATTCGCTGAACCGCGTTACCCGACGGATTTGATTAACAAATGGATTCGATGACGTCGATCGACCAAATCTGTGACCGCGTTGGCTAACACTAGTAAATGAAACACTCTTACCTAGCATTACATGTTATTTTCCAAATCTACATGATCGTTCGCTTACCTGGAACAAAAAATAATAAATTTTAGTTTTCGAATAATTACTTACAAGGCAGACAAGCGGCTAGATTTTGTTCTATTAATATCATGAAAGGGAGAAAATTTTATATTTGGATGTCATAGAGAAGACCTTCCGAAGTATGAATCATGTCTTCGTCCCCTGTTGAAGTTGTTGTGCCATTTTTAGAAGTAGGAGAGAAGTTGCCCTCTTTTTGATAACAATTATCTCAGCTACCATTAGTAGTAGGTAAAAAAAACTTTACACGAAAATAAATACGTTTAGATTTACAAAAAGTCAACTGACATACATTTTTCATACAACTAAAAGTTTTCGAGTTACTAGAAAATAATCGATATCATCAAAACTGCTGGGTTTTTTGGAAACAAGAGTGTGCCCTGTCGCGAAACTACAGTTTCGCGTGAATCTTTGTTTTAGAGAGCTTTCTGTTTCGCCGATTGCATATTCAAGAGTGCCTTAATCCGACCAATCATATTTGTTGATTTACCCATTTATCTTACCTACTGTTAACATTTGGGGCCCTGTATTGAAGCATCCTTAAATATGCAAGCTACAAAACAGAAAGCTCCCTTTTAGAGTCTATTCTAAGGATTTTTTGCAGATGCGCAAAGTACTGTAAAAATCTCAAAATTCATATATGTACGGATGTACCGGTACCCTGGCCCCTCATCAAAATTTATGGTATGAAGCTATGTATTGAAAATGGTAGCATTTTAGTTTGTAACGAACTTTAGGGCGGAGCTGCACCTTGAAATAGGCCCTGCTTTCTTTGAAATTAATTTCTATATACTCTTTGATAACAATGACTGGTCTCAATCTTGTTCTAAATTTGGAGGATAGGTAGAGGGAATGTAACTTAAGATCCCTATTGTTTCTGAATTCAATCTCTTTACTGAATGACTGAAAGTTGCTCTCAGATGTTAAAGATTTTTTAGTTTTTTGCTAATGTTTCATGAATGGAGCATTGTTAAAGTGATAATGAACAATCAATACTCATACATTTTCCATATATTAAACTTCTTAAATTTATCAAGGTTGGCAAGTTTAAGTTTACCTGTTATTTCTTACTTTTTAAACAAATTTTTACATTAAATTGAAAATTACTATTTTTTTTTTTATTTGTCATTTTCTTCATTTTTTATTTTTTTCATTTTTTAATTACTTTAAAAGCAGTTTAAAAACTTCTCTCAGCCTATTGTTCAACATCCCTATTCCCTATTCCAGCGTTCCAGTTCACCCGAAAATGATGCAAAATGAAACTGATGATAAAACGATTTTGTGCCTACGTAATAACATTGATATGAAAATGCCTCAACTTTCACTGCGCTTTTTATGCAGTCCAATTTTTGAATTTGAAAGTTTTTTTTTTTTAAAAAAAGCTCATAAGTTTTCAAACTTTTTAATAACAACGGCACCCTCTGGAAGCCATTAGCTTTCTATATTGATATCGTTCAATGCGAAACGTCTCTTCTGTCAAATGCTAGAGGGAGACATCCGTCCTATTAATATAGAGATATCTCGCTTGTTAGCGTTTCCACGTGAGAAACACCTCAGTCGAAAAATGCAGAGAATTAAATTTTCAACTAGTTGAGTAATAGCAATTTTTCATCTCTTCCCTCAATTTGGGGGTTGTTCGAGAGAAGCGTAATTTGGTTTTTTTCTATATGTCGACAAATATATGCATCGAAATGGTTTAAATTTTCGCGAATTTTTCAAAGGATTTCAGTAGATATTATATGAAAAGAATTTCTAAAAAGCTTTCAGACAGTTGCCTAGACTTTCCTAGTGACTCGATTTTGATGATTATTTAAAAAAAAAAAATCTATTTGACACACAGATATTATCAAGCACAAAAACAAAAACCGACCACAAACGAATATAACTACCTGATGGTGATACTCAATTCTAAGTTTACCTAAATTGGCCAGTGTGAATATTTCCAATCCAGAAAAAGGCGATTAAATTTCCTCCTATATTACTTGGGAAAATTTGTTTCCAAAAGATATCCCAGGACTTTTTATCAAGCAGTGTATTTGTCCACTCTTCCTAATGCACTTCCTCTTTGGGATAATTGTGCGGACCACCTGGCGTAGCCAATAAAGATCCTTCTAAAGCGGGCTGCCTAGACAGCGACAGGTCTTCCCCTATCAGAGTGTTTGAAGCTTGCTTTCCAATCCATTGATTCATTTAGCTTTGAAGGCACAGTCACCCTTGAAACTTGCCTTCTTACTCGGAGTGTACTAGCGTCGAATGGCAGGGGGCTACGTATAACTTGCGAGTCCTCTTCTTCTATACCACCTCTCCCAAAATAGAGGAAGGCCCATTCAGGAAGTCAGTTCCATTATAGAGGGGCTGTGTTATTCATTGTCCTGAGTCATGAGCTCAGATCAGAGCGTAGTCTCAAAAAAATTAGGCGCAGGCTGAGTGATTCGCTCAAAAACAATTGGTTTGGGCCACCTTGATAACGTTCATATTCCCCTCCCCTACATATCCACTAACTCGTTTGTTTATGTGTTTTAGTGTACCTGCTTATTACTTTTTCACACTGTCTATTAGTCTGTTTAGTTACTTGTTCGCTTGTTTGTTTCTTGTTTTGGTGCTTTTACTCAGTGTATATTGCCAGCGAAGTAATAATACTAATCACCCCCTTACCTCACAGCTGCACGAGCTCTAGTGGGGGGGGGGGTTATCGATCATTTGTTGTATGTAGAAACATTATTATTGAATAAGATTAAATTGGAATGAATTTATCTGAATTTAATTGAATTGAAATTATTTACATTGTTTGAATTTTTCGCTACAAAAATCGAAGAAATTACCCAAAAATTTTTGTAAGTTTTTTAAAAAAGAAATTCAAAAAACTTCAATTTTTTGCATACATGCTGCACAGTCTAGTATAACAACGATTCAATATAGAGCCTTGATACAAGAATTAATTTCAAAATCTGACGCGAAACGATGATAGAAATCTGGCACACCAGGACGGAATATTTTGTACAAAACGTAACATCGTCGAAATAACGAGGAATTATAATATTATCTGCAGGGTGAAATATATTACACACGTTTCCTTTTGAAAAGTTCGCCGAAAATAATAACTGCTTTTCGGTATCTCAGAGAATAAAATTTTTCTAAAGGAAATCAATTTTACTAAAACTCCGTTCCTTCGTTTCGCTGATAATGAAATTCGTCGTATAAGGTAATATTTCTTCAGGCAACGAAACGAGGAATATTTTCGCGAGCACTTTTGCGCCTCTTCTTTAGTAAGTAAAGCCGTATAAGTGTAGCGATACGGTATCTTGGGTGATAATTGAAAAGTTCATTTGGAAACGATAGCGCGGAGCTCTTGAAATTCACACGCCTTTCGCGTCGACTTGATATTTTGTTTTAAGAAAAACGTAAAATTTAAAGTTTCGTCGAAAGGTAGAAAATTTTATTCAGCAAAAAAGCGCATTCAACTATGTAATAAGATCTGCTGACAAAACCGTCGAATTTTTAACATCAAATTATCAAGACAGCGTTACATTACAAGAAAAAACAGCTTCTCAAAGTCGCGTCCACGACATTACAAAATACTCACACGTTTCAATATTCAGCCATCTTTTAAAATATCTACCTTGATTTTTCTACTCATCTATAAGAATGAGGAGATTCACCAAAAAAAAGTAGAAATGAATTGAACAATTAACTCAGGCTTTACATTTAGTTTTTTACCAAAGGTTTCCGTTTACTTGGTCACACCAACCGAACGATGTGGAATGCCGCGGGAAAAACTTCACGCCACGTACGTTGCAAGTGACACTTTAGGAACGCCTTGTTTTCAACTTATTCAGCCGTTTGACTTGTTTATAGCCTCATCCAATAAGTTTATGTTACTTTTAAGAAAATCTACTCGAACGGACATTTAAGTTCTTGAAATGTAAAACGTTAGTAATCACGCTTCTTTTCACCATCCTCCCGCCTCGAATTTTTTTAAACGCTCCTTAACGGCCAACTTTTCCAACGAACTACGTAGACGGTCGTTCTAACGTAGAAGTGGGTTTTTTCTTACATTTTCTCCACCATGCCTTTTTACCGGGTGCTACGCTTTTGTTAGGAAGTTTATAAGGTCGAAACGTCGATAGACTATAAATGTATTTAAATGTAAGATACTGTATAAGAAAGGAATTACCAACTTTTTGCCTTCGCCTTTCCCTTTCTTAGCCTTCCTTTTATGTACTTTTTTTTCGAGGTATTATAACTTTCTTCAGGCTCGTCGAAATAGTTGACACATTTTATTCAAATTGCGCCGATATTTTTCCAAAATTTTACTTTAGGCATTTGAGAATTTGTCGGAATTCTGATAAAATAAATGTGTGAACTGCGGAGTATATTATTAAATTTTTTCATTCTTAGCCTGAACTCATGGTAAGCCCAGAGTCGACGCAACACTGAGCTCCAATCCTTCTCTATATGTTAAGGTCTTCTTCCTTCGATTACACTCTGAACTTCGTTCCTGCTTTAGTTTCAACTTCGAAATTTCAATTCTTCTCTTAATTACATTCACTCTGATTTGTTCTCGAAGAAAAGACTATATTGATTTGTTTCCAAAGAAAAGACTATATGTATTTGATGAAGTTCGGTAATGTTCGACAAAGTTCGGGAATGTTCAGCAAGGATCGAGTATGTTCGACAAAGTTCGGAAATGCTCATTAAGAGTCGAGTATGTTCGATAAAGTTTGGAGATGCTAAATGGTGGCCGAATATGTTCCAACATCCTCAATCAAATTCAGTTATCAGAGTTGCCAACTCGGGGAAAATTTCCCTGAATTCAGGGATTTTTTACTCTGTTGAAAAAAAAGGTGGGATTTTTCGGGGATTTTTCGAATAAAATGTCCAAATCTCTTCATTTTCAACTCTACCTGATGTTACCTATTGACAAATCGTTGCTTCAGAAGCATTCGATGGATATGTATTCGTATTAAATACTTAATTATAATGTTTTATTTTGTTGGTATTTGTTTTTAGTGCATGTTTTGCTTATAATATCATCTAGTAATAAAAGACCATTTCCTCATGTTGAATAATTGATTTTATCTATTTACATATTATTGTTCTAGCACCCAAAATTAGCGTTTGAACTGCAGGAAAGCAAAGTCCGTAGGTAATGGCATTGAGCTGAGCTTTTCCATGACTACATTGTCCAAGGATAGAAATAATAATCTCTTGATTTTATCTTTAATTTATTTATTATTTTTTTATAATTTATATTAATCCAATATAAAGTATTGCAGTAAGGTGTAATCTAAAATTATTAAAAGTTTTCAATTATAATAAATGTATACTTCGCAAAAAAAAAAAAAAAAAAAGTCGTTCATATTTTAAAAACACGATCTGGATTTTTTTGTTAACTTTTAATACGTATTAAATGAAAATTAACAACACCATTTGTCTTTGAGAGTATCTTTATTAAGACTGAACAGTGAACAGAAAATAAAAATAAGAAGAGGTAGGTTGAGCGAGATTACGTCATTTCGTCGTTCTATGATAAAGAGAATTCTCAGAATCGATAGGACAACATCCTGACATTTTTGCTCACTCAACATTTTTCCCTTACATGGGATTTTTTTTCGTCAAATTCGGGAATTTTTTCCATTTGGGTTGGCAACACTGTCAGTTATGTTCGAGTATTGGCATTGACCTGTGACCATTGTCATTATAGACTAAGCATAATACACAGAAATACAACACGCGTCCGAAAAAACTCTATAAAGGCAAGGCACCAAATTCTCTTTCATAATATCTTGAAATACTGATCTGCTGCATCATTGCCTATAAATACGTTTGATTGATTGTGGTAGCAGAAAGCAGTGTGACCAACAGATTACATTTACTTGTTTGGTTATTTAAAGGGAATTTGGTGCTTTGTCTACATAGAATTCTATCAAGTCCATAGTATATAGCAATTTTATTGGCAACATCTTCTAGTGGCTGGATGAAAAAAACAAATACAACTTTACAACAGTGAGTATATTCCTGCGCTTGCAAATAGATACTGATTGCAAAGATTACATCTTCTTCTTGGAAAAGAATAATTGTACTATTTGCAGAAAAAAGTACCTAAATTATCAGCCAACAGAATTTAAGCTCATATCGATGTGTGGTGATTCGTCTCGATGAGCACAAGCGAATTCGTGAAGTAGTTCCCAAGTAAACATCCCTACTTCTTTGACCCTGACTTTCCCATTGAGCCACATATCAAGATATGCTCAGTTGACTTGGGGTATAAATGAAAAAGATCGGCTATATACTGTCGAATTCAGGCATATTCGGCAAATTTCGTATGAGTACGGTCACCTCCGAGTATCTCCGGCAAAATTCGGATATGCACGGTCAAGTTCGGGCATACTCGGTTATGTTCAAATACATTCGTGTAAGTTTGAATAACTGAAGCATTCTCCCTCGTGTACTACTCCATTTCCAAATAATTGAAAGCCCTGTCTTAAAAAAAATCTATTTTGAATGAGAATATGAAAACTTGTTTACTAGTTAATCTCGTCATTGTCGTCAAGCCCAAACTTACCCAAACGAGGTAGCTCGACAGACGAAAAACCTTTAAAAAAAATAAACTGTATCAAGAATAAAGTATCTCACCTTACGAACAATACAATCCTCGCTTTTGTCAGCCCTATCACCGACACGAATGGAAAAATGAGAAAAATGATCGCAACCTTGGTAAAATTTGATAGATTCTCCGTCGCGCCAAAATAAAAAGAAAAGCTGTTTACCGCGTTGATGGAATGTCAACCAGACCATAGCCGGGTACGAACGAAAGGATATTTCTATATCACGCGACGTACGTATTTTTCGTTATATTTACGACGAAAACGCGTTTTTGGGCGCATTCAACGAAGCGGACATTCGGACTGGGATCATTATTTTCGCGCGAAAAAAGCCTACGAGATTGGGAAACATTCGATACAAAAGAACGCCCCGGATAACTCGAGTGAAAGGAGAAAAATTTATGAAAAATCCGTTCCTCGGCCGAACCTAATAACGCTACGTTGAAAAATACATTAGAGGTCCGGACGAAATTAATAAAATGAAATGAAAACTGCGGTGGCTCGACGCTGAAGTGTGTTGGAATTCTCACAAAGCAATCAGAAAACGTTTTGTCAACAATGACGCGAATGTTTTTTTATTCTCCCATATTCGTCCTCGGTACGCTGCTAAAAGCGTACGCTACCCGACCAATTGTGATCGACGGATTAATTCGCCGCCTAAAAAGGATCTGCGAACGAAGTAACATTCGGTTGTATTTACCGCATTGTTGGTATATTTGAAAAATTACTTCGTTCCAGACGAAATATGGCGTTGTGAAAATTGAATTTTAACTTAATAACGCGCCGACGAAAGCGCCTCGCACAAAAAGGAACAGAAACGCGAAACGAAAAGATAGATGTTAATGCATTAGGTTTGTTGATTATCATAAATTACGGTTTTTATCTGAAAATTTTTACATTAGTACCAGGTTTTTTTTTCTTTTCCATTCTCGCTTTGATTTCATGTTTTGCTTTTTCCTGCGAAATGTTTTCTTTTCAATGCGAGTAAATAATCTCGAGCCACGAAGTACGCTTATTCGAGAATAAAATTACCCTAAGTATCGGATCCGCGCGCTTTGAGAACCCTCGTAATAGGCTGTGACGGTGTTTTGCGGACTTGGCAGAGCGTACTCAATCATAATCCACTTCATGAAGTCCGAACTCCCTCGCATCCCGTTCGGCTACTTGGTCCAAAGATACGGTGCCAAAGTTTGCTAAGCCTCATTCATTTTCGAGGGTTGCGCATTCGAAAGTGTACAGAGGAAAAGAGGGGATTATAAATTTCGTGAATATTTTCCGACTGTAATTGAGTGTTGAAATTCCACCATTTATCGTATTCGGCGTAATTACTTTAATTATGGTGTAACGGTGAAATAGATTAAAACGCGGAGTTGTCTATTATGTCACTTAATGTTAGCATATTGAGTTGTCAGTGATACGTAGATTAAAGGATTAGATGGATACGATTACAGGAAAGAGCATAGAGACTGGTATTATTTAATAGGCGGCAGCGACTCACCGCGATATCCTTCACTACATATGGGTACCTTTGTATGAGCTCATTAATATGTACTTGTGCTTTACGAGATACTGGAGAGAGATTTCGTGTGGTTAATGCAATGTGACTAAACTTCTGATATATTTACGAGGCTCACGAAGAATCTCATTCAAAAGGAATCTTCCGAACTGTGAATTATCGATTTGAACCGAACAACAATTGATGGGAAATACATCATCTGGGTACATCAACCTATGTAGGAGGAAGAAAAAACCTTTTTAAGCCCATAGCCACATCCACTACCAAGTTCGATATACCTACCTTATTCCTCTAAAAAACACCCAAAAAAGTCTATGTTACATTTGTCTACAAGAATCACAAAAGCTCATGTTTTTCAAATTTTAGCTATTTAGACATTTCAAGTCTATCTCAAATTTTAGCAATCCAACATTTTCAATTCATAAATGCGAGGGGTCATTTTCTCACCTCTAATTTATTACACAAGCATAATATGATCTTTTTAAGTTAATCAGAAACGGTTTCTTGCCTCAACTCTCATCCATATCAACTGATAGAAATAAATTATGTATTTGAATGATATTAGTAAGAATCAATACCGTAAATAATATTTATTTAATGCTTAAAAGCATCTATCAATGAAATTCAAAATTTTAATTCATACTTTCGTTGTCAAAAACGCATATTTGTTTTGAATTTTTTCACTTTTTAGCTAATTTTTTCGCTTGGGTGCTCGAATCAAGTAGTCACCCGGTATATATATTTTTCCCCCACGCATAGCGCGGGCGGGAATTCACGAAATTTGCTCAAAACTTGGTGAGAGACTCTACTTGGAAATCTAACAAAACGATATTTTTTATTTTTTCGAAAAAATTCAAAATGGCGGATCACTTAAATTTTGAGGAGAGCTGGAGAAGGGACAAATACCTCAATTTTTTTGTTTTTGATTTCATATGAAAAAGCGAGTTACAGGCACCAACATATCCAAATTTCAGCTTCCTAAGTGCGTTTTGAAGAATGTTAGAGCAAAAACCTGTTTTTTGAGGAAATTTTGTGTTTTGTGGCCTGCGCGTAGCGCCGGGGGGTATTGATAAAATTTGCTCAAATTTTGGTGAGAGACTTTTCTTAAAAAAGCGCAAATATACTTTTTTTTAAATTCAAAATGGCGGATCACTCAAATTTTGAGGGGTACTGGAAAAGGGGCAAATACCTCAAATTTTTTGTTTTTGATCTCATATGAAAGAGTAAGTCATGGACACCAACGTATCTAAATTTCAGCTTCCTTAGTGTATTTGGAGGGAGCCGGCGGGTATTGATGAAATGCGCTCAAATTTTGGTGCGAGACTCTTCTTAAAAAAGCGCAAATATACTTTTTTTTTGAAAAAATTAAAAATGGCGGGTGACTCAAATATTGAGGGGTGCTAGAGAAGGAGCAAATACTTCAATTTTTTTTTTTGATCTCATATGAAAGAGTAAGTCATGTACACCAACATATCTAAATTTCAGCTTCTTTAGTGCATTTGGAGGGGAGTTAGAGCAAAAAACAGCTTTTTGAGGAAGTTTTGAGTCATGAAATTTCTTGAATATTCCATATCTCCTCACCAAATCAACCTACGAAGGTCAAATTTTGAGAGTGGGGTTAGTTGGTGACCAGAATATGACCTCTTGAATTTAGGTTAAAATGGATCCAAAATGGCGGATTATCAAAATTTGAGTCCAAAATGGTGGATCATAAAGAAGGAGTCTCAAGTTGTTCTAATTTGAGAAATATGTGTTCAAATGATTATTTCATGGTAAGAAATACCAACTTTGTTCCAAATTCAACTTCTTATGTGTTTTTGGAAAGGATAGAATAGAGGTTTTTAGACTAGGTATTGGGTGTGGCCTATAGTCATTAAGCGTTCAGCAACGTTATTACTACTAAACCTGAACAAGCCCCAGTTAAAAACTCAGCTCCAATAATGCGGCGTGGCTGCTTATGTTTTTTTTTTTCTATAATACGTTAAGTGGAATAAGGAAATTATTAAACAATATGTTTTTTTCTGTACAAAACGTGCCTATAACTTGCAACCCGTCCGTAGGACAGGTATTCCTGGCTTCCGTAGGACAGGTATTCCTGGCTTGTCATATAAATGAATCAAGGCCTCAAGGGTTCTAGTGTGCGTTCGCATCCAAGTCAATATGCACTATTTTTTGTAATTTTTTCAAAAAATGGCCTCCAATAGATTGTTTTTGAGATCTGTTTTGGCTGCAGGATGTTTTGAAATACAGATATTTCATTTCTACATACTTTGTGGGATGAATTGTTTCTTTGAATGTGATTTTATTGATTTTATGCATTCCTCGACATTTTGATTCCTCCCTCCCCTTTCCACACTCATCTAATACAAACTGTGGCCTTTGAAATTTTTGTGGTGATCCAACGAATTTCGTCTGCTGTAAATAACGATTCATAGCCGGAAATGTTTCTTTATCAGTTCCACAAACCACCATACTGTTAGTTACATCATCGTGTTCTTACATAAAACTCAGATGAATCACGAACTCTGGGTACGCTATGCGGAATCGTCGAGCTTTAACCACGTCCAATTTACACTGGTATTCGGTGCGTTCTGCTGGTAACGAAGCTAGACCCTGGGAAACCTGATCGAAACGCTAAAATAACACGACGAACGCCCGAGAAGAAATTCTATTCACATTTCACACTCGACTGGTTACCGGCGGTTGATAAATTTTTCATGGTTGCCGCGGAATCGCGCCGCGCGTCGAGAAACACAGATAGTTTCGCAACAATGGAAATAAATTATCGTGCTTCAGTTGTCCGTTAATTTAAATTGAAAATAATTTTTAGCCCGCAGAAAAGGAGTGCGACGTTGAAACGAATTACCGCCGGCCAAAATTATTCGTAGAATTCGCCAGCGCGTCGTTTAAAACTCGGACGACGAATTTTATTCGTCTCTTACGTAAGAATTCCGTCCCGTTATACACAATGTTGCGGCCGACTTTGCGGTGGAACGCGGTCAAATACGACCTTTTCGCGATTCCAACTTTGAACCATGAACATGGTCGCGATACCGATACAATTCCTCCTGCGATAAAAGATAATCGAGCGTTTTCCGTTTACTCAGCGTTTTTCACGCGGCCAACAATCGATACAAAGTTGTAATACCCCATCGATAGGTAATTCGCGATGAGTTTTAGAATACTTGTTACCGCATCGTACAAGACGATAACTTTCTCCGGATTCGTAGACAAAACCAATGCCTGGTTTCTAATCGAGCTTATTGAATTGACCTGAGACTTTTTGGCGTTTCACCAAAAATAATGTTATTCCGGTACGCGTAATAAAATCGACAACTCGGCCTTCTCCGAGGCGTTTCACGATTTTCGACGTAGACGCGAGATCAATAATACCGCGAAAACTGGTATCATCGTTGTCTCATTGATTCGTATTCTTCGAGTCGCCTATTCGGCCCGCATCTTCGACGACCATTTATTTTTATTTGAAATTAGTTCGCGTCTTCGAGTACTTTTCATTAGAGTTTTTAATGGCGTATTGCTCCATTTCCTTTTAAAACTTTTCCACCCTAAGTTGTTCTCGCGTTCGTATAGTATACGAATCCAACACCGCTCGTCCGACCACTATTGTTGTTTTATTGCTATATGGTTAATAGGCTTACTTTTTATCAACCTAAGTCTCACAATGTAAAGCCGTATACTCGCCTATATGGGGTCGCAATGTCTACGAAATTCCTCTCCTTATTTTTATGAAACAATAATCCGCTATGCAATGTTAGTCGCGGATGGTTGATTTCAAGATGGTGAAGTTTGCAAGCGACTTTCATTTGTTCACCTCTCTTAATGCGACCACGTTCTAATTTCGATGGAAATGCGATACGTAAAGAAAAAAATGGAACGCTATTACAGCTGTTTAAAAATATATGGAAGAATACTAAAGGAATGTAACAAAATGTTACAAAAATTGGTAAAAATAATGAAATATGTATCATAAATGGGTTCGCACCTACATTCTTCACATTTTGATTACTCAATTAGTATTGACAATTACCCATTTTCAGGGAAAACACAAGGATGATAGATTTCCAGGGAAAAACCATGAAATATCAGGAATAAAGGTCGGGTGTCCCCAAACGTTAGCATAAAATTATTTAGATTTTTTTTTACATTCCTTCGTTTTTTTTTTTTAATTTGATTAATTTCAAATAATATTTTTTTCATAATGAAAATTCGGTCAATTTTTTAGAACATTTTATGTAGATCCTGATTTCCTTATTGCTTTCACTTTTACTTCCTATACATTCATTCTTGGGAGGAAAAATCGAAATCATGGGATGACAATTGAATTTTACCGAGAACACGAAAATACCCGAATATTAACGAAAATGCCCTAATATTGGCGAAAATTGACGATTCTTTCGAAAACACTAGAATAATCTATTTTCAGAAAAAATATTCTGAAATATTAACCCTCTAATGGCACACATAAAAGTAATTTAAATTAGAAAATAAAAATTGTGCTGAGTCACTCAAGAAATTGAAATATAATATGTTATTGTGCTCGCTGAAATGCAGAATTTCATTACAAAAAAATTGCATAATATCAAAATTGAAGGGGCACCATACATAGGATAGAATAGAACAATTTTTGAAAATTTCTAGCTCCTTCAATATTGAATATACGCAATTTGTTCTTCTATGTTTTTTCTTGCAAATCTTTCGAACTACAATATAGCATGGTTTTATTTTCAATTTTTGCGACCTGAAAAATGCAATGAATAATTTACATAAAAATTCAGAAGTAAATCTGCCCCTTCAAAAATTGATGTATGCAACTAACACAGATTCCCAAACTGAAGAAATTGTGGCAACGTTCAACTATGAAGGGTGCACAGGGATGAGTAGCCGGTTACGCCGGAGCGCAGCGAGGTTGTATTACCGATGGGTGAAATTCACCCATGTGTGTCAATTAAGGGTTAAGCGAGTTTTGAGTGTTATAAAAAATTTACCCGAAGATATTTAAAATATTGAAATATCGTTAAAAAATTCTGATTTTCAACATTTACAAAAAATGATTATCATGAAAATAGAATTTATCGAGAATAAATATCACCAAAAATTATCATATATTCAACGAGTACATACGAGCTGTTGATTTCTAAAAGAAATCCAGAGTCATAGAATGATAGCCAAGTTTTATTGAGAATTTGAAGAATAATAATGAAAATACTCAAATATTGTCCAAAATTATTGATTTTTATGCAAGCAAATATCTATTAAATATTCCGATTTTTTGTTTTGTTTTTTTTTTTTTTAACAAAATTGATTTCATGTTATTTAAATAAAGTCGAACGAACATTCCTTTTTAAAATGTGCTATAAGAAACTGTAAAAAATCGAAGTAATACAAAATTTCTGGTATGGAATCTTGTTATTAAAATCAAAAATGGATTACCTGTAAACAATCCTGAAAGAATACTTAAGGATACCTACCTATAAAAGAAGATGAACTTTTATAAACATCCAGTTTTTAAGAGTTTGCGTTCATGGTTACATTTAATTGATGAGCGTCTACATTATCTTTATACTTGTTGATTATTAGAAGTTTAAAAGTATTAGGTACCGTGAAGACAAACAAAATTGATAGAATACTAAATTCCTATGAGGAAAAACTCCATGAATTCGATTCATTCATATTTGTGAAACATCATCTATTGAAATAAATATATCGCTAAAAATTATTGTAGACGAGACTGCCTAGAAAATATTCTATTTGCTTCAATACTAACTCGATTGAAGGTAATCTACGAAAACACCCGAATATACACGGAAAATACTGATTTTAAACGAAAATATCCGAATCACGAATTCTCAAAAGAAACATTCGCATACCGAACGGCGAACGTAATTCATCGAAAACAGCCGATGATTGACGGAAAAAATCGAATTTTAAGGAATGTACAAAATATTAAATCTTTATTGAAAACGATGAAAGCTCGTAAAAACTGATTATGGCAAATATCCGCATGTTTGAGGATTTACTTCTCCCTTGCCGAACGCGTTGCAATGCTTAAATCGTAAGTCAAAACTTTCTCACAACCAACGTGGAAAAACATCGACTCGGAAAAACAAAAGTTCAACATCCTGGCGCAACCACTGCCCGTAGCCGAAAAAGCGTAACTCATAACTCGTGAAAATTGCACGGTCACGTTAACACGTTTTCATCGCATTTTAGTCTTTAGTATTCCCCCATTTCTAAATCTCGTATCCAGCTAAACGTTAACCCAACCCCGTGTCAGCAGGATTACGGAAAAGAGGAGGAAAAAAACAACTTTTAAATAGTCAAATTTCAATACGTTTCGCGCGCAAAAGAGCATAAAAATTATGTAAATTTTCACGCGACGACGACGAGGAAACGCGAAAAAAAAACGTTGTTCGAAAATTTAAATAAAATGTACCTAGTTTACATCGTACAACGCGTAGAAATATTTTTTAAATTATTTAAATCCATTACTCGTTACCCCAACATCGAGAAATGAATATTTTTCAACTTCGAACGTTTAACCGTGTCAACAAAACATTCCTCATTAACGTATTCTTTTGTTTCAACAACAAAAAACGGCGACGGGGTGTGTCATGAAAATTTCATGTACGAACTCGACACGTGGTACGATTCGTAACGAGGTTGACCTTTGCGTTAACATCGTAATGTAAAAATCTCCGCATCGTATCCCGAACACGACTTCGGGAGCCCGTAAAATTAAAGAAAAACGTACGAGGCCCGCCCAATCGAAACCAATATTCACTTCATAACTGAAATACGACGTCGTTAAGACCGACGCTATGGCGAAATACTTTCGACCAGGGTACACCGTTTTATCGCGGATTATTCGTAAAACACGAATAAATTCGAATCATCGAGCGACTCGTAAAAGCGAATTTTCTTTCGTAAACGTTTTCCTAGCTCCCGCCTTCGACCTTTTATCTGGTTTTTCGTTTCGAAGAGAGAAAAAAAAACCTTTCCGAATGAATCAACCCTAAATGGTCATCCAATTTAGCTTAAATACCGTCCACGAATTGCAGCTTCGGCCGACCAGAACCAAAGCCAGAGCAAATTAAGAAGCTTCGATATGGCCGAAAATATTTTCATTTTTATCCAAGTCGTTAAAATGTTTATTCACCGGCCAAACTTTTTCTACCGCGTTTCTAGATATTAGAAAAACGTAAGCAGCCATGCCGCATTATTGGAGCTGAGTTTTTAATTGGGGCGCTAGCACCGGTGTGTAAATAACTTTCCTAACCCCTTCATGTCTACAGGCCACACCCAGTACAATGTCTAGAAATCCTAACCCTATCCTTTCCAAAATCGCATGGATTTTAAATTTAGAATAAAATGTAGTATTTCATGCCATGCAATAATAACATGAACATATATTTTTCAAATTATAAGTACTTTAGGCTCCTCAAATGATATTCAAATTTTTGCTATCCGCCATTTTGACCTAAATTGAAGACACTTCATTTTCATCATCAACTAACCCTACATACAAATTTTGACCTTTCTAGGTCGATTTGATGAGGAGATATGGAAGATTCATGAAATTTCCTGTAGCAATTTCCCCACCATAACTCGTTTTTTTGCTCCAACTCCCCTCCAAATTCACTTGGAAAGCTAAAATCAAAATAGGTTAGTCACTTAAACTATCATGTACTCTCACCACATTTTGAACCCGATAACCTTACCCCCTTCCCTCTAACATCATGTATGAAGATGGATCGGTGATATATTATACTTATTATTTCTAATAATTAACTGAGTTTATATAAACTACATTTTTACTAATTTGAGGCTCATTAAGCTCTACTCAAATTTTGATAATTCGCCATTTTGGAATAATTTTGACCCAAATTCAAAAGTTCATATTCTGTTCACCAACTAACCTCACACACAAAGTTTGATCTTTCTAGAGTGATTTGGTAAGGAGATATGAAAGATTCAAACATTTCATGACTCAGAACTTCCTCAAAAAGTCGTTTTTTGCTCCAACTCCCCTCTGAATGCACTTAGGAAGCTGAACTTTGGAAATGTTGATATTCGTGACTTACTGTTTCATATGAAATCAAAAACAAGAAATTTGAGCCATTAACCCCTTCCAGGGCCCTCAAAATTTGAGATTTCCATCATTTTAAGGGGTATCAAAAAAATTAAAAATCAATTTTTTTTGCATTTTCAAGAACAGTCTCTCACCAAGTTTTGAGCGATTTTCATAAATACCCACCGGAGCTACGCATGAGAGAAAATATACATACCAAAAAGTTGAACATTTACCTGATGATTACAAATGGTCTGAAACACAAAGATTTGAAGACCTACTCTCCCTTCACCCACTCCCAAATCGAGCAAGCTGTAATAGCGGTCGTTTTTGAGTTAAAAACTCAGCTAAAAATTCTTCGATTCGGCTATTCATTCGCGGCCTTTCGATAATTAAAGTATAAATAACATTTTACACCATGCCATTGACTAAGACATCGAAATTGCTTCCTTGAAAAGAGGCACATATTCGAGTGCGAACACCACAACTGGGTCAACCCACTTTGACATGGTGGAGAGGCGTTCGACGAAACCTAATCTAATGTAAATTTAATAACAACCGTTGGAAACGTCCGATAAAACTCACCCCCGTCCGTACCGAGTTAGATTAATAGCAGTCTCTTGAAACGCAGAAAGGTTCTAATTTAGTGGCCACTCCGATATATTGACCGGTACCAATCAACTGATATCCGTCCTATTGTATATCGTCGTGTTCGAACCTCTCAGCCTTCGCTTATTATCCCACATCATTAATTCTACCTATACTCGAACGCGATACCGTACCCGTACGTCGGCTATACGGTCGCTTATGTCATGTTTAACTGCTATACAGATTCGTCGACGGATTCGGTAATTAAAAAGCGTAAATCTGGTCGCCTAATAACACCCGCATCGATACTGGCCAGCTATACACGTTGCGCTAACATAAAACGCGAAACGATACTTTCCACCTAAACTATTCCTCGCTTTCCGCACGCCCGCGAAATAACTAAACGAAGCATTCTTGGAGATAAATCAGGCCGACATTACCTACATAGGGCGCTATAAAACACACGATTTTCTGGCAACGTTGAAAAATTTCGCCTCGCTGGAAAAAAATCCGTCGCCAAGTACGGGTTAAAGGTGAAAAAATAAATTTCAAATTAAATTACGCGCGTTGTCATCGCGCGTCTTGAAAAAAGTTATTACGTTTCATAAATTTAAATTATACCAACGCCACGACCATTACCTTCTTTCGGAAAATTCGCTAATCTGGCGAAATTAATGAAGTAAAATCTTCGTAGCCGCGTACACGTGCGAGCATTCTTTCAATGAAGTCCATTCGAAATTAGTCCGTCGTACGTACGTTTACCGAGCCGTATAAAAATGAAGACTAGAAATGTTTTACGACCGCATTAAAATGGCAATACAATGGGCTCTGGCATGAAGAAAAAGAACATTATAGCTTACTAAATCATGGTTGACTTTAACGTGAACATCGAGAACTGGACGACTTACCGCGGAAAAAATGAGTTAAATTCAACTCGGCCGAACCGAAAACCTCGTTCATATGTGGGACGGAGGTGGAATTCATGAATAAGTAAAATTTTCTTTATATTACCAAAAGATTTCTTGACAACGGTAGCGAACGCCTAAGAATGTAAACTGCGAATGGACTGTGGTGCGAACGAGATAGAATATAAATTTTACCGCTTATGGATCGTAGGCTGTTGTGTTTAGGAATTGTTGGAATCTTGGGGTGATTTTAAATGTTCTTTGAATTTGCGAATTCGACTGCGTATTCTTTGTACTTACACCAAAAAGTAGAATAAAAAATGTATATTATTATGCTTGAAATAGAGAACCTGATGTAGGTGAATTAGTAATATGTCAAGTAGAAGTCGGAGTTGAGAGATTTAAAGTTTAAAGTACAAAATCTGAAAGCATCCATCCAAAGTAAGAAGTTTAAAATATTAAGGAGAGAAAGGTACATTATAATTACGAAACCTCAAATTTGAATTCTGAAATCTTTATCAAACGCATATGAAATGTTTACTCGAACCATAAATGGGTAATGGGATGATCGAGTGATCCGGAAGGGTGATTTTAATCAATACTCCTTTTGAGGAGAATGCACTAATTGTTAAAATGCTACATGAAGATTAGGTCGTGCTGTGATCGAGAATCATAATAGGTATCCATCTGCATGACGATAGTAACGTTCCACGGATAGCTAATTCCACTCATCAATTCGTTTCAGATTAATTAAAAGCAATCATATGAAGTGAAAACTCGCTCTCGAACTAGGGTCCAGGAAGGGAAGGTCGGGGGAGGGGGGATCTTCAAATCTTTGCGTTTCAGACCATTTGTAATCATCTGGCAAATGTCCAACTTCTTGATATATATATATTTTTTCCCCGCGCGTAGCGCCGACGAGTATTCATAAAATTCGCTCAAAATTTGGTGAGAGACTCTTCTTGAAAATGCGCAGAACGGCTTTTTTTGTTTTTTCAATAAATTTCAAAATGGCGGATCACTCAAATTTTGAGGGAGGCTGGAGAAGGGCAAATAGCTCAAATTTTTCGTTTTTGATCTCATATGAAAGAGTGAGTCACGGACACTAACATATCCAAATTTCAGCTTCCTAAGTGCATACTGAGAGGAGTTAGATCAAAAAACGGGTTTTGAGTCATGAAATTTCTTGAATCTTCCATATCTCCCACCAAATCAAGTTAAAGAGGTCAAATTTTGTGTGTGAGGTTAGTTGGTGACCAGAATATGACCTCTTGAATTTGGATCAAAATGGATCCAAAATGGCGGATTATCAAAATTTTGAGTAGAGCTTGAGGAGCCTCAAGTTGGTAAAAATGTAATTAATATGAATTCATATGGTTATTGGGGATAAGTTGTATACTATATCCCCAATTCACTTCCATACATGATGTTGGAGGGGGGAAGGCGGGTTATCAACCTAAAATAGTGGTGGGGGTACAGGAGGGGTCGAAAATTTTTTATTGCTGTGTCATATGATAAAATGAGCCCAAGTGACAAACGTATTTTGATTTTAGCTTCCTCAGTGATTTTGGAGGGGAGTTAGAGCAAAAAACGGCTTTTGGAGGGGAAATTGCTGCAGGAAATTTCATGAATCTTCCATATCTCATCACCAAATCGGCCTAGAATGGTCAAACTTTGTGTGTAGGATTAGTTTGTGACCAGAATATGACCTTTTAAATTTGAGTCAAAATGGATCCAAAATGGCGGATTATCAAGATTTGAAGATAATTTGAGAACCCTCAAATAGTTATAATTTGAGAAATATGTGTTCGTATGATTATTTCATGGCAAGAAATACTACATTTGTGCCAAATTCAACTTCTTAAATGTTTTTGGAAAGGATAGGGTAGGGGTTTTCAGACTTGGTATTGGGTGTGTCCTGTAGTCATGAACGGTTAAGCAAGGGTATTACTAAATCAAAACAAGCTCCGTAATACAGCATGGCTGCTTACGTTTTTTAATTTATTTTTTATTCAAAAATAATATGATTATATTATTTGTGTAATAACTAATAACACGAAGTCACGTAAGCGCATAGCGCGCTCTAGCGTGCTGCAGTGTAAGTGGCTGGTTTGGGGTACAGTTTGGAAATATGCATGTGCACAATGTAGACTTCACGTAAACAACGTATAAAAAATGCAAAAATCAAAAAAATATCTCGAAAAAAAAAAAATAAAATATTGAGTTATTGCCGTCATAGCTCATAGTAGTGTTGAGAAGTTTAAATTACCAGGTAAAATAACTGAAGTAATTTACCGTAAATTACAGTCATTTATTAAAATTATCAAGAATTGCCCATCACTAAATTACAGTTTACATAGTTTACACGTAAACTATTGGTGAACTATTTTGATAGTTTACTTTACCTAGTTTACCCGTAGATTTCGCGTAACGCGTAGACTTGAAGTCAACTGTACAACCCTGACTTCGGGTGGACAATATAGATGTAGTTTTACACATTGTTGCACCCAAAATAATTTTAAAAGTACATTGCTCCACTCAAAATTGAAGTTATTCTACCCATTCTTGGATCTCTACTGGTTTTTTACATCATAAATTCTAACTTCAGTTCCTTGTTAGCAATCATTAATAAAAAAAAATGTCTATTTGTTTTCACAAGAAATTTTACAACACTTTAAAATCACCATCGAACCATCACCTCACGTAGCTCACTCGCCATCAATTCCGACTTCTATCCGTTAATTAAAAACTCGCAATGCCATAAACCAACCAGGTCGTTTATAATCACCCGGCGCGATCCGGAAGCTGCACCTGGCCAAAGTAAAAAATATGGCCGTAATAATATGATAACGCAACGCTAGAGTGAAAATAATGGCTGCAATATCGCGACACTATTGACCCATGCCAACGTTTCCCACAAAATTACATTTCACGCGCACCAAGAAAATGAAACCAACCGCTAGCTAAGAAACTGGGACTCTGCAATTCCCAAGGCTAAATTACCAAACGCAAACAGCCCTATTCGACTTACAATTGCTAAATTAACGCCTATTCGAGGACAAATTGATGGTTTAATAGGTGAAAGACTTGCGCAAGGTGGTGTGTTTATATGTAGACTATCATAAAGGCGAATAATGAAATTCACCTGTCCTATCATGTATGCGCGACACTGCTTCAATGTACCGTCTACATGTAACGACGAGACATATACGATTGAAGTTGTTTAACTATACGGATTTTTGTTTGCTTTGAAATTTTATTAAGTTACGAATTCAAAGCGACGCTATATTGAATTTTGCATTTTGCTAGCGTTGTATATCGACGAATCGTGTACACGGCTGCAAGTTTGATGAACATCGGCTTTAGCACGCCACTTTTACATGAAACATCTTCGGGATATTACGTTTTTCTCGCTAGTGCACAACCCAACAAAATTTTTCCGCTGTAACGCGAATCTTCGATTCTCGGCGCCTTTGAATTTACCAGTCAGCCATTTATTTCACACCTATATGCGCGAACGAACGCATTACCTAAGCTTTATTGGTACCCGGATTCTTTCTTCTCCTTCGCCATTTTGCAAATTGAGAGCAAAACTTTCGTCGCAGGGTTATGTCGCATTAGCGCAACCAAAAAGCGACGAATTAATACCGCATGGCGCAGCGTCGCGTCGCCCAAATCAATTCGTCGTTATCCACGTGAATATGTATTCTTATACCCGGTGTCCTTTCTATAGCCCTCCAGCCGACGCCTCCAGCTGAAATCTCGAAATCAGAGCACCGGCTACTTTAATTACACCATTCAACCGTCACCCTCGACGCCCAAAACCTCGTCCTAATTAAAAGGTAATTTCGCCTCGTAAACTGAGAACGTTCTTTTGTTACACCGCGCCACCGTGCACACCGAAACCAACTCGGGCGTAATATGGGTATTAGCAATAATATCGCTCTTACTCTCCGTTTTTACGGTCTTTTAGTCATTACGCTTATTAAGTTTTAACTTTTTCTTTTTGTGTAAAAATAATCTCATTTCCTGCTTTCTACACTTCGCGGGATTTGCTTCTTCTACAGATTTAATTTAATCTTTTTTTCTTCTTTTTTCGCGTTCTCGCAGCTTTCTCCGAGTACGATTTCTTGGCTTGCACCCCGTCTCTCTCTCCTAGTTTGCAGTTTTGGCTTTCTTTTGTCTTCCGCAACGTCGATATAAATTAAGAAAATTATAAGTGAGAGTTTACTAAGCGTTAGCCGGCGCACCCCATCGCCCGAGTCTCTTAATTTAAAAGATAACGCTTAAAAAATACGTAGCTTTTATCTTTTTCAATCCACTCCGGCGAGAAATTCCTGGTACACTGTGAAATACAAAGTTGCCCCGACGAGACTTCGTACGTCGCGTCAAGCCCCCATCTTTTTTACTTCCCGACAAACGAAAGTTTTGATCTCTTCTTCGCCACTACATCCTTCTCTCACATCTTGGTATTGTTCCATTCATTAATAGCAATTTCCCAAGGCTGGCGCACTGGTAACATTTTTTAAATTATCAACGTACTTATACATATTTTTCTAATTTTAATAATAAGTTATACATATTATCAAAATAGCCAAGTTATAATAGTGTTTTCAACTGATAAAGAAAATTCGGGGGCGGAGCAGACTGAATAAAGAGAATAGAAAGAACGAACGAGAACAACAAGACTTTGAGAGGTTGAAGAAAGTACGAGGATGGAGAACAAGAACAAAACAGGAGCCTAGAAGAATGAAGAACAAGAATAAGAACCATCACATAAAGATTTGAAGAATTGCAACGAGAATGAGAACGCACTTACTTTCTGATGCTATGGATGTAATTTTGATTTTTTCAAACATTAATCTAAGTTTCATCTTTTACCTTGATAATTCTGATTTCAAGGCAATAATACAATAATTCCAAGGTGATTACTGCTTAATTTCAATGTAATTAAGCAGTAATTTCTAGGTAATTACCCAGTAATTTCTAGGTAATCACCCAGTAATTTCTAGGTAATTACCCAGTAATTTCTAGGTAATTACCCAGTAATTTCTAGGTAATTATCCAGTAATTTCAAGGTAATTATGTGGTAATTTCAATGCAATAATGCGGTTATTTTAAGAAAATAACAAGAATTTCAAGTAAATTATTATGTAATTTCAGAATAATCGACTAATCATCATGTAATTCCAGGGCAGTCATGGAAAATTCATCATAAACTTATAAACTGGTAACAAAAACATGGTGTTGAAAGAATGCAAAAAATACATTTTTTTTGTTCAACTTTTTTCGCAACTGAGCGATTTCGTTTTTCTTTTTAATATCCTTGGCTGATAAACGTTCCCGTTCTGAAGTTTTTGTTTTCGGAACTTCCGAGCGTTTGTTTACGTTCTTGTTGTTTATTAAAAGTATTTTTCCAATTCTCAAAGTTGGCCTTCGCGTAATTTTTCATCATACAAAGTTTTTTTTTTCTTTCAAATTAAAGGATAAAATACATAAATGCATGGTGGAGTAATATATGTAGTAACAAAGTGAGCAACACCAACATGATAATTACAGAATAGAAACAGATGTTTACTAAAAATCTTAAAAGAATGGTAAATTAGTCATACTAATACTTATGCTGCAATTATAGAATCATTACGAGCAAAGCTCATCCCACTCCTGGAATTAGCTCTCCAAAATTCTACGGCTGATATAAAAAAAGTCAATAATTGTGTTTAAAGTAGCCGGGGCTTAGTGCCTCCATCAAAATGAACTCTTTATCTCCACCTATGATTAAGGTATCGACGCGTGTACCTAATTTCAATACAGCCAGGACTGTATCCAGAAATAGGGAAATTTAGCGGCCCACCGAGAAATCCCATTTTTAACGGCCCACATAATACTTATCAGCCCAATTTTTTCTTTTATTTTTCAAATTATGGATTTATGGAATTCCTTTTGTTTTTTTGTTTTTTTAATCAAAGTTTAGAAATTAAAGTGGCCTAATTTTTACCTCATCGGCCCAATACATCGCGGCCCACCGAGATTTTCTCGGTAACTCGCCTGCTGGATCCGACCCTGAATACAGCCATATTTACCAACAACGCAGAATGACTTTTACTGACAGTCGTCTATGTACATAATTCACTGATTGGGTTCTTTGAAAAGCAAGGCATTTCGATAATGATGAAATCTCGATGAAAATCGAGCAAATTACGTTCGAATCAAAAAGAAAATTCGAAACAGATTACGAATTCCGATCGTGTCGTACAAGTTGCCGAGTCACCTTTTGATCTTCTATTCTGAACAAAACGAACGTCACACCTACACGCTCCCAGCGGACTCTTCATCAACACGTAAAAGACAATACACCGACGTAATGTCGTCGAAGTTGTTAAAAAGAAAACGCGACGAATAGCAGCAACACGAACACTCCGTGAGAGACAGAGATGGGTGGGAGGGACGAGAGGCGAAGAGAAAAGTAAAAACGTCTTCCGAAGAACAATATATTTTGAAAAGAAGAAACGTTGTACGAAACGAACGAGTGAAGAAAAATGGCTCGGTTCCCACGTTAATAGTAGGCATAAAATGTCGAAAGTTTGTTATCGAAGTTGCGCAGGAGAGGCGAACTACTCTTTGGTAAAAGTTTTAGCTAAATTGAATGAAACCGGAGAACGTCGCCGATGAGAGTAATTTCAATATTAATCAGAGTATTTGTAGACTTTACATTTCATTATTAGCCTTCCTAATTCTTATATTATTCCATCTCTTGAAAATTCGAACGAGACATTTCAAAATAATGCCTTTGAGCCAATTCTTGTCGCTGCACAGTCGTTGCGACGTGAACTAATAAACAGCCTCAGAGAAGTAATTTTTTCGTATAGCGAGATCATACGTGCGGTAATTCATCTTTAAGCGAGTCTGTTTACTGGTATAACATAAGGGATATAGCGGTTAAGATGGATGCGGGTGATGTCGACGCTCACGTAGTAACGAAGGGAGGGTGGACTTGGCTATGCGTTAAAATTTTCAACAGCCGCCTTTTACGCTTATAAATTATACGCCCATTACGCGTACGAGGAGTTTAAATCATGCACAGGTCGACCGCAGTAAATTTTTCGCCTTCGAAGAGTGACTTTAAAATACGATTCGAGCATTTAAAATTTCATACATATTTTGGAGGTCAGGGAATAATCAACCTAGATCGGGATTTATTGCATCTACTTTATAGGATTTTATAGCGAGAAAGAAATCTATCGGGCGCATCGTTTCCATCATCGTTTGTGTACAGCGTACCCATTCTCGATGCATGCATAGCTCTTATTCGAGATTCTTTCTCCTCCATCTTAAAGCTGCTCTCTTCGCGTTACAATTTGCGAGCCATTTCGAAGATATATGGCGGCCGTGGCTGGATAAAGCGGGGTGCGTTTTGGGTTTTTCGCTTTCGTATGTATGGAATACGATGGGCTAAGTATCTACGCTATACGAGCCGGTAAAATACGAGAAAACGTATTCATTTATCTTTCAACAGCGCTTAACAATGTAGGTACATAATCTATATCGAAAATAGAAGCAACCTTTTGTGATGATTGTGAATCTTCTCTTTTCTTTTCGGCGCAGGGCTCTTATACGCGCATTCCTTCGCCGATCTGTATCCGACCTTTATCTAACGAGTTTTCCTTTTTCACGACCCTTCCAGCGGTATTGTTTGGACAACGTATAATTTTAGTGGCGGCCGACGAACTGAAATAAAGTGACACGCTAACCCGGTCCCGAGGATACATCCGCGATGCCGTAACAATTGTTTGATTCATCTTATCCACATACAGACCTACTTAACTTCTACACTCGCGTGTACCGCTATTAAAACGAGACCTACGTTGGCTTTTTGTCGCCACCCCGTGTTCTCGTCTGTGCGTTATTTGGCCGCGTAAAATACGCGACGCGGCGTACGTTTAAAAGCAACCGTCGTAATTGCTTTTTCTTCGCAAACGAAGCAACGGCTTCAGGGCTGCTTAAAATCGGCCTCTATACCACAACGCTATTACGCCGCCTGCGTCCCGCGTTACATACCTAATGGCGAGATAAATTGTTACTCGCGACGTTTGACTCGCAACCCCGACCTTCTTTTTGGCGTTCGCCTGCATCGCCGTTGCCAACAATCTTCTGTAATCGCATTCCATCGCCGTAAGAAACAGTTCTGTATGCGCGAATCGATATTACTCTTCGATGCGAAATTAATTAACGTCCATTAATCGCGATTACGTAGACCGACGAGTACTTTGTGTAACCCAGCTTTACGTTGTTTCCCAGTTCCGCCCATGAATCTATTTTCTTTTTCTATCATCACTTTCGAAGAATACTACATTCCAGTTTTGTTTACAAATCAAGCAGAGATTTAATTATGATGAATATTGTCCATGAAAATATTCGACTGCAACTTAAAAATTACATCAAATATTGCTATACAACGATTCTTTTATCAAGTCTACAATACACCTAGGTCATTTGCTAATAAGTTAACAAATCTCAGTCTTCGTATGTTTCGAGCACAGAGTCGTATCGGAAATGCGTGTTCGAATGAAAAAATATTTACCACAATTTCTCAACCAAGCTGTCCATCCACAACAGACTGATGTGATATAATGGCTTCGACTACGTTTACTTCCTTTATTTTTGGTACCTAAGCGACATCCTCACACACAATTCCACCATATTTTCCTTTCCTACTACTATCCGCTATGCACTATTTCACCATTTGCTATTTTTGGCCTACGAAATATAGCAATGATACATACACCGCTCTCATTGTAACATGAAGAAGCACAGTTATAGTACCTTGTTGATTTGTAGGATGACTACTAAATATGTAAGCATGGCCTTGATTATTTGATAATGACAGAACAGGTAATTTTTTGCGGTTACTAGCGCAACACTAAATAATTCCGATTCAATATCAATCGATATGAAGTTGATAAGATGAACAATACCAATGTAATTCTGGTCAAAGTTGAGTCATTACTGATCAACATTGACCACTATTCTTATAATTTGAAATACCATTGCTTTAACATCGAACAAAATTGATGCCATATTGATGAACAATGATCAATAATGTAATGTTGACCAATATTGTACAAAATTATGTAAGATAAAGTGTTCAGCACAATATTCAACAAAAGTAGAACCAAAATATAACACTTGCACATATAATCACATTTTTCTTTACCTAGGCTCATGAGTCCAATCTTCACATTGCAATGATTCTTGAATGTCCCGCATGCTTCTATTTACTGATAAAACTGTGTATTGTAAGCGCTGGTGTAATCTAAAAAATTTTCGAACTCTCGTGTACCCCCACCACATTTCAAGCTCGATAACCCCTCCCCCTCTCCTCTCCACATTATATACGGAGGTGAATTGGGGATATAGTATATTTTTTATCCCAATATTCATATGAGTTCATATTAATTACATTTTAACCAACTTAAGGCTCCTCAAGCTCTACTCAAATTTTGATAATACGCCATTTTGAATCTATTTTGATGCAAATTCAAGAGGTCATATTCTGGTCACCAAGTAACCCCACACACAAAGTTTGATCTCTTTAACTGGATTTGGTGGGAGATATGGAAGATTCAAGAAATTTCATAACTCATAACTTCCTCAAAAAACCGTTTTTTGCTCCAACTCCTCTCAATATGCATTCAGGAAACTGAAATTTAAATATGTTAGTGTCCAAGACTCATTCTTTCATATGAGATCAAAAACAAAAAATTTGAGAAATTTACCCTTACTCCAGCCGCTCTCAAAATTTGAGTGATCCGTCATTTTCAAATTTATCGAAAAAACAATAAAAATTCTTTTACGCGCTTTTCAAAAGAGTCCCTCACCAAATTTTTGGCGAATTTTATCATAACCCGCCCGTGCTACACGTGGGACACAAAAACCAAAATTTCCTCAAAAACAGGTTTGTTCTAACTCACCTCAAAACGCACTTGAGAAGCTGAAATTTGGATCTGTTAGTGTCCGTGACTCACTTTTTCAAATTAAATAAAAAACGAAAAATTTGAACCATTTGCTCCTTGTCCAGCTTCCCTCAAAATTTGAGTGATCCGCCATTTTGAAATTTATGGAAAAAACAAAAAAAGGCTGTTCTGCGCATTTTCAAGAAGAGTCTTTCATCAAATTTTAAGCGTATTTTATGAATACCCGCCAGCGCTACGCGTGAGGAAAAAAATATATGCATTTTTATGACCAAAAATCTTAGGGGGTAAAATCAGCGCACATGCTGCCAGCCACGGTCACCTAACTGCGTCGATTACGTCATCACAGCGTAGTCACGGCTAGACGAAAACCGGATGCTAACCACATTCCTGGTCGGGAGTCATGTTTCACCAGCCACGAGTTGAGCATCGTCAGCGCAACCACAGTCGGTGTCACATTATACCGGTCGAACTGGTTTAGGCTCGTCAGCACTTCCGCTGGTGTGCAACCCTACTCTGGTCGACTATATCCATTGGCCGACCAGGGGTCGGGTAATATCACCATCTGACACAAGTGCTGCGTCGACGAAATAAAACACGTGCGCACCTGCAAGGCATCAGGTTGCAAACGACCGTCGTCAGCTCGACTCCCCTGCCCCCACGGGCTGCCGCCTCGCCTGCCTCGCATATATGGCACCGGAGGCCGCAGGTGAAAGGACAGTACGAATTACACTCCATACGAATCGCACGTTACTCTCTGTTTAATACATGCTTTTGGTACTGGTAGTGCACCCCTCGTTTGTTCTTTCAAGTGTAATAAAGTGAATGATAAAAAGTAATTGTAATTCGCGATAAGCTGTGATTATTTTTGAGTGAAAAATATAAGGTTTATTTTTTCTTCGTTCCAACCGCACCAAAAAGGGTGAGCTGTCCGCAGGTCCTAACAAGGCGTTGCGCTGACGATGCTGAACTCGTGGCCGGTGAAACATGACTCCCGACCAGGAATGTGGTTAGCATCAGGTTTTCGCCTAGGCATGGCCACGCTGTGATGACGTAATCGACACCGTTAGGTGACTGTGGCTAGCAGCGTGTGCGCTGATTTTATCCCCTAATATTTTTGGTCATAACAATACATATAATTATACTAAAAAGTTGGACATTTGCCAGGTGATTACAAATGGTGTGAAACGCAAAGATTTGTAAACCCCATCCTCCCACAACCTCTCTTTTCAAATCAGGTAGGCTGTAATGGCTGTCGTTTTTTAGGTGAAAACTCAGCTAAAAAGTTGAGTACTGAAGTTATATTATACTTCAGTTATTACATCCTTCTTTTGACATTTTGACCTACATCTTAGGTTTTAAAATTCACTCGGTCTTCTGGTCCACTTTAAATGAAAAACAAATTGAACTGAATTCGCGATAAATGATTGAATTCTTTTCTACGCATATCGTTCTCCTCGATTTTACACTTCTTCTAGATGCAGCAAAAACTCGACAAATTCAAGTACACATGAATTTGCGTATTAATGCCAATGTTTACTTTCGTTCGAAACGATGACGACGGAGACTTATTCAACACGTACGCTATAATATTACGCTGTTTATTTAACACTTGTATTTGGAAGAAGATCTCGAAGTGCTGGAAATCTTATATTGGAGAAGCTGCGAAACCGTGCGGAAGAAATGTTCCCTTCACGGTTGCATGAAATCAAAACGCGAGAATGAAATTATTAAAATGGGTGAACAGAGGGGACTGAGAGATGAGCGCATTCGTCGAAAGAGTTTCAGTTATTTTTCAACTTGATATGATTAGAGCTTTTTAAGCGACGAATATGTGAGAACATTGTTGGTTAAATCATTTTTACAAGGGATGACTTCGACCATGTAAGAATTCCTCTTTTATCGGTCTCTGGTGATGCCTTCCATGGTGTCTATGCCTCTCTAAATTGTCACTCCATCTTGTGACGTAGCTGTAGAATGGAAATGGCACGAAAATGTTCAATTCAACATTCGAAATATACGCTTAGGTAGATTGCGAAGCCGATAAAACGTAAATCGACGACCGCAGAAGGAAACGCCGATACACGTGAGAGTGCGGTAACATCGAAAAGAAAATTGTTTGAAGTTATTCGACAAATAACTATCCTTTATGTAAGTTGTATTTTACGGTTTAGGACTTGTTGTAAATTGTAAAAACGTGAAATTACATTTGGCCCGAAGTTACAATAGGAATTCTTATCGAGGTCGGGTGAAATGGCCCCTAACGATCAGACAGTAACTTTCTCTCGCGGGAGTGTTCGCTAGGGACACGGTTTGCGTTTTTCCTTTTTCGTGCTGGTAACTGGCGAAAAAAAAATAAAGAAAGACGCGGAGTCGAGTAAAAACGAGAAAGACCGGGGTACAAAATGGTTTTATGTAGTCGTGCTCGGTGATTACAGACATATGTCGCGATAAAAATCGGACTTTTATACGCGAATCGATTTCCGCTAATCGATATTCGAGTCTTTGTTTATCGTATACGATAATACCTTCCGCTCGACGATTTAACGTTTTCGATTCAACCCTACGAAACTAGTGAGAGCTAAAATAGGCCGATTGAAAAAACACTCGCGAATTCGACTTCGAACGCATATTTCGCAGAAAGGAAAACGAGCCGGATGGAGGTTGATTTACGGTTGTAATACTGGTGAAATATACTCGGAAAAATGGCTTCGAACGCGCGTAAAGTTCACATTGTTACGAAATTTACAAATTAAAAGGCGAGCATTTCGAGCATAGTTTACCCTCCTGGTTGGTACATGGAGACCATCACGCTACGATGATAAACGCCAAACGTAATGTAGCGAGTACTTCGTTAAGGGGTATATTTTTCGTAGCCTGACGCAGAGGCGTTAATGACGACGTTTCGCGAGCACATATATAAACGACACATACGACGTATGGCTTCATTCGTTTTCGCCTATAGAGCTATACGTTTCTTCGAGTGCGAAGTTTTCGATCTTTTTAATAAAATTACAACGGTCTCGGCGTTTATATCGCCGGTATCTATCTTGGCAATAGGAAAAGAAAGCTTAATCTTTCTTTAAAATTTACATCGCAACGTTTTTACGCCGCGACAGCCGCGTCCTGCCGCTTTCTGTCGTATACGCCCGAAAACTTAACACAAGTTTTTACGACACTTTAAATCTTTGTACCATACGATAACTTAAAGAAAAGAAAGAGATAAAATTTAATTACTGAAACTCGGCGAGACGATCGATAAAAGTTGGAGTTGCTTTAAAAGTTCAAAATAAACAACGTGAAAGCAAAATTAATCTCACTTAAAAATCTAATCAACGTAAAAGAAAATTAGCTATTTTTCGAACTCGAACAATGGATTATGTCTGTTTAATTCTTTTGTTAGTTTTCGTATCGGTGTCCCAGCAGCGTCTTTATTCGCCGATTCGTAGCTGTTTTCCTTGATTTAATGTTGGCGAAAGACGAAGATGTATTTTGTTTTTGGTGATTATTTAAAAAAAAAAAAAATGGTTTAGCATTGTAAGTGCCCTAAAACATTCGGACACTGACCTAAATTATCATTCAGCATTCAATAATCAGAAGGTATATCGCCTAGTTTTGTCAAGGTATGAACTGAAACCATCTTCATAAATCCTTGTATAAACCAAACAGCCCAACATGATTGTGCATACATGTAGCACTGTGAGTGTTATCTGTAGATACGAATAGTGACAACTGACAAGCAGCTTAGATGGAAGGGTTATGAAGTCTGACGTTTTAGTCCTTCACCAAAAACAGGTGGTAAATGCTGCGAGTTATGCTTAGCTTCAACACCTTACACTGCACAGCCCATGCCATGCCAACCTGTTCTCATACATCATATTATATGCTCAGTGATGACAGTTGAGTTACACATATCACTCTGTTGAAAGGAGTAGAAGCATGTAAGAATTGATTCACATTTAAGAAATATATTTATTGTGTTAATACCTCGTGTGAACTAAAGAAAAAACAATTAAAGAGAATAACTTGATGAAGATAGTCAAAGAGCAGGCTAAACCAAATACAGAAAGTCAATGCACACATACGGCGAGGTTGAAGGTTCCAATGATAAACCGTAGAGGTGCTTGTTGCCTTGTCCAACAAGGTAAAAAAAACAAACATGTGAAACAAAGGAGAAAAAAGCATGAATAAACTGAAAAAGTGTTGTTTGTAGCTTGTGCATGCATATACACATAATATAACTACCATATAATGTATCTACTCGTTTACTATGTAAGAGATCTTGGAACGCTGGTTTAACATTGTTAGCTCACGAGGGAACCTCATCAAGTACCAGACGCCGATCTGACTAATATCGCGCCTGTGTGTAGCAGGGTATGCAACTACTTCAACACCACATACCTTTTTTCTGAAACAAACCTAGTTTTTAAAATTCAGTGTTGTCAAGTTAAAAATTTTTTATGTGTAAATAAATTCGAGATAATTCTAAAAGTTTTTCCATATTACTTTGAGAGATCAACAGTTGCTCGAATAGGTCAAGAGAAACAAAAAGTGTCATCCATGCACACTTATGAGTATTCATGGAAGAAGAATTAATGTACCTTCAGTTTAATTTTTTATTTTTTTATTCTTATATAAGCAGATATATTTTTGAAAAAAAAAAAAAATAGTAATTTTACCATTATAGATACTGTGCATCGCTACGTCCAAGCGATCTGGGAGCAATCAGCGAAAAAATTTTTTTCCAGTTATTTAAAATTGATTTTTCACATAATGTAATTTTTGGTTATAAGAGGGAAAACAGCTCCTTCAATATCGAGTGTAGGCAAGATATTTTATTGAATGTAAAAAAATACATATACCATGCGTCCAGGTGATTTGATTACAATCAGCATAAAAATCTTAGTTTGTTGATAACATAGTAAGAGTTAAACTACAATTTCTAAATCAAAAATTATTTAAAAAAATACTTTAATGAATTTTAAGACAGATAAATTCATTTCAACTGCATTACAGTTTCTTTGCACTTGAAAAAATCAATGTTAAAAAATTGAAAAAGAGATTTTTTCGCTGATTGTATCCGAATCACTTGGACGCACAGTATATAAATCATGGGCAAGGTAATTACCATATTAAAAATTTTAAGTAAATAAAATAATTATCGTTAAGTTTTGTTCATACATTTATGGTAAACTGTAGGTACATTAATTTTTCATCCATGAACACTTATGTCATAAAAGGGCAAAGATGACACTTTGTGTTTCTCCGACCTGTTTTAGGAGCTTCACTAAGTCAGTATTGTGTTGCAGCAAAGTACTGCAAGCGCCTTAGCAATTATTAATCTTGCAAAGTAATTCAAAAAATTTTTAGAATCACCTTGAATATATTTACATATAAAAAAATTTCAACTTGACAACACTGAATTTTAAAAACTAGGCTCGTTTCAGAAAAAAGGTATGTGGTGTTGAAGTGTTTGCATACCCTGCTACACACAGGCGCAATATCAGTCAGATCGGCATCTGGCACTTGGTGAGGTTCCTATGTCAGTCTACATCATAGATCAAGTTGATAATCTGTAGATAAGGTCGATTGTTCATATCTTCATAGTGAAAGAATCAAGGCCATCAAAAGCTGAGTTTAAATCTAGAAGGGAAACAATTTTTTGAGATCTACTGATGGGATGCTTTATTCCGTCGATTGTTTTTTTTAATTATCAAAGATTGAAGGAATAAAAGATCTTATAAGAAGTGAAAAAATATACATTTTAGAAAAATTTGAAGAATTTTTGTGGGCGAGAGAGGAAGGAATTTCTTGAATTTTCAACTCGCTTTTCACTTTTAGCCTCTTTTCTATTTTTGAACTCGAATTTCAAAATCATTTGCAAACGAAATGAGAGAAAAGTTCTTTCCAAAGGCATCACACATTCCATTTATGTGAATTTAATAATTAATGCCAGAATCGAGGAATTCGTTACTGACTACGTCTGCTTCTGACAAAAATTTGCTCATATTTTGAACATTTTGAATCTAATAGATCAGATTAACATGAACAATACATCGAAGAAACACTTGATTGATTAAATATTACTTTTATCACTCCCTTTCCTTTGCCTCTGTTTAGCAGAATTTCATTTCTTTATAAGCTTCACTTTTCGTATTAATAAAACGACCAGGGAAAAAGTCATGAATAGAGGATGTAGTGATCGTAAAACCGGTCGTAAGAAAATTTAAGTACTCGTTAAAATTTCCATAAAAACTCGACTCAGCAGTAATTTTTCATACACGAGAGATGAGTAATAAAATGGCATTTTATAAGGTATAAATTTAATTCACCGGCGCACACGAAGACAATCTATGATGGCGATTCCATACCCTCTTTCATCTGTCTTTTGACTAAGGTTGTACAATGATGCGAATTTCGATTAAAGTCATCGAAATCAATGAAAAGCGACCTTTTTCGCAGAGGCATCAACGTTTTGGGAAAAATGCGAAAAAAAAAATCGTTGTAAAATTTATAAAAAGAAAACACGAACGGCTACGCAACGGTGATGTACAAAATAAACGGCCAAACAACGGTTAAGCCATGAAAGCGCTATAGCCGAACCAAGCTATCTCATCTTACCATCTTTAATTACCCTATTGTTTTTCTTTAACACCGGTCTAAGCTAATCACTGGTTTCCTTTATTCCGTATTCGCCAATTGCGCCGCTATTCCAATTTCCTTTTTGGCTGTTGCTGGTGTTTTTACACGCCACGCGCGCGCTCCACGGTGCAGATAACGAAGAGTTATTTTCCACGTCGAGCTCGGCCCTAGCTCGAGTTCACTTTTATCAGCGAGCGCAGCAAATTACGATATTATCGTTTGATCGTGTATGTTGCGATCACGACGCGACGATCGCATTCTATTATTTCTTAGTTGATTCACAACGAATTCCGCATACAAAACTTTCAACTTCCATCGATGCCTTACTGTTTCCAGAACTAACCCAAAATTACCAGTTTGCTGATGATTCATTCGTAACGCCTCCACGTTAATTTTAAAATTATTCCCTCTAACTTTTAAACGAATTAGCCAGAGCGCCTCGACATGTCAACCGAGAGAACTGGAAATTTCAGTCGTTTAATTTGTAACCGGGCGCGCGCCGTTCGCGTTTCCCAATTAAACTTACCAAGTTTTTCTCTCCTCCGTGGAACCGTTCGAGAGATGTCGCGAATTCGAGCCGACGATTAGTCGTTTTAATTTAATATTAACGTAACAGCGCGGCGTCGCCGTTGTCGACCTGCTGTAACAAGCTGAAGGATAATAGGATTGCCGAGATTATTTTTTAGACTCGTTAATTGTAAAAAAAATACCGCGAAGACACTGCTTGTCCGTCCACCAATGATTAATAATGAATTTTTAATTAGAAAGGAGGAAAAAGGCTCGAGTAGCCATGCTTCATTACTCGAAGTCGACTTTTTCAAGTGCGTAAGTTTAGTCTTTTTAGAAAAATTGTTATCACTGTAATCTACCACCAGAAGATACAAGTTACCACAAATATTATCAATATTTTGTCAAACTGAGCACTTTTAATTGTATTGCTCCGACCTCATACTTTTCTGCTAATTATGTTCATTGAACTCGAAAACACGTTTTAAGCTTTAGATCTTCACGCTACTCGGTGCCTTTTGTCTTTTCAGAACTACCTGAAGGTTTTCAATTTGAATAATATGTACTTTATAGGTCACGACCTTACTAACGAAATTATCTATTTGGAGTGAATTTTTTGTTAAAAAACATGTTTGTGAATATAAGAAATTAAACAATTGAACAATAAAAGTTAAATAATTAAGCTTAAAAATTTTCACTTAGATATGTTTGATCTATGATATTGTACTTGTACCCAAGACGTTAAAAGATCCCTTCAAAGTTATATCTAGATATTAAGTTACTGCGCTTTAAAAAATAAACAAAAAATCGGAGTAGGGTCATTTGCTCGCTATACGAATGCTACGATGCACTAGGCGCGAATCTCAACTCTGATTGGTTGTTTTGAATTTACCGCGACATATATTTAAACTGATCATTGGTTGTTATTTCAGCTACTAATCAAAGATGTGTTTCGTGAATCGCCGCGAACCTAGCGATCATTTCTGAACTAATTACATTGCTCTTATAGAAGTGCAATAACTTAGTATCTATCTAGATAACTTTGGATACCTTTTTGAGCTTCTGGTGGTTGCATACAATGTTCTTCAACTACTTGCATCAAATATTATTTTTGCTCTTCATCGCAAAGTAATAAAGAATAATAATCTTTTGCTAATGCTACGCCTCATTTAACTAAATTTACTATCGCTAAATTTTTCATTATACTGAAAGCTTTTAAATACGTTGGATCGCTATTTCATTAACTTGTAATTTTTCGGGTAAATTGTTCTTCTTTAGGTAACAAATTAAAAAATTTCTTTGTACTCTTTATAACAATGGTATGAATTTTATTTTCATGCAGTTAATGCCTGCATTCAGTTTTGCTCGGAAACTTTGAACCACTTTCAGTATGGAAAGCTTCTGACATTAGCGCTTTTGCTTCAAAAGAGATACTGTTGCCGAAAAATGCAAGTCAGACTAGATTTTGTTAAAGACTACAAATGATTGCTTAACGTTTTGATTACAGCTTTGGAAATCATCGAATCATTTTTGCCATAGTCGTGTAAACATTGCCAGAAATTCAAATCATTTTGTGGAGCACCAGCTGCATTTCGACTTGAACGCTAAGATTTAATGTAAGACTTTGGTAATGAAAATTGGCTTAATGCTGCAAGTTCATGTGAACTTAAGGAAAATTGGGAACGAAATAAATAAATTTTGATTGAATAAATAATTCTTATTATTCATCGAGCCTGATAGCATCAGGAGCTTCAATGGAGATTTCTTGGGGGATGTCACCCAAAAATAAAAAAACTAAATGCAGAAGCTCTTGATAGTAATTACGTGGTTGAAAATCTTCAAGTTCATTTTTTCAGAAAATTTATCAGCGCTTAAAAATTGCGATATCAGGTCTTCTAGATGGACCAAAAAGAGTATCAGATACTTTTCCTGCAACGAGTTCATACAATATCGATAAGCCAAGTTGCGTTATATTTTTAATTCAGTTTCAATAAGATAATATTCACTTTTATTTTATATGAACCTCTTCGCATTGAATGCCGAGTAGGTAATTAATATTTCGATAAAATACGAAAAATACGATTCAGGCATCACATCACAAAGTATTTAAAAGAAAGAGTATCTTATTCGAAAAATAACTTTAAAATAATGTCCTTGTTAACCGTTGTTGGAATTTTGACGCTAAGCAAGCAGCGTTCTGCAATACATCAACGTCGGGCTGTACCGATGAAAACCGACTACATAAAACCATTCGCAATAATTAGACTGTCGACGCGAACGCCAAGTAAGCGAGTAATGAAAAATCGACGGCGAGCGTAAAAAAATCTCTCATTACAAAAACATCATTTTACATTGTCCGAATAATGCGATAAATTCGCCGAAAAATGATTACCATTCGAAAAACAAAAATAAGCGATAATTAGGGCTACGGCAACTGTGAAGTTTTACGGGATTAATTATACGAGAATTAATTAAATTAGAGTAAAGCGGGCGCTGGAACTCGGTTGAAGGATATTCATCGTGTTGCGAATTTTTCATTAGTGTGTCTGAACTAAAATACGAAGTTTGGCGAAATAACAAAACCAAACAAGCCGCAAACGTTCGGACGGAAAGGCGACTTTTCTGCACATGTTATCATGCTGTGTGAAATAGAAGGAAAAGGAAGGGCTGGTGAATTTCTGGAATGTTTATATTTTCAATCGGTTTCTGCTAACCTAGGTAGGTTTATTACTGAAATGGAAATTCATCATTCGATTTTTGAAGAGCTCTTGGTTAGTCATTAAATTTCAGGTATTTGAGGCACCTCGAGCTTTTTCGACTTTTTATGATACACTATTTTAGAACAATTTTGACACAAATGCATAGTTATTTTAATCATAAACTAACCCTACATCAGTGGCATAAATAGGCAGTTACTCGGCCGGGGGCGGGGGGGAATTCGAATATAGTAATCGAACAAACCATAACATAGATAGATATTCGGTGCACGAGAAATAAAATCTCAACAATTTTTTTTCTTAAATGTGTTCAAACGCTTTGATACGACGATAAAAACATAAAAATATCTAGATTTGAGTAAAAATTATAGTTTATTCCATTTAGTAGAAGAACAATTTTTAATTTTTCATCACTTCTGGAAAATTTCATTACCTCATTGATATGTTATCGAATACGATATGTAGATTGTACATACATAGAAAAATGAGCTCTTCTTCCTTCTCCCTTCCAAATTCATGTCACTACCATACAAGCAAATTTTCAGCTTTTCACGTACATCGACGAGTAGATAAAGATGAGTTCATAACTCATAAAATCTCCTAACTCCAACCCACCAACGAAACTGAAATGTGAATATGCTAGTCATTTGGGCTCATTATATTCGATGAAACAATAATGAAAAGTTTTCAATTTTTCCTTTAACTAGTCACATTTTGACGACATTACAACCTGTGGTCTCTCCTCTCCAATATTACCTTTGATGATGGATTAAGAATATTCCATAATTCATGTCTCACAGTTTCAGTAATTAGCTGAGTTTTTAACTAAAAAACGACAGCTATAACAGCCTACCTGATTTGGGAAGGGAAGGTCGAAGAGGGTGGGGTCTTCAAATCTTTGCGTTTCAGACCATTTGTAATCATCTGGCAAATGTCCAATTTTTTGGTATACAGTATATATTTTTTTTCTCCCACGCGTAGCGCCGGCGAGTATTCATAAAATTCGCTCAAAATTTGGTGAAAGACTCTTCTTAAAAATGCGCAGAACAGCCTTTTTTGTTTTTTCGATAAATTTCAAAATGGCGGTTCACTCAAATTTTGAGGGGGACCGGAGAAGGGGCAAATAGCTCAAATTTTTCGTTTTTGATCTCATATGAAAGAGTAAGTCATGGACACTAACATACCCAAATTTCAGCTTTCTAAGTGCATATTGAGAGGAGTTAGACAAAAAAACGGCTTTTTGAGGAAGTTTTGAGTCATGAAATTTCTTGAATCTTCCATATCTCTCCACCAAATCAAGTTAAAGAGGTCAAATTTTGTGTGTAAGGTTAGTTGGTGACCAGAATATGACCTCTTGAATTTGGATCAAAATGGATCCAAAATGGCGGATTATCAAAATTTTGAGTAGAGCTTGAGGAGCCTCAAGTTAGTAAAAATGTAATTAATGTGAATTCATATGGTTACTGGGAATAAGTTGTATACTATATCCCCAATTCACTTCCATATATGATGTTGGAGGGGGAAGGCGAGGTTATTAGTCTAAAATAGTGGTGGGGGTACAGAAGGGGTTGAAAATTTTTATTGCTGCGTCATATGATAAAATGAGTCCAAGTGACAAACCTTTTTAATTTTAGCTTTCTCAGTGATTTTGGAGGGGAGTTAGAGCAAAAAACGGCTTTTGGAGGGGAAATTGCTGCAGGAAATTTCATGAATCTTCCATATCTCGTCAACAAATCGCCCTAGAATAGTCAAACTTTGTGTGTAGAATTAAATAAAAATATATTATAATTTAAGTTAGAAGCTTAATAGTTTTTATCTTTTTATTTAAATTTAAAATTGAAGTCGAAATTAATTTTTTTTTTAATTTAAATAAATTTAATTTATTAATTGGAATTATTTTAATTCTTTTTATATTTTAATTTATGACGTTTTTATTGTAACAGCAATATTTCATCAATAAAAAATTTTTTAGTCAATTTGACTCAATTCAAGGCAACATATTCTGGTTCCCAACTCGCCTTACACACAAAGTTTGAGCTTAATAAGTCAAATTTCCTATGATAATTTCCCCTCCAAAATCGGTATTTTGCTCAAACTCCCCTCAAAAATCACTTGGGAAGCTAAAATCAGAATAAGCTATTAATTTGAGCTCATTTTATCACATGATGCCGCAATAAAAAATTTTTGACCTTTCATGTTCCCCATCTAAGTTTGAGGTCAATAATCACTCCTCCCTTCCAGTATCATATGTGAAGGTAAATTTGGGATATTGCATAATTATTATTCCCAATAATCATGAGTTCATATGAATTACACCTTTACTAATTTGAGGTTCTTCAAGCTCTACTCAAATTTTTTAAATCCTTCATTTATTCTGGTCACCAAAAATAACCCCACATACAAAGTTTGATCTGTCCAGGTCCGCCGAAGTACATTTTTCCAATGTATCGCACAAAAAAATAATTATGTAAGATTTATCTGCTGTACCTCCCCCTCCCTCAATGTATTAAAATCACATTCTCCCGCGTCGCACTGCGACATATAAATTTTCCCGTGTGTAGCATTTGCAACACTTGCGACACAAAGAACGCTGGCTATGGATCTGTCTACATTGATTTGATGATGAGATATGGGACATTAAAAATGGTCTGAAACCCAAAGACTTGAAGACTCCACCTCTCCCGACCCCTGTTCTCAAATTCGGTAAGAAAACTCAGCTAAAAATAGGATGAAATCAGTTTTCCAAAAACTTATCAAGTAATTGATTCATGGTAAAGTTGGGAACATTATTTTTATAAATAAGTAATAAAATACCGGTTTTCTAAAAAAATTATCAAATAGTCAATTTCCCAAAAAATTGTCCATTGATGATTGATTTTATTAGACTTTACCGATTTCGTCATAAAGTAATCGAACAATCGGTTTCTGATAAAATAATTAAATAATTAAAGAAATAAATGAAATAAATTGATTTTCGATTTTTCATAAAGCAGCGAAAAATACTTAAATGCAACTACACTAACCAAGAATCGATTTGTCCGGAACTAGCTAAATGATCTACTTCAGCAAAAAGTGATCGAATGATCATAAAAAATTATAAAAAAATTCCTCACGCAGAAATTGAAAATAGTTTTAAAGGTTTTATGTATTTCATAATATTAGATTGAGTGGTAAAGATCGAATCAGTTTTTTCACACAGAGGCGATGCGACTAAATTTTCAAAATTCTCCAACGAAAAATCAATTAATCGATATCACTCTTCCACACTATCGAAGTCGAATCAATCGAAATTTCGATTAATTTTCGTGTTTTTTCAAGTATACTGCGCAGTTGAGAGCAATAGTATGAAATCATGGGTGCTCCTTTCGCAAGGGCTATCGTTTTCTAAAAAGACCATCATTTGTCACGAATGTATTTCCGAGTCAGTAGGTCGACGGGTGCTCAACCACGTGGCAAATGGCTCGAAGGAGGAAATTTTTTGATTTGAAAAACGAACTTTTCCGCCTATAATAAGATTGCGAACGACAGTTGTGGCCGAAAACACTCGCTCCGGCCATATTTACGACGTACGCGTTAACTGGCCTTCGATACCGCAAATTCACCGTCCGGGAAAATATCGTCCGATATCGTTTCACATACCATAAAGAGGAAGACGATATACGTTGTGAACTTTTTATAAAGTATCGTTATGGAAAAAATTTATCAAAATGCCGACTCGCTTTTCGTTAACACCGAATACCATTGATTTCTCAAATTCGACCATAAAAGCAACGACGTTTAGTTTAACGTTCCGGTCATAAAATAGTTCCGATTTTCATGCGCGAAAAGCACTCTTATGACCTGGTTCCTATTTCTAGAGAGCTCCGTTAATCGGTTCATGCCCGATAGACTCATTGAAATGCTCGAAGAATAGCTACTCTTTTATGGTATCGCGTTCGAAAGTAATCCGTTACCGGTGAACAGACAACTCTTGTGCGCGAGTAAGTAAATTTTTCATTTAGCTACTCGACGCTACGTGCGGAGCTCGTTCACTCGAGCTCACGTTATCAGTCATTTTAGTCCACGGAATATTCTTCGGTACTCGTTCCTAGACGGGATATTTTTTAAGAGATGTAGAAGGCTCTTTGACACTTTGAGGTACTTATAAGACTTCAAATTGAAACCTTCCTTTTATTGTTTCGCAGAAGCAATTTCGAGAATTCAAATCGGAAACCAATCGAAAAAGAAACCGCTAGTAATTTCCGTCGAATAATTCATTAAAGGGGAAAAATCAAACTTGAAAAAAAAAACTTTCCGTAATGGGAATTTTAAACATCGTCGAAGGCCATTTCTCACATTTCCTCGAGTATTGGAAAATCAAAAGAAGGTAAAAAAAAAAAAACCAAAGGTACCCAATCAGACAAATATCGCACAATAAAAACTTTTCGGGGTAAAGCACCGGAACAATGACTTCCGTAATAGAGTTCTGATTTATGAATACCGAGAGGAAAAGTATATTTTTTTCTAGTTTCGCCGAAATATAAGAAAAATATAGCAAAAAGTTCTAATAGCAATTTCTTCTTTTTTTAGTTACTTTTGCGGCGAACAGCGAAGAAGGAGAAAAACTCGCGCTAACTTACAAAACAAACAAAGAAAAGTATGAAATTATGCTGGTTTATTCTTACGATGCCGTAGAACTCTCGCGAAAGGAGAATTTTTTAAACGCTCGTCGCATCCCGGGGCTGCTTTTAATCGAGCTCAAGTTGTAAAATTGTAAGATTTCTCGCGATACTGCATTCGCGTCTCTCGGCAAGGATTAAAAATCCATTAATATTTCGCAAGCCAGAATTAACGCGTAAACATGGCTTGTTTCAATTCAAAGAATTTTTTCGATTCGAGGGATGATTTATGGCGTTTCAAATGGAAAAAGTCGAACAAGGATTTCTCTGGATCGATTCCAGCATGTTGTACAACTTAAAATAGCCACTTGATAGGTAATTTACATATTAAGCTGAGCTCAAACGAATTCGTATGTTACAATGTTTAAAAGATGCGGACCCAATGTTTGTGTTGCCATAACAACTGCCTTTTATGTGCCATTGGGGCTCGCCAATTTTGCAGTTTTTGTCGATACGAATAATGATGGAAATTCGGGTTCGGTAATACGTGTTCGAAATGTTTGAATGGTCAATTAACTTTGTAAGTTTGGCGTTTGAATACGATTAAGTGATTCCCTGGGATATTTGAAATTTCATATTCATATCAACTACTGGGAATAAAAGTTGCAAAAAAATACAAGGCTGAAATAAATGAATGCAAAGTAACCGTTTAGACGAGTGTTTTTTGTTTATTTCAAGCGAGATAAGTAAGTAGGTATATTTAAAATATTAGAGCATTACTGTTTGTTTATTTCGCTAGGATTCATAATATTCAAACTATAATGAATGCAACAAACTATAACATACACTTTAGTCATTTATTGCCAAGCTAGAGTGGATCTATTTTATGTTTATGTTTTTTCTAATAAAAAATGGAATCAAGAAGGAAATAATAGTTTCAAAATTATCTCAAACGGATTCGGTAAAATTTTAGCTTCCAAAATTGATTTCAACTTTTGGAAAAATTGGTTGAAAGTTATGAAAAAATTAATTAAAAAAAAAATTTCGTACGCTGTAATAGCTTCCTTTTTCGTTAAAAACTCAGATAAAAAATCGAAATATGCATAGTTGAATTTTCCAACATCTTCGGGAATCTTTGTGTCATAAAAAGTAAAAAAAAAAATTAAAAAATGGGCTTTATTATAAGCTTTCAAGACTCCAAAATAATTTATATGCAATTTTTACCTTTCCAGGATTCTCAACAAATCTACATTCAACTTTTAAATGTCATAAATTTAGTATTTTATTCAATTTTGGTATTAAGTGGTAATATTTGGGGAACTCCTAAAAGGTAAAAATTGGTTACAGTATAATACGTATGTCTTGAGTTCAAGAAAATCAAAATTAAGGTCATACTATAAGTTTGATTCTTAAATTATAAATAATCATAAAAAAAAAACGAAATAGAGCGTTAATCAATAAATAAATAAATAAATAAATAAATAAATGAATAAATAAATAAATAAATCAAAAAAGTCTTAGACTCTTTGAATGTAAAATCAAGTAGCACTCGCAATTTTACAAATTCATTGTCTTGTAATCTGTATTTGGAATAATTATGAATTCAGAATTTAAAATTTCTTGAAATTGTGTCAAAATATTTCTATCATTTATTTGACTCCTCACCCACTCTCTCCTATCATATTCCCAATAGTAAATTCAGAACATGACTCAAGTAATTTGAGAACCACTTGAAAAAGTTTGGAGTTTTGTTTTTTTTTTTAATTTTTATTCATGGGCTAAGAGTTCATCATTGACACGATGTGCATGTATGAAATGAGTTAATACGAAGGTACATATCTCTCTATATATTAAAATCAAAATGGAATCGGTTTTGAGATGCGCGCGCATCCTTGTTTTGAATAGCAATTATAAAAAGTGTATAAAGGATAGCACACATACAAATGGAAAAAAAGGTGATAAATTTCAATAAAAGCTTTGTACATAGGCAAGAGTAAGGGTAAAGTTGTAAACTTGTAAAATTGTTTAAAATGGCAAGTATATAAAGGTATAAAGGGGCGAGCCCATCCTGAAAGGAAGAACTCTTGGTGGGTGTAACAAATAAGAATAAATTGGGTTGTGCAGTTTGGAATGTAGCAGTACTTGTTTGATAAAATAACTTTTTTCAAGTTTAATTTTTATTGCGAGCCCCGAAGGGGCGAGGAGGCACTAATAATATGTATTTTCACGGTAAATATATACGTGAGCAGCATACATTCGAAATTTTAAAGGTTTACTTGAGAACGATTTATTCTTTCATTAGTTCATGAAAACTCATAGAAGCGACCGAAATTAGCCGAAAATTAACGAGACCTCCCGAGCAAACACACTGCTTGTCATTCGAAAGCGAATGCCGGTTATCATCGTATTTTCTCGTTACGTGACGGAAACATCCGGAAACTGCCGAAGCTATCCAAAGATAAACAAAAACACCCAATGAGTACATTTTCAAGCTCTGCAGATCGATTTGGTTAGGAGATATGAAATAACCTCAAAAAAGCGAATTTTGCATTAACTCCACTCCAAATGCACTTGGGAAGCTGAAATTTGGATATGTTGGAGTTCGTGACTCAATTTTTTACAAGAGATCAAAAACAAAAAATTTGAGCTATTTGCCCTTTCTCCAGCTACCCTCAAAATTTGAATAATCCGCCATTTTGAGATCTATCAAAAAAAAACAAAAAAAGAACTTATTTGTATTTTTAAGATGAGTCTCTCACCGAAGTTTGAGCGAATTTTATAAATACCCGCTGAGCGTATGGGAAATATACGTACAAAGAAATTGGACATTTGCCTGATGATTACAACTGGTTTGAAATGCAAAGATCCCCCCCCCCCGCCAATCAAGTGGGCTGTAATAGCTATCCTTTTCATCAAAAACTGAACTGAAAAAAGTTGTTATGTCATTTTATTATAGGGTGTTCTCAAGATGATATTATAAGACTTTTTTGATAAAACGCTTGTTTTCGAAATAAGAAATTATTCCATTTTGAAAATTTCACGATAAATGATAGCCGTCTAATTACAGTTTCATACAAGATTTTCCTCAAAGCCGCATCCTTTTTAGTACGTCCTCTAGATCGCATTGAAGTCGAAGAATGCCTTCTTGGGAGGTTCTCTTCTAATGGAACAATTTTTCAGTCGAAAGCTGGTACTAAAATTGAAGTAGTTTTGTATGGTGGTGAAGGAAAAGAGGGGAGGGGGTAAACGCGAGAGGTTCTCGATTCTCAAGATTGTCTCAATAATACCGATTTTCTTATCAAAAAGTTGGCACATAAAATAATATGATATGATCATAAGAAAATGAGTTTTACGAATAACATTCACGTGTAAAATTCGTGGTACAATGTACCGCTACCAATTCAGTACAAGCATTTGGAAATCCTGGGGTCACCAACGGATTAAAATTATTCAAAATATCTAGACTTTTTTAATTTTGACTTTCGTTGTTACGAATATTTGATGAAGAATAAACTCAGCAGCCCAAATTGATCAAAATCTTACTTTCGACAACATTTACGATGTATTGAAATTAAGCTGCGGATTTGTATTCTCGAGAAAAAATTACTTGCTCTGACCATGAAAAACGAATGAAAATCTTCTATTTTTGATAGAGCTGTAGCTCTGTCTACGCGAAGTGGCACATCTAATTTTAAATTTCAAGAGCCGAAATTTAGCGAGTAACGATTTTTAGTCCACAATAAAATTTTACAGATTATCTCCAGCCTTGAGACACGAGAAAGCCTCTATGCCCGGTTTTTTTGACCGTTTGGCCAACAAGGGAAAATTCCAACTCGGGTCGCCTCACGTCCGCGTGTAATTAGTAATCCGGATTACCGTACCAACATCGAGACAAACGATCGAGGGTGCGAATTTCAGCGTTACGTCCGCAACGCTAAGCCAACGCCGTTTTAAACGGCGAAGAATTCGAGACCGTTCGTATACCGAGCCAAAGGCGTGCAAAAAAAACACCACGAACCGAGAAGAAGAAATAAAAAGCCGCTATTTATGAATACAATCACGTTCCTTTCGTAAAGGATAATTCCACTTTTCCTCTTTTCCTCTTATACTTTTTCTTTCGCTTATATTTTTTCGTCGGATAAATTGGAATTCCGGGAACGCTTAAAAGCACGCCGCATTATAAAAGATACTCGTCGATAGCGTACGAGAATGCTGCACTCGCGTACGAGCGGTACGCGGGGTAAAATCAAATGACAACGAACAATGAACGAAATGAATCGTAATTGAATAGTTTTTCCAATTCGCAAAATGGTCTTAAGTGCTATTGATATTCGGAAAAGGGATTTCGAAATGATTTGTACTCCGTTCGACGGATGAATAGAAACAAATGATTACGATTCGATTATCTGGCGCGTCAAATTGTACCTTCGCGAGAGAAATTTCAATATTTTTTTAAATAATTGAATTTGCTCGCCCTCCTTCGCCTGTCATCCTTGTCGTTCGAACCTCGTGTCGTTTTGTTTAAAAATTTACGTGTTTGGAAAACGGTCGAGAATTTTAACGAATACCGATTCAACAGCGTCAATGGAGTTATAATGAAGCTCGCGCTCGTACAATGGCGTGTCTTCGCCGAAATGAGAAGATGTTTTTTTTTTTTCGCCCGACGCTTTTTTCTTTTCACTCCATTTCGCCAACCGTCAGTTTCACCGTTCTGTATCAATCATCGTGCCGAAAGCTGCCTCTATTTACCTTGAACCAAAAACACGACACCGCGACGCGTTTCATTCGGCGAGCGAAATTAAAAAACTTTATACGCGCCGCGTGAAACTTCTCCAATATCGACGATCGATCACCCTTTCGGGCACCGCGAGTCTCCGAAAAATTTACATACCTAATGTCGTCCCCTCCGAACTGCCTCCCGTCGTATTAAAAAATATAAATTCATATACGAATGGTGGAGAAAAATCAAACACCAGTACCCTCGAGATGAATATAAATTCCCCCTTCGCACCTCTCCGGCGTTAACGTGTAAACAACCTTATAGTATAAACACACTAACAACATAAAAGACAAAAAAAAAAATCCCACCGAAAATTCCTATTACGCGTTCTGTTTAAAAACCGTCAGTCAAAGGTTAAACAGGAATTCGATAAAAAAATCTACGGATATCCTTTGAAAGAAACTAGAATTCAATTTAAATTTTTTCCTTTGCGAATTCGAAAACATATTGGAAGGCTGGGTTCTTTCGCGTCGGCATTTGCATTATATATTGTGATTTTTTTTTATTTATTTATTCGGTATCGCGACGCCGCCGTCGTCGAAATTTCCACCCGCAGATAGGGAAAATGAATACAAAACCTGGGACCCGTCGAGATCGTAAGAGTCGAGGTTTTCCACGTACGTATTTTGTTTTCATCGCAGTTCGAGGCTATTTTCAGCGTGATTTTTTTGCGCAGCTTTAACATCAAAAGTCGACGTTACAGCATATATTAAATGTTTTCCCTCCTACATGCGTTTGTTTGCGTTGGATGGCTTTTCCATATTATATTTCCTTTGTCCCATTCCATACACCGAGCCATTTATACGGTTGACGTTTCGAAACACGGTGAAAGTTTTCGGTCCGAGGGTGATCTCGTATATACGTTCAAATCGTTCGAAAAATTAAGGTAAACAGATAAACTAGGCTAATCTGTTATTCACTCGTATATTACCAACAGAGGATCCTTTTTCCATGACCACATACTTGTAGAGTTCAATAGCACGATTCGTTGCATCCAATTCGAAAGGACTTTCGATGAAATAAACAAAGCGCTCGTCAATCGCGTTATACGAAGTGCACCACATAGGTTATTCAACTTGTTGACCATTTAAACGTGTGCAAAATAAACGATATTCTCTCCTTTGATAACACTCAAATATCAATTGATAAAGTTCGTTTCGTTCGTTCGCCTCTAATTATCTATCGTTTGAAATGAAAATGATATTTTAAATTATAACTAGCGCCATTCTTCCTCCCTTATGGAGCGCTGTGTAAAAACAATACAACGGGTACTCGATACACATACACGGCCCTGAGTAGCGAAATTCTTTTCGGCGGTTATGCAAATGATACGGGTCGCGGTTGATGGTGAGGGGCGTCGCTGCCGCGAGTTAAATTAAAACCGAGCGCTTTTAATTCGAAAATTTCGGTATTTCCGACGACGAAAGCCGCATTCCCGTCACGCGACTTTTATTAAATAATGCCCCGAGTACCGTTTGGAGAACGCGTCCGTGAATTCGTAGGCATTCTGGAATATGAACAAATATTTCAACTCGCGTCACTCGTCCTTCCGTCGAAAATACCTCGTGTAACGTACAGCATTGAAAAATTATGAAAGTAATGTATACAACGTTGAAAAAATTCATCAACCCCTTTCCTCTGCCCTTGTCAGCTCTAAAAATCTGACCAAGGAACTTTGTAGATTACGCATCATCGATTCCGACAGGAAAAAGTGATAGAAAATTCAGCATCGATACAGCAAAACAATCGATAAAGTAAGAAAGTAAGAATTATCATTAGGAAAAACTGTAACGTGAAAAAAGACTTTCATCCTAAATTCATTGTCCTAGTTGTTTTTGGAAAGGATAGGTGAGAGTTTTCAGACTTTTTACTAGGCGTGGCTTATTGGCATGAAGAGCTTAACAACATTATCCGAATCTGATCAAGTCCAAATTAGAAACTCAACTCCAGTAATGTGGCATGGCTGGTCATGTTTTTTTTTTCGATTCTAAAAAATGATGAATATTAAAATCTGATGGAATAATACGTTGCGTTGTAAATATAGATTTTTGATCGTTTATAGAATCAATACAATTTGGGCGGTGTAATATTATGATCATAAATTTATAATGAATTAAATAACACAAAAACTCTCTAACAATTAATTTATATTCGAAAAAACATTATTTTGTTGCTTCATAAAACATTATGTAGTTATCTATGATCGACTCGAATAACAGGCCGAACAAGTGAACTATTGGCAACATCGCAATAAACACGAAATGGTGGGCCCATGTGTGTATGCATTAACTGTGTTTCCATTACGAAGAGTCTATGGTACTTGCCGATCGGTGCAGCAGGATTAGGTGAAGGTTTTTTTCGGAAAACTTCAGAAACTACTCGGCAGTTGTCGTTCGGACTTGTAATTTTTTCTGTTTCATCTCTTATATATTGTTTGTGTCTATGTTGTTGCATTACGTTCTTCATTCATTAGAAAAATGTCGTTTATTCACGTAAAAAACACAAAAGCTTATTGAATAAGTATCAACCAAACTTACAATACAAAGTTGAATAAACAACTATTTAACAAATAAACACGTAAAAAACGAAGGAGCATGTTGACAGCCTAATTCCAAAACCTCGTTACTCTGAAAAAAATGAAATTATTCGGAAGAAAAAAAGAAGTCTTCAGCCTAATTCCAAAACCTCGTAACTCCAAAAAATTAGGTGAACTTTCTTCATGAGTTACGAGGTTTTGGAATTAGGCCATCGATGTACATTTTTTGACAATAATTAATGGTAAACGAGTCCTTATCGAGGAAGTAGAATTAGAAGCAAGTCTATAATAATGTCAATATTGACAATATTCAAGTCACATCGTCAAATTAACGTCATATAAATGATCATAATTATTCGCTGTTGATGACCTGAACAGTGTTACTATTGACATCAATGAGGAGCATTGCTTTCCTTTCTTCTCTTTGATTGGAAGAGAGTTTCTCAATTACATTTTTACTTTTAGTTCTTTTCTTCTTTGTTGATACAAAACGAAATTGTGTTGTGAACTTGCAATCACTTAACAAAGTTGAAGTTAAAATACAGTAGGCAATATGAGAAATGGTGATAACAACTTTGAAAAAATTACAAGTCCAAACGACAACTGCGGAGTATAGTTTCTGAAGTTTTCCGAAAAAACCTTCACCTAATCCTGCTACACCGATTGGCAAGTGTCTATGGTGGATGCACGTGGGCCTACTATGCATCAGCTGATATCGGTGTTGCCAACTTGTGTTGTTTGGCCTTTTATTCGAGTCGGTCATGAGTTATAGCTAGAGTGGAATTATAATTCGACTTTTGCACAGGACTGATGAACGAAAAGATTGTTTTGTTCCGTTTTGTTGTTTTGTTCTAGAGAATATCAGTTTTAACGTACTATTCTGGTCGTTTAAATTAATTTGTTCTGTTTTGTTATGTTATGTTCTGTTCTGTTTTTTTTTGTTCTGTTCTGTTCGTTTGTTCCATTTCGTTCTGTTATATACTGTTCTGTTCTGGTTTATTTGTTTAAAATATAATTTTGTTCTGTTCTGATTATTGTTCATTATCAACCAAAATTTCAATACTCTGAATCGTTCATAATGTTCAGTTCCGTTCATGTTCGTCAGTCTTGCTTGAAAGTTACATGCTTTAACTGAAGCGCTTCACTAGGTCTGTGTTGCGTTGTAGTAAGGCGCTATAAGAACAGGTACAATGGAGCCGCCACCTTGGCTCGTTTTTTACTGCTTCTAAAACACTAAAAAAACATGAAAACGCTGGCTTCAGGGAAATGTTGATATAACATTTTTTTTTGGTATATGATGTAGAGAGCTTTCCATTGATATATTGATCATTGAAATATAATTTAATAATAATCTGTAATAGAGTTTTCATCAAATATCAAATATTAAAAAACTATTAGAGAGCCCTTTACATTCTCCACAAAAATTATCATTAACAAAAATTTCTTCAGACTCACTGTTCTCCAGCAATCAGTAGAGAAAGACGAAGAATTACCCCATTCAAAACCATCTTGTTTTTTTCAAGTACGAGCCAAGATGGCGACCCCATTATACCTGTTCTTATAGCGCCTTAGTTGTAGTACTGTAGCCAAAGTTTGACTGTAGCATGAACTGTTGCGATTTATAAAAGAACTTGGAGTGTATAGCGGGCACTCTCGTTCATTCCACATTTATTGACTTGAGGCTATCAGTTCAATTTATGATTGGTACTGTATTCATTCCAACCTATAGATTCTTCATTTTCACCTATGTAAAACTCCTTTGTTGCAACGCGCGCCTCATTATTGGCAAATTAATTCAGAACAGAAATATGAAAATTTGCGTACGGATTTACACTAGTTTTTAAAAATCAAAAGTTCGAATTCTGATGATACCATCGCTTGTGATCAATGCCATCGTGAGCTTATGAAAAAGAAGACACCGTGATATTGTAATTCATAAAGAGGTTGAAAAATTGTTTTGTTCGGTTCAGTCTACCTTCATTTTTTTTTACTTTTTTTTTGTTCTGTTCCATTCCATTTCCTTCTGATCGGTTCTGTTCTGATTTATTTGTTGAAAAGATAATTTTGTTCTTTTCTGGTTATCCTTCATTATGAACTAAAATTTCAGTGTTCTGAATCGTTCATAATGTTCTGTTCCATTCATGTTCACCAGCTCTGCTTGTGTAGCGTATTTTCATGAATTATTATTTAGTTCTTAAAGAAATACTGGAGTAATGTTTTACTGAACATTAATAACGTTTCAACTTGAAGGAGCAAGAAAAAGAAATTTATTGAAGTCGGTACTCAGTATTGAAACCAGTAATATTAAATTGAATCAAAAATTCAATATTGAAAGAAGCGTTATTAAATTGAATTGGAAATTTAGTTTAATTCGCTTCAAATTGTACCATGAAGACTGATTTTCAAAATTTGATGTATCATTCTCACTTTTTCAACATGGCCAGATGCAAAATAATGATACGCTGCAACGATTTTTGAGTTTTAAATTCACAATAGGTAAATATACTAACAATATAAATTAAAATATTAAATACTGATGGTTATTAAACAGGCGCCATCGAATTACCTCGTCCCGAAGTAGTTACACTGGATTAGGTGACCAAAGTTCTAAACAGGAAGATCATTTATTGGCATGAAGAACAAGCGAGCTAAGAATTGAAGATTTGCCGATTTGGGTTCCCTTTGTAAGAATGTTGAATTCCAAGCTGGTTCCATTGACATGGCCACTCGAACATGATGATTCATTCGCATGCATAATTCTTTTAGAATGAGAAGAGTTATGATGAAAACTGCGTCGAATTTGAATTGAAGATTCTTTGATTCGAGACGCAAAGATGCTTTACATTGAATTTCTTTTGCTTATCAGCATTTTTACTCATCATTGAAGTTATAAAATTCAGTAATCAAATCACAGTTTTGAGTTAAGTAAAATCGAACCATAAAGACTTGAAGTTTTTTTTTTTTTTTGGCAGCTAAAGGCACCACATAAATGTAGTCGAATTACATTACTTTTAGATTAAAAAAAATTGCTACTGCTTTTTTCCAAGATGCAACTGACAATATGAAGCGACAATTTTACCAAAAGATTCTTAGATCCCACTCATTTATACCCTGCACTCTCAACGTCGCTTTATTAAATTCACATTCCATCCGGATTACAATTTGACTTAAGAGCCGAGTGCTGCGCGACGACATGCTTCTAATTTTGCCAAACCCCGAAGAACTAAATTTTTCCATGTCGTTAAACAGCTAACGTAATCGCAGTATTCGGTAATATAAAATTTATCTTAATAAATTTCGAATTTCGAACATCACGAGCACTAGCGAAAATGCGGTAAATGGTATTTAAAGGCGAATACGGAACGTATTGCGGTCTTCGCGATGAATGTCGTCAAATCAAGATCTCTCTAATTTAGCCAATTTCTCGCGAGCTACCGTATGAGAGATCTTTCTTCGAACTATTCAATTAATTAATCGCTCATTAATTCCATTCACTGAAGCGAGTTCGCGTCTTGAGAAAAACGAAAATATCGAAGAGTATGGCTTTAATCCTGGACCAACTGAACGTTTATCTTCACCGAGTAATAAGGTTAGAAACGGAATAAGCTTCACACGATGTTAAATATTTTCTCCTTGATTTTCATCAATACTCACATTGTCGTTGCCATTTACGTTTAATTTGTTTGTTTCCATAATGAAGCGAAAAATCAGTGCGGAGGAAGAAACAATTCGGGGTTGAGTGAAATTACAAATAAAGCGGCGTGATAAATTATTGAAGGGCGAAATGACCGTGTTTACGCGCTTCGCGAGTTATGCAAGGAAATTTAAAATACATTTGCAAAAACGCACGACGAAAAAGTAAACAACCCGTGTTCATCGGCCGGAACAACGCGAAATTACGAATGATGGAAAAAACCGCTCGTTGGCGCGGACAAGAAGAAAAAATACTACCGTTGGAATGACAATACCAGAGAGAGAAAGAGAGAGAAAAAATAGGAGTAAAAATTATTTTTCAGTTAATCCTGGTCGTCCTTTCGCATCGTAAAGGTTCGCTTATTTTACCGATTTATTTAAATTTTCAACCGTTCCGGCGTAATGTACTTTTTATATCCGGCGTTAAATATTATCCGAGGATGGCCGCAGGAGAAAAAAAAGCGCTCGTAGACTTCGCAACATTCGGTCGCCGTTCTAAATTACACGCTCGCCGATTACGATATCCCGTTGTATTTATGAATGGATCTAATTACACCTCTTTCGGGGATGTCCACCTGTGGAGCAAGAACGAAAAAAACCTCCAGATACACCACGCGCACGAAAATGCTCCCCTTAGATTCTCCGCGTCATTAACTCGTCGAATGGGTATAGAAAACGGCGCCTTATACCATTTCAATTTCGATTACGATATCAAAAGAGTAATAACGGTTGTCGCGGACCGAATGTGTGCTGACGAACGTCGAGATACATGAAAAGTCGTCGCATCGTGATAAAAAACACGCATAACCCGTAGGATTTTTCCGCCGAAGATTGAATATCGAATAAAAAAGTATTTGGCTAGAGCGCGATTCTATTTCTCGAGTCTTTCGCCTCTTTCAGAAGCGTCAAAAATGACATTTGAAAAATCTATTACCGCTATCCAAGAGCGTAGTTTATTGTAAAACATTATCATCGAGGGAAATAAATCAAACGCGAATCCATTATTATCACCAATTTACGATAACTGTCTTTTAATGATGAACTAGTTGGTAGCGAACGTTAATCATGTCGACGGTGGTAATCTGTTAATTAAGGATAATCGGGTTACAACTGTGTTTGATAATTATTGCTCTAGTTAGGGGTTCCAAGCGGAGAAAAAATTTCCATATTAACTCACGGTTAGGTTAAGCTGAACGAAAAAATATTTCTTTCGAGCGTAATACAAAATTAATATCGAATCGAGATTCGAAACATGAATTTGATAGGCAAATCTCGAAAACACGAGTAGCTTGTCGAAATTTCATTCGAGATAATATACTCGAACTATAATACAAGGGTGTTTCGCAAGTAATTTTCCATTTTGAAATATCTCTGATTCAGCATTCTAAACGTTAACGTAAAACCGATACAGCTGTATCGGAAATACTGAATTCCACGTACCTTTCCTACAAGAATTTTTAACCTTTGCTTTCCCTCCTTAAACAATTATTTGCTGAAAAGTTACAGATAAACTCTTGGTAATAAGGAGGTCCAGTGACAAGAAAAGGCAAAAGAGTAAATTTCCCCGTACTCGGATTTCTGAAAGGATCCGAAAATATCAATTTTAGATTTAAAAAATGTTCACCACTACAATACACTGTAGTATAAAGATTAGAAAATCTCCGGTCGTCACTCGATCAAATGAAAACATCACGAAAAATGTGGAATGAGCAAGCTTCCTTTGAATTTATATTAATCGTGTTTATTAAACTTTTTACACTCGAAAACTTCAGTAATTGTGACTTGGCAGGTATGACCTTATAGATAAGTTATACGATCGGAGAATTTTCACAAAACACTAAAAGATAATAAACACAATTTTGGCTTTAAATTTAATACAAATACTCGAGGAAAAACATATTATCGATAGAGTTGTAAGTAGTCTTATAGAGTGGCAACAAAGTTGTCGAACTGTTGAAAAGTAATTGTTTAGATACAGGCGAAGTAGCCATCAAACTTGAGCAATCACCGCGGATATCTGAAACTATCCTCATAATGCTTTAATATATCGTAACTAAGTGCGCGAAATGCCTCCGAGTCAGGAGGTAGAGATGAAAACAGATTTCAGAAATCGCAATGGAAGTCGCTAATATTTGAACTAATTTTGTTGGGACTGAAGAAAAACAACATAGTTCTTGACAGAAGAGTTTTTTTTTTTCATTTCAAATTTGTGAGAAAAAAAAACTTTGGGTTTAAAGAGAAAAATTCAAATATTCGTAAAGTTGGCATGAGAGATCCTAAAGAGATATCAACTGCATAAATCCGTCGTGAGCTATCATAAGAATTTTAATATAATGTATCATTGAAACCTTCCAATAAACATGTAACTAAATCAACTAGCATTGGCCCTAATTATTTGAGGCGGACCATATAGGCAACTTAATCAACTCTTATTGAAAACAATAACTTATACACGGCAAATAATATAGGCAATTTAATCAACTCCCATGCGAAAGTTATTCTATTTTATTTACGGCGAATTGTATAGGCAACTTAATCAACTTTCTCACTGAAATCGCTTCATTCATCAGCGAATCATGTAGGAAACTCGATCACATGAATACGGCAAACAGTATAGGCAGTTTTATCAACTTCTATGTTCGAGTTACTCTATTTATTTGCGGCGAATTATATAGGCAACTTAATGAACGCTTATTAATGTAATTATTTATATACGGCGAATTATGTAGTCGACTTAATCAACTTCCTGGTGTAAAAACTGTCCCTTATAGACAGTTATCAAATTCTTCAGATAGCGAATATCGATAAAAATGTAGAATGTAGTATTAAAATTTTAAACTATAGCGTTAGTAAGTATGTAAGTCATGGATGTTCTTACGAGAATAAGAAGTATTAAAAAAATATACGTATATGCGCATATATGTACATTTCGTGAAATCATCAACATTTATGGATGAACCTTCATTGTACTGCTATTCATTGGCATTTACACGGCACTTCATATTCGCACAAAATTCTAACCAATGCTTTTCATAACATAGATAGGTAAATAATTAATTTAGGATGAAGATTCGGAGACTCTTAACGAATTCAAAATACCTTATAAACGTGAATACGGGCCACAAAGTTCTAAACTACATAACTTCTGACGTCTGGGGAGAAGAAACCTTGAATTTTTAATACACGAAGTTGCTAGTTATTTTCACCTTGATTCCAAAATTCCTCAAATGTGTGTTTAAAGCGTGAATAAAAGTGTTGAAACGTTATGAAAAAATCTATCCGTCATGTTGAATCATGGGCAACATCGTTCCAACCACAAATACGTTCAACGGGTCAGAACAAATTCCGTCGGTTCAAACTAGCGTTACAAAGTCGTAAAGTGTAAATTTCACACGAACCAAGAACCCGTTAGATTTAGCGTTTAAATTCGTTCAAAACATACCTGAAAGTTCTTCAGTCCAGATATTCTGCTCGACAGAATAGTAACTCGCTTATACTTTAGCCGGCTTGTTCGCACCGTCGCCTCGATAACTTCGATATTATCGTCTTCCACTCGGTATCCGCTGTTTTCCTATTTAGTCTATTCACGATTCTAACATAAAGACAACTCGGAAATGAATCTCTAAGGGAAATTAATTACGCGCTAGAACGTTCGCCTGTAAACGATATATATCGAGTTTCAACAAGTCTGAATATCACAGCTGGCGGTTCCTCTGACGGAATTCAAATATTTATTTTTAATTTGTAAAAAATATTCGATGTGAAAGCTGAGTGGGACGGTTGGTGAAAATTTATGCAATTCGAAACGTACACAATACATATAAATCTTGTCACATCGAAACGTTAAATGCTCCAGTGCGATTTACCCACTGATTCGATATAACCTCGCCAATTTCTTAGCGTAAAAGGTCCGCGCTCATCGTATTAAAATTATAACGGTGCGTCGGCGAGAAGCTCGAAAAGCCAACGTACTGCTCGCGTAAAAATAGCGTGGCGTCAAAAAACAAAAGATAAATCGTCCCTTAAGATTAATGCGGAATTTATGCAAAAATCCCAAATAGAATATGTTGTGTAGTACTCCGCTGAGACGACGACGTACGCTCGCACGTACCTAGAGAAATGCCGTGGTGTGTATAAATTGTCGACTATGACGTTGTCGCGATAAAACGGATAAACTTTTTAGTAAATAAAAATTTCCACCGTATTTGAAGATGTACTTTTCGAAAAGTTGAAATTAAAGGCAACTTTTCGATTGTCTAGAGTTTTACTCCGACAACTTACATGGATCGTTCGTATTCGAGCGAACGTGAAATATTACTCATACGAAGAATTCGCTTAGCTTATGGAAACGTGGTCGACACGGTACCGATTCGTTGTGCTGAAATTAATAACGCGACGATGAGAAATTTCATTCAGCTGGATGAAAATCGTTATCATCGAATCTCATTATAAAATACGAAAAAGCTATCTGCGAATTGAAATTTTCCGTTTCGCTGGAAGGCGCAAGACGTTATTAAGCTACGTCGCGTCGACGAAATTTCCACGCACAGATTTTTATCGCCGGTACACCAAGTTCAATTAAAGAGATACCCAGGTTCTTCGCTTTCTTCCAACTCATGTATCGAATTTAACGCAACAGTCGCCTCGCAGAATGCAAAGTATTTCGTGTCTCACAGTTCGTCGCCATTCGCATTCCGAATTACCAAATATGGGAATACACGTACAATACAGTACGACTAAGTTGGTTTCGCAGTGGACCAGCTTGACATAGGTGACGACAGATCGTCGATTTTGAACGTCAAAAGAATGTGATGACGCGATTTTATTCGCGATTGGTATTCCCTAAATGTATCCATATGCCGAAGAAGTCAAGACACGTTGAAACTCCACAAATGTAGTTTCTTATCGACGAGCTTTAAACTTGAACGAGACGTTGTATCGGGATTTTCGACGGTCCATGATTGTACACGCGACAGAGAAATAAGAAATATCCGAGGTACAGAAGCAAGAGATGACGCTATGTTATTATCATTACATATGTGTCAGTGTGGTTGCGTTGTAGGGATGTAGAGCATGGTTTGCCTTTCACGGTATATAGTTGGGCAATTTATTACATACCTATGCACGTCAGATTGCGTCGTTTTTCAAGAATTTCGAAAATACATAATGTGCACATTTTTCTTCTCAAAAATTGCGCAAATTCTGAATTTTGAAAGATGGCATAAAATTATCAAAGCGCCATCAACTTGGAAAAATTGTGATTTTGATCATTTGCGCTAGTTTTTCATCCATGTGTAAAACTAGATAGGATTTCACTCAAAAGCTCTATAGTAAGTTTTATCCATTCCTTTATGACATTACGACTAACAAAATGTATATGTGTATCTGCAAAAGTGTTGTTTATGCGATGCAATTGACTCTTTGGCTTCATTATGTCAAGAGTCATTGATGGCAGTTTATATGTCTACTTGTGATTTTTTTTCAAGGACCCGGAGTCAGGAGTCAGGTATTCAGGTTGACTCCGGAGTCAAAGGTTGGAGTCGGAGTCACGTATCTAGACTGACTCCAGAGTTAAAGTACAGTCAGAATCATGTTTTATAATTGACTCCGGAATCAGTTGGAGTCAAGAGTCAGGTATTCAGGTGGTACGGAAACCCACCAGAGGGAAGTACGGTATACCAGGGAAAGGACGAAGCGACAGCTGAACTTCCAATGAGGAGGGCTCCTGGTGTGCAAGCCAGCACATCAGGGGGAACTCCCGGGGGAGACGTAGGCCAGTCGCCAAGGTGCCCCTACTTGGTTGGAAGTAATGCTACAAGCGGTTCCCAATCAAGTAGTGTCGTGTGCGGTAGAAGAAATTCCCGCAAAAAAAAAAAAAAAAAAAAAAGGTTGACTCCGGAGTCAAGGCTTGGAGTCGGAGTCATGCTTTTAGTTGACTCCGGAATCCATGGTCGGAGTATAATTTAAAATATGACTCCGGAGTCAGTTTGGAGTCGGAGTCAAAATGTTGGGTGACTCCAGGTCCTTGATTTGTTTCAACAAAATAATTATAATTTTGCTGATTAATGTGATTTTTCAAAATATGATTATCGTACTTACCTATAACGGTGAGGATGACTTTTGAATTACGCGTCTGAGCAAATTTAAAGTCCACTCTACACCTGTAGATACCTTCGTCGGTGTCTCGTACATGATCGACAGCCAATTGAGCGGGATCTTTGTTAGGAATAAAGAACGCCCTGGGGCCAAATACACGATCGTCCGACCACCTTTCGGCATTTTTGAAATCTCGTTCACGAGTATCGACGCTGCACAGAATAAATAAAGAAAAAAATCTTTTGTTAGACGTTACACGGATGAAATAAATTTGTGAAAAAATCGAGTAAAACGAACACTACAAAAATCTATCGTAATAACTCGTTCATCTTCTACGAAACTGTGTATTCAATTTTTATGAAATTACTGAAGTAGTATCGTATAATACTCCCATGTAAACTGCAGCAAAACATATTACCAGCCGAGTACCCGATAATTTAATGCTAAAAGAGAACGCGTGATTTTTCTCAATCCCCTTTAGGTACACTTTGACGAAAGGCGAAATAAAGCGGAGAGAATTCCGCACCGAACGTTTCAATTTTTGCAGCTTTTCGACAACACGAAGAGCGTGGTTCGGTGGAAACAAACATTTAAGGAAAATGCGCGCCAAAAGTACGTATAAAGATATTTTTCAGCTCTTTAGGATTTTTATGGTGCTTTATGTTGACACAAAGCGATAGGCAGATGATTGCATTGTTACCGTTTCGTCCCATAAAATTACCGTCACACTGGTGAGCCGAGTCGTGTAAATACGTCGAAATACATCCATCTATGCCTCGTGTCGAAATTACATTTCAGAAAGAATAAACATTACCACAATGTCGTTTCAAATTAACCGAATCCCTATCCCAGCCTTTGGCAATAAATACCCTTTAATGAATCCGATACAATTTTCTCGGGCGAAAGAAAACATACTCCGTGTATACCATAAAAGGCTCACGCTGCGTGTTTAAAGGGGTAAAAAGGATGGAAAAGCCTTTTGCAGATTTACCTCGATCGATTAACATAGGTGGTTTCAGTACCTCACACCCCTGCTCCGTCGATATAAAGGGACAGCAGATCTAATAAAGCTGCCTCGTGAAGATAAATTCAAAGAGAACGTGATTGCTGTCAATCTTTTAACGAGACTTGAGAAAAACCGAATTTCGCAATTTGTTTATTTCATTCTTTCGTTTTTCTCATCTATTCTTTTATTTTCCATGTTTTCCTACTACCTTTATTCCAGTTACAATACTGTGTGTCACAAAAGAAATTAGGGGTGTGAAGGGGAGAAAAGATGAACGTAATCAAAATTACTTAGCATACGTATTAAATCAAACATATTCATATTTTTCGCAAAAGATCAAACCCAATGGTTTCTTTTCCAATTCGACCTAATCAAAAAGGAAAAAGCTAAGATGAGCATTTATATTAGCAATAATGAATATTCCTTTGAGCATTCAGATTGACAGTTTAACATAAATCTAATGCGTACAGTTATATCAAAAAAAAAATAAAGAAGTCATTTGGATTTTCCCTCAGCTCACAGATCACACCATGTACATATGAAAATTCCTCATAATTTGTTCGTAACGGGTTCATGTAGTTCATTAAAAATTGGCGAATCACTCGAAGTTTTGGGAACACTAAAGTGGTACTAGAAAACACAAAAATTGTCGATCATATCTTTTAATGCATTCAAATTTCATCTTCTAGGATGAATGTGTGGAGTGGAGGTAAAAATTTTAAGTCATGAAGCCTTCTAAATTTTTCATATTTTGTTCTCAAATGCATCTGTGAAGATTGAATTTTAATTGCTGAAATATTGAAGGAATAAAATATGACCCTTTGGTTCAGATTTAAAATTACAGATTTTTCAAATTCTTAGAAAAATTTGAGGGCCTTCAATGATATTAAAATCCAGTAAATAGGAGCATATACAATCACTAGGTTCAAAATATACCATATTTTTCCATTTCAACTTTGCAGATGATACTAAAAATACAATGTGTTTTAGTCCTCAAAATAAAGAAGAGATATTGAAAAATAATGAATAAAGAGAGTCAACCATATTCCTGAAATTTCAAACGCGTTGAACATAAGAATCAGAATGTTGATAGTCTCTTGAGCAAGTCTGAACTTACATACATGAAAACTCGACTTGCAATAATGTGACCAGCTTCTCATATTTAAGGCTTTGACCTCACAGGAATCACATACTATAAAACTATTTCTTCTTTCGTATAGATAGCTCGTATCAGTACTTCAATATGAACACTCATCCAACTCGACATTTATTTACGCGCCGATGTTACAGTGAGGGTATTCTGTTTACAGTATAAGAAAAACAAACGTCGACTCTTCGTATATTTTGTAATCTACATTCTAAGTATTTGTTTACATCGTCGAAGGTTGCCACCGGTAGCAGGCTTTTTCCCTTTTAAGACCAAATTTCGGCAACAAATTCAACTGGGTAAGACGCGCATTCGATAAAAGCAATTTACCCTATATACCCGGAAACTCTGTGGCACCAATAAATTCAGCTATCGTACAGGTGTTCTTTAAGCAAAGGCGAATCTTATGCGGGTTATTTCTGGCGGCGCATAGAATCGTATACACGGATTCGAATTTCACGTAAATTTTATTATTTTAAGATTCTAGGCAGTGATATCTTCATGGAAGCCGGTTATAACATAGAATGTTTGCTTTCGAATAGCAAACCGCGCCGTCGAAACCGCAAAGAACCCTTGTGAATTTCATCACCACATCGGGTTTCGATCAAAGCACGTGTTTTACCTGATAGTCGTTTGAAATTGATCCGTCGTCCAACATAAAGGTAAAATTTCACAACGAAGAAACAGCGCGCCAAAAAAAAGGGAACGTGGCCTAAACGTGTTCAAAAATTACCAAATTGTCGGTAAATAAGCCAACACGAATTTAAGGAATGTTTGAAACTAAGTCATTAAAACCTCTTAACTTTAAAGCTTTAGAAAAGGAAACGATGCTTTGTGGATTTCGGGATATCACGTTTCTAATCCTTATATACAAACCACCGGCTGGGAATGGTCCGCTCTACGACTTTGTTTTAAAACATTGTTTAGTATTTGGTAAAAACTCCTCTATAGCCTCCAGCAACCCCCTCCCTCTTATATCCCGATAAAGCAAAACTTTCGGTGAAATTCGTTCGTCAAAGAATGCAATTCGCTATACAAGTTGTATATAACATCAAAGTCTACACCAGCGTATCAGGAAGAGAATGAAGGGTGAAAAAAGCTCCCTAGCTTATTACTTTTTACTGGTTTGATTTTCGCAATTAATACTCGGAGCGCGGAGGCAGCGAGAAAAATATATAACGTTCCTTGATTGCTGTAAACAATGAACGAAACGAGGAGTGTACAAAAAATTTCTTTTTCAACGACGCTTGAAAAAACGGAAATTAATTTCCTATCGAAATTTTTTTTCAGCTTTAAAAAATGACGTTGGTATTCGTGAATTACTTTCTATTACGGTTCGATTGGTACGTAAGAATGAAGTAGGCTCCGGATCCAACGAGAAAATTAGTATGACTGATTCGTAATTGATTAGAAATCATTGGAAAGGAAGTTGAATTAAATTTCCCACCATCGTTTGATTTCGTTCTTCACAAAAATTTCAAACGTTCACTCGACGTATTTCGTGAGTTTTGACGAATTTGGGTTTTTTCAGCATTAAAATAGGGTACTCGCGATAACTAAAAGAACCAACGAAAAATATCTGAAAACTCAAGAAATTTCGATGCGCCGCAGGGCACTCGTTGCTCGAGGATACTTTACGTCGTTTTCATAACTCTTGTCCTAATTTGGAGAAATTGTACGATAAATGAGATTCATAAGTTCACGAGGCTGTAATATCGCTCTTCCTATCTGCCTTTGTGTTTTCCTACACTCACAAAAGCTGCTACTTGAATGAAATATGAAATAAAGAAGTAAACGAGGAACTAGGTATTCAAAAAGTAATATTTTTACCATTTTACTTTTTTTAATTGGTAATTTTTAGAGAATCCGGTTTCATAGCCAATAAACGCAAAATAAACAAAATTGTTATAATTTTAAGTAAATCTTCTCCACTAATTATTACCGGTTTTCAAGGTAGCTTTCAATTATTCTTGCAACTTATGTGCCAACAAAAAAGAAATTCAATATGTTTCCACGATTGAAAGCTTGTTCAAGATGGTACATCTTAGAAATACCAAATAGTAGGAAATTTTGAGGAAATTCATCAAGTATAATGAATGTAATAAAATTGAAGTTTTTGAAATACATTAATTTTTAGTGAACTATTAATTTTGAAATTTATTTATATTTTTTACATTTTCACATATTACATCCTAAAATTTTTTATGTAAGTAAGTGTTGGAAAAAAATTCAAAATTGGAGTCAAAGAGCAGTTTTATTTATAGTTGGTGTTGAATTCTAACTTTCGTTGATATACAATAAGAATCTAAAATACATTGAGACTTGAGGTTCAGTCACAATTTACTAAATTAAAAATGAAAATTACTCGAATAAAAATTGAAAAATATTGAACTTTTATGCATAATAGTTTTTATTTATTTGAAGTCATGTTCAGACTTCAACCTTTCAGTGGTTTTGTCGAATACTGAGTCGTAGTTGAAGTCGTACCCTGAATTCATCCTCGAATTGATTAATGTATGGATTTTAAACGATACCCAGTAGTTTATAAATGAAGCAGTTCTTCTGATAAAAGTGATGGAAAGAGCATTAGCGTAATCAAAAAAAGTAGAATGGAATCATTTATGTGGTAAAATGCCTCTTAAGTGAAAAGAAAAAAAAAACTATAGTAAATTTTTTAATAATAAATTGAACGGAGAACATTTTATAATGAGAGTATTCTACCACAAAGCTTATTTCTTCTCATCTTTCTTGATAACTTTGAAAAAACCTATTTTAGGAAGCTTAAAATTCAATTGATTTGGGAAGAGTTAGGAACAAAAGCATCGACACGAACCAGTAATGTTTAATACATTATTTGAGACGATGACCCAAACATTTTGAAAAAAGAAGATGAAATGTAAGCATCTATGCAGCATTACTAGAGCTAAATTTTTAATTGGGGCTTGTTTACATTTGAAGATGATTTTGTTTAAACTTCTCAACCACATAGGCCATGTACATCACCGAGTTCAAATCTTAAGTTTATCCCTCTCGAAAACACTCAAAATTTCAATTTGAAATATGAACTATTTTTGATCCACAATAAGATAAAAAAAGCCATTTTAGCTGTTTGAGGCTTCTCAAGCCTATCTAGCTCAAATTTAGCCCATCAGTCATTTTGGATCTTTTTTAATCAATTTTAATTCCAATTCAAGGATTCATATTACGGCTTCTAAATATGTTCTTTTAATTCAGAAGAAAATTTCCTAGCTCATAGATGAGAATTCAGTCAACATCAGTACGAAAAACTAAACAAATAATTCGAAGGGTTTAAAGTTGAATGAAACAAATTTGAAATAATCGTTATGAGCAATAAGTTTGTGAAAAATTTCAGGCATCTTCCCACCTAAAGAAAATCCTTCAGTCGTATTTTTTCACCGGGTTATAACAAAAGTTAAATTTGTTCGCTATTCCCGAGGTTATTCTTTTATCGCTGTAAAATAAATATTCGTTTGGTCGTAGTAACTTTGCTAATATAGTTTTCCGGCAATATCGTTCTAGGTAGCAAGAATACAAGGCATTACGATTATTCGCGGAATTTAAAGCATCGTAAGTACGAGTTTCGCGGAGAGAGTAAAATCCGCGAAAACTTTAATCGTCAAAAATTTAGAAGTCGAATTCCACCCATTAAAGACGCCGCTATACGAACGAATATTAAAATTGATTTACAACCCTGATCGCAGAACGAGGACGTCGCGTCGGTACAAATGGTAATTCAATACGTGTTCTGCAAAAGTATAGGAACTGGCGTTGAAAAATTTAACAATTTGCAAAAACGCGTTGTAACGCTCGACAACGACGACGACGAATTTCATCATTTAAAATTTTGCATTCGTCGACATTAATTCGGTTAACAACGGCGCAACTGTCGCGTATAAATATCAATATTCCGCGCTACGACACATACACAAATCATACGGCGCGGTGTTTTTGAAAAATTGAAATTGTAAAACCTTATAATTTACTCGCGACGTCAACGAGGCGGTACTCGCTTTACCGGGTGCGAAATTAGTTTATTAAACTCGGGCGTTTTCGTCGACAAGCACCTACAATTTCGTCGAATATAGTGAAATGAAATAACCCTAAATTTGCAAATAATTATTTACCTTTTCCCGGTATATGTATACGACTCATGTTATCGACTAGTGTCGCTGTGTATGGTGCTGAGCGAGCCTATTGGGAATACGCGCGTACTCACGTCACTTTTACGACTCTTGTTGGATAAAGTATACACGTTCGACTCGCGTCGAAATATCGTGTCGACTTCTTCAAATTTAAATGAACTTTCTATACCACCCCGTGAACGCATAATTCATCGCGAATCGTTGGCGTTGTTCGCATTCCACTAGCGGTTGGTAACTGGTAGTTTACATGTATGTGAGAAACGGTTTCAGGAAATTACTTTATTTCGCATTATTCATCTTCCTTCGAAATTTCGTTGTTTTGGAAATGTTAATATTTAAATAGAACGGTACGCATGTATATCTGAATACAGGTATGTGGGCGTTAAATTGATTTCATTTTCGACCTTGCCCTGCTTGCTGAGCAATGAACAAAGGAATTTTGAGTCCGATTATCATCAAATGAAATGATAGCGACGAGCTTTATTCTATGTACTAAATATTGAACGTAGTTTATTCTGTTCACTATTTCCTTTACAATCTAATATTCTAGTTTTATGCCTAAAGAAATTCTTGAACTTGATTGATGGAATATGTTCATTATTTGGTTTTTCATAATAACCATAAACACTCTAGACCAACTTTATAAGTTGATAATTCCATCTACTATCATTTAGAAACTAATTGACACCACATGTGATAGCGCTACAAGTTAATCCTATAGCCTCATATTAAGGAAACCTGTCTCGCTGGTTTTGTGATTTTTTCCATTGATTTTTATATTAAGAAAAACCTGTTTGAATACTTTTATGTTACAAGTTGATGTTTTGGCTTCATACCACAAAAAAACCTGTCTGACTGGTTTTGTGAATTCATACGTTGGTTTTTATAACAAAGAAAACCTGTTTGAATGGCTAAGTGATTATGTTACGAGTTGATGTTTCGGCTTCATACCACAAAAAACCTGTCTGACTGGTTTTGTGAATTCATACCTTGGTTTTTATAACAAAGAAAACCTGTTTGACTGGTAGAGTGATTATGTTGCAAGTTGATGTTTAGTTTCATACCATGAAAAACCTGTCTGACTGGTTTTGTGAATTCATACGTTGGTTTTTATACCAAAGAAAACCTGTTTGAATGGCAAAGTGATTATGTTACGAGTTGATGTTTTGGCTTCATTCCGCGAAGAACCTGTCTGACTGTTTTGTGAATTCTTGCTTCCGTTTTTATACTAAAGAAAATCTGTTTGATAGATAGAGTGATTATAAGGTAATATTTTGGCTTCATACAGGGAAAAACTAGTCTGACTAGTTTTGTGAATTTATATGTACATACGTTTTTACACCAAAGAAAAAATATTTGACAAACAGAGTGATCAATAAGTTGATATTTTGACTTCATATCAGGAAAAACATGTCTGGCTGCTTTTATGAGGTTACGCGTTGCTTTTTGTGCTAAAAATAAAATGTTTGATAGGTAGACTGATCAAGTTATAAGTTAACATTTTGGATTCATATTAGGAAAAACCTATCTAGCTGGCTTTATAACTTTCTTCTTTAAATTTTACATGAAAGATACTTGTTTGAAAGTTAGAATGATGACGCTACTTATTAGTTAATACTCTAGTTTCATATTATAAAAAATTGATCCAACTTTTTTTATGAGTCAATGCAGTGATTTCCATATTATAAAAAACATTTATGTACTTGGCAACTTTTGCAGTCGTGTTGTCAAGTGATTTTCCAATATGTTAAGATTGCTTGAGTAATTCAACATCATGAGTTCAGGACAAATAGTAAATCATTATCTACTACAGTGAAATGATTCCTTTTGACGCGTGGTCTTCCAGGAAAGAGGAAGAATCAAACTTTTAAAAAACAGTTCTTTAAACTTCCTAAAACAATTCGAAATTGGATTAGACTGTTTCGAGTTATATGCAGCGAGACTGAAAATGGGGATGGATAAGTTTAATTTAATTTAATTTTTGGATATTGCGTTGGCACTTGATTTTGAAGATTTCTTTAAATTTCACAATTCGTTTCAGCGATGAAGAACAAAATTTGAAAATTCGTGTATTACAATTGTAAAAAAAAAAAATTGAAAATTAAAATAATTTTATTACTCGATGAAAGCTTTGCTGTTTAGACTCCGTAGTGAGAAAGTTTTCGAAATCATTTGGGTTAATAGAGGAAAAAGGGAAAATTACGGCACAGCATGCATAAAAGAAAGGCCAAATCAGCCAATGTGAATTGAATAAAATACACACACGCGCGCTTATCAAGTTGCACTCGTGTAATATTTATTTTAAAATATTTTCTCGAATTGAATTCGAATACATTTGAGAAGGGAGATTACTGCCGCCAAATTGAATCTTCTGGTTGAATATTATGAAAACATCGTGGCAGCGTAGCGAAATATATAAATTCGAAAATGGCATCCGCTGTTTTATCCCTTCACGCACAAAAAGAAGAGTAAACTCATCATGATCGTGGGTAAACCAAGATACGAAATTTTTCATCAACACTTTTATACACGCGCTACGATTGATATCTCTTTATTCACATGTTTAGCGGTACCGTAATTTATAGCTCGTTTGAAAAAAAGCTTGAATAGTGTCGCCGACTTGGAGTTTTAAAAAGATTTACGCTTTAGTATCTAATTAAACGAAGCAGTAATATTATGACGCTTGAAATTCGGTCAACTATGAGTTTTAAGTTAGTACAAAGTAGAGGAGTAAAAGTTTTAAACCGTGCACTTCGCGTTTCCAAAGTTCGGCACGTGACGTTACTTTGATAATAAGTAACGTACCTCTCCTCTTTCCTCGTAATCCTACGTCTCCTATATAGAAAGATTTTCTATTGTGATTCCGGTATAGTCATCGCCAGCTAATAAGGAATCGCTCTTTCGCTATAGTTTTCCGAACTCAACTATATAATTACGTTTAACATTTGACACTACTATTTGAAAATTGGAATCACGCTTCTGGCATCATGAATACCTTTTAACGACGCGCGTGTGTACCCTTCGTCTCGCTAGGCTTTATAACTTGAAGTAAAATAGATTTGTAACTCCATGTCTAGAGTTGCAACGAACGAGGGTTGAAAGTTTCGCACCGCGATGACAGCTTTTAAAATACAAGTGGTAAATTACCTGTATATAGGTGTTCCGAGATCTTCTCGGTACCATAGCACCAGTACGACCGAATCTTCGGCTTCGTGAGGTCCTTCGGCGATCGATATATCGCAAGGGAGGTAAACCTGATCACCTACGACGCCTTGTTCGTAATACACGGGCACTGTGAACAAAAACAATAATTAAATTAGACTAGGGAAAAGATTTAATTAAAATAAAATCGATCGCCAATTAATTAGCAATTTACACGCTGTTTCGATATTTACAACAAAATTTGGGCTTTTAATTTTCCTTCAAGTTTAATTTACCGTGAACCATCAGTCTTTTCCTTCACGTTGAGGGTCGACTGATTTGATTTCTAATTTTGATGGTATACGCTTGTTTTTTCGACATACCATTGAAACTTATACTGTTTGCGTTTTTACATTGGATGTGTATTTACGATGCTAAATTTGCCTAACATAACTAGTCATCTATCATCGTTAGCGTGAAAAACATTTACCATAGACGGAATATATTTCTACGTCGCCTCCTTATTATTCGCCGTGTTCCCTTTTTCCCTTTTCGTGTTCGTAAAATTGAACGAATATTGCCTAAACTATATATAATTGTATTTGACGACTTTCATAAAGATGAATAGTCATGCTAGGGCTTTGTTTATAACAATGACGTTGTGTAATGCTGTCATTTTTTGATAGGTATTTTCTTCTTTCGAAATTTTGCATGTCTCGCTTTCCCTTCTATCGGCCTAATGAACGTCATCATTTACGTGATAAATATAATTTTGACATACGGTAACTTTTTTCTTTCGCAACATTGTACTGTTTGGATGAAGAGAACAGTATCGCATTCGAACTACTTTTATCAATTTTCAGGAATTTTTATCGCATTAAACCACACTGAAGGTAACGTTTAATTTAATCAGACGTAAGTAATAGATACTGAATAGAGATATTTTGATAGGAATACTTATACAAATATACATCTTTCTCAGTCGATATGAAAGATCCAAGCATTTCATAAAATTAAAGTGAATTACATGTGCACAAATAGGAATTCATAATAGAATTATTTCATCTGCATCCTTGCATGGGGTTGCAGACATTTATTCCCCGTAACTATCCTAGGCTAGGGAAAATGTTTTTCAAAATGAAAAAAATGAAAATATAAACCAACGCAAAATTATTCAATCAATATCATAAATATTTTCATGTTCAAAGCTTCCTGAAACACTAAATCTGTAAAAAAAAAAGAATTATCTGACCTTCACACCACATGTCTTGGTACAAAAAGTGTACGGTAATTTAAAATTCTTAAAAAATTTGAGAAATATTTATTTTGACGATAAATTACAACACTCCGATCTAAAATCATGATCACCATTAACACGTAATGTTTGAATACCAACGATAACAATACCACCAAAAGTACTTTACATGGAATACTTGTGAGTTGTTATTTGGCAACGAACAATGTGCGACCGCAACGTTCAATAATGTTATTTTTTATTCCATAAATTCCTTTTAAATATAACGCTTCTGTATATTAAATTTACCGGTTACGTAGTACGCATTTGGGAGTAATATATTTACATTTATGGGGCGTGCCTACGCACTATCTTATCTTGGATTATATGTTGGCAGGTACGATGGTGGCATGCAAAAGTAAAAAAATATATATACGCGCATTTTGCTCGCTAAGTGAAAATCGTTCATTTCTCTATGTTTAGAATGTTAACTGACGAGTGAAATTAGGTACGACGCGAAACGTGATGAAATATAAGAAAAATGACAGGCTAAACAAGCCCTGATTCAGCTACTAAAAATTTTCAACGTTGATTTCTTTTGAGGTAAAATCAACTGGGAAAGAATAAGAGTGTGAAGGGTTAAGATGAAAAGTTAAATAATAATTTTCAACCGAGCAATTCTTAGAATATATTTTCATCCCTGAAAATCAGAACATTGGGAAAATACGACCATTATAACCTGTTAAACGGGTTTTAATCTCACAAAACCGACATATTATCTTATGAAATCGGTGAGACTGGTTTTTGAAACCGATAAAACAAGTTTTCTAGTGTTCGGGCGGATTTTCAGGGTTTATTTATTTATTTATTTATTCATTCATTTATTATTATCATTTTATTCACTTATTTTAATTATTATTTCTTTTTTTTTTTTACAAACCAGGAATTGCAACTGGCAACATGTAATTTGCTTTCCACTTGAATTCAAAATTATCTCTCATGAAGTTTCTAGACAGGTTATAATTAATATTACATGAATGTATCGATTAAAAATGTTGTATTATTCAAATATTTACAACCGTTCGAAACAAAATGTTAGGTAAAATTTAGTGTATTTCATATATGAAATGAACGTGAATATTCGAAGACAGCGAGAATTTCCTTACTCATAACCACAAAATACTATACGGTTGCTATTATGGAAAATTTTATCGACATGAAGTTGAGTTAAACCCGGAACAAATCTAACGCCTATGCATATTCCTTTCAAAGCGTAGTAAACTGAACACAGAAATGATTTGTTTATTTATCTTTTCAAACGTGACTTTATTAAAAAGGAAACTGCCAGAAACTTAAAACGCGTGTTCGACGCTGAGAAGCAGAGACGGGGAGAGCCAAATCGGGGCCTAGTACAAAAATTTCTTGGCTCCTTTTTCCGGTGCATTTTTCAACTCCCACCCCCCCCCCTTCAATATTTTTTTATATCTTACTTCATAGTACAAAAATAACAAATTGTGCCTATATTTTATAATTCATTTTTATCACATCAGAATATACCTAATAATAATAATAAACAAGGCATTCCTGTCTCAAACCACCAAATCAATATTCGCCAACTTTTATGCGCGTTATTTGAACTCTTCAGCTGCTATTTTTGTTCCTTGTTTTCACATGTTTTTCAGTATGGCCCATAAAAAATAAAATCCGGGCCTGGTGCAAATGCACCCTTTGCACCCCCCTCTCACTGTCTATGTGATATGTGAAATGTTTAAATTTCGATTGGAGAATTGATGCATGGTGGTAGTATTAAATGAGAACAATAAAAAACGTCATACACACACACATGTGTCAAACCTCAAAATAGAAATATTTATAAAGTCCTGAAGTGGGTGAAATAAGAATTCCTCACTTACATATAAGAGGCTTTGACTATATACTCTATGGACCGAACTAGATAATGAAAAATACAACCACAGAACGATTGAACATAAATTTCCGACGCGCAATTCTACGCATGCGTCAATTGATGAAAGATTGTGTGCGTTTGTAAACAGAATAACAGACAAGTAAACAAGTAGCAAAATAATTCTGATAACAAGACTTCGCGCATGCGCTGAACTGCGCAGCGGTAATTTATGTTCAACGGCGATGTTCCTACATGTAGTGCGGTCCATATAGTATATAGTCAAAGATAAGAGGTTAAACAACGTAGGCAGCATGCAGCATTGTTGGAGCTGAGTTTTCAGTTGAGGCTTGTTTTTATTTACAGGTAATATTATCAAGTGAACCTTTTAAGCCCACAGGCTATATACATTACCGAATCTAAAATTTCCTTATCCCTCTCAAAAATACCCAAAAAATTAAATTTGAAATAATATGTAGACTTTTTTGTATTCCAGAATTACAAAAGCTCGCAGTTTTAAAATGTTAGCTATTTGAGGTTTCTTAAGCTTACTTCAAATTTTGGCCATTCGCCAATTTGGATATACTTTTCACGGATTTTAACTCGAGTTCAAGGAGTCTCAACCAACCCCAATGCGATGTTTGACCTTTCTAAATTAATTTGGTTAGGAGATGTGCAAAAATTATGAATTTTTTTACTGGGCTTGACTGAAATATCTGAGTCATTTGGTTTTACTTTATCTTATGACACCATTTATTTTAGCACAATAGCCCCTACTCCTCATTTCCTTCCTTCCTTCCTTTTTTCCTTCTATCCCATCTTCTATCCTTCCTTCCTTCCTTCCTTCCTTCCTTCCTCCCAAATCACTTGGGAAAGTAAAAGGCTTTTCTCAAGAAAATCATAATTTATTTGATGTTACAGTATTATAGCCTCTTCAGTTTTGAGATTAAACCACATCTATAAATGAAGTTTTTTATTGTTCTGAATGAGTACTATCACCACGTACCTGTTTTCTGGTCGAAGCATAGACAGCCTGAATGGCCAATTTCAGGATCGAATATTTATTGAAGTCTTGATTAATTTTTATAAATAAAACATACCTATGTATCTATTACAGTGTCACATTGGCACAAGCATCAACTACTTTCCAGTGTTTAGCAGATCCAAACTTCGGCGGCTCTTACAACTTACAACATACCTTTAGTAATTTGCGTCTTTATAAATTACGCCACTCTAATCGAATAGGTACGCGAAAGTTTCCAAGAGCGTTAAACCAATCTTTTTACCTAAAATGAGCGAATTAATTTACATATTATATTGCGGTACGCTCGATTTAAATGTAAAGTAACGCGTAAATTCGTTTCCAAATGGAGAAATTTCTTAATGCGCAAGTTTTCGATAAAGTTGAACTTTTATAAAAGTAATTAAGGAACGCGGCTCGACTTTTATCCTTTACGTTAGGCGTACAAATCGTGAATTCGTTTGAAAAGAGGAAAAAAATTCGGTATCGTTTCAAACCCGCACTCCGCGCATCCAATGTACAAAAGACTCTTTGAAATTATAAAAGATTGAAATATTACGTTAGCCGCGTGAAGTCGCATACAGTTCTATAAGAACGAAAGATAATTATGCGTGATTAGTTCCTACGATGGCAAAAACAGGAAACGTTATTTTGAGATTAAAAGATTACCTCGATTACACTTTAAACGTCATTTTTTGCTACCCAGTCTCCTTATTTACGACCAGCTTCTTTTTCTCCCTCTTCAAAATTTTAATTATTATTTTTACTCTTTTTTTTCGTCCCATATTTTTTCAAAGGCAAGCATGGGCCACTGATATTTTCCTTTCTCAAGAAAAAGGTCGAAGAAAAAACTTCCTTGTACGAAATTTATAAAACTGGCGGATATTTTCTAGTAATTTTTAACGAATTTGTAAGTTTTTTTTTTCTTCCGCTTCTCTCGCGTCGATAATACCAGCCAGTGTACTTTTGTTTTAACGAATTACTCTTTTTCCTGCTTGATGCTCGGCCACTTCATTTCTTTATAATCATGTAAACATTACGTTCACAGAGAATGCGCTCCTTCGAGCTGCCTTGCTATACGGTTTTAATTAAAACTACTTTCCACGTCGCCAGCGGTCCTAATTTTTAAAACTTCTATTTTCTAAAACTTTCACGTGAAACGATATAATTCATCGGCGAGCTTTCATTATGTATTAACATTTAACCGTAGTTTTTCCCATCGATTAAAAAAATCTGATTTTGGGGTGAAGAGAACTAAAGCTCATATACCACTACCTCGGTGCGAGAATTAATGAACCTGTCTTCAAGAAAAGCAAAAACGTCTCCCTAGGCAAGTCTCTTTATTCCTCTCGATCATTACTCAAATTTTAACGATTCGTCATGTTGGATTAATATCGATCTAAATTGAAGGGGCTGTGTTAAGGTTCATAACTAGTCCTACATTCAGAGTTGGAGGTTTCTAGCTAAATTCGGTGAGGAATATAGACCATTTATGAAACTTCAATCTCCTCAAAAAGCAGTTTTGTGTGCTCAAACAAATTTCTAAAGTCACACAAAAGTTGAAATTTAGATGTACTGGTATTCTCAATCTACTTTATCGAATGAATTTTAAGGCTTTTGGGATCCTCCAACTTCTTTACATATTGCAGTGGACTTCGGATAATCAATAAATGGTTTAAAAATGAAAACATGAGGTCACTTCTCTCCACGAACTCTCCTTACCACATTAAGTAGGCTGTAAAAACTTTATATTTTATTAAAAACTGTCTAGAAGCAAAAGAGCCTCAATATGATCAAGTTCTGTTTGAGAAATGGAAAATTATTTTAATAATGAGTTATAAGAGAGAATTTAGTGAGGGAATGAGAAGTAGGAAGTGGGTGAAGGAAAAAGGAACTATCGTACTCAATACCGAATTTGTCAATTCGAATTTAACGACTAGATAATAACATTACGCAAGTACGACTGAAATTTCAGATTTCCATATCGATTAGCGGACACTTCTAGCATTCAGATAGGTGCTACCGCCCGGTACCATCGGTGTTGGTTAATTTATCACTTTTCGCAGTTTATGAATAATTACCGCGACTATGCCCAGTAGCATTATACCCCTTGTACCCTAGTCTGAGACCAACTCCGAAGAAACCCACGAGTCTGGAAGTTTAATTGTGTCGAGGATAGTTGACAATTATTAATTAATCTATTCGAAGAAGTCCAACTCTATAGTTTTCAAAAAGCCCTAGATGTTCATGTTCCATCTATTTTATCAGCATTAGACAGACGAACAGCAGAACGAGCATGATAAGCTAAAAGAAACTTTTAAACGCATTGAAAAAAGTTGCAACTTTCACCAGTCACGGACGCGTTACATTACTTTGCGCGTGCCCTCTTCACTCACTTTGTAAACTTCCTTTCGCATGGTACTCGAGCTTACCCTCTAGTCTCATTAACGTAATATCCTGTTCGACGTAAACGATCTAATGACGTTTGCGAGAGCGTGCGAAAGAGTTTTTTTTTTTTTTTTTAAAGCAACTACGCAACAACGTGGTACAAATTGGTAGGCTTGTTTGGCCCATCGAACCAATTATTCGAGCGTACTTCTCGTCTTATTAACCTGAAGCGTTCGTGATCCCAAAAATCCAGTGTTAAAGAAAAAAATCCAGATGTTGATAGAATTGCCTACATCGTTTGCCCTAAATACTTCTCTAGTTCCAACAAACGCATTGTATGAAGGAGATAACACACACGGGTCCATTTAAATGGCCAACCTTACTGCACGCGTTTTAACGCTATGGCTTTGAATTATTATAGGCGAATATAACACCGTTAGTAAGTTAGAGTTGGAGTATATTTTTTGTCACCGTTAATCGAGCAAATTAAAATTTAATGCTGTACAGTATGCTGAGATAATATCCAAAAGCTTCGGTAAATTAATATTTATAACCTCAGCATATTACGAGGGAGATGGCTACAACACTGGGTTAAAAAAGATCAGCAGTTTACCCATTATCAGGGTAATATTTAATTGTCCAAGCTATCGGTTGATTAGGGTGACCGGAAGGCTGAAAGCGGCGTAGTCCCCTATTCTGGCGATAAAACTGTTTAAAAATTCAATGTAGACGTTAACTCATTTAGTGGGGTTCGGTTACGCGCATCACCGCAGCTCAAATCTTATTTAAAAGTTGGCAAAAAGTTTTGAAGCACGTGTTTAATTTTATCAATTTATCGAGTACGGTTAATTAATTTATCCTTCTTTAATTACGTGAGCGGTTTGACAACGAGAACGATGTTTAAGCCGAGATAACGACCGGTAATAGAGACCGAGGCAACCTCTGGTTTAATATTTTATAATCCATCGGTCGCCGTAGGCACGCGGAATCTCAGTACTTTCTGAAATGTAAGCGGGCAACAGGTTAACACCCTTTTACACCAGCCCTCGTTTCACCTCGACGTACCTCACCGTTAACAAGTAAAGCTGACAAGTTTCCATCAACATGGTAACACCGCCTCCTGCGCTTTCTCGTCGAGGGTGAACGCATACCGCGTATAGAGAAAAACACGCCGAGTTAGCTTTTCATACCGTGTATGTGAATGCCACGTTACCATTATCGTGATAGATTATGATTTATATTTTCTATATTCGCCCGCGCCTTACGTGCTTCACTTGTATACTGACGTTTCACCTCGAGCTTCGCTTTACGCGTATGACGCGCCGAATTCCCCTGTTTTCGCTCCTATACGCAACGTAGTTTGCGAATAAAAGGGTTCATAAAATTGCTACTTATTATCGCGCCGAGCCGCGAGGTTTTGTTGTTGGCTTTTATAATGGAAATATGGGCGTTGTTGCGTATACCTATATGCTACGTATAGTATGCGTAAGAGATATGAAATAACTCTCAATCCAGCGTATCATCCGAGCTAACATATCTCTGTTTCTTTAGCGTTTCTATTTCTGCTAAATCAGCAGAAAATACAACATAATTTTAATATCGATTTTTCATTTACTCTGACCAAGAAACTGACGATAGATTCGTACTTATTATCTTGGAAAATCTCAAAATCGATGCAGTGTCCATTTTTTCGAAATTTTTATGCAACACCCCATTCCTCAGCTCAAACAATATCCAAAGAAAAAACCTCGCACATCATTTGAAGACATCGAAATGTATAATAACCTAGAACGAGCGGTTAGAAAGAGAAAAAAATATAATATAGGGTTGCTCCGCGAGCACAAAATAAGAAAAGAGGAGGGGAGGTATGATGCAACCCATCGTAGCTATATTTTGCACAAAAGTAAAACCCCACCACTTCTACTGTTCCTGTATGGAGAAGGAGGTGCGAACAATCAATGTGCTTTACCTACCCCCACCAAGCCGGCTACCAGCCACCACTATACAGAAAGAGTTGTAAAGTAATGGGGTCTTAGTTGCTGCGGGATATAGCTTCACTCATTTCTCTTATACCTTCTTTCTTTTCTTATTCTGTGCTCACTTGGATTGCTACGGGCACAACACCAAACAAGGCAAAGATAACAACCCACCATTTTCTTTCCTTTTTTAATGCTGCTAATGTGGGCAACAAGTGAAACAAGAATAGCAACCCATTATCAATTTATGAATTTCATTTTTCAATGCATCGGATTTGGTGTGCTTCTTCTAGTTTATTATGTAATTTGATGCCTGGGAATAGAGTACTTTCGATTTCTACCGATATTGTTACGCATAATTTATGCGACTGATAAAAATGCAAAAAACCCGCTATGCTAAAGGAACCAGAGCGAATTTACACCTGTGGAGTCAACCTCAAAAATTCATCTGTCGAATTTTGCGTAGAAGAAGATAAGGGCCTAGTGAATTCAACATTTTGAGAAATAAGTAAATCATAAAAATTTTAAAAACACAATTTCTAAAAGAAATAAAATTAAAATGAAATAAGTTATCTTCACAAAAAAAAAAAAAAGAAAAAAAGAAATTCTTAAACAGAAAGAAATCACAACAAAAGTCCCAACCAATCCCATTATGGGTTTTCCAGTCACTATTCACAAAGGTAAAAAAAAATGACATTTAATTTTCTCCCATTCTTTTTTAGTTGAAGCTCATGTTTGAGATCCATAAATCAGAACGAGTAACACGCTGCGATTAAATGCTGAGTTTTTTAGATGTTTTTAGCGGACTTTACTTCTCAAGTAAATCCGCTATTGCGTTCACTCAGTTTCTTAGTTTGTTTGCTTCTTTCTTTCTTTCTTTCTTTTTTTTTTCTTTACGTTCTCGCGCGATAACTCGAATAGAAGTGATCGAATCGAAACCAAATTCGGAGGAAGGGTTGGGGTAGTTAAATTCTCGAGCTGATTAGTTTTTGGACGTGATCGGACGTGAGTTGGCGTGAGGAGGCGTGCGTCAAGGTTTTCTGGTTCTTGCGCGATAACTTGAGTAAAAGTTGACGGATCGAGTTGAAAGTTGGAAGAAGGGTGGGGGTAGTAGTACTCTGAAGCTGATTAGTTTTTGGATGTGATCGGGCGTGAGTTTGCGTGAGGAGGCGTGAGTTGAGTTTTTTTTTGGTTCTCGCGCAATAACTAAGATAAAAGTTGATAGATTGAATTGAAAGATGGAAGAAGGGTAAGGTTAGTGATATGTTTGAGCATAATGGGACATGAGTTGGCGTGAGTTGAGTTTTTTTGTGTTCTCATGATAAGTCGCGAAAAATTGAACAGAATGATTAAAAAATAAAAGAAGTTGGGAGTAGAAGTTTAAGAGATTATGAGTTTTGCGTGAGGAGACATTCGTTGAGGTTTTTCCATTCTCCCACTATAACTTGAATAATACTTGATGGGTTGAGTTCAAAGTTGGTGGAAGGGTAAGGATAGTGATGCTTTAGTGCTAATTGTTTTTGTGGGTGATCAGGCGTGACCTGGCGTGAGGAGACATGATTTGAGGTTTTTTGGTTTCCGCATGATATCAGGAAGGAATGGTTGAGCGTTATAAATGATCAGATATCTAATTTATCAGAACGTGAGATAATTCAATGAAACGTGAGGTCACGGTTTTTCCTTTTGTATCAAAAATTTATCAGAATGTGGTGCGGATGGATGAAAGAGTAGGCGTAGTAGTCTTGGAATTAAGTGTTTCTTGAACGTGAGTGGATGTGATTTGACGTGACGTGACATGACATGACGGGGCTTGAGTTGAAAGCTATCGACACCAAATAGGGAGGATAGGTAGAGTACGCGGACTTTCAGCGATTATTAGTTTTTCAACTTGAGGATGAATGATTTAACATGCGGTCACGTTTTTTTTTGTGAACGTTCGTTCTCTCGCTGTAACTAAAGTAAAACTTGACTGCTCGACTCAAAATTTTGAGGAGTGGTAGATTGAGTAAGTCTCCAAAATTGATTGATTTTTGAAGTCGATTGAGCATGAGGTAACGTAACGTCATGTAATTTTAATTTACAATTTAAATTATGAATTTTAAAAATGACTATAGTCAGCCTCCGAACTGAAGAAAGTGGATAAGAACAAGAGTTAGCCATCCTCGAAAGCATGTCGAACGTGAGGAAGTATAATTTGACGTGAGGTCACGTTTTTTTGAAGAAACTGTCTGAAATATTATTGTTTTTTTAGAGCTGTTTGAACGTAAAATGACCTGACCTCACACGATTCCAAGTTTTAGGATATAAGAAAATACATTACGTGAGGTCATGTTTTGTATAATACTTCATAAAATTTAGTATAAGTGGAGGAGGTAGAACTTTTGAATTTTATAAAAAAAAATTTATTCTGTTAAAAAACTAAATTATTCTAATAGCATTCTTTAAAATAGTGTAATTAGTAAAGTCCGCTTCTAAAATACTCTAGTATCTTCTAGTTTTAATTTTTTGTTGAAGATAAATTGTAATTCCCAACATTTTTTCCATTTAATTGCGATTCTTTGTTTCACTTTTCTTAAGCTGCTGTTTTCTAGACATAATAACTCTCCTAGATATATCATTTCCTCTACGTTTTCTATTTTCAACTCTTCGATTTTCTGAAAAAAAAATCACCATCTAATGATTAGGTTCGTGTTGCTATCTCGGTTCTCGAAGAAGCTGAATCCAAATCTCGCAGCAGTTTTAACCCAAAGTGTAAATTTCACGAATATAAATAAGTTTAAAAATGTTCTCAACAGCCATAGTATCTAATTAATCCGAGTACTTTTAATTTCGATTTCACGAGAAGAATACGAGTCCAGCTCACGTGGAATAATTCTCCACTTCGCATCGATGATGGAATTGAAAACATCGACGATATAAAGAATTTTATCGCGTTTCTTCCATTCCATCGAGAAATTTCATTGCCTCATAATTTTCGACATAAAACGCTGAAATGACTGGTGGCACTTTGGTATAAAAGCAGTCGCTTATCATTAACTGGGTCGTCGAATATTTACATAATGGCTGATAAAACGCGACGTTTTTGGTACGACCAAGGTAGCTCGTCGCTGAGGTACCGGATAGGAAAAGCGACGTGGTAATAAGAACACGTTGAGAAAATTGTAAAAAATGAGCAATAAAACACGAAAACGAACGAAAAAGCGAGACAAATATGAACATTGATATTTCCGGCGATACTATATGAATGTTGAAACGGTACATGTGAACTCGAACACTTTATTTCACCAAGTTTTCGCGATGGAAAGGTATTGTCATATTTATTAGTTTGGCTCTAGTATTAAACTTAGTTTCTTTGTACGATTTCTTTACTTTATTGCCAACAAAATCAAATACAAAAGGAAATCCTTGTTTCTCAAATTTTAATAAATACTCGCCGCGGCACCCGCGTGATAGATTTTATTGGTATTTTACTGGCTCCTTCCCTCGTCTTTATGACGAAAATGTGGCCGTAGCGGAGGAAAAAACAATATTTCAAAAGCTCACAGTAGTACTGGAGTATGCACGAAGTGCACTAGCGGTGCTGCGAATGAACTACAAACAAATGCTCGGTAATCTGAACAGCTAATCCTCTTTTTCACGTATTCCCGTTGCACATCGGGCGTTCAGCTGGCGGCAAAAAAGCCTTTAATCTCGTATGTGAGATGCGGGTAATTAATACAAAAGAACTTACACGACGACTTTTTACAAAATAACGAATACGAAACAAAAAAAAAAAACAACACACACCGACCGACTAAAAAACAAGGCAAAATGTATACATTAATCCGGCATCGGTTGTAAATCCGCCAGACAAAATAATAAATCCGCCCCGGAAGAATATTGTACGGGTATTTGTAATCGTTACAGTCGCGTCGAAGAATTAAAAAATACGCCGCTTATCTGGACTCGTGTGTATACAGAACGCGAACGTAGGAATATCTCGTTGAACCGCTTATTCGCTATCCTGTTGTGTAGATACGAAGTTGAAAAAAAAAAAATTAAACGATTACCGAACATTTCTCCGCTCACACAGACGAAGTTGGGTAAACGAGGACGATTTTATTTGATTTATATTCCGCAGCGACGAAAACTAATCGAGACCTTTGCGAAAAAAAAAACAACACCTCGGAATGTTGAGTTTTAATTTGACGAGCATTTTTTCCCCGTTTAATTACACTCTCTTCCCGAAGCGAGGATACGAATTCAGACTGTAATTATAAAACAATTTATAGCGAGAAATTTTTCAATTATTACGTAGACGTAGAAAAATTCAGTATTGATCTAAAAGCCTCTACTGTGCGGCAAAAAAATGCTGCCATTAATTAACTAACCGCCGATTTATAGCCTAAGCGTGTACCAAAGCGAGTTGTTTAATTGGCTCAACATCGATAAATACGTGAGAGCCGGGTTGCTCGTTTCGGACCGATTTTCCGTCACGAAATTGCCGTTCCAGATAATCTCGTTCGCATATTTTAATAACTTGATTAATAAGGTTTACTTTACGGATTAATTTTTGAGTGCGTGTATACTGTGTAAGCGCTACGATACATTTAAATGTTGTATTAGGTAGCAATTCGATAATCTGGTCGAAGATTATAAATTGCCGCAGAACGATTTTTCCAAATGGGAAACAAAATCCCAATAAATGGTTCAGGCCGTAGTATGAAGTTATGAATAAGAAAATCTCTCAATTCTAGATTTTCGAATTCCAAACTTTCATCTATAGCTGCACCAATGAATTAATAACCCTAATCATGAAATGTAAATAACTTGTCATCAGTGACAGAGATAATGATGTTACTGAATTGGGAAACAAACAAAAAAGATAATTAGCTATAACCTTTGACTATATACTAGATGGATCGAGTTACGCGTGGGAAAATTGCGGTGAAATATTACACGCATCAGATTGCGCATGCTCAAAGTTTTTTGTCACTTTCGTATATTAGCGCGAAATAAATTTACGCGTGCGCATAAAGAATTTAGTCATGGGTGTTCTGAGAAAATCTGTGAAATATATCACCGTTTTTATGTTGACATTTGCTTGTTGCTACCTCGGTCCATCATCTAGTATATAGTCAATTAGTCAAAGGCTATAACTAGGTACCTATTATTTCGAACAAGGTATGATCCGTGTGATAAATTTGAAACTTCAACAAACTGTAAATCCTTCACATGAGAAAATAGGCAATCAAGTCGAACCAAAATATAAAAAAATACTCGCCATCAATGAAAAATATAATTAGGCAACGTAGCCAAAAAGCCAAAAAAAGATGAAAAGATGAAGAGAAGATCCCTGTTTTAGGGAGTCGGCCACGATTTCTATCAAAAACATGATAACTTTAAATAAGCTTTTTGTAAATCAATCATCCATAGATATTATTGAAAAATAAAGATGAAATGCTGTTTAAAAATAATCCATTGAAAGAGTCAACGTTACCAAATTACAAGGCTGCATCTTGAAAATTCAAGAATAAGCAATATTTTAACTCTTATCCCCGAAGAGTTCCAAAATACAAGGTGTATATTACTTTTTTTTATTACTCATAAGTCATAACTATACCGAAAGCAGGTTTATAACCAGTGTTATAAGAGCGAAAGTAAATAAGTTCTCGTTGTTATTCTCGTTTTAATTCTTTACATAATGGTTCTTATTCTTATTCCTTGTCTTTTCAGTCTCCGTGTTTTGTTCCTGTAATTCGTTCTTGTTATTTCATTTCTCATGTAATGATTCCCCTTCTGTTCTTCGCCCTTTCAACTTCTTAATGTCTCGTTCTTGTACGTCCTCCCTTTTGTTTTAGTTCTTCAGTCTGCCCAACCTCCAAATTTTCTTCATCAATTGAAACCACAATTAAAACTTGGCTATTTTGATAATAAATATCGATTATACCTAATTGAAGTTATTTTTTAAAGAGATAAATATATCACCATTCTTCACCATAATTTTATCAGCTGTTTTCAATTTACTACTTATTATACAGTTTAAAAATTGTAAGAATATTAAAGAAATTCGAGAATATCGTAAGCTTAAGAACGCACTATACGAGGCACTACAGGGCATTTGATAACTATACCAACTATTATATGTATCTTACATTGCACAAACATGAAAAATTGAGGAAAACCACATTATTTTAAGTAATGTAAATCTGACATATTCATGAAATGACTTACAATTATAAGAGCGAAGAATAACAAAAATCACACCACTCTCGTTCTTGAATATTTTCATCTGTTGGTTCTCATTCTCGAATTTTTTAATTTCTGTTAATCTGTTCTTTGTTCTTCAAACATCTCAACTAATGTTCTTATTCTTTGTTCGGTTCTTCGAAAAAATAAAAAATCACCGTTCCTTTTTATTCTTAGTTCTCATTCTTACATTCGTTCTTACAATACTGCTTTTACACGATGTTTTATGGTAAGAAAAGTTACACCATTTCATCATTGTTAAGGGAATACTGTGATATGAGTTCAAATTACAGCACTTTCTACTCAAGTTGAAGCAACTATATACCCAAGTATAACCATACATCTTCTTGACCGCCATTTTGGAATTATTCAAAATATCATTATTTTGAATTAGTGGACAGTAATGTATCTAACAGCTGAACCATTGGAGGACTAGAGAATCAGGATCCGGTAGGAAAAATGAAGTAAATTGGCCCATAATAAAAAAAAATATTTATTTTTCATGGGCACAGGGAGCCTGTAGACTAGGGGCATGGCCGACTTGAGTTAACAGGCTGGAATACTAAAATGTGGCAACGTTGCGCAAAGGCCGACTATTATCAAATTTAGTTTATGGAGTTATTCAAGTTATTTCTCGTTTCTCGATAAAAATTAAGTGCTGAATTTCAATTTACTATGTTGAAGTGCTGAATTTTAAACTTATAATGCTCAATAAATGCTGTGTTCCAAACAGTGAGAGTAAATATCCCAGACTTCTGGTTCAGAATGTTATGTTTGATGTTTTAAATTTCTAAAGGATGAAACTAATAAAAAACTGTGGATTTCAAAGATTCTTAGAAAAAATTAGGTGCCAGGTGTCCATTCAGTTATATGTGTTAAACATTTTGAAGAAAAGTTTTTGATTAAAAGTGGTCAATGTCATATATTTGAAATTTCTTTAACTGATAAGTGATAACACTATTCCAACTACCTTTGCTGATATTGCCCTTCTTACTTAAGTATAACTACAACGCAAGCAAGGAAAACACCTGAAGAGAGAAGAACAAAGATTGTTGAACACTTCGAGCAAAAGCAAGAAGAATGGTTAGAGTTGGATATTATTCCAAATTATATTACTTTCAAGAAAAGATTTCCGAATATATAAATATAAAGACGTATCATTACACTACGCTACCTCTTTTATCAAGTTATAACATTCTGTTATGGTATATCTACAAGTTTAACTCAATCCTAAGATCTTAAATGATTGCTACAATTTGGAATGAAATTGCATAGATGGAGCCAGTTTAAAAATCTACTATCAAGGCAAAGTGGTAAAAATTTACATACTAAACTAGTACAGGCGTTAAGTTCGACTTGGTAATTTAAGAGTTACCTAGGGAATTTGTTAGTCTTGATGTGAAAATAAAACGTACCTGCATCATGTTACGAAACAACTTTCTTATTTAGTCTTTAGGAAAACCAATGGAAGATAACGATAAGTACTCATAAGTTGAAAAGTTTTTATACTCTATTTATATAAGCACTCGTGCAAATTCAATGAAATCGGTAAGGTTCCGCCACTGATTTGGCACAGAAGTTGAAAATATCCATACAAGTACAACTTCTTAAATGCATCTTCTCGTCACAAATAGTTGAATGATTTTTTTTTTTGTAGGAAACAACGATTTATATTTGTATCATTCAAGGGATGGTTAGATTTATAACTTCTTCAACAATGTATTGTGACATAATTGAATACACAATATGGATGATATCTATACTTTTTGTAATAACATTAAATGTAGGCAAATTTTACGAATGAACACAGTTTAAGGAAAATTCCTCTAATACTTTTTTTTGTTAAGTACTTCTTACATATTTTGTTTCTCAGGCTCGCCTTGATAAGAACTCCTGTCTTAAGTAATTTTTCACATACTGCATCACATTGTTAATATATAAAATCGATGTAATAAGAGAGTTTAAACAAAAAATTATTTTTAATGAAAATTGACGATATCACGCTGTTGTTTCTCATCGCCAAGAAAAGCATCGTAGACGGAAAACCATAACTTATATTTACGTTCGACTATAGCGCTTAAAGAAAGCAAACGTTGAGCAGCTTAATCGCGTTCGTGTGTTTGCTAAACAGATGTGTCAGTTGGTTTTCAATTCTTCAAAAAGAATTACATGTGATATTTTTGTCTCGTAAATTTACCATCGTGGGAATCATTTTATGTCTGAGAAGTTGCACTACATTTATGAAAATTTTACGATAGATGACGTTAAACGGCGATGCTCTTAAGAGGTAAATGCATTAACATTATAGCAGATAAATTATACGTAAATTATGATCGACACGAATCTCATAAAAAAATTTCAATCACGCTTTAACGGTGAAACTTTATGATATAAATTCAGAAATTTCGAGTTGCCAGTTTTTTCGTCTATTTTTTTTTTTTTTGTCTAAAAATCGAATCTGGGTGGGTCATATTTCGACGAATAATGATTGGAAGACATTGAATGAACCTAATGGCGTATAGGGTTTCAATAAATGTTTTACAAACAACTTATAACAGGCGTATGATTACTGATAAAGGTTATTTATGTAACCTTAGCTAAACGAACCCGTATAAATAATAGAAGGTGTTATTTATACGGTTAAACGGGCGTTATAAATCGTATTATTTTATCGGCCTGTGGTAACGTCAAACGAATTGTATTCTGCGAACAACTTACGTCTATTATTTCTCTTGGGTAAGATAAAATATCCGAAACAACGGTCGATGGTATAAAGAAAGTTGATTCTGTGTCTTACATTTTAAAGAAAGCAGCCTTACTCCTCTCGCGTCGCGAAAAGAAAAAAACGCATAACGGATTCGCGAGCTTCAAATTTGCATACGCGCCCCCCTCCCCCAGACAGATAGCGTAAGAGTTCCATCGTGTTGGAGTGTCGTAACGATTTCTCGTCTAGGCGAGGGTAATTTGACGCCTAACAGTCGGCATCGCGCGCCTTGCAACCCCGCCACGCTTCCACTTATCAAACTGATACCGTTAAATTGATTCTCATTACGTCAATTGTGTTGATGGTTTCGTTCTCGCTGGGCGTTGCGCTATGCCGATGCTTTTCTACATCATTTTTCCAAATACGAACGAAACGATAGTGTGGCCGCTAACATATGCTGAAATTAACTGCGTTTTCCATTTGTACGCGTGGAAATTGCAATTTAACGCTTTGATAATTTTTATTCTGGCGGAAAAAGGAAAACACGATGATTGCAATTTTCGCCCTCTATCTTTCGATGCGTATATTATTTAGTTCATTAGCGTAAAATCGTTTTCCACCAAAGCGTTTGTTTTAAACAACGAATTACTCGATGGAGTTTGTCCGATGCCCAACCGATCATGCAAAAATGTAGAAACGTTCCAACAAGGTTTACAATTTAATTGCTTTTGGGAGAACGACGATGGCAATGAGTCGTTATTGGGTGCAGATAAAAATGAAAGATGGAGTTATTAACGAGATTGTATGGTATTTGCTTTATATCTTGGCTCGATAGGCTCTATAACGGTACTCTATCCCAGAGGCTTTTCTTGTTGAAGGAGCAAAATCTCTTCTGTTTCATTAGTTCTTTCAACAAGCACAAAAAATGCAATGATGCCCCTCACAAGGATACAATTTTAATTTTAGCTCTAATCTGTGCATAAAATGAATATTCACCAATCATCATAAACAATGGAAGCTTGCAAATCGTGAGTCATCAATTTTAACAGAGAAGAGTTCAGTAAAAAGCATATCACTTGGGGACATGATCAAAATATATCAGTTATCAAATTTTACATGGGAAGGGGAAATCGACAAAATTTCAAAGAAAAAGCTAACGAACATCAAGAAAATCATTAAAAGCACGTCATTCATAGGACAACGTGAAGAGAAATAAAGCATTTTCATGAGAAAACACCTAATAATCGTTGAAGTCTCCAAAAACAGCGAAAGATCAGGAGGGGGAGTTATGCCATGAAATAATCAAAAATTCATAAATATAAAATTTAAGTACCAAAACCTCCTGAAAGTTTTACTCTAATTATATTGCCTAAGTATCTCACACATTTTTTGTTTTATTTATTTTGAAATTAAAACTCCCATACAAATAATTTCGCAATTTAGGTGCGGATATCAACTGAGACGTAGTACTTCATTTGCGATAATATCATCTATGACAATTACAACTTCCTAAATCCTTTATTCCAACGATATCCTACCCATGTAATTAATTTTTTATCGATTCTGGACTGAACACTTGTACAAGGGTATTTTAATGGGAGTTATCTTTCGAGGAAAAAATACATAAACTGGTTAATTTTTTATCAGCAACTTGATGGACCTTTCGATGGTATTTCATTTAAACTGAAATAATGATTCATTTTTTTCCATACGCCGAGTAATCGAATGAAATATCGGTAGCTTCGATACATAGAAAGAAATTTCCCATTCCATGCTTTATATTTGAAATTTCTTCGCTACCTTATTCGCAGCTCTATTTCGATAAAAAAATATGTGATTTTTCATCGCCACCGGCGAACAGCGGCGAAAGAATGGAAAGAAAAGAAAACCTTTTAACCTGCACACCTATACTCAAAATCCGGTAGCGAAAATTTTTCTTTTGTGAAGGCGCATAACTGACGTTTAAAAATACGGAAAACGAGAATAAAAACGAATTTCAAACAAATTTAATGTGACGCCATTTTCGCCTTCAGAAAAGAAAAGATTTTTACCCATTCAAAAGCGCACAAAACGAAGCATGCGGGGAGAACAAGAGGAAGACAAGTTATAACGAACTTAAACTATATTGCCTGTTCGTTGTCTGCGAAGTATATTTTCTTTGCCAACTGCGAAGGAATACTTCACTTTTTTTTTCATTTTTGCAATGGCATTCTGTGTATTTTTTTTTCAACTGTCGTATACTTTGTTATTACAAAGGAAAAAAAGAGCAGTTCTCATGTTCTAAAAGACGCGTACACGGTACACAGTTGGGATTGGTCTTTAGTTAATTAAAAGCATTCGTATTACGTACAAAATAATTATTAAACACGTGGGAATGACCGAGGATTGTGAAATGTGAAACAGATTTTCGGGGATACCTAATCTTTTGCCGGTATAGTTGCTGGGTTAAAGATTCCTCTCTCGGCGGATCCGATTATTTATAATCCTTTCTATAATTTATGGTTGTTTGCCTTTGAATGCCCGAATTTTAAGGTCCCTATGCTGTATAGGTTTCGTCGCGGTCGACTACCTGTATAATTAGCAGCCTTCGTTAACTTTTTCCAACGACGAAATGGAGTGTGAAGTTATTAATTTTATAATACGCTAATTCGATACCCTATCATCGATATGTGTACACTGTACACCTCTGAGACGAAAAACCACACCTCAAAATGGGTCGTAATTACACGCACCTATTCTCCTCCACTGCGTTTTCATATCGAATCACTTCGTATAAGAAACCCATTAAAATACCATCAGACATTTTTGCAATCATACGACATATCTGCTTTCGACGTGCTTTGTAATTTCCAAGACATTTTTTTTACTAAAAAAAAAGTTTCCCCTTCATAACGATAGAGAGAAATCAAGTGAAGTTCATTCGCATCTGCAAAACAACGTCGAAACCGAGAACTACACGAATATTCTGGGTGATTCCACTTTTTTGGTAATTTATAGTCCAATGTTTTCCTGCCCCAACCTTGTAATTTCGTCTAATTACAACTTTCCAAGTTCTCGTTCCAACAAACACCGTTTGCTAAGAGTTCTTTAAATACCTACTAACCTGCTACTGACTGCGTTTCGCATTATTCATTGGCCATTCACAACGTAAAATACCGATGCTGGTATTTTAAATCTTGTACAAATGCAACCATTGTCAAATTCATTGCATATTTTCCATCGTAAGTTAGTCGGAATGTTCAAAAAAATTTATATTTAAATGTATTCCATGACTAGGAATTTTTTCAGTTAAACATTATATACTAGAAGGATGGAGGAATTTCTTTTCACGCTCATTCTTAGAGCACAATAATGATTACTGATTCGATATATAAAAGTTTGCTGCATTGAAGCTGAATTAGTACTATAAAACTTTGAATATTCATCATGTAAACATAATGCCAGGAACTGATTATACGTCATATTCAACTTATTATACGTACGAGTCGAAAGCATTATTATAATCTCATATCTCCTACATTGCTGCACTAATATTGAATCAATAACATAACATCGACGTTAATCTAATAATATTAGCATCAATGTTGAGTCAATAACTTTATTGAATGTTAATTCAACAATGTTGTATCAATATTGAGTCAACAAATTTACATTAATGTTGATGCCAAGTCAACAATGTTGTGTCAATATTGATGTTGAATGAACATCGTTGCGTTAGTGTTGAAGGTGAGTCAACAATTTTGCATCAATGTAGATGTTGATTCAACAATGTTATGTTGATATTGATGTTGAGTCAACAATGTGGTAGCAATACAGTGCAGCTGTACTCTATGTATAAGCTGTTAATAAATTTGATTTTACACCCGCGCCCGTTCCTCAATAGTTAGCATGCAACGCACGTATAAGCCGTGCGATTATCGACTAAACTAATTTTAAATTTTAGGAAACTTGTATGATACATAGTTCAGGCGTGCATGTACACATTCCAAATGAGAACATCAACTAACGTATTAAGATGAATTTATTTCAACTCAAGGTCTGAACCAGGGATGGCATTTTACACGAAAAAAAAACTTTTTCTACATTTACACGTCAAATAAGTGTAGAATATTTAGAATATGTAGAATAAATGTAGAATATGTAGAATATATAAAATAAATGTAGAATATAGCTGAAAGCCCAAAAAAAAACAGTTTTGGATTTTTTTGGAGAGAAAACGTGAAATGAAAGAATGATTGTCTGAATGAAGTTCGAAGGTGATTTTTGTTTCAATTTTTAAAATATGACAAGAGAAAAAAGCGATTTATTTTATGCGCTCAATTACTATCTGATAATATGCCAGAAGAAGTATGCTGCACTTTGTTTATTATGTAACAAACAGCTGGCGAATACAGCCGAAGCCAGGTTGAAAACTCACCGGTAAGTAATCATAATTACATCAAAGTTCCATTTCATTTTATTTTATAATAAACCTATTTCATTTTTCATTTTTTATCTAATTAGAAATAGGTGTCGACTACCTCCGCCGGAACCTCAAGCCGCTCAAGCGCTTCCGCTTCAGCCTAATAATAACAATGAAAAAAATCAAAACAAAAGAAGCCTTTCCTCAACATCCTTTGATCCTAATCCTGAACAAAGCCGAACTTTTGAGAACAACGAAAATGATGTGATTCCAACACAGATTGAAACATATAAGTATATTATTAGACCTAATGGAGACTGTATACCTTGTACTCCTAAAGAATTTGAAAATAATGTGAGTAATTTTATCAAGTTTGATCAATGCTAGTAGTTTTTTGTCTTGAATTTCATCAGTCATGTTTTAATCATTTACAGGAGGTGATAAACAGTGAGATTCCAATTACTCCTACTTCTCATACATCTGAAAGTTCTGGCCAATTTTCTCTTACTGTAGAGTCAATCTCAAGTTTATTATCATCTTTAAATGCTGCATATGCTTCAAAGTTGTCAACTTGTGTAAACCAAAAAAGTCTGGCTGAAAAACATTTGGATACAATGTATGATACATGTATCAATTCTACAACATGTTTCAAAGTTCAAGATGCTGTTTTGCTTATCGATGGATGGAAAAATTCGAGCTCTAATTCAAAGAATGTTGTGTGCTTGCTGAACATCGCTGGTGTACATATCGCGATTGTTATTTGAATTTCAAACAAAACCTCCCTGCGATGAAGAAGGTAGTGTGTGGAGAAGAAGGTATGCAAAAAAAAATAATAATTTTTAAAAATTAACTTAAACAATTTTACATTAAATTACTTAATTGAATGTTTTATAATTTTATTTTATAGGTTCAAAAATTAAATCAGATATAAAAACCCTGATCTTTGATAACAATTTTTTTAAAAAAGTAGAAGAAAATTTGCTTACCTTTGATCCTATATGCCGTTTAATTAATGTCTGTCAAAGTGCAACTACTAATATAGCTACAGCAGTGCACCTGTGGATGAACTTGAAAAAGCCAGAGATGCCAGGGGAGATGAAGGAGGATTATGAAGAACGAATGCATATGGCTCTCACGAAGTATTCCTTAACAGCTTATGTTCTAGATCCTAGGTATTTTGATTCTGCCAAGAAAATTGTCGATCCTAAGAATGAATGTGCAGAAGAAAAAAGTTATGGCATGATAATACAAAATTTTGTGGTAGAAAATCTGGATGCAGATGGAATTACGTCATTTTATCAGTATATCGAAAATCGAGGTGTATTCAAGACTTTGAGAGAAAAGAATATTGTTAAGCCAGATGTGTTCTGGAAAAGTGTTTCCTTGAATCATAACAATTTACCAAAATTTGCGTTAAGACTGGTTAATATTCCGGCTTCTACAGCTATTTTAGAAGGTGTCTTTAACCAGTGGTCCTATGTTCATAATAAAACTAGAAACAGACTTTCGTTTGATCGGTCAAAAAAACTTCTGTACGTTTACACAGTTTAAAAATTTTGGATAATAAATGTGAGAATTTTTAATTTAGTTTTAGGTAGATGTTAGCATGTTCCTATATATAATTTTTTTAAATTACTTGATTATTAGTTCGGTTTTAGATTTTAGATAGATGTTACTCTGTTTTGTGTTTTTTTAAATTACATGATTACAAATACAAATCCGGTTTAGATAATGTTACTTTATTTTGTTTTTTTGTTTTTTTTAAATTACGTGATTACAAATCCGGTTTAGATAGATGTTACTCTATTTTGTGTTTTTTTATTTTTAAATTACGTGATTATAAATCCGTTTTTTTTTAATTACATGATTATAAATCCGGTTTAGATAGATGTTACTCTATTTCGTGTTTTTTTTTTTTATTAAAAAAATAACAAATTGCGATATTGATCTTTTTTTTTTAATTTTTTGTTTCATTTTTGAAAATGCGTGAAATTTTCATCTATAAAGACAGAGTAAAGACTTATTCTACATTTATTCTACATATTCTACATATTCTACATCGCTAGGGCACTTATTCTACACATGTAGAATAAGTGTATATTCTACATGTAAAGGTAAAATGTTATTCTACATGCCAACCCTGGTCTGAACAGTAGTCAAAACCTTTGACTATATAGTATTTGGACCGCGTTAGCAATGTAAAGGGAATCGTCAGACATCCTACTGGGAAAGAATGCTTCTGATTGGTTGTTTTATTCTCCCGCTAAATTTGCTTTGATAACACCTGATAATACACTGTTGTGATCTTTGTTGAGATTAAGAATTCAAATAAATTATTGATGCAGGTTTAATAATATTCATTATTTATGAAAAATACATTCCATTCAAGTTCCCAATATGTTTTAAACGACGAATCCAACGGTAACCGAACCATAATGTTTGAAAGAAAGGTATAAAGTGTACATCTATTGTTCCGAATTATTTCACTGTAATGATAAAACAGACCTAATTATTCCAATACAGGCATTTTATCGGCCGATGCTACATTCGGAATCACAGTTTAGAAAATGAATATTTACAAAAATTCACCTAAATATGTATTTCTATTTCCATTCTTCACAATCTTCCTTATTGTTATTTTCTTTTTTTGAAGTGAAAGTTGTTTACTGATAACGATTATCCAATCAGAAGTGTTTTTTCCCAGTCGGATGTCTGATGAATCCTGTATACGCGTTAATATGTATCTAGCTTGGTCCATATACTATATAGTCAAAGGCCAAAACGTACTGTCATCACCACCTGTGACAGTTCTGTACATGAGTGAAAACAAAAATGTGGCTGCGTATTGCAGTTGCTATAATAAGTCAACAACTTTGCATCAACTATTAATGTTGACCATTGAGTCAATAAATTTGTTAAATGTCAAGTCAATCATATTACCTAAATGTTGACTTACAACGTTGCATTAATGTCGAATCAACAATTTTGCATAAATATTGATACTGAGTCCACAATGTTGCATGAATGTTGTTAATAAATCAACAATGTTGTGTCAATATTGACGTAAAGTTAATAACGTTGCTTTTGTGTTGAAGTTGAGTCAACAACGTATGTTGAATTAACATTGTTGCATTAATATCGTGCTAATAACATTGTATCAATGTTTAATAAACCAAGTTTTAGGTATATTGAGTCAATAATGGATATTACTATTATGTAACACATCATATTGCATGAATGTGAAACAGCGTTTACATCAACAATCTTAAAATAACATATATCTTTTTGTTCCTTAAAATCAACTGATTTATCAAATTAAATATTATCTGCATTTCTTCATTCATCCAATACAATACATTCACCAAACATCAAAGGTACAAGAACTTTTTCAAGACTGGCTGGAATTTCAAGTTAAAAAATGTGAAGGGGCTTCCTTGATTACCGCAAGCACAACAGCGTATTCTACATTCAAGAAGTTCGTTGATTACAAGTTGAATAAGTAGTATAAAACTCTACAAAGGGGTTTGCCTGATAATATCAGGCCCTGATGCAGCAACTCATTCGACACTTTAAGAATTTGTCACACAGAAAAGTTACATTTTTATTTAGAGATTTCCAGGCGCTGAGGGAAACATCACGACACGCGCGTAATTCCCAACAACTCCGAAATCTCTTCTATTACCTCGCGTATATACCGGAAAGAAGAACAAGAGCGACGAAAATGAAAACATCACTTCGTCATCGCGTTGCTTACGACGGAAAAGAATAATAATTTTCCTTCGCTAAATATTATTTAAAGAAATCTCGTCGCTGGTTAGAATAATACGTGAAATGGTTCGAATACATTTCGCCAGATAGCTGAACGAAACGTTGCTGGCTCGGTAAAATGAGGAAAAAAAATATTTCGTAAGTTTCAAAAGAGGAAGACACAAGAAGAAGATATTTCGAATAATGAAATTATCTTCACTCTTCGAATGGTTCGGAATTTACGACAGAACAGTCGAGGGTTTCCAGCAAAAAAACAATCATTTTGACGATTTTAAGATAGACTAAGTTCACCCTTATTCGGTACGTTGAGCGGCGTTCGAAAGCGAAACAGACTAAATAAGTTTTTAACGTCGATAGAAAGAACAGAAGGGATGAGGGCAGGGAAGCCGAAACGAGAAAGTTTTTATTTTACGAATTCAACCTTTTATGAAAATAGATTGATAAGAGCGGCGTTTAGTCTGAACGGGCGTGTGTCGCATCCGTAAACCTCAAATATTTACCTTATCGTTTTCCGCTACGCCAAATCGCGGTTGCTCTAACTTGTACACAAATCAACCGTACGCGGATCGCTCACGACGAAGGCATCTGACACGGTCGTAAATATTAATTTAAAATTTCCAGGTATCCGCGGTTTCCAGAAAACACAATTGTTACATACAATTAGCAGAAATTAAACGTATAATTTCCGCCATGCAGACACAGTCAAGTCGCAATAAGCAGTTAAAATAATCGCACTGCGACGAGGCTCAACTTAACAATTTTAAAGCCAGGAATGTTTCACTTAAATGAAAACTATTAAGCGCACAATGGAAACGGCAATTCGTTAATGAAGCTATTACAACAAATCACCCAGTATGCTGGCGCGGAAAACAACAGCATATATGGTTTTTCACCGGGTGTTCGTAAAATCGATATGTATTACGTGCCAGTTGACGCTTCGATGAAGGTATTTCAAAAGTTCACCTTCTTTTCGTCGCCAAATAAACGAAAACTTGCTCGAATGCGATTTTCAGCACGACAAAGCTGACTTGAAATTTATGGACATAAATAAAACATTTCGTTGTAGCGAGGCCATCTTCGATGTTTGTTTTCCTGGTACTTCCTATACGTTGTCCTCTTCTACCATCCTTACCGAATGACTTTTTTAAAACAATTTTTACCATAGTCGGTATTTCCATCTAAATACGTTTCCAGTGCGTCGTTACGTCAGTTAGATGAGATTATTTTTATAACATTTTTCGTTCTTCGTCAAAGCATCGATATAGCTATTCGACGATTTCGTTATGGCTGTTTACTTGAGGCGGGCCTTGCGCATCCAATAGAGTATTAAAGCGAACCACTATAATACGTGAGAAGTAGGAGGGGTTCGAGCAACCGACGATGGAGTATTTCAGTAACGTTGCATGGTTAGGCGATGGGGAACTGGTTTTATGCCAGCGAACTGCGAAGTCTCCATGTTCTATATTCATCATTTTGTCTTTCAATAGGCATTCCAGTTTACAACACCGAATAAAATGAAATAAGTAGATATAGATATACCTAGTACACAATGAAAATGATGAAAGTACATAGGTATAATGGTATTTATGAGTTTAATTTATAAAAAACGTATTTTCGTTAGATATTAATATTGAAAAGATTATAGTTATATCAACAAAAACAAAATACGTTCCTTCCTGAAAAACAAAGAGTATTGCTATCGCTATCATACCTTATCTAGAACATTGGCTTCACTTAGAATGAGTCACCATGGATAGATAAATGAATATGTAAATAAATAAATGAATGAATGAATAAATAAATAAATAAACAAATAAATAAATACAATATTTATTTACTAGTTCACCCATCTATTCATATAAATGAAATTCTATATAAACTAATATCCATAATGACTTCTCATTTTACGTGCCCAAGCGGTGAATATCTAGATTAAACTAGCATTAAGTTACAACTGTTAGTTTAATTTTATATTTATTTTTATCTTTATTTTAGTTGAGTAAAAGTCATCTAGACAGGCGCATTTATATATTATAAATTACTCTTCATTTCAATAAAATTCCCTCACCTAACGGCACGTTTGGGAGTGAAGACTTCTTCAAAAAAATAAATAAATAAAGTAACTATACTGACAAAAGCAAAAAACGATAAAGGAAACAAAAAGGAAGGACAGCATAAACAATTGAAAATAAAACTAAACTAAACGAGCAGGAAAAACGCAGAAATGATTAAATATAAAAAATTGAATTTGTTTAATAAGTATATACTAATAGTCAGGGGCATACCGAGGACATTCTTCAGGGGGGGGGGGGAGAAAACCAAAAATTGCCAACTTATACCATAAAATTTTACCAACTGTTGATTTTTTTTTTTTTTGCTCCGCGAAAATACTCGTGAGATGTTAATAAGATGTCACAGTCTTCTTGTTAGTCTTCAAAAAATGTAAAAATAGCTGTAATAATACTGCGTAAGTGGTCAAATTCACCAACTTTACGCTAAAACTCCAAATTTACCAACTTTCCAAAAGCCAAGGGGGAAGCTCCCCCCCTCCCCCCTTTGGTACGTCCCTGCTAATAGTAAACATTACAATAGCATAACTCTGTAATTAACCATCCCATATATAAAACCAAGTGCGCGATCGGCGTCTTGGATACGTTGTGATGTGCGAACGTATACATGGACAAGAAATGTACCCCGATACCCAAGTGTAATCAAATCGAATAGAACATAACAAGACAGGTAAGCACGGAATTTTCCATCCCTGGGTATCGTACATTATTGATCTCGTTCGAATATCACAACGAAGAAGAGATAGGCATTTACCTACCGTTACACTTTCTAATGCAAGTAATAGTGAATACATCAACACCACTTAAAGCTTGTATTTACCTATACCAGCTAATAGGTTCACTATTTGAGATTGTGTGAAGAATTTCAACTTCATTTCTCCGAGTGCATTATTTGCTAAAATGATACGACGTCGATATGAGCAACAAAAGGGTAATAATACTAACTAAGGGGCTCCGCCCCCTGGCCGCTTCGCGGCCCAACCTCCGCAATATTCCTTGCTTCGCTCGGATTGCCTCCTCGATCCAATTGGTAAGGAATAAAGGAATAGAAATTCTTAACTTTTATTACAATTTATCACCTTTTTCTCCTTTGTGTACTGCTATCTTTTATACCTGCTATTCAAAACAATTTTATGACTTTACCCTTGCGCATGTACAAGGCTTTTATTAAATTTATCGCTTTTCTTTATATACCTGCTATATTTTATACCTTTTATACCTACTATTCAAAAGAATTTTATGACTTTACCCTTATTTCAATATGCATAGAGAAGGATGCGCGCGCATCTCAAAACCGATTTCATTTTGATTTTAATATAAAGAGAGAAGAGAGATACCAACACGCAATATGGCATCAGCCTTGTTGAGCATTGATTAAATTTCAGTCATCCCTTTCACACCTTTAAAGTGATAAGACCATGTGAAAATTTAGCTGCTCATATTCATGTCACTCGAAACTAAATATTTCTTATTTTTATTGGTTGATGAGATCAGGATCTTTTTTCAAAAAACACCAACTGATTTTTAAATCATCTTTATTGATTCTTAGTAACCAATGAGAAACTATGATTACCTACTTTTCGGTAGTCAACAGAAATTTTATGATCTGTTTGTCGCACCTCATAACTTACGAGGGCAATGTAATTTAGAAAAATGAACCCGATATCATTTTCTGTTTACACTATACTTGAATTTATGATGCACACTCGTGGTGCTATTGTGAATGTCAACACACTAAAGCAAGATTTCTCGAATGCAACAGAAATTTTAGTTTTTTACAATAAAAATGTTATTCCTTTTACATAGCGAACAGCAACAAAAAAAATTTTCATTGAACGTTAAATAAAGCATTTTATTACACGTTAAAATTGAAAAAGTCCTCTACCTTCAAAAATTTATCTAACAAATTTCATTTAAAGAAATTATTCATAAGTGAAAATGAAATGAGTTTTTATCATAAAAATGAAGAGAAAATGAATTAAGGTTTTTTTTTAAATTTTCAAATCAACGTATTTCTTGGAATTTTCTGAACTGTGGATATGCCCACGAGCATGTCAAATTTTGATTGCGCTCACAAATGATGAGAAAAATAAAAAAAATTATATTCTTGAATAATACAAGCAATCCAAATTGTGACATTCAATTTTTTCATCTTCACAGCGGATTTAAAAAACTCACTTGAATTAATTTATGAAATAAGAAATAAATTTTTTTAAAACAATTTTAACAATTTTTTCAATTTTTATGATTAAGATACTTTCTGTTTTTGTTTGGTCTTTTTAAATTTTCGATCTATAAAGCTATTTCAAAAGTATATATTATATAAGAAAATAAAATAAAAACAATAAAAATATTATTTAAACTCAATTTCTTACCCACAAGAGTCTAGAGTCAGGTAAACGTATATTCATTAAATTTTAGCAATTACAGGCCCTTCAAAATTTTCCCTAATTTTGGTTCATCGCCTTTTATAGGTCTATTTGAACTGGAACTTGAAGGTCATTCATATGAAATTTGAACTTTATAGGCATAATTGATCAAAAAAGTTTCAGACTGTGTTCTTCCAATAAAACTCGTTTTTCGCTTCAATACACCATCAAACTTACAAAGGGAGCAGAAATTTAAGCTTACAATCATTCATACGAAATAATGATTGAAAATTTTTGATTTTCCTTTACATCCTACACACTTCATCAATATAACAACACATCTTTCTCCACTCTTTCACCACTTGAAATTGAGATATATTGCACAGTGCACACATACGCCTAAAAATAGAAATAAAATGAAAAACTAAAAGTCTTGTTTTTTTTTCTCATTGAAATAAATGAACAACTAATAGAACGATAAGGATAATCGAGGAAAAATATTACCTACAATATTTGCATAAGTCCAAATTTTCAGCGTAAAAATTTTCAAATTTTCTCACAAACGAGCATTTACTATTCAAAAAGTAAGTAGATACATGGCACAAAAAAATCTTCGGAGTAAAATTTCATCCAAAGCTTTCACAGAAACGGATTACTTGAGAAAGAGAAAATCGACGAATACTATCGTAACGAACGTCTGGCTTTTTTGCGACATTTCAAATCCTTTGAATATCGAAATTACCATTAGCGTATTCCATTAGACTCGAAGAAAGACCGGTCTCCTTATCCCAACATAAACCGTATTACCTTTCGGACCCACAATCGCCCAGCTAACCGTCTGGTATCCGAGTTACGTGACCGTGCGTTGTAGCAATTCTTACATTACCGATTCATTAATACCCATAACATGTCAATAGGTTCACTCGTGGGACCATTATCGGCGAAAGATAACATTTAGAGGTTTCATCGTAATAGCGTCTTGGTCGTGGTGGAGCAAAAAATACGCCAACGAGCGGCAATAATTCTTTGTTTAACTAGCGAAAGCGAGGAAATCAAAAATTTAAACGCAAATTATAAGTAAGTCGAGGAGTAATTTTGGGGAAAAAACTTTTAAAAGTACTTAATCCCTTAAAAATGACAAGTTTAAATTTATTATGTAACTTATGTACGGGCTCTTTACGGTGGCGCTGGTCTCTCGGGTACAATTCCGGGTATTTTTACGTAAAATTTAAAATTGTACGGATATGTCACTGAATTTAAATCCCTTAGCCTAGCCTTATTATAAAAAATGGCGTATGTAAGGAGAAATTCTGTTCTAGTTATTTTAAAAGATTACGTCTGCATTATTTTACGTCGAGTAGCAGATAAAAATTGCCGTATGTCATCTCGCCCTTTGATTTATGACGTCTGTTTTATGGTAGTTTTACTTCAACATTTTTTTATATTTGCTGAGAGTTCTCTTTTTTCTGCGTTGCAGAGTCGTACGTATGGTTTAGGTTTTGTAAATGTTCAACTACGAGGGGGAGATCGAGCCATATGACTTTTTACGTAAAGTCTGGCGGATACGATTCGTCAATACGCGTATACGCATTGCGGCGAGGCGAAAATTATCCTGTATTATTTTCTCCACGGTGCGAGAATTTTTATCGCGGGCCGTTACCGCCGCAGCAGTCATTTTATGAATTACGGGCGTTACGTGCAACGCGCCTCGTATACGATGTAATTTCGCAACCAGATGGGAGGTGTCGACTGTGTTTGTGATTAATGTGCAAAAGTTAAACAATTGTAGAAGTTCATTTTACAACAGGACCATAATGTAGCTCGCAAGACCGCACATTTTCGCGTGTGTACGGCGCAGCGAATACGTATAGGCGATGTATTCTCCCCCAAGCCCTTATGCCTGGTTTACGGGTCCGCGTTATAGCCGAATATACGGTGAACGACGAACGGAAAATTTTTGATTTCTATCTTCGCGCTCGTTTATTACACAGGCGACGAATTGGGTCAAACTTATTGAAAAAAATAAATTAGCCGCCAGATTTATATCGCTAACGTGTTTCGGCCACCAAATGCTTTCGTACGTTTCGGGCTGGTTGGTGGAAAATAAAAACGAATTATTGGTCATTCAGCGGCCATTTGTGTTTTCTATTCGATCTCCGCATAGCGGGCTAAATGAAGTTTTAGCTGAACAAAATCCGAAAACTAAAGCTCAACATTTTTATTGAAAATGCACTTGAAAGAATTACCATGCAACCAGGTTGTCGAAAATCTTCTAGATTATCATCAGAAGATTCGTTCGACTTTGATTCGAAGAATCAAACCTGCCTTCCCCAACACAAACATTTACCGTTATTACTACCTATTACCCACATACAAACCAAACCGATTTTACAATAATATACAGCCGCTAAAAAATTATACTTGGCGTGCTGATTAAAAGTAAGTGATTAGATTAATCAACAAAAAGATTCCTTCGAAATTATAAACGACAAATATTTCTTCAAATCATATAAACGTTGTAATATTACAATTATTATAAACAAATTACAAAATGCCCGAGGAGAAAGGAGAAACTTCGGAAATGGAGACATCAGGAGAAGATATTAGTCCAACTGTGAGTTAAACTAAAACGTATTACAATGCTCTGTGTTCTTGTTATTATTTTCATTATTTAAATCGCATATATCGATCTCATAGTGATCCACTTTCTAAATTTTTATTCGTCTGATTTTTAAAAACATTAAAATACCTATCACAAATTTTGGTTGTGTATAAAAGGCTATTTCATAAACAACCTACTCACTAGTTCGTCAAACGACGAACTAACAAACCAATTTATTTTCAGGTAACGGAAATCAAAATCAAACAAGGGAAGCTGGTGTTGAAGACCAATAATGCCGATAGTAACGATATTATTAGTTAATTTTTGAATTTATCCTTTTTTCTTTAGATATTATCTTGAACTACCTTAAATACATAATTATTTCTATACATCTTATTCTTTTTATTTTATTAGACACAAATGTTTTAATCGTGTTGTCTGTTGTCTCATGTTGAATAGTTAGGTAAGAGTATTGCACGCTTCCACATACTAACTTCAAGTGTCGCTTTCCCCGCCCTTGACGTAAAAAAGACCTAGTAAGTTCTTTGGGTGCTTCGTTTAGGATGCCTAGTCTATTATTTTACGTCACAGGTGGCCAATTTCGCCTATCCATCAAAAAAAGCTACGCAATTTTATTGGTGCTCACTGTTCAGCACTGTTGTAAAAACGAAACTGAACTAACCAATATAAAGCTAGAATATTCAGTTCTGCGTGACGTCAGTATGAGTAGAAATAATTTCATACGTTCTTATTAGTAGTTTTGAATTTTACGTCATATGATGAGCCAATGAATAAACAACTATCGCTTGCTATTTGTTAGGGTGTTTCAATTTATAATATATTATGTTAGGTATTCAAATTTTAAAAAATTTTACCTCAAAGCTTGAGTTAAGAAAAACAAATTTAAGGGGGATGCATTAAGGTTGAAAAATCAACCTTTCATTTTATGTAAAAATAATTTTAAAAACGTGAAACTCCTTTAATAGATGAAAAATCAATTCATTACATGAAATTAAAGCAATGCTGGAATATGTATTTGGGTAATTCTCTGAAAATGTCCATATTTCGATGTCTTTATTTTTCTGAAAAAAAAAGTTGATATTGGGAATTTTTTTGATTGGGATAGTGAGTATATGTGTCCTTGATGTCATTTATGCCATTCGGCTCAAGTCATGTCCCCCTGGGGGGGTAGGGGGACTTTTTGAAATTTTATTACCCAAAACCTAAGAACTTCTTAGGCCGTGGCTGTTGATTCTCGATTTTGTGGCTTATTGTAACTCAGCCATAAGACGTCCTAGGAACTTGAAACAAAAGGGATATCGAAGATTAGTAAGTACATATAATATTCACCTATTCAATATTCTCTTAAACTGACTGTTAGGAGCTCCTTAGTAAATTTTTGGCGAATTCTCTCAGGTCGTGGCTGGTTGGTTTTAATCTTGAGCCGTGGCGAAGTGTCTTTTTATGACCATGGCCTAAGAACTAGTGTCTTTTTTCGAGAGACAGCCATTAACACCTAAATTAATAACATCTTTGTTAGTGTATCCCCATTAAAATTGATTTAGAATGGCAAAAAGACACTAATTCCTAGGCCGTGGTCGTAAAAAAAAACACTTCGCCACGGCCTAAGATGAAAACCAACCAGCCACGGCCTAAGAGAATTCGCCAAAAATTTATTAAGGAGCTTCTAACAGTTAATTTAAGAGAATATTGAATAGGTGAATATTATATGTACTTACTAATCTTCGATATCCCTTTTGTTCCAGGTTCCTAGGACATTTGATGGCTGAGTTAGAATAAGCCACGGCCTAATACCACAAAAACCGGGAATCAACAATTTTTACGAATTTTGCTTTCCGACTGTGATAAATAAATGACATTTCACATTTCGAATGCTGGCAGTGTATTCTCATGATGTCAAGGAAGCATTGTAACCGCAAAGAAAAACGAATTATAAAATCATTGCCGCAGGAGAAGCAAACAAAAAACGCCACGGCCTAGGAGTGTATAAACCATTTACAGGTCTTTGAACCTTCCTGGAGGTCAAGCAGGGAAACTTTGGACATCATTTTGAGCGTTAACATACACACTCAACTATCCTGAGCAACTTTGCTAAGTTTTTCCTCAAAAAAATATTAATTTAATATCATTTATGTGACATTGAAAATTCAAAACGTGACCATTTACATGCCACGGCCTAAGAACTTTTGACCTTTGGGTTGAAAAAAACCCCATTTAGGGGGGGTGGAGGACAATTTCAATCGATGGGAAAGTTAGAGGAGATACTCATATAAATATAGAAAAAAAAAAAATTCAATTGTAGCGTAATTCTTCAAAAAAAACATCGATTACAGAAATATGGACATTTTCAGAGAATTACCCATTTAGTACCTATAATTTGTCAAAAAATAAAAATGAATAAAAAATACATTTGCTCCGAATTTAGTGTCAAACTGACTCTAAAAAGACTCTGAAAGCATGATTGCTACAGAGTCAAGCAAAGTCTAGAGTCAGGTTATTTCGACTAAATCCAAAGTCAAAGAGTCGGAATCTATATTTTTGAAATTTTCTCCAGAACCAAAGATCGTAGTTGGAGTCATTCAGAATCAAAGTGGAGTCTTAGTAAGATTTCAAAATTGGATCTGAAGATGAAATAGAGTAGGAGTCGAGGATCGAAGTTGGAGTCAAGGTTTTGAATGACTTGAGAGTCAAAATGAAGTCAGAATCATTGGAGTTGGAGTCAAAGTTTGAAGGAATCAGAGATGAGGATTATAGTCAGATTTTTGGTGACTCCGGAGTCAAAGTGGAGCTGGAGTCAAGTTTTGAAATAGGATCCGGAATCAAAGTAAAGTTGGAATGTAGTTTTGAAAATTGCTCCGGAGTCACGGATTGAAGCTGAGTCAAGTTTTAAAAGTTTGATCAGGAGTCAAATTTCAGTAATGATCCAGGAGTCAAGGATCGAAGTCGTGGTGTACTTCAAAGTGTAAGAAACACTTCGACAGTGGGAGTCAAATTTTTGGTCAACTCTGAGTACTTGTTCCTTGCATAAGGTATATAACAATATTTCAATATCAACTCTTTAAACTAGTCAAATATAGTGGTTAAGGCATTTTCAAGTTATAAATAGTAGAAAAAATGAAACACTTAATTTGAAAACTTCCCGAGACATCTAGAAAGTAACATGCTAATAATAGGATAAAAAGTCAACTTAGATTTAAAACATAACTTCGGAATCAAATTAATACACAAAAATCCAAGTTGACTGAAACTACGGAGTCAATATTGAAATTTGCTCCAGAGACAAAGAAGAGTCAGTCGAATTTGAACAGTGACTTCATAGTCAATAAATTAAAGTAGAGGTCAATTTTGAAATTTTCTCCAGAATCAAGAGTCTAAACTGGAGACAAATTTTAATAGTAATTCAGGTGTAAAAGGTCGGAATCTGAGTTAAATTTCAGACGTAACATCAGAGTCGAAGTGGAGTTGAAGTTGAATTTTTGGGAGACTCTGGAGCCTTGCTTCTTTCTTAATTTATAAAAAAAAGAGTTGTTAACGTTAGAGCCAAATTTTCCAAAATTCAAGGTTTTGGGGGTTCCAGAGAGATTGAATAAGAAATTGATTACAAATTACAATAAAAACACATAATTTGAAATGAATAGTCAGGTTGCTCGACTTGGGCCAAGTTTTCGGAAATTTTAATTTTTGTGGTTTCTCGAAGAACTGAATTCAAGAACTGAATGTGAATAAGCCACCTAGGAAATATGTAACTCAATATGAACTGTCAGCTTGCTTGATTATTACTAAATTTTTCAAAATAGGGTTTTAAGATTTCTTCAAGAGTTAAATTCAAAAACTGATTTTCGATTTGTATTCAACGAGCTCAAAAATATATAATTCTCTAGATGAATGGTCAGCTTACCTTTCAGAACTCAAATATATTTATATTTAAGATTTTGTGGCTTCACAAGTTACTAAGCTTACAGATACAAAATGATTTCAAATTCGCATTAAAGAACCAAAAAATATGTGCTGGGCTCATTCAAAGGCAAGAAAGTTCTATACCAAATTTTTGTCCAGGTAAAATCGTAATCGGTCTCACTGCGAATGATGGAGTAACCGAGGTATGGAATCTCACTTGAATAAGTTACCTTCAGTTCGTCAAATTTATATCAGTACTAACAGAATTGTCCTTGGAAACTATACATTATCCATCTGGTGAATTTCCGCAGAAGTTTTATCCCTGACGTGGCAATGTTGTTGTGTGTTTCTTCAATATCCTTGTTGGCATAAAAAACCCGGACAAAAGCGTCTTTAAATACCTGTCAACGCATCAACTACGTTCCTTCGGTTTGAAAATGAAATGACGTGTTATATCGAAACAAACAAACCGACAGATTATTGCAACGTTGGAACTAGAGGTACAAACGCGTTTCACCTAAATAATTTATTCGAGTTAGGCCGCAGGACGATTTCTTTAATTTGCGAAATATAGGAACTGCGAGCCTCGTTCGAACGGATATAAAAAAATACGTGAATTTTAAAGTCCGCGAATGGAAAGTATACTTCGGCGTTATATTTGCTATAGGTACGATATGCCGCGGGATACGAGAGAAACATTGACATTTTTCTACTCGCAGCTTAGTATCCGGTAACGTTGCGTTTTAAAAGCGATATTATTCGATTTGAAATATCAAAGATTCGATTTTGATAACGAATAGTTGATTTATCTTTTATCTTTCCCTCGCCGGGTATCTAATTTTTTTTCACTCGCGCGAGGGCTGTCCTCCCTCCCCAAACTCGCCAAATGGAAACGAAATCGCGTTATTGGACTCGAATTCGCGTAGCTTTTATCCCGCGCCTCTATAAAATAAACGTCGCAATGAAATTCAATCGTTGATAACGCCGTGTATGGAAATGTTATTTCCCTGCTGCCAATACAGTTCGCCGTAATGGGAATCACCGGCCGTAAAAACCTTCTCCGGAACAGGTAGATGGGTTAATGGACTCGCTAAATTTCATTCCGAATTCAAAGCGTTTGAGTCCAATGAGAGTAAAAATATTTTATTTGATGATTTTTTTAGTTGAGTTTTTAATATTTCTGTCGATTTCATAATTTTTTAATAAAGAGGAAATCCTTGAATTTGTTGAGACTTCCAATGATGATGATGATGACACAGATAGATGTACAAAAATGCAAAATCTAGTTGAAGGAAGCTGAACCATAGAAATGATATAGTTACATAAATAAAATGTTTGGAAAATTGTATGATATTGCGTTATGGCATACAATGTACCAGGTCACACGATGTCGCGTTGAATCAATCATACATCTTTATGATGCTATCTCACTATGGAGTAGTGCATCAGTCGAAAAAATCAAGAACGAGAACATAAAACTGATATGTTTGAAGAACGTGTTGTTTTATTTATATCGGTTATATGATGTTTGCTTGAACGACCGATTTTTTCTCATAAATTGATAGCTGGCAAAGTGATTGCTTCCGGAGTTAGTGTTTTAAATAAAATATTTTCAAAATATATGCAAGCAATAATATAATTGTTCACCCAAAACTATCTAAGAATTAGTTGAACATTGTTCAACTGCGACTTTGCAATAACGCTATAACTTTAAAGGAAGCTGGACATTAGAAATATGACTACAAGTCTATAAACGGTTCGAAATGCAAAGATTTTCTGATTCCTTCTTCTCAAATCAGATAGGCTACAACAGTTATCGTTTTTATTGAAAACTCAACTAAGAATAAGGATGAGCATAAATTTTACATCAGGCAGAACGGTCGTTCTGCGAGCCAATTTCGAAACGTAACCAAATTGCCATGGAAACGAACGAAAGTGCGCGTACGTACGAGCAAACGGCATACTCTGCTTATATTCTGTGAACAGGATTTACTCTATAGCGTTTATGCAATTTTTACCGAAACTATTGGACGTAATGGATGTATTTATAGCTTATTTTAAAGACCTCGCCAAGAGCTTCAAAATAAGCCATAGATAATTACTGTACGATAAAAACTCGCCGAGTTATTAACATCTGAAATAAGCGATTATGACAAATTTTTGAAGTTAAGTAAACTCATTTCCTCGACAACTAATAGAGATGAAAACGTGAAATTTAGTATGCTTCATCTGCATGATGTAAATGAGTGCGTGTGAGGTTTTCGTCCAAATTGGTCCCCTTTTACTCCTCCTCCTTCCTTAAATGGGCCTTAAAATTTTTTTAAATGGAACGAAAACTATGAAAGGCACTTCTACAGCATGCTTTCAACAAATGTACCAAATTTCAGTTCATTTGGTTCATTACACTCTTCTGTAGCCTTGAGCAAAGTTTCGAAAATTTTAGAATATGTACAAGAGGGGAAAACGAAATAGGGGAACAGCATAAGGCACGAAAGGGGAAATTAAAATAGGGGAAATTCATAGGCGTTGTTTCAATGGATCGGACTTCTCTGATTCAAGTAGGTAAAAAAGGATGAAAACGGTCGTCATTAACGAATATATAAGGAATATATAAGGATTATCATGTACCTAAATATTACATTTTCATTTCATCTATCTTTTAACTTTAAGTTGAATGGGGATCGTATTAGGACCGCAGAGTTGTTATTGTTAGTTCGTTAGTATCACTTGATAATATTTAAACTTACCAATTACTACATTACATAATACATATTGTACCTATATTTCAAATATGTGCGTTCAAATCGATATATATTTGAATTCAATATTAAAATTAAAGCAAATAAAAATAATCAACTGATAATATTTAAAATTACCAATTACTGCATTACGTAATACATATTGTACATATTACAAATACGTGCGTTGAAATGGAGATCTATTTGAATTCACAATTATAATTAAAACAAATGAAAATACCTAATAAAATAAAAAATTTATTCATAAAAATTTTGAACTTTTTATTCATGATATAATTTGTTGCCTATTGAGTAGTAATGTTATGAAATAAAGATTGTTCTATCCTTTAATTTCATGTTCAGTAATTTGGAAAAAAAATGTTAACTCACATAACGAAATCACCCCCTACTGTAAATTCTGAATGTTAAAAAAAATTTTAATGAATTAAGTGTTGAGGTAGTATATCTGCCCCAAAAAATTGTATAGTCACATCAGCAGTGAAACATTTCAACTTGTAGCCAGCATACTTATAACAATCCTCCAGGGGAATGACGACCGTCAAGTTCTAAGTTCAAATGAGGGGAACTTGATCTGTGGGCTCGTATCATATTATTTTGTACCTGAGTTTTTTTTTTTTTTTTTTAATATGTATAACTAAGAATAGTTTTGAACTTGAAGTTTGTGCTTTTTAGAAGGTTTTTTTGCGGATTTATATTTCCACAAGACCAACATAAAGTTGAGCATTTTCATCGATAATGTCTCCAAGCTATATCAACGTGTTGAAAGTGTAACAAAAGTACATTATATAAGTTCCACAATCAGTTTCGCGAAATGGATACAATTACAGTTCGACGTCCTGCGAAACGATTTATACGGTTTTACCTGGTATTTCTTAGGTTTGCCAACGTCGCTAATAAAAAAGCGCCTCGAGAAAGTTAACAAGGAAAATTCTAAAATAGCTTTTTATCGCCAAACAGTCGCGATAAATCTGCGAAGAAAGGTTTTAATAAAATGGTTTACATGAAACCAACGAAAGGGATACGACATCGTGCTCCACGGTTTAAAATAATTTTTCCTTCTTTATGACTCCACTAGAGCGTTGTGTTCGAGAAACAATACGTATTATTTTGTTGTTGGCCTTTTTTTTCCAGCAGAAATCGTCGTCCGAATCTATTAAACAATCAGTTACATAGATGGTCGTCCCTAATGTTACGCGTATTGAGAGGTCATCAGGCGAGGGAATGATAGTTTCAACAAGCGAGCACCAGCTAACAAGTTTCTACAGCTTGCAAATGCTTGTAGAGTTTTAAGCCATGCTTTAACAGTCGTTGCTGAAATATGAAATAAGCAATCTCGCTCGTACGGTTCTAACAATCTAATAATTACGTTTGAATTTCCGTTTTACGTCATTACATCGAAATAAATATAAACGTCCGATCTTCGTATAAACTTGCGGACGGGATATTTAAGTACGTAAAAATTTTTTACGGCGTATAAACGAGAATATATTGTGGAAGAAAGTCGTAAAATTTCGACTTAGTATGGGTTTTTTCTACGGCGCTTTTTTCTCAGCCTCCTCTAGCACGCCTTTATCGAGAACGATGATAGAAATTGAGAGTACCCGGTCTCGGGTGTGTGGCGGGTCGTTGTACCATAGCTTACAGTTCTCATCCCTCTTTTTATGGTGGCGCTTCGGGCAGTAAAACTGTTTATGGCGTTTTTATACAACCGTAAATAAGTGAAAACGATAGATTTTTGATATTGCTATGTGTAAAAAGTTTTATGTAAATTAGACGTGTAGCCTTCAATTATATCAGGCATAAAATTTAAACGAAACTCTCATTCGTAGGCTATTACCGTAGCACGAGTGCACGACTGAATCGCGAAACTCTCGTGTGGTACGTAACGCTCGTCGACACGATATATCGTATATTTTTAATTTACCGCGTTTTTCTACATTTAAATTACACAAGAAAAATACACGCTACACAAGTCCGATAGAAAATCACCGTCGGCCGGTGATTTATACGCGAAACTTTTCTCGGCGGAATTTTAATATTATTGTCGATAGGGTGACATAGGGGGGTTCGTTCTTTATTCGACGCGTTCTTTTGTATTCATCGGCGATGAAAGAATAGGAAAATGACCGAGATTAATGTTTTAAATTTAACGCTTGCGTTCCGCAGACTCTTTCGGACGAATGCGTTTGACTAAGAAAATTCGCCTGAGAGCTCGGCCCGCTGACGTTAAAATATTAATGGACGCGCGGTTTTCTCAGCGACGTGGCTATTTAACATTCGAAAACGAACGTTTCAACCGCGTTTTTGCTGCTTCCTTCGGGCGTATCGCGTACCGTCGCTACTCGTGTATGCTACATGTCTCCGAGGTTAACACTCAATTTAGCGTACGCCAACAAAGAACGGCTACGCTGCGTTTGCCTACGAGAAAAATGATTTCGTTCGCCCTCATATCCAAAACCAGCCCAAATCAGTTCTATTATGAATTTAGATTAGCGTTTAAAAAAATATATGACGCCGTGTAGACTACGGCATTTCCTTACGCTCGACCATTAATGTGAAGGCTCGCTCTTGGACGCGATATTGACAATCATTGTCGTCGAGGCTGAAAAATCCACCATTTTCCTCCAGCTCCTGAAATCGATTCGAGCAACCTTAACCCGCTCAGTTTAGCGGGATGAAACTCAACGTCAAAGATTCTCCCTTCGCTTGCCTTTTCTACCGCAAACATCCGGATATAGAAAATAAGATCGCCAAAACAGGAAACTTTGTACGCCTCTATTTTTCCCAAGACCGATACAAAAGAAATAAAAAAAATTAAAAGAATGTCAATACAAACGCGAAAAAAATAAAAGAGAAACCGATCGAAGGGAAACTATCGAATTCACTTTTACTATCTTTGTTAGGCACAGAAACGAAATAAGATATTGGAAAGCTAATGAAACCGACTTTCTTAAATAAAGGTGATACAACATCAGGAAATGATTTCGGGTTTTCAAAAAGTATAAGCATCCGAAAAATACTTAAAATCGTATTTCTTTGATTGAAAATGAAGTCGAAATATCACTGATCATACATCACGAGCTATGACTTTTAACTCCTTAGACAAGGTCACTATGATGGAAAGATGATGGAAAGAGAAAGAAGCATATTATTCCAGAGGACCAATTTCAAAAATACATTGAAAGAGTTAAGATTAACATTTTTTTCCTATTATAAAAAATTATGCAAAAGTACCTCGAATATTCGAAGTATCAAAAAATTGAGAAATGGGTACTAAAAATATAAATGAGCATATTGTTGAGAGCTCCGAACAGCTCACTTTATTTGGTGTGGTTGAAAGGAAAAGATAAGTTGAATTTATGTTGAGAAAATCATTGTTATACATTAATTCTTATACCTATACCATATTATATATAATTCTATACTTGTATACAAATTTTTATTTTTTTATAAAAATTTCCATTTAAGGGGGAAGGGATGTTATACCCATACCTTACCTACCTATTTAAATCTATATGTATATCATACCTATTTACTACCTATTTTATATTTTATATATATACCTAATTATCTAGTAATACTGCGAAGCTTGCGTTATCAAGATAGATGTAGTTACGTCATGTCCTGTTTTTATTATCTCTGAATCAAAGCTTTCATTGTTCTCAAGATGTAATTACATCATATCCTGTTATTGTTTTTCTATACTTCTTATCTCTTAATACCGTAACATCCTGTTTTTTTTTGAAAGCTTCTTTTTTTTCGGATTAGTATAAAATAGAATGTAATAACATAAGATCTTTTAAAATTAATAAAGAGTTTTTATTATGCTTCGTGTTCATGCTTTTGTAATCGATAACATCATGTATTTTTCACGAACAACGTTTACTGATTATTTCAGAGCACAAGTACAGACTGTTTGCCTTTCCGCAACAACTTTAACTTACACAAATCGAAAGAGTTAATTTTACACAAGACCGAACTAAATGTCGAGGTGTTCTCGCACAGAAACTGGGTACCCAACTGATAAAAAATAAACCTCTTAACGGAGAGCAACGTCACATTCTATGTCTATATCGTAATGTCTTCTCACCTGTGGCCGCTGGTGGTATATATGGTCGTCTGAGGCAGGCGAGGCGGCAGCCTGTGGGGGCAGAGGAGTTGAGCTGACGACGGCCGTTTATAACCTGATGCCTTGCAGGTGCGCACGTGTTTTATTTCGTCGACGCAGCACTTGTGTCGGATGGTGATGTTACCTGACCCTAGATCGGCCCGTGGACACCTGTCGACCGGAGTAAGGTTACACGCCAGCGGAAGTGCTGACAAGCCTAAACCTGTTTGACCGGTATAATATGAAACCGACGGTGGTTACACTCACGATGCTAAACTCGTCGACCGGTGAAACATGACTACCGACCAGGAATGCGGCTAGCATCCAGTTTTTGCCTAGCCATGGCCACGCTGTGATGACGTAATCGACACCGTTAGGTGACCGTGGCTGGCAGTGTGTGCGCTGATCTTATCCCCTAGGATTTTTGGTCATAACAATATGCATATAAACTTAGTTACAATACTTTATGGCAGCCAGACTTTTAAATGCATTAATTACACCCTGGTCTTCAAATTTACTTGATGCATCCAATGTATAAATAACGATTGTTGTTGCATCCACCAACTAAAAACCTAGATTATTGCACCCTATAAACTATGCATTAATATGTATATCTTGAAGACCAAACTGTGTGTTACAAGGCATGAATTTATACGTGTACCTGCTCGTACAAGCTACTTGACGCTTTGAATAACAGGTAGGCTGTAATAGCTTTCGTATTCAAGCATTAAAAACTCAGTTTAGAAAAATGTATCGACAGTTCTTCATGAATATACATTATTTAATTATTTTGTTCAAGAAGACATCCCCATATGGGCTTTTATAGTACAAAGAATGAGCGGTTCATGAAAAATTTTATAAATAGGGTAAATAAAGATAAATTTCTTGTGTGGTATTTTTGGTACCCCCTTAGCTATATAAATTCTGCGAAACCCAGTTCGGCTCACTATTTGATGGAGAAAGGCTACCCGGGTGATATATGGAACACGTGTGTAGTACACATGACTCCTTTCACACCCTTCTGCTCCAGCGACATTTAGCCCCGCATACTCGTACCCATGTACCGGTTCGATATCTCTATCTGCGCCGATAGAGGGGTGTTTGGTTGAGTGACGAGACTAGCCTTATATTGTTGCATTTCACTTATATTGTGAATGTTGACGTGTGATTGCTGTACCAAGCCAAACGAACAAGTGTAGTGAAGTACGCGGTTACAAGCTGTAGAAGCAAATTGGTGAGTTAAATCTATTATGGTTTGCTCACGGGGTACCTCTCCGTATAGTTTATGATTACTTATGTAGTGAATTATTTAATAGTGTAGTTTTTAGGGTTGTGCAACCTGACTGTCTCGCCTGGTGTTGTTGTACGGGCACTATGCAGGGCCTAAGGCTTAGGCGATGATGTGACGTACGGCCTATATATTAGGCGTCGGGATACTGAAGCTGGTCTATGAGTGGGGTCCAGTATTCCCAAACAACACCCAGCACTGGTCGTCATGGAGGGTCAGCTACCCTGCCTAAACGACAGTATGAGGGTGGTATGTTAGTTTGGTACCGCATCATAGGACAGGTGACCGACTGCTCTTACATAGAGAGTCGGTATATAGTTAGCCTGGATTAGTATTAGAAAAGAGAAGGTACTCAGGTGCGCGTAATTTATGTTAGAGGTGGTTTCCACGAGCTGGCTCCCACCCTCTCCTCTCCTCTCCTCGGACAACTCGATTTGCTTTATTAATTAAGATATAAATACCTGTTATTGTGTAAAAATAAAAATTATGCATGTAGTGTAACTCTCTTTTTACGTACGTAAGAACCCTCGACAGGGTTCCCAAGTTTTTGGCCTACCTAAAATTTACAATAGAAAAGATTTACAATGCTTCATACATCTTTATTCAATGATTTCATCCAAGAGTGAATCGTTTTCGAATAGTTTAATAGAAAAATATTTTTCGATATCCTGACGTAAGCTTTCGCTTTTAATTTACCAATTTCCATTTAAATCTAAATAGTAAGTAAATATGCGAAATTAACGGAAGAAGAAACTGTTCATATTGCGTGTTACCTAATTAAATCGACAGATAGGTGGTATAGAGACAACGTTATCGAATGATTTGATACTGTTAGACAAGCATTCAAAGTTCAAAGAATATGTCATTCACGAGTGATTCAAAATTTGCAATCAATCATACATGAGCATTCAATAGTATCGTTCGCGAATGTTTGAAAGGGGATATTCTAATAAATATCGAAACAATCATCTGTTGATTAAAATTTAAGTTAATCTACTTGAAATGCTCCCATGCAGAAAAATACTTCTGTACTACAAAACTACTTATTAGTAGTATTCTCGAGAAATGAGCAAAATAATAGGATATACCACTTCACCATTTATTGTGTTGATGGAATGGTAGTGTTGTGTTGCAATACTATACCTATCTTAAGACTAATAGTAGTGCAGTAGGACAGCAGTGCACTGTAGTATAATGATGCTTTCTCTCTTCTTCTCTCAATCTGAATAGGGAAAGATAATGCATTGTTATATCACTACACCGCTGTAACGCTGCATCACTATACTCCTCACAAGTAGTACTGCCCAACCACACTAGTAGAGCGGTATATCCTATTTATTATTCAGCCCATTTGTCAAAAATATTACTGGTTTGCGGTTTAGTAGTACATGGGGTTTTCCTCATAGATAATTGGTAATAAATCCAATTTCTTACCTATGAATAAGAGTCACCTAATTCATTTTTTTAAATAAAAAATAATAATAATTTGAATTTGAATTTATTGAATAATAATCAATACAATATTAATACAAATATTTGTTACCCCCTCCTATGCGCGAGGCGCGATCGAAGAGGGTATTATTATCATAACAATAATCATATAGTGATAAAAAACAAAAAGAAAAAAAACTAAAGAATAATAATAATAAAAATAAAATAAAAATACAATAAAAATTTAGAAATCATCCCTATCCTATATTCAGTAGTCGTCCCTAATGCACCAATTCTTACTAGCACATTTACTGCTAAAAAGAAATATTAAAATTACTAAAAAACGCTCACGAAGATTATTTTGCCGCTATTCAAAAAAAAAAGAATCTAATCAACTAGTCCATCCCCCGGTTTACCAATTAGGAAAATTTCCGTCCAAACGCCTCCGTCGAATTCAAGATTTATTCAGGTCACAAAGTATTTGTATAGCGCACGCGGCGAAATAAATGGATTAAATTACGTAATTTGGAGACTTTACACTATCAGGTAATAGAGTACGTGAAAAACAGTAAGACCGGCATCGTGTCGTCGGAAAAATAATAGCTACAGGGAGATGAGGCGGCCTGCAGGGCAAACACGAAATGAGCAAAAACAAAGAACCGTTCACGGGAAACAACAATATATAGACGAGAAAAAACAACATCCGCCAAATTCGATTTTAAAGCAAGTCGCTGCTCAGAATGTGATATGAGAAGCGGAAACATGACACCGAGGGATTAGTCCACGACGAGTTTGCTTCTTCGTGTACGAACACGATGTGTGTTTTATAAGTACTTCATACAGTACGAGTATACATTTAATGTCAAACAAGGTGTCTTAGGTTATATTGAGAAGAATATATAGATAACTAAATGAGGTTTCGTTGTCATATTGATTTCCTCTGTGTTGGTCGCGACTCGCGATAAACTCAAAAATCTATTTCCACGCCAAGTCCGTATCGAAAACGGAGATTGCCGTCCTACGTATAATCGCGTTTCAAAAATTAATCAAAATGCGGACAGAATTATACTCGAAAAATAGGGTACAACTTTCTCATTGACATGACGTTGATGAATTATACTCAATTTTTCCTTCGATTTATAGAATTCAATCTAAAAGTTTAACTCGCAACGTCGATCTGCCGCGACCGGGTACCGCCGCGCTGGCCGTCGTGTAACCGATGTTACTGTTGCCCGGATTAAATACATTAATAATAGTCAGGCCTGGTTTTAACTTTGCGTGTTTAACGGGCTAAAACACTTTTTTCTCGCGTACTCGCCTCTCGCTCTTTCTTCTTATTATAAAATGCGACCGATCAGTTTGAGTGTAGCTGAAGACTAGAGTTTGGACATTTTTTCGACGAAATTCGCTATAAGTTGGTAATTAAAAGGGGTTCGGAAGTTTTAATTTAATAATCCGTGTTTTTAAAACAGAACCAGAAGATTTACTTTTATGTTATTGGACTTGACGCTTGGACTCATGCGTGAAGGCAGATTTGTTATTCAACATATATTAGGCATTTCAGTGTTGTTGAGCGATATCTTTGTTGCGAAACTATTATCCAATGAAAATTTGTGAATAATACAGAACCAGCGTTACGTTGTTAGGAACTTGTTTTTTTTTTGGCTGAGTTTTTAACAAAACGATAGCTATTACAGCCTACCTGATTTGGGAAGGGAAGGTCGGGGGAGGGTGGGGTCTTCAAATCTTTGCGTTTCAGACCATTTGTAATCATCTGGCAAATGTCCAACTTTTTGGTATATATATATATATATATATATATATATAGATTTATCTATGGATAAAGTGGCATCATTTTTCGTCGTCTACAGGTAAAGTGGCATCTTTTTTTTGATGCCACTTTACCATCACATTGCTCATCGATTCAGCTATATGTCATGACGTCACTGGTGTGGTTATTTGGGTGATGCCACTTTACCACTAATATTCTATTTTTCATACAAAAAAATTTTTTCGGTCTACGGTTGTAGTAGCCTCATTTTTTTGATGTTTTCAGGTAAAGTGGCATCATTTTAAAAATTTGTTTCTAAGAAAACCTATGAAATTATACGTTCCGTTCGCCATTGTGGTGTCGTTAACGTGACATTAGATGCACTTCTGAGGAATGTGCAAAGTGATGCCACTTTGACCATAGATCACTATATATATTTTTTTTTTCCCCACGCGTAGCGCCGGCGAGTATTCATAAAATTCGCTCAAAATTTGGTGAGAAACTCTTCTTGAAAATGCGCAAAAATAGCTTTTTTGTTTTTTCGATAAATTTCAAAATGGCGGATCACTCAAATTTTGAGGGGGGCTGGAGAAGGGGCAAATAGCTCAAATTTTTCGTTTTTGATTTCATATGAAAGAGTGAGTCACGGATACTAACATATCCAAATTTCAGCTTCTTGAGTGCATATTGAGAGGAGTTAGATCAAAAAACGGCTTTTTGAGGAAGTTTTGAGTCATGAAATTTCTTGAATCTTCCATATCTCCCCACCAAATCAAGTTAAAGAGGTCAAATTTTGTGTGTGAGGTTAGTTGGTGACCACAATATGACCTCTTGAATTTGGATCAAAATGGATTCAAAATGGCGGATTATCAAAATTTTGAGTAGAGCTTGAGGAGCCTCAAGTTGGTAAAAATGTAATTAATATGAATTCATATGGTTATTGGGGATAAGTTGTATACTATATCCCGAATTCACTTCCATACATGATGTTGGAGGGGGAAGGCGGGGTTACCAACCTAAAATAGTGGTGGGGGTACAGGAGGGTCGAAAATTTTTTATTGCTGTGTCATATGATAAAATGAGCCCAAGTGACAAACGTATTTTGATTTTAGCTTCCTCAGTGATTTTGGAGGGGAGTTAGAGCAAAAAACGGCTTTTGGAGGGGAAATTGCTGCAGGAAATTTCATGAATCTTCCATATCTCATCACCAAATCGGCCTAGAATGGTCAAACTTTGTGTGTAGGATTAGTTTGTGACCAGAATATAACCACTTAAATTTGAGTCAAAATGGATCCAAAATGGCGGATTTACAAAATTTGAAGATAATTTGAGGACCCTCAAATGGTTATAATTTGAGAAATATGTGCTCGCATGATTATTTCATGGCAAGAAATACTACATTTGTGCCAAATTGAATTTCTTAAGTGTTTTTGGAAAGGATAGGGTAGGGGTTTTCAGACTTGGTATTGGGTGTGGCCTGTAGCTATGAACGGTTAAACAAGGTTATTACTAAATCAAAACAAGCCCCAGTTAAAAACTCAGCTCCAGTAATGCGGCATGGCTGCTTACGTTTTTTTTTTTTTTTTTTCGGAAATGTAAATAAGCTTGTAAGAATAATGTTGCATAAATGTTACATGAATGTTATACAAACAATGTTATTATGTTAAGGCAATACGTACGTTGCGGTAATATTGTGTCAACGTGTTGAGTCAACTTTGTGCCAACATGTTGCTGAGTTACTGCTATATCAATATGTTGAGTGAATGTTGTGTCAAAATGTTGGTTCAACCTTCAATAATATGTCAACATGTTGGATCAATGTTGTATCAACATGCTGAGTCAATTTTGTGTCAGGGTGGGAAGGAGGACTGCACTAACAAAATGCATTACTGCACTAAATGATACATTAACGATTGTACTCATCTCTAGAGGCAGGGCTGGTGGTATTGAGCTGGGTCTATATGCACTATGCAACTTTTATGTTAATATAATGTCGGATTTATTGTGTCGACAACATGACATTACTGTTAACAAAACAGCGTTTTGTATCTGATTATTCTATGTTTACCAAGTATTATCATAGTAGATAAGGAAAAGGTATTGCATTTCATAAATCGATATTATAATGTGGAACAGCTTATGTAAAAGCTATAAAATTAATAATTTGACGATGTTTTCCACATAAAAAGCAATAGAAAAGGTTGTATTTTCATAACGTGCATGACATCTAAACAAACGATCTATCCTCTCTACTTCATTTAAGAATCTGTAATTTTCGATATAACCCATTGAGCGCATAAATATTTAAAGCTTGTAAATAGGCAATCAATATTAAGTAAGCAGCGAAAGGTTCGATGAAACGAAAAGGTATTACTTCATTTTCAACCGATGGAACATTCATCAGTTTTAAGCTAATATGTAATACTAGAGTATTATGATACAGAGGGTAATGAGTTTGCCTTCTTAGAGATGGTTAGTATTTGGTGTGCAAATAATTCATGAAAACTTATCAAAGCTGGTGAAAAGGCGGCCGACGCGATGGTGATAGGGAGGACGTTGTCATTAGTATATTTCGGACCTTTATGCTGAAATCTCGATTCCTTCTTTGTTTCCTCGTTAATGAGGAAAACCATTTCGCGCCATTGATATGGATTGTATATGGAGAGTTTGCTCGTAGTAAATTGTCCTCTGATAAAAAGTACTCGAACAACGAGTGGAACGCTATGTCACGCGGGCAACTTGAATAGAATGATATAGTTAATGAAATTGTATCTAGCATACTTCTTTGTTATCGAGGGCATTTGGACTGGCGCCTGCCCAGGGCTTAAGTTGAATAAGGTACTTGGCATTTATAAATCCAATTATTTTACCTTGTTATCGAATGAAACAAGCGAATAAAATAAAAAATGTGAAGCGGTCAATGATCTTGTACTGGGTGAGTTTCCTTTCAATTTTGCATTTCTGTGTTGAGTTTTAATGAGAGCAGACAGCTTTCACTGGACAAGTGATTAAAATGACATATTACTCTTGTATCGCTTCTTTAAGTTCAACCGAAGAAATATTGAAATGAAAATGTGCGAGGTTGTCATCGAGGCTGTTTTCATGATAAAGCGAAGGAGCTGCCGACACAAACCTAATATTTCATCACTTCGCCTACGTCGTTCGACGTAAATTTGCCGTCTTTAATTAAGCTCTCGAAAACTAATTCTTCTAAGTATTCGCTGCAGTATCCTTCACTCTGACTCATTACTATTCCAGCGGATTGTTAATATTTGAAGTTTATAGTTGGTAAATCGACGAATAGATCGGACCACCGACGACGCAGTTCCCACAGAACGGAGCTGAGTAGAGGTATACCTCCGAGGGCACGGCAAACCGGCCTTTCGCGGTTAGTCGACGTGTTTTTAGCGAACAATATTAACGGTTTAATTTTCCGAAAGAGTCGACTCGGTAAATTTAAACGTCTTCGCTGGTACAACGGCGCGCCGTCGAGTAATTAGTTTTCGCCTCAGTCGAAAGCTCCGTTTGAAATTAATTTGAGGCCGCATTTTCGTTTATTTCGGCGAATGATATATTTTCGATGCTGCAAACGCGGCGCCCGCCGACATCTAAGCGTTCATATTTAATAAGATATCCTATAATTAGAACGACTACGCCGGTGGAAGATGATATTACCTTATTGTCGTCTTAATGATATTCTCTCCGCACCCATATCGCGTACATTCGATTGTACCTAGAACGTACGGGCGTACACTACATTACATAGAAAAGCCAATTAAGTAAATTTATTTATTCTATAATTAAGCTATTTTACAATAAGCTCTTTTCTCACTTTTCTTTCTTCCTAGTTTTCCCTCATTCCACTATTCCCCTTTCGCTATATTGTTTTGTTCTTTTTAATGAATCAATTTTCCTAACTGTCGAGTGCTTTTCCGTCTTTCGTTCGTTCATTTATTGTCTAGCGTGGCTTTTCAACGTACTAGGTATACCGTGCGCGCCTCTATAGACGAATGAAAATTCAAATTTCGATTTTTTTCACCCCCATTGAATTAATTTATTCGCGACATGGTTTTCCACTCTTTTCATTGTTTAAAAAAGGTGTTCGAAATAATTGCGTCATTTAAATTTCAATGGCGCGAAATTTACATCGTTTACATACAATTTGATGAATTGTTAAAAATTAATTTATTTGATTTCCTTTGAATGGTTCAAACCGAAAAAAAAAACTAAGCGGTTACGATACGCTATCGAAAAAAGGAAAGTTGGAAAAACCTTCATTATATTCATTAAATGTTTCGCCTTTAATTAAAAATTCTCTGAATATAATTACAGTTATCGCGGTAATTTTAGGATCGTTGACTCGTTTTTCGGAAGAAAACGATAAATTAAGGATGAAAGTTCTCTTTTTCTGCCAAATAATGAAAACTCATAAGAGGCTGCGTTGCATCACTCGTACAGAGTTTTTAAAAGGTGCACGTTCAGGCTTGCATACAATGATATACGTATAAATGCTGAAAACGTCTACTAATGCCCCTTAAAACCACCTAAGAGGCTGAATTTAGAAGTAGTGCTTCTTGCTTTCAAAAATCATATATATACTTATGTATGAAAATATACACCTTAAATTTGAACTATCTGAGTCCCTTAAATATTTCTCCATGTAATTGTGAAGGGTCATATAACATCCTAAATAAGAAATTTTAGGATTTTGGATACAACTAGTGAAGGGATTTGCGGATAGAGATTTGAATACTTCAGTATAATTTAAGCTCTATCATAGTATGTTACCCTAAATGAAAACTTTCTCATTTTCTCTTCCAACAGCATTTATGCAGTTGAATATACAATGTATTTTAATTATTGATTTCAGTAGATAATCATAAGTTCAGACTTTTGGAGACTTTCTAAATAGCATTGACTCAAATTCAAGAGGTCTTAATTATTCTAATTCTTAAATAATTCCATTTAAGTCAAGTAAGCTATAATTGCTATTGTTTCATTGAAAACTATGTTTAAAAAATACACGGCGATATTTATGAAAATTAGAGTGTAATATTAGAAATAAGTACACTTCATTGATTCTCAACTTCCCATCTGTTCTATAGGGTAGCGTCGTATGATTTTTGTTTCATTGTTGCGCATAGAGTGCGTGTTTTTTTTTTTCATCTTATGATTATTCGCTTCAGTTTAAAAACATGAAATACATGCAGCGATAAAGCAATGATGAGAATTTACTCAAAAAAAGGAACGAAAGAGGTGTGAAATCAGTAAAAAGCCCATAAACTATAATATACTATGTCTAACTGATTGTAGCACCTCCACAGTTTGCAGCTCTATTAAAAACAACTTTTTTTAAAAAACTGAAGAGTACATTAGAGAAATTTCGTAAGGAATCAGTTTAATATTTCAATAGCAAATTATTTATACATTCAAAGTCGAGACGTTTATTTTGAATTTCAAATAAAAGTACTTTCTGATTTGATGGGGTAGTAAGATCAGTCAGACACAGTGTATAGAATGTTGAAGCAAAATTGCTCATAAAATGTTGTATAATATAGATGATAACTTGTTGATATTCTATTACTGATAACAAGTTAATGCAAAATTGTTGATACGACATTGCTGACACTATGTTGATGCAACATTATTGACATCACATTGATACAACATTATAGACCTGATGCTGATGCAATGCTGTTGACACAGTGTTGATGCAAAATTATTGACCTGATGCTGATACAATGCTGTTGACACAGTGTTGATGCAACATTGTTGACATTATATTGATATAACATTATTGACCTGATGCTGATGCAATGCTGTTGACACAGTGTTGATACAACATTGTTGACCTGATGCTGATGCAATACTATTAACGCAGTGTTGATACAACATTGTCGACACCATGATGATACAACATTGTTGATATGACATAAATTCAACATTGTTGATATGATGTAAATTTAACATTGCAATAAAATACTGTGCGTCCAAGTGATTCGGGTACAATCAACGCAAAAATCTCAGTTTGTTGCTAACATAATAAGAGTTAAATACAATTTTAAAATTATAAATCATTTCTAAAATTACTCATTTGAAAAAAACAATTTTTAGTAATGCAACATCGTTGATTAAGTGTTCGGCTAATATTGTTATTGTGGTATGAAACAATAACCAATAGGTATCACTAAAAATTTAGAATTGTGATTCCCCAACAACACTATTTCCGGCACAGTTCTAGAACTTAGGGAGCCGAATAGCTGGATGTTGGCAACTAAACAGAAGTCCAGTGAATCCTACCAACTAAGAACCAACCAGTTTTCTCCAGCTTGTTTTGGCTGGAACGATTCCACATCTATACATGGAAGAAAACGCCTTGAAAATGTATTCACATAGAACCACCATCAATGGTGATACGAGTTGACGCGACGAAAACAAGAAATACGCTTAAGCGAGCAGCGAAGCGACGACGACGAGCGCTAATTTCCGCCAGAATCTTATGTTTTGTTGCATTCGTGCATTAGCGCGAAGTGTGTGTAATTTATTCGACGCGAGAAGCAATTTTTTGGCGTGTTGTTGTCATCGACGACACAGCGTGTTGCTAGAAATGCGAGCTTTATCGTCAAGTTTTGCATAATCTCGGGGCGAGCGTGCGGGCAAATTAGGAAATAATTTTGATGCGTTGTTGATTATGGTATACGTGAATATAACATTCACCTCAAGGCAGATGTGATTCCGGCGGCGGAGTTCGGTTTGATGTGTATACGCTGCGACGTTACAGAAATTACGTACTACGCTGGTACACTAAAACGTGGGCGAAGCGTTTGAAAATTGAATTTGCGCGCGCTAAAACGTCAACGTATCGTTAAACGTACGCGACAAAAAAGCACCGACAAGAGACACGCGTGTGTTGCGGATATACTTTATAAATACCGCGAACTCGGCAAGAACGTTTGCATGAAAAAAACGCGGTATCGGAACGCGCAACGTGGAGCTCGCTGGTTAAATAACAACGTTCGTTTATTTTCACGCCAAACTTGAAAACGCCGTCGGCGTGATCCTAATTTCAACCTTTCGTTTATTTGTATTGTCTCATTTGAATACACGCTCGCCGAGTAATTGCTTCATTTACCTTTGAAAAGGAACGCCGCCTCGTCGACGATTTAAAAGAGCTATAGACCGGAGTTTTTACGGCGGCATGCGCCGCCTCGTATACCATAAACCGTGTAAAACGAATAGCGATATGCTGACGAAATAGCTCTATATTTTTAATGATCGCGTTATTTTGCGCTAAACGCGCCTATAGCGTTACTTGTACAATACAATGAACGTATACCATCGCCTTTGTGTTTCAATATAATACGTATGTCATATGTACTTTCGTACACCATGTTGCAATATATCTTTAACGCGGTACACCTACATCAGTTAAGCCGAATGAATTTTTCCTTCCGAGGATCGTTTTCTCTCGTCGTAACTTTCCCGCTAAATTAGCCTGGTTTTACGATTACTCGAAGAAATAAATTATCGGTGGAAAACGTTTCGTTAATTTTTTATACCGAATATTGTTCGTTTACTCTAAAGCCTCTCCTAGCTTTTCACATCTTCATTCATCTGCTGGCGATACAAGGAGAATTTTGGCGCATTCTTATTTATAATTTGGAGAAGAAAAACGTTCTGGTCGGTACCGCATAAGGTACGCAGGTACCGCCGACGAATTGCTTAATCGTCCAATTTTATGTAACACGTTTTCCTTTTCAACGAGAATGAATTTGTAATTTAGATTCCAGTCCAGGATGAGTGGTAATTTGCGGAAATGCGAGATGAAGATGTGTTTTGCGTAGAACGTTCAGTCGTTCGGCCGTAGTTTATCACGTTGTACAAACGGAAGAGGCTACCGTGGTTTTATATTGTATGCTGTATTGATCAGCATAATCCAGATGTTCGTTGATCAGATTACAGTGTAAGTTTTCTTAACACTGGTGCCAGGAAGAGTGGTTCCACAGTGGTATCTCTAGAGAATGCATACAGAAATATGATTGAAATTTCAATTGCAGTTGATTTCATCCTTACACATTGAAATTGATATTATCGAACATCAAGAAAATTATGATTCAGTACTCAGTAGGTAGGCTAGGTACTACTTATACTTGAAGAATTAATATTGGAAAAGAAGAAAAGAAATGAGCAATTTATTTCATTAGAATTTTTCAAAATAGAGGAGTTGATCAATCGAATGGCATATCGTCGCAAATCAGTAACTATGAAACGGTGAAAAAAGATCTACTTGAGGGATGTCTAAAAAATTCAAGATCAGGCTGCTGGATCTATGGACAGATCATAACAAAAGCATACAACTAAAAGCTCCTAAACTAGCAAAACTATGCAGAAGCAAAAATGCAAGTACCTATGCTAAGAATGCTAGTTCCACATAACAAAGTTGAAAGTACTGCGCATAAATGAACAACATTCAATGGGCAATAGCTCAACACCAAACATGGCAAAAACGGCAGCTCAGACGAAAGAGACACGAAACCACCTTCAAAATCTGCGACCACCATGGTTTACGACCATGGTTCACCGCCTTAGCAACTAAATCACCTTACTTGGCCCTCAGTATCTTACCCCTCTAACTAACCTTTATTTTTTTCTCATTTCTGGATGAAATGCACTCGATAAATTTTTTGTTTGGTTGCTTCTTCCTCCCTAACATACGCTGCGGATTCCTCACGGAGTCAGTATAGTTGGTTTACTTCCAATAAGAGTGACGACACAGATTTTCGTTCTCTTTCTCATACGAACCCACAAATGCAAACATGAAACTAAGGCAAAAAATTCACGAACTGAACAAGAAAAAGGAGAAAATGTTTCTTCAAGCTCTAACATACATCGTGAGGTGAACAAACATCTCCATGTAGTGAGAGTAGTAACAATTCCTTATTTACAGAAGAGAAAAGGGTACATCACATATTTTGGTAGAGGACAGAGATAAGTATTTATCTGGAGATACGGAGGGAAGGAGTTCAAATTGGGATCCTTCAGCGAAAGAGTCGGTACCTGGTGGTAAAACGATGAACTACTGAAAACGGGGATTTCAATAATTTGATAAAGTATCATTATTGGCAATGAATTAATAATTGTGGTATTGAATTGAATTATTTTGAATAGAATTAATTGTTTTTTGTTCAATGGTAAAGATAAATTGAATTCCAGTGTTATTGTTGCGAAATAAAGATTATTTTTCACGCACTTACCAATGATTAGCGATACAATTATCGTGAGTATCATAAATACCATGCGAAAGAATCTCATTTATAAACCAAAATGATAGATAAGTATCAAATTGGCCAAACCCAACTCATTCATTCCATTTATTCGATTTATTTTCAAATAATTTAAACATTTCACTGTGTGAGTCTGCAACTGGCGGCAAAAATTCCCCGTTTTCAGAACTGATAAGACCATTAAATGTAAACACGACACTAGCGCGCCACTGCTCTGAAGAGTCCCAATATCGATCTTTTTCCTGCACTATCCGATGTTGAGTTAAAGTTGTATCAGTTGTTCTTCCAAGAGGAGTTCTTGAAAGTTATTAACCAACTTAGCTATCATTCTGAAACATTGCTCGCGAGGAAGGTTTTCGACTCCTATTTGGTGGTTGTGGTAAAAAGCATACCAGCGTATAATACACTTCCCGCATGTGTTACAGTAATACGCCTATGAGTTATCGGTTGTATTTCACAGAAATAAGATACATCAAAATATTCATATTTTTTCAATTATTTTTGCAAATTAGCCACAATTTTTTTTATACTGAAACATTCAAGAGGGGAAACTAACTACTTTTCTTATCCTTACTCCTAATCGAAGAAATAAGGTAAAAATATTGCCCCTCCTAAACTTTCAAGGCTTTAATATAATTGAAAAATTTACCATGAAAATGAGTAAGAAACAAAAATTTCATTTTCAAAATATTATTTTTTTTCATAAATTTTCGATCCTACATCAAATGCAACCCATAGCACCAACGCTTTTGATCAACTGCAGTAAATAATTTTCATTTCAAATTTTGCGGAAAAAATATAAGATGCAAACTGAGGCACTTAGGCATATTATTATGAATTATGTGCGAGATGTATTACATACTGGCATGTCTTTCACCACAATCTCTACACAACAGTCGATAACGTTCCCATCAGTCATTTTTTCGAATTGTGAAATAAATTTTTGTGAGAGCTTAATGATAATATAATCCCATTACATTTACATTAAGTATCTGAAACACTACGAATCCTCTCAACCAGATTCACTTCCACGTATTCCCAACTAAATACGCGAAAACACATCGCGCCTAATAAAACAGACTTAAGGAAATATCTATACGAGCCGTGCTCGGATTACCTATTCGACATATTCGATCGACTCTTCTCCATTATTGTATAATTCGCCGACAAATAAATCCCATACAGATGATATTTTCGCTCCATCTAATCATCATCCTGCAAATACTAACGCGTCGAGCTTAAACGAATTAATCTCTGGATGGGAAAATCTCACTTCAGGAATCGAAAAATAATTTACCGCTAGCTCGTTATCGTCGCCGTACAAGTCAAGCAAAACCGCTTCGCTCCGATGAAGAAAAAAAGCATTTTTCTGTACGGCGAAAAGGAAAAAAAATAAAGACTGATGATGGAGTAGCGCGCAGAATGAAGAATGACCATTAATTTAGCCGGCAAGGAAAAATGACAAAAAGAAAATATTTCCTCCCACTACGCTCCGTCCGACGTTATACTCACATTATACGTACGTATACCTATACTGTGACGTCGAGGAGAAAAAAACATCATCGAGAACCGAACAAGCATAGCCGCGTTTTAGAAATAAAACACTTGAAATCTCATTTCTACCGGCCAAAAGCGAACGTTTTTTTTTGGCCAGGTAAGCCTGAAAGATGACAAAAACAGCATCGAAATTATTCGACGAAGAAAAAGAAACCACTGCTTTCTATCGTGTATAAATTCCTCCGCGAGTTTTCCAAACATACTCGTAAATGAATCGATATCCACGAAAACAACGCATACCTGTGTGATCTTCGCCCCATAACCTGTCAGAAGCTCTATTAAATCCGCGATCTTTTTACGCATCTTTCCCTTTCAGCCTTTTCACGTGGTGATTTTTACATCTTATTATACTTGTTTACCAGCCAAAAGGGTGTATGTATGCACATAAATACGGAACCGCATTCGCGCTCAATTTCATACCTTTCCTACTCTCTTTTCTGATATGACACGAAGAATTCGCAACGTAGATGGCCTGAACTGCTGAACAAAAACCTTATCTAATCCTCTCCGCAGCGCCTACTTTTTCCACCGTGTTTGCTTACTACACTGTAACGCCGAGCCAAAAATTCTCGTTTACTACATTCGAACGCGTCGCGATCGAAAAAACTGTTTGATAAAGGAAATTAAAACTCGGGCGACAGTACAAACATACCGCGCGAGCGCTGCCATTCGCAGCAGTCAGTACGCGGTACGTTCTTATATTCAATCGTGAATTCGTCCCTAGTGCTGATGTCGAAGAAATTTCGACGCATTACGTTATTAATTTCGTTTCCGTTGCTCGACGATGCGGTGCACTTATTCGTGCGATCGTATATTTTCACTCGGTGTTTATACTAGATGTCGAAATATAACAGGGAGCGCGATTTCTCGGGAATGGAGAATATTCAGGGTGGTTCTCCGTTCTCATATTAAGAATTGGAATTCGCTCGTATACTCGGTTTTGATTCTGAAATTGTATTGAAACCTGGAAAATGATGGTGGACGAGGAAAACGAACGTATGAACTAATTCTAGTGTGTGGAACAAATGGTATCCCTATACTCAACGCAGAAATGATAATTTCCTGTTTCTACTGATATTTAATGGAATTTTTAAATTAAAATTCAGCTTAGTACGAAAGAAATTCCAAAACTTCTAGCTCAATAGTATAGAGATAAATATTCGTAGTGAAAAACTTCGTTTCAAAATTGGTATCACATGCTTGTTCAACTTCGTTATGAAAAATTTTTATAACATTACTACTCAATACGTATTAATACAACATATTCGGTCAATATTGAAACAACACTGCTACATCAACGCGTAAATAATATAGATAAAAAATATAAATGCAAAATTACTAGTTCAATATGGAAGCAAACATATTGGTCAACATGAATGTATAATATTGTTGGTCAATACGTATTTATACTCGATGAAAAAAAAATCGAATTTTTCTTGGTTCCCTTCCTGCATCAGGTTGACTCAATTCTATAACTAGAAGATACTAGAGTATCTTAAAAGCGGACTTTACTAATTATACTGTTTCAAAGAATGTTACTAGAATAATTTATTTTTTTCACCAGAATAAAAATTTTTTATTAAATTCAAAAGTTCTACCAACTCCACTTATCCTAAATTTTATCAAGTATCATACAAAACATTACCTCACGTAATTTATCTTCTTATAACCCAAAACTTGGAATGTTGTGGGAGGACACCTCATTTTACGTTCAAAAAGCTCTAAAAAACAATAATATTTCAGACAATTTCTTCAAAAAAACGTGACCTCACGTCAAATTATACTTCCTCACGTTCGACATGTTTTCGAGGATGGCCAACTCTTCTTCTTATCCTCTTTCTTCGGTTCGGAGCTGACTATACTCATTTTTAAAATTCATATTTTAAATTGTAAATTAAAATTACATGACGTCACGTTACCTCATGTCCAATCGACTTCAAAAATCAATCAATTCTAGAGACCTACTCAGCCTACCACTCTTCAAAATTTCGAGTCGATCTGTCAAGTTTTACTCTAGTTACAGCGAGAGAACGAACGTTTGCAAAAAAAGGTGACTTCATGTTAAATCATTCCTCCTCAAGTTGAAAAACTAATAATCGCTGAAAGTATGCGGACTCTACCTATCCTCCCAATTTGGTGTCAATCGCTTTCGAATCAAGCTCCTTCACGTCATGTCACGTCACGTCAAATCATATGCACTCACGTTCAAGAAACACATAATTCTAAGACTACTACGTCTACTCTTTCACATGGATCTAATGTTACGCCAAAAGAGGAACTTTTTTCCGGTTGTGGTCGGTGCGTTCGGATGTGGTCGTTTCAACTTCGTGTTTTTTCTGTCCGAATTCTGAATCTATGATAACGTTGTGTTGTTGCTGTTGATATGTTTTTTCGATTTTTTTTTTTTTTTTTTTGTAAGTTACCAAAACGATATGTCACAATCATGGGTGAATTTATATGTTACCATTGCAGTAAAAAATCAAAAAAAATTTGATCTTCAACGTCATATGACGGTTCACGGCTTCGGCCGTCAAAACTGAATTTCAAAAAATATCTCATCATGCCACTATTGTAATTTTTGCGCTCATTACGTTGCTATGTTGTGGAGAACTGAAGTTACCTTTTTTTTTTACTTTTGTTATATTACAAAATAATTTAGGATTTAAATTTGTGTTATTATGTTATAGAAATCTGAAGTTACTTTTCTTTTACTTTTGTTACATTACAAAACAATTTAGAATTTAAAATTGTGTTACCAAGACATAGAAAACTGAAGTTACTTTTTTTTAACTTTCGTTACATTACAAAATTTAATTTAGGATATAGGATTGTGTTATTATGACATAGAGAATGGAAGTTACATTTTTTTACTTTTGTATTGTTACATTACAAAATAAGTAAGGATTAAAACGACGCTTAGTACATTTATTTTACACATAGAAAACACATACCACGAAAAAAAAAGTAAAAAAACAACAAGCTGAAACGACTACATCCGAACGCACCCGACTACAACCGGAAAAAAGTTCTTCTTTTGGCATAACATTAGACCCATGTTACTCTTTCAGCCATCCGCACCACATTTTGATAAATTTTTGATACAAAAGGAAAAACCGTGACCTCACGTTTTTTCTGATAAATTAGATATCTGATCATTTCTAACGCTCAACCATTCCTTCCTGCTATCATGCGGGAACCAAAAAACCTCAAATCATGCTTCCTCACGCTACGTCATGCCTGATCACCCACAAAAACTAATTAGCACTAAAGCATCACTATCCTTACCTTCCATCAACTTTGAACTCAATCCATCAAGTATTATTCAAGTTATCGTGGGAGAATGGAAAAACCTTAACTAATGCCTCCTCACACAAAACTCACGTCCGATCACCTCATAAAACTAATAATCTCTCAAACTATTCTACCCCCAACTTCTTTTATCTTTCAATCATTCTGTTCAATTTTTCCCGACTTATCATGAGAACACAAAAAAGCTCAACTCACGCCTCCTCACGCAAACTCACGTCCGATCATGTCCAAAAACTAATCAGCTTCAGAGAACCACTACCACCATCCTTCTTCCAACTTTCAACTCGATCCGTCAACTTTTACTCAAGTTATCGCGCGAGAACCAGAAAATCTTCAAACATGCCTCCTCACGCCAAGTCACATGCGATCACGTCCAAAAACTAATCAGCTCGAGAACTCAACTACCCCAACCCTTCCTCCGAATTTGGTTTCGATTCGATCACTTCTACTCGAGTTATCGCGCGAGAACGCGAAGGAAAAAAATAAAGAAAGAAAGAAAGAAAGAAGCAAACAAACTAAGAAACTGAGTGAACGCAATAGCGGATTTGCTTGAAAAGTAAAGTTCGCTAAAAAGATAGGTTGCATCAATGTTGACCAACAATGTTGCATTAGTGTTGATCAACAATGTTGCATCAGTCTTGACCAACAATCTTACATTATAGTTGATCCACAGTGTTGCATCAATCTTGACCAACAATGTAGCATCAGAGTTGTTCAATACTGATGCAAAATTGCTGGTTATGACTGATTCAACATTGTTGGACAACACTGATGTAACATTGTGGGTCAACAATGATGCAACATTACTCTTATCAACATTGATACAACATTGTGAGTCCACAATGACGCATATCATTATTCCACATTAATATAAAATTACTGACTAACAATGACCCAACATTATAAGTCCACATTGACGCATATTATGATTCGATATTAATGAACATTTTTAGTCAACACTGATACAACATTATTGATCAATGTTGATACGTCACTTTTTGGTCAATGTTGATGCAACATTTTTAGTCAATGTCGACGCAACACTAATTACAGGTCAATGTTGACGGAGCATTATCAGTCAATATTATTACAATCTCTATGTAACTGATTAACACTGATATATGGTGTTAATTTAAAAGGAACAATGTCCACGCATAAGTTATGTATTCAAGAAATACACGTATCAATACACGAGACATAAACGCAAATACTACGTTATAAACAAATGTTACCTTTACCATCTACTTCCGTGAATACTTTCGTTTTCTCTACATCCCGAAGTTCGAAAACTTCTGCAACATCGTTACCACCCTCAAAATATATATCAACTCAATTACCAGCAAACTTATTCATCTCTTGAAATGCTCGGGCGGCGGGCTCACGAGTTAAAACACGTGCTGCTCGTTATTAACAATTATAAACGCCGAAGAGTCGAGGACACGACAACTTGCAACAATAAGTAAGTTTTCCGTTTTATAACAAATCCACTTGCATAATTTAGGTAAACGCAGGTGTTGAAAGAAAAGCGCCGACGACACGCAACAATTAGAATTAATTTTCAGCGATAAATCGCGCCCGCGAACTTATAGTTAAACTGAAAAGTGAAACTTTTACCGAACTACAATAACTGAGGGGTGTTTTGGTCGCAAGGCGAAAAACGAGAATACCGAAAGTTGAAAGCTAATAATGTTATATCATTAGCCGATGAAAAAGTGGGTTAACGTAATACGCCGCGTTGACGACGAAAATAGATAGAAAGGGGATACAGAGGGAGGTAAGAGGGTGACGGAAAGATCCGCTCGTCCAAAAATAATGACTTTTTTTTAATCACCAACATTTAAAACATGGCTTCGTGTTAAACTACATTTTGTTCTTTTTCAACATTTCAGCGAAATTATTGTTGACACCAATTATACCATGGCTGTACGAATAGCGTATTGTGTTGTCGGCGCCCTTTTTCAAAGCCTTTCTTGTAAATTATTTTTTCGCAAGCCTACGCGGACGCGGTAGCGCGGCGGTTTTCTGTGTCCTTTTAAATTAGAGCAACAATTGTCGCTGGTATACGAGTTTATTACTTTGTTTTTCCGCGAATGCGGGATTTCCTATATTAGCGCGACACCGGCCGAGATTTTTCTTTCATTTCAAAAATACCGTCATTTTCAAGCCTTCAAGCTTCCAGCTCGCTTTAATTTTGCGCGCATATCGAAAATATGCGAGAAAAATTCGCGATGATTTTTCGTCATAATGCGTGCCAAGCGGCAGCCGGTTCGGGATAAACTATTATGGCACGTTTACAATGTAGAAATGGCCGGAATGTTCCGTTTCAACTTAACGGAGGCGCAGATCTAATGTGATTTTATATACCGGGGGCCTCGTCGTAAATTCAGTAAAACGTTTACAAGATTAAAGCACCGTCTAATAGCCAGTTATAAATCTTCGCCGGCTACATTATTAAAAATACGATCCCGCTGTGATATTTCGAAAAATTACTGCCCTGAAACAGCAGTTCTAGCATCTGCTTTCTCGTCGCTACGTATTCGCTTCTCGCCTCCTATATCCAGTTCAACTAATTTAATTGCCGCCGCTCGTACGAAAAGGGGTGTCGAAAAAAAAACACTAGCCCAGAGCCGGACGGTGGCGAAGTTTTCTTCGAGTTTTTGGTTTAAACGCGAATTACGAGTTGGCCATTTCGCCATTAATGTTCCCTACGTTTAATGTCAGAGAGCACGAATGGTGAAAAATGGATGATAGCGGCTAGACTGGTGATCGTTGGTCTGGAAAAGAATGTGAGACGATGGAATGGAATTCACTCTGCGCGAAGTTCGTACATTTTCATTAAATGCATATGATTTAGAAAATCTAAAAACCTTCAACATTAGTCTTCATATAAATGAAAAAGAGATGGAAAAATTTACCGCCAATTTTTAAGTGATTTACGTATACAAAAAATAACTGCCGTGAAAAAAAAGCTCTAATAACTTTTTTGAAGCCATTTTTTCATTAATATCTAGAAACTAATTGTACAAGCAAAATGGGCACATCGTCTGAAGCAGATTACAACATTTCGCTTAGTCATCAAAATAATTCGGACATTTTGACATCTAATATCATGGCTGCGATTGGTGGTACATTTTGACGTAAAAATACATTAAACCTATCAAAACGTGGATAATCCTCATCAGAAAGCATCACTGGATAAAAAAATAAAAGTAAACCCTTGTGGTGAACATCATCTGTGATAAATCGATTCCAAACGAACGATATTTAGCGAGATTGATTTTTCTGGTTGGTTAACAATCCTATTTTATAAACATAGACGTCACAAACTCTGAAATGTGACTAAAGCGCCGGTTATAATGGCACTGACTGGGTCAGTGAAATTTTCACGGAATAGCTAGAACTACCCAAAAAATCCCCCTTACCTCGAAGTGATAACAGAGTAACATGAACAAACAAATGTTTAACACTGTAGAAATTCACTGAAAAGTTAAAATATTTCAACTTTTCACTGAAACCCAGTGAATCTTTCATTGCCTGATTCACTGGCTATTATAAATGGTTCCATAAAAAAACACAGGTTCAACTTTTTCTGTGAAAAATTCAGTGCCATTATAACCGACGCTTAAGACATTGTATGTAACAAGTTCTATTTGGGTTATAATTATATGACCCTTGCTCGCGAACAAGTTGAATCTTGTATGTTTTCAAACATTGTGGTAAACATCTGCTCGCAGTGGCGTATTTAAGGGGGAGGAGATATCAATTTTACGCCATCAACTCGTACATTACCGCATCAGATGAAAGCATGACGTATGTAACACGACACCTTGATTTTCAACTTTAGATGATTTGTTTTTTAGATTTTTTTACTTGCTTAGTTATCATTTTTTTAATTTCTTAATTCGCAATTTAATTTCATTTTCATAAAAAAATGGTGACTAAAATGTTGAACCTACCTAACAGATTTTTATGTTTGAAAATTTTGTTGGACCCCCCCCCCCCCTTGACCATCAGTCTGGATACGCCACTGTCTGTTCGCATTTAATTATTTGTAATTCTATGTTGTTCTTTTTATTTTTGTATAAATTTTTAACATGAATAACTTTTAAAAATTATTGAAAAAAGCTTCGATATGTGCAAAGGCGATCGTGAAGCATTATGATTCTCAGTCTCAATTTATCCTTTCCTGATGGAAGCGATGATCAAAGTTATGATGGTAAGTTTGATTTCTTCTTGTAAATCTAATATAGATGTACCTACTATATCTAAAAAAAGTCCTCTCACCTCGCTTCCGCCTGTACATGTTCGTTTAGATAACTGTGCTAACTTCGCACTCTAATGTAAAATTCAGAAAAAGTGTCACTTCCAGCAGTGTAACATCAAATCTTGTTTTAAATGTCAGAAATGTCAAGTTTTCTTATCTATTAAAGAAAATAATAGTTTCTTAAAATTTCACATGTCCAAGTAACATTAAATGAATTTTTAATAAAAATATGCTTTTATTTAATTTTACATATTTTTAGTATTTAGGTGTGCAAAGGGTCATATATAATACCTAACATACTTCATATCGATCTGTTTATAAATATTAAAAATGTTGAGGTTTCAGATTCATATTTTTCTGGATTTTATGCAACAAATAAAAAAAAAAAAAAAAAAAAAATGCAAATATTTTAGAAATTATAATTTAGGCACTTTGATATTTTTCAATCTGATGAGAGGTGTAATTGACTCTCGAGGTCTTTTCGAGAGATAAATATAATTATCTACGGGAAAAGTGCGCGAAAATGAAAGAAAATAATATTTTTTTTGTTGGTGTATTTTACCTATATTTCGATACTTTGCTTCTTTTTTTGCCCAACTTGGCCCCTAATTAAAGTTCGAAGGTATTAATAACATGTATGGAATCCTGAAAATACGACTAACACTTTTGGTCCTCTTCATACCACTTTTTTTCCTATAGGTAAGGAGCTGGAAGGCGTTCAGATGATTTTTCATGAAAAGGGGGAAACTTTAGCCCCCCGGTGGCAAGTGTTCCCCTCATCCGAGAAGGCTGAAATTTTTTTTGCGTAATGTAGACGCATAAAGAAAAAAGTGTAGGGGTGAGAACTCCGAAAAAATCATAAAAAATTTCCCTTCTATAAGGTTGGACATTATGTACTTAACTTTAACGAGTCTGAGCCACGTGTTAATATTAACCTATCGACTTGAAATTCTGGGAATTATAATTTTACAGTAAAATGAAACTTTTTAGGGGGTGCCGCACTTCAAATTCGATTTTTTTTTCATTGTCACACTAATAATTATATTGATTTTTGATATAGAGTAAGATCTGTGTCAACTTCGAGAAGATTAACCACCCATACAAGATAGAATTTTTTTGATAACTTGTTTTAGATTTGTATATTGTTATAATTGAGAAGTAGCAAACACTGATTGATTGGTTATTAAATTATTATACTGGGAGTTGCGGATTGCGAAGATGGAAAGTGATTCTTTTAATCTGGTAGTTTTCATAGAATACACCTACGGGGCACGATTGTCATTTGAATTCTTCGATATTTTGGAGGGAGCTCTGCCAAATTATTTTGAGATTGGAAAATAAATATGAATAAATTATTTTTAGATTGGAAAATAAATATAAATTTAATTTCAAATTAGACTTATTGTATCTCCTCCACCCTTTATGGCCACGGTCTTCAACTTTATGAAGATATGGACACGAGAATCATTTGAAAAAATTGATTTTTTAGAAGCTTTCAAATTAATTTAGATTAACATAGTTTTCAAAACTTTTCAACTATGTACCTAAGACTCACATAGCAGTTTTTGTGTGCAAAATGGTAAGGAATTACAAGAAAAACAGAATTTTACTAAGCTATTTTTCTCATTGAATCAACCCTTGACGAGTTATGGCAAAAAATTTGTTACCTTTAAAAATAAAAATAAAAAATAATAATCGAAAAATACACGCGGAAAAAAAATGGAAAAAGGTACATCCCACTTGTAATTTTAACGGTGATTTTTCATTGTTCGGTAAAATATTCCAAACAATATTCCTTCGAATTTTCACGGTACGGTGGCATTACACCCAATACCCTATCGTGTCTATCGTGCCGAGTAAAATTAAAAAAAAAAAAATCACTCGGCACGAAACGAAAACTTTATTAAGTTTTGGTCGCGATTACACGCAGCGGCGGCACGCCGCACCGCACGCGAACTCGTAACATCAAGGCGGTTCGCGATGCCCCCGTAATTGCCAACGAAAGAAATAAAATAACGTCTTAATCAATTTTATCGTTTCGTTTAACGTTTCACCAAACGCGAACGAAACTTTTCATCCGTATTACAAATTTAATTAAAAAAATTCAAATTTATTCAGACGGCGAAAAAATATCGACAACGGACGTCGTCGTCGAGGCCGCATCGAATAAACTGGTTAAACGTTCCAACATTACTAATGCGTTCGGATAAACGATGCTGAGTCGTACAGTCGAGGCTTTAAATTTCAAGGCAGAAATGAGGAAATCAAAGGAAGTTGCGGAACAGCTTTACGTGCGCTGAATTATTACCTCGATTGTGGACGGGTACGTTGTTAAATTCGGGTGACGCGGCTTCGCGCCGTGAAATTTTCCATAAAGACGACTAATGAACCAAATCAATCATTTATACCATAGGAATTCGATTTTTACCTTAATTTTTTTCCAACATGATACACGAAAATTAACGAGTAAGGTTACAAGCGAAAAAGTCGTTTCAATCGTTTCTACACAGAGTACAGAGACACGATGTCCTCGTCGTTCAAATCATCCCACACGATTCAAAAGGATCACCAGAGTAGGGGGAAATGGAAAATTTATGGTGCTCGAAAACCCGATTTCCCGATCGAATGGCTACATCCTTGAAAATCTCGCCTCATTCGTCTAAGACGGGTAAAAAAGAAATCTCTTCGATATATTTTTCATTTCCATACTGCGCGACGGTCCGTCTAATACGCTTTTCCTCGTTGCATTTCCAAATTCGCGCGTAATTTCATTCCGACGTCCATCTCCACAGATTCGAGTTGCTTTCGAAACGCGATCCGCTGATTTCGAATTACACGCTATAAAAAATTTTCACACGTATTTTGCAAACCGCCGAAACGATACGATGGCACGCAAACCCTTTCAACACTGGTAGAGAAAACGCCGAAGCCGCTTTATACCAACACTTTTAAGATAAACGTCTAAAATTACGTAACAACGAGTGCTAAAGTGCTTTGCATCTGCCGAAACCCGGCTAAATTTTATTATTGCCGAGACCCTTCCTGTACGCGATATTAAATTGAAACAGAAGGCTGAAATATCTGCTTCTCCGTAAGTTCGCTGTATCAGAATACGCTACCATAGCGATATCGCATTTCCGGTTTTATATACGTACGTATTAGTATACTACCACGTATGTATATACAGAGTCGTATCCTGCTTACTCGCAGGCAATATGTATACGACTCTCTTCATCGAAATACGTTGCACTTAGGAAGCAAACGCCATCTGATATTGCGTTTTACGGTCGTATTGGGAAATGAATATTTCCATCATTTTTACTTCCCGCCGCCAGTTAGTTGCGTCTGCCTTTCGTCCGGAATCCTTTTTTCTCAACATTATCGTCGCCATATCCAAGTAAAAAGCCTGTCCAATCGAATAAACCCGAATACTTGAACGATTTCTGCGCAAACATTATTAACTGTTGATAGGATGACAGCATCACGACGTTGAGTTTGTTGCTATGAATATTTTGGGCTTTTTTGCTGTGAAACTTAAATGGACGAACGCTCTAGTCACTTAAATATAGCCAAATAAATGAAAACCGGAAAAGAACAGAATGAAAAATTTCATCATCTTTATTAGCTGCTGAATTATGCATACCTACTTCTTTTCAAATCTCTCAATCCCTGATGTGCTTCACCCAATTGGACGAAATTGAAAAGCTACAATATACTGATTATATTGTTTTTGCGAAGTTGTGGTTCCAACGTCAAGGAGGCAGGGATGTGGTTCTCACCTTTTCAGCAATACCTGAGTGTTAACTTATTTCGATGCTATAGATAAAGTGGCTCGGGAATGAATTAACTCTTTGTGATCACAATTATCTCACTATGGACTCATTGGAGAGCTGTAGGTCAGTACACTTTTAATTACATAAAATCGTTTATGGTATACAAGTAAACACTATATCAACTCACACGAAAAATAAAAACAAAACCTAGAAAAAATAAATGCGTGCTTACAGCGGAACGGGCCATCTGGTCTCTAGATGTGCCATCATCTAGGAAATCTACTTTTTAAGAAAACAAAAAGAAGGTACAAAAGAAAAAATGTAGAAAAAAACTGCCTTTTCCACCAGCCAAAACATGGCACGCAGGAACTAGAGTCACCACTTTTAAGCCGGATGAACTTCAGTCAGTAGACGTCGATGTTGTCGTTCAGTAGCCAATCTGTAATTACCTCTACAAGAACAAAGCCAAATGCCACACTCATAGTTGCCCATGGCCAGAAGGACCTCAAGAGCTTCTCTTCGGGCCCGACACGAAGCCTTCGAACTTAATAGTCAAACTTAATGATTCCTCAAGCAATTTTACTTTAAGTATATCGCGCTATTTACTGTTCTAAGAAACGTAGTCACAACAAATTATATGTACGGACAAGGGACGCACACAAAAACCAAGAGGGAGAAAAGAAAACAATTCCTCACTACTAAGACACGCGCGGTGGCCGATAAAGGAGTTGCGTAGCCGCTCGTTTCCTGCGCCCTTTCTCCTTTCTTCTTTCTCTGACTTCCACCCTCACGACTCTATGATGTAACCTGTTTCGTCCTCTCTCTACTCTTCACTATTTCGGCTTTCGCACGTGCTACCGCCTAGCAAGTCGCTTTTGGTTTGCGACCTTTCAGTTCGTCCCACGTATACCTGAATAAACGTTCGTCGAAACGGACTCGCCTCGTATTTATTGTGCATCGAACTCACCACAGAGTTATCTAAACGAAACAAAGCATCGCAGTATGACTTTACGTGTTAGCAAGATTCAAGGAAGAAATTAGTAGAATTATAAATCATTGCCAAGTTAGACCAAATTTCTGTTGTTTCGAAAAGTGAAGGAAGGAAAGTCAAAATGTTAAATCACCTCAAAAATGCATCAAAAAAATTTTAGCTCCCTAACTCCATTTTTGGATTTTCCACAATAATGAGGTTCAAAAAAGTTGTGGAAAAATTAAAATTTGTTTGCGCTCGAAAGTCATAGTTTATATTTTGTAATCTAAACACTAAAAACAAATTAATCATTAATATCTTTCAGATTTAAGTGGTTTAAACGCCTTTTTAATTTCTTAGGAAAAGCACACTGGAGGATAATTTATTAGTCATGCGAACAGGTCGCACTTAATCGAGTCTCCTTCAGACTCAAGAGGCAAAATATAAATGATAGATTTTTGGTTCATAATTATAAATTACCAAGATTCAAATTTTTTTATGGTAAAACATCTGCACAATATTATTCTCCAACGAGAATGTAAGGATATGCAAAAACTAATGAAGCAAAAACTGAGCATATTTACTGCCTTGCGTCGTAAATAGTTTTAATTAAATTCGTACAGCTTCAGAGGCGTACCGAGGACATTCTTCAGGGGGGGGGGGGGGGGAGAAAATCAAAAATTGCCAACTGATACCATGAAATTTTACCAACTGTTGACTTTTTTTTTTTTTTTACTCCAAGAAAATAAGATGTTAAATAAGATGTCACAGTCTTGTTAGTCTTCAAAAAATTTAAAAATAACTGTAATAATACTATACGTGCGCAAAGCGCGAAAAATTTTCAGGTAATTTCCTTGTTTTATTATGTTGTGAAGTTATATACATCTAACCGGAAAAAAATTTTCATTTTTTAATGTTTTAATTTCAGCAAATTGGCAATTTTTCATTCATAATACGAAATTAGTATTGAAAAATATATATTATCTTGGCAAATTTTAACGATAGGTGTAGTCCTGATTCCTGAATGATATTTCTTATGATGCTCGTACTACGCTAAACGAAAATTCCTTCGATTTTACATAAATAATTATTAAGTTAACAATTGTGTTTTAGTTGTAGGATGACAATCGAAATGTCATTCTTCATATTATTCTATCAACTTTGCTAAATGAGAAAATCATCCATCTCGTATGATGGGTAAAAATGAATACAACGCATTAAAGGTTAAAATGTTTTACGTAAATTCGTAATAAAAATAACATAATTTTTTCATATTTTATACAAGATGACAAGTTAATAACATTTTCTTTCACACTTGGTTAATATTGGTAAATCTCAGTATTTTAAGCTATTTTGTCATTTTTTGTATCCTCCTCCAAATTTTTTTAAATTTATAAAAAATACAACGCGCGAAGCGCGAAAGACATTTTTTCAACTTTTATATAAGTTGGCAAGTTGGTAAGTTGGTAAATTCCAAAAGTTGACATTTTCAAAAACTGCAATATTTAATTTAAGAAAATTCATCTGTCCTTTTTTGAATAGAGTTTACTAGCGCAAGTGGTCAAGTTTATCAACTTTACGCTAAAACTTCAAATTTACCAACTTTCCAAAAGCCAAGGGGGAAGCTCCCCCTCCCCCCTTTCGGTACGTCCCTGTACAGCTTACGTGGACAATGAATCCGATTTATCACCCATTATAAGATTTAGGCGCCGTAAATTTAAAGCAAAATACTATTAAAATTGTTCTTATAAGTACAGTCATTTGGAGACCATTTGATGATTCGAGTTGCAGTCAAAATGCACCAACAATTGCGTATAACTCTTGATTTGAAAAAGATTTAAAAATGCCACAAAAATTCAGTTTAATAGACCAGTGCTTATGAGCTGTAACATCCTATTTCACCCCCTCAGACGGGTTTGAGGTTTAATACTTGCAAGGTTGAAATATTTATCACCTTGCTTGTAACCCTGAATACGAATGAAAAAACTCAGCCCCTGTGATGTATTATGGCTGCTTATGTTTTTGGTTTCTCATCGTTTTCCTTTTTGCATCAATCTTTCGAAACATACCTATAACACACATGGTGAAGTTTTTAGTCGTAACGCTTGACATGCGAGTTTTTTTAATCTTCTTTATGCTTTTTTTTGCCAACTTGTCTGAATGTGTTGTAAAGTGTTGAAATAAGAGCACGCTAAAAGAATGGCGAACGAGAAAAAGCTCTACTTTTAAATTAACTTTCACGGCCCACTTTACTATATCATTTTCGCGTCGAGTTGGTGTAAATTTGCGGCAAAATGTTATCATTCATTTCGCATGAAAGCTCCGCAGGCGGTGTAATTTCGATATTAAAAATGTACATAGAGGAAAATTTAAAGAATAACTAGTAATAAGGCGACCCTGATAATTACGGAAAAAAAGCGAAATAATAAATGAATTTTCCATCAGTGTTGCATACATGTTGTTACAACAATTTTGCACAAATTTTACATTAACAAATTATTATTCAATATTGAATAAATGAAGCATTTACAGTCTTCTCAGGAGATTTAGATGTAGGGAACATCAGCTTGGCAAACCAGAGATACGTCGGCTAGCTCGAGCATTATTTTTTAGTTCTACGTGCCGAAACTATTCTTTATATGCAATTCTCCAGGGCTTCTTTTATGTCACAGAACCAGTGGTTGCGGGAGCGCATTTTGTAACCTGAAAAATCTCAGCTCCAGTGGCAGGAGTTTATTTCTATGGTACTAAAGCATACACCTGTTGCTAGGTCATTTATCATTCTGTCAACATCTTTCTTCAACTTCTTTTCATAATTTAGCCACTGGTATATGTTGCAACCCATTGATACAGAATTAATACAGAAGTTTTAAATGAAAGCTTTGGGAAGTGTGAACTATGATGCGTCGAATTCGATGAGTACCACATCTAAAATTCTAGAATCTGGTAGACAGGAGATCAGATTTATAATCCTTATCATAGCAATTCAGAGGTGATATATGAGTGAGCGCTCCAACAGAGGACTCTTATTGGCACCACTCAACTCATAACTACGCAGCAGTTATAGCAACAGCTGATGTACCCATGGCACCTCAGATACACAAGTGATGATGAGTTGTGGAGAACAGTGTGTTATATGAGTGAAGTGCATGTAACTTGCAGTACACAGTTAACGTGAGCTTGAATACTTCCATCAACAACGTGTTGTTAAAGCAATTTTGATAAAAAACAAAAAAAGTAAGTAGCCATGCCGCATTACTGGAGCTGAGTTTTTAACTGGAGCTTGTTTTGATTTACTAATAACCTTGCTTAACCGTTCATGACTACAGGTCACACTCAATACCAAGTCTGAAAACCCCTACCCTATCCTTTCCAAAAACATTTAAGAAGTTGAATTTGGCACAAATGTAGTATATGTTGCCATGAAATAATCATGTTAACACATATTTCTCAAATTATAACTATTTGAGGGTCCTCAAATTATCTTCAAATCTTGATAATCCGCCATTTTGGATCCATTTTGACTCAAATTTAAGAGGTTATATTCTGGTCACAAACTAATCCTACACACAAAGTTTGACCATTCTAGGCCGATTTGGTGATGAGATATGGAAGATTCATGAAATTTCCTGCAGCAATTTCCCCTCCAAAAGCCGTTTTTTGCTCTAACTCCCCTCCAAAATCACTGAGGAAGCTAAAATCAAAATACGTTTGTCACTTGGGCTCATTTTATCATATGACACAGCAATAAAAAATTTTCGACCCTCCTGTACCCCCACCACTATTTTAGGTTGATAACCCCGCCTTCCCCCTCCAACATCATGTATGGAAGTGAATTCGGGATATAGTATACAACTTATCCCCAATGAATTCATATTAATTACATTTTTACCAACTTGAGGCTCCTCAAGCTCTACTCAAAATTTTGATAATCCGCCATTTTGATCCATTTTGATCCAAATTCAAGAGGTCATATTGTGGTCACCAACTAACCTCACACACAAAATTTGACCTCTTTAACTTGATTTGGTGGGGAGATATGGAAGATTCAAGAAATTTCATGACTCAAAACTTCCTCAAAAAGCCGTTTTTTGATCTAACTCCTCTCAATATGCACTTAGAAGCTGAAATTTGGATATGTTAGTATCCGTGACTCACTCTTTCATATGAATCAAAAACAAAAATTTGAGCTATTTGCCCTTCTCCAGCCCCCTCAAAATTTGAGTGATCCGCCATTTTGAAATTTATCGAAAAAACAAAAAAACTTTTTTGCGTATTTTCAAGAAGAGTTCCTCACCGAATTTTGAGCGAATTTTATCCACACCCGCCTGCGCAAGGCGAGTGACACAAAAAACGAAATTTCCTCAAAAACAGGTTTTTGCTTTAACTCTCCTCAAAATGCACTTAGGAAGCTGAAATTTAGGTATGTCGGTGTCCGTGACTCACTCTTTCATATGAGATCAAAAACAAAAAATTTGAGCTATTTGCCTCTTCTCCAGCCCCCCTCAAAATTTGAGTGATCCGCCACTTTGAAATTGTTCGAAAAAACAAAAAAAGCACTTCTGCGCATTTTCAAGAAGAGTTCCTCACCAAATTTTGAGCGAATTTTATGAATACTCGCCGGCGCTACGCGTGGGAAAAAAAAAATATATATACACCAAAAAGTTGGACATTTGCCAGATGATTACAAATGGTCTCAAACGCAAAGATTTGAAGACCCCAACCTCCTTCGACCTTCCCTTCCCAAATCAGGTAGGCTATAATAGCTGTCGTTTTTTAGTTAAAAACTCAGCTAAAAATCATGATTGCAATACTACATATCCATAAAAATGTTGTATCTACAAAACATTGTTGAAATAATCTTACATGAATGTGGCATCAAGAAACTGTTGTTCAAACAATGTTATATCAATGTTTCATCAACAACTTGTTGAAATGATGTTGATTAAGAATTCATAAATGTAACAATATTACATAAATGCAGTATCAACAAATCATGATTTCAACAATAATGAAAAAATTTTGCATCAAAACAATGAATTGTTAAAGTAATGTTTATTAACAAATCACAACACGAACAATGAACATTATCTACAAAAATGTTGCAGCGTTCAAACAATATTACATGAACTTTGTACCAACAAATGTTGTTGAAACAATGTTATATGAATGTTTCATCAACAGTGTGTTGAAATGATGTTGATTAAGAAATCATAAATGTAACAATATTGCATAAATGTTGCATCAAGAACTAACTGTTGAAGTAATGATGATCAACATATCATAATGTAACATCGTTTATCAAAAACATCCCATCTGTAAATGATTGTTGAAACAGACCTTTATGAATACTGCATCAACAACTTATCATTGGAACATAACTGAATTAATGTTTCATCAACAACTTACTGAAATTATGTTGATCAGCAAATCATAATTTTCACAATATTGCAAGGATGTTATATCAGCAATTGATTGTTGAAGCAATATTGATCAACAAATTGCTATTATTTTCAATAATATCACACAAATGCTGATAATAAAAAATATTGTTGAAACAATACAATACGAATGTTCCCCCAATAAATATTTGTTAGTCTTGTTATAGTTTTGTATAAATTTTCAGTTGATAAATATTTCTGCAGCATAGTAACAACAATGTTGTACAAATATCTATCAACTTATCTCTACTTTAGCTACATCAAATGAGTGCTGATGAATGACTACACATTTCACTAACGTTAAATATAATTAGTAGACATTCGAAGTCGCTCATCTAGCAAAACTGAGTAACCTTGAAAACGATGACTCCATTTTCAAAAATAACGTCTCCAACGAATGCTGAAAAAAATAGTGAAAAAATATTCTCGACGAATTTTCAAATCCTCGTCGCTTTTCTACCAAAAACGCCATTCATTCGGCTTTACCGGCGGCTTTTTTGACATCGACGACGCGCAATTTGAACGTCGTCGATACATTACTAAAATACATGTCAACAAAGAGAGAAAAAAGGAAAGGAACGCGCAACCATTCTTTCAAACACCGTTGGCGGTATAAGCACGTTTGCGAGTGGTGGTATTTTTTGACACATTGAATCATTTGAACAGCTCATAAAATGCGCCGACAAAAAGTGTTCTTTTCAACTAAAGCAAGGCGAAAAGCATAGGTAGCAAAGAAGGCCTCACAGTGAGAGAGAGGGGGTCCGTAGGAAACATATTTTCGCGATACAAAAAGTATACGTCAACGGAATAACAACGGCTCGAAAATATACTCATACGAATACGCGAATGATAAATCATGACCGGGCGGCCGGTTTTGAACAGCGAAAACGCAGTTTTAACGGTACAAGGGTAGGCTAACATAATCGGCGTGTTAGGTCATTTAAAATAATCTACCGTCTTGAACTAGTATGGGGCCTAAAAGTGTAATGGAGTCTCGTTAATGTAATCGCGGCGACTTAGTATGGGCGCGAAAATTACACGTTACGGTAACGTCGATCATTATCGGTCATCGAAGTAGCGTGTCGAGCAGGTACAGCCGGCTATCGATGGTACATAATAGAATTTCGAGTCGAGTTATTTCTCCGGTAGTATAATTTGGAAAATAAGGCGTTCTAAATGGGCATTCGAGACGCCGTATATGAGGTAATTTACATTTTTTACGTATTCGGTAAACGAGGCGAATTGCGTCGTTTTAAAAAATACCGAAAATCGTTTGGAATACCGTTGCGAATTACATTACGTAGCTATAACCGCGAAGGAAGTACTTACAAGAGGTAGAAATAGACGAGATTTAAATTCGAAGCTTTTAAAGGCGTGAAATTAGTTTTATAAATTACGTATCTTAAGTATATGTTTTGCGTGTGTTAACGTAAGTATTACCTTATTTTGGGAAAACTTTAGTTCACTATTTACGAGCGTAGGTTATTATTTTCAAGTTTTCGTCCGTATACACGTTAAATTTTGCGTAATAGTTTTGAAATTTCGATTCGCTTTGCCAACGCAACCGTTCATTACGCATTTCATGCCGTTCATTCCGCACAAGAGCATCGCGTTAAATCGTACGCGTGGCTGTGTAAAAATCAAAAACCTAATCCCGGTACTGGTAGCTAAACGAGCTCCGAGTAATTGGCAAAAATTACGGACGCGTTAAATTAACACCACAGTGTAACCGCAATGGCCGCTTTCGACGGGCCAACGAATTTTAATTCCACACCCAAAGAATGTCTACGCTGCTGTACTGCTAATGCGAAAAAAAAAGCATACTAGAGTTTGTTTTAAATTACAACGCCGGCTCGTTCGACAAATGTGCCAACGTGTACGAGGTAAAATGTCGAGAAAAATAAAAACCGCAACGAATCGAAATGAAAAAGGCAACGATACATCGCATCGGCGTAAAGACGAGTCTATAATGTCTTTGCAAAAGAAACCGTACCAATAACGTATACGATTTTCTTTTAAAACTCGCTCTAAATCATTCGCTTCCGCCCGACGATTCGATCTTCGCTCTGTTAAACGAGGCGGCATTTGGAAATGATACGAAACTGTGTAAAGAAAAATATAGGCACACTTTTTCTTACCCTTCATCCTACTCAATGGTAAGACATTATTAAGAATGTATCAAATAAGTGAAACCATAGGTGTACATTAAAGTGAGCCGTATTTCGGTTCTATTTCGAAGATGAAGGGGCTAAGGGCAGAGTATTTGCTATATGTCCCTTCCAAAAGGTGAAAAAAATTTCAGTTCTCAAAATTCATTCGAAACATCTAAAAAAATAGGGTCGAATTATTTTGAAACTTGAAAATAAAAATTTTTGGCATAATTTGAAAAAATTAAAGACTCCAGTTGTTTGAAGATTAAAATGGTTTTGGCCTTTTTCAATTTAGCTCACAATTTTGTATATTTTCAAAAATTAATAATAAATCGTTAATTTTTTCGGCAACATGGATATTAAAAGCTTGATATGAGGTCTTTAGGACTCATAAAATGAAATAAGATTGATTTTAGCTCGCAGGGGTTCCCTAAATTTAAATTCTGTTTCGAAGTGGACTTGTATAAAATATTATACCACGAAATATTTCATTTTATGAGAAGACCTGCGAGTAAAAAATCAAACATATTTTGCCTCGCTAGTCTGAAGATCTAAAATTAAGTCTATCAAAAAATTCAAGGTCAAGATTAGGGTGGAACGAATTCAGTAGTTTTTTTTTTTTTAAGTTGATGATAACTGAAAGAAAGGTTGCCAAATTACGCCATCATGCTAATAAAATATCAGGCCTCAGGTCCATGTTAACTTGTGCCAACAAAGTTGAAAAATTCATCATTTTCGCAGAAATCTCACAAAAAATTATTTATGAACAAATTGAAAATTTTTTACACACAGGCGTCACATTTTGTCTCTTATAGTTCTAAAAAATTGAATATCACTTTTTTTTTACATTTAGCGATTCTGAAAATTTGTTTGATTATTTGTAAAATGCTAAATTTCAAGTATTTAAAAATACGTTAAATAAACAGATCATTATTCTTGATTCGAATTTCAAAGGATGCAAGAAACACAGTGTGCTAAATTTTCACTTTTTATGAATTCTCAAAGTATTGCTTAATCTGAGTAGAAATTGTGAAAATACCCAATTTAACCCATCGAATCACTAAACATGATGCTATGAGAACTTTCGAAAGGCAAAAATTCGAAACATCGTGTCTTTTGGACCCCTTACAACCAAATTTAAGACAAAATCTATTTATCAACAATTTTTTGAGATACGAGAAATATGCTGAATCGGATCTCTATTCGAGGATACAACTATGCAAACATACATTTTCCTGCTACATATAAGTACCAAGAACCCGGACATCATGAAATGGGACGATGTTACAGGAAGAAAAGTAAAATTATACTTCATTGGTAACTTATAAGAAAACAAGAGTAAACATTCATCCACTGTATATACTTAGTATAATAAGATTGCAATTTCACTTCTTATGGTCACTTCATCTTGCTTCAATGCCATTTTACAATTTTTCAACAAAATTGTTATACTTATCCCTCAAAAAGGAAAAAAAATTGTGATTAAATTTTATGTGAAATATTGGGAAGAAAATGTGACTTTTGTATGCAAAAAAAATTTAATTCGTCCAAAAAATAGTTTAAAAAATTTTTCAACATCAGCCCAATATGACAGAGGTTAACCTTGACCCAGAGATCTGACATTTTGGATGATTTGGGAACTTTTCTACTCCAGTTAAGAAGCCTTAATTTTAACAAAACTGTCGGCTCAATTTTTTTCTACTTTTTAGAAGACACAATCTAGCGTTCGAATGCAAAAAAGTTACAAATTACACAAAAATCAGTTTTTAAATTTTTGAAACTTTTAAACTCATTTAGGCAGGTTGTGCCATCAATTTTGAGGATCGAAATCTTCATCACATTTTTTAGGGACCATTGGGTTACTAATTTTCCCTTGCTACTTCCACTCTTCAGAAAAATAGTAAATTCGGTTCACTTCAGAGCACACATAAAACTTTCTAAACACCCATGACGCGGAGTCACGTAAAAGCAACAGCAAACTGGAAGTCCAAATAAAACGTTAAATTAAAAATTAAAACTATAAAAGGGTCGTATCGATTCCAATCCACCGACGGACTATTTATTTACGCTGCTAAATGCGAAAATTTGTTTACTTTTTATCTATAAACGGTTACCGATGTTATTTGAAATATCGAGGACAAAATATTTAACCATGGACCCGATTTTCGTTTGAAATAAATACCCGAAAGGGGCTATTTACACGAAACTTTGAACTGAAGCCGCAATACTTGAGACTAATTAGAGCCAACAGACGTGGCCGCATTTAATGAGTTGGTATTCGGATGGTCGCTTTGAATTTCATAGTTGAAAGATATAACTTAATTTTCGTGAAACACACTTCGATGCTTTTGCAATTGCCTATGGGCCACATTTAAACGAGAAATTCCAAAGCATTTGAATTCAGAGATTATAAAAACTGTGCGATCGATGTACATGAAGGTTATGAGTATGAGGTTAATAATTCAATTCTATTTGGCATGTGGGCGAAGAAGTAAGAATATCACTAGAATACGAGAATTTGTCACACGTGAAATGCTTGAAAATTTTTTTATGTTCTCAGTTGGCTTAAATTAGTTCGATACGAATGTACCTACCAATTACTGTCCTAATTTATTTTCAAAACAGTATACTGAAATAGATATTAATAAATTTTCGATAGATGAATCACTTCAATTGAAATTAGATACCCGTAAATCTTAGTTCTCGAAGGAGCTACAATTACACCATTTTAGCCCCTTAAATTGGCACAATAGGCAAACTATGAGGCATCCATGAACTTGGAGTTGGAAGAATTGAAATAATGGCTTTGAAGCTTGCATCAATTTTTTAAATAGGCAACTCATCTCACTCACAGAAACTTGTATTGACTTCAAGCGAAATTAGGTACATATTCACACAAATCTTAGTTCCCGAAGAAGCTACAATTATACTATTCTAGCCCCTGTAATTGACACAACAGGCAAACTATGGAGCATTTATGAACTTGAAGTTGCAAGAACTGAAATAATGGCGTTGAAGCTTGCTTCAATTTTTCAAATAGGCAACTCATTTTACTCGCAGAAACTTATATTGACTCACTCAACTTTTTAAGGGTATATTTCACATACACGGTTCTTTTTTTTAGTATAACCAAACTTCGCATGCACTGTATGTTATCTATATGGAACCAAAATTAATAACGCTAAAAAAGTGACATTTTTGAGAGTAAAATTCTTCGTGAGTTTCTAATGAAAACTTTTGAAATTTGAAAATGAAGAAGATAAGACACTGCTCTTTAATTTGTTCAGAACGAAAAATTCAAATTCCAATTTATAAGAAAGTTATAAGCTTTGAAATATGGCCTCCTCAAAAACCAATTTATTTTTACGTTTTTCTCGACAAATAATCACTTAATCAGAAAAACCTTCCTTGAAGTTTCTCAAATTCTCATTATAGGTATATATTTCAAATTTCAAGTGAAACAGATGAGTAGTATTTGAGAATCAAAGACGTACGAAAATGGTCATTTGGCAGGCAAACCAGTACGCAATCGTGTATGTAAATAGACCCTTAAGGAGTAAATATGCTAAAAATGTATTTTTCAGAATTTTTCAAACATCAATACCCTTTAAAACTACTGAAAGGGCACTTTGATGTTAACACTAATAGTTTCAAAAATCTGTCGTATACATCGAAGGCCAGATATTCATAAGCACTAAATTCATCTGATACCAGTTTTGAGCTAAGGATGTAACTTTTTAAACAAATGGTTTGGAAGAGACTTTCATTAAATTTACACGCTTCGATTATCAGACACAATATTAGTTTGATACTTCGATAATTCGACTTAGCAGACTTCTCAAGGCGAAGTATTGGCGATTATGGACTAATTGGTGTTTAGAACAATCGCTTTAGCTTTCCTTACGAAAAGATTGCTACGTGACCCATTTCCATATTAACGCCTCAGTTCGTAATTCACCCTTGTACCGCACCTTATATGATAGACTTCCCAAATCACATTTTCACACAGGGTAGCAATTTTTCGCACCCAAGTAATAAAACTTAAACGTCAAAAAAACGGGGATGAAAGAGTGCTCATTTCGTCCCTCGCGCCGTCATAGCTAAAACATTATCAGCAATAAAATACACGCCTGGCTGTTAGCTTTCGCTTTTCGGTGTCTGCGAGCATTACGAAACGCACGTTCGAACGTGATACGCATTTACAAGCTCGCGAAATAATTACTCTTTATAACGGCCTAGCTGAGATAGGCGAATTTAGGCACATGGGTACACCTTATTACCAAAAATTACGCACGATGCTACGAGAGTTTGTATGTAAATATTGCTCGTTAACGACGACTAATTCAGTACATATTAAAGGCACTCATGATCGCTGTTCGGTATACGCGAACAACATATGGTATCGATGTATACGATGCTAAACGTTAAAGGTTACATAAATATCATTTAAGTGGGTTTGATGAGACCGCTTCTTAAATTACGTCGGTGCCTTTTAACTGGAGGGTGTTTATGAAGAAACAAAAATTCATTACAATTTCCTTTGACGTATGCTCCTTTTTTTCTCTCAGCGTACACCAAACGCTTGTCAAACCAGATGATTCACAGCCACTTAGCGTAAAAGCCTTCGAGCTCAAAAAATATTCAAAGTGAAGGTTTATAACGTGAAAGAATGACTTAAAAACATCAAACAAAAGGGTGAAAAAAGCGCCATCGTAGAGCACCGCATACCGACAACTTACGCGACTGATATATGAGAGAGACGGTTGATTTAAAGCAACATCCGAGAATATCATCTTTTTTTGCCTTACGCGCGAGACGATATTATAACGCGAATCCCCTTTGCGTCGTGTCACCATTTAAAAGTGTACACATTCTTTTCGTGTCTGGTTAATGCCTTATGCTTAATGTTGCGGAAGCGTAATGGAATTCTGGTGTTGGCGGTGTGTACTATTAGCTGTATATTTACGCGTTATAGGCTCTTCTCTTTCGTTTTTTCACGCTTAATCGTTAAATTTATTAATCAAGGTCATCGAAAGCCATATTTAGGGTCCAGAGCAGGAATGATATTTGAGCCTATCAGAACTTTACTGATTACTTTTCATTTTTTTAGCTGAGTTTTTAACCAAAATAACATGGCAGGAGGCTGGACAACACATTTTTAAATTTCGGACTATTCATTTTCTACTCAATAAGTCGACGCTCATTATGACTTGTACATTTGAGTTTACAAACAATGCGTATTATGGTCTATACAATATTGGAATTTTCATACGGCTTACTGGAATACTATCTCCAAATAAAAATTTTATATCCACGAATAATTTTATAACTTTAATTTTTCATTTTCTCTATTTAATGATTAAAATAATAATTTGAAAGACTGAATATTAAAAATATAATTTTTTTATGAATTATCAAATGATTAATTATAATTACTTTAATTTTTGTAGTTTGATTTTGTTATTTTTTGTAAGAAAATTATCAACAAAATTCAATTGAAATGTCTAACTGACGACTAGTTCGAGAGAAAAATTTCCAAGCCAAACTTGAACATTGTACAGTGTACACTATAAGGTGAGTGATTTTCTTTTTTCGAAAAGTCGAAGAAACTAGGCCACATTAGTTGCAAAATGACTTTTAAAAAAATGTCATAAAAATTTTACTCACTCTCTAAATCTTTCCAAAGTAAAGTCATGATTCTCAAAAATTTGAAAAATTCATTAAATACGATATAAAATTTTTTTACACTCAAAAGTCGCATTTTGTAATCCAAAAGTTGAAAAAAAATCCGCTTTTGAAATTTTAAGAAGTCTTAACCACTTTTAAATTTTTTTGAAAGAGAACAAATCCAGTTAATTACCGAAGATGAACGACAAATGGGTACTTTATTGAATGCGGTCACAATACAAGTTTATTTCAGGCTATAATATGTGATTCCGGAGACAAAATATGCTCGGTTTTCGCTTCACAAGGGTTCCAAAATCTGAGTTTTTTGCTAGTAATACATCTGACGATGCCATCTTGAAGCAAGAAGGTGATACGTTGAGAAATGTTATATTTTTGCTCTTTGAATCTTGAAGAGCCTTAGTAGAATTCCTTCAGTGTACTTGATGAATTACATATTTATCATTAATTTGAGCAAATAAGAAAAATTAGATTTTTATAGGAAAATAAAAAAAGGTTATTTTTTGTATGACTTTTCATCGCAAAAAATTGGGAATTGCCCGAATTTTTTTTTTGAATTTTTCAAACTTTGACATAATTTTGGGATCTCTAAAAATTAAGTACGGGTCTTAAATTTTTATAACATCCGTTCACGATTATTGAGGGGTAGGGTGGTCATAATATTTGTTAAATGATTTGAAAAGTTTGTGATAACAATTTCGACTTCTTAACTCCATTGTGAGACCACCACCCAAAATGAGCTCAGAAATTGAAGGATTTTCAAAATTTCAAAAAAAATTATTTTTGGGCAATTAAAAATTTTTTCACCATCTGAAGTCATATTTTGTCGTCCAAAGGTTGAAAAAAAATTCAAGTAACAATTTTTTTTTTTACTTTAAGAAGTCTAAACCGTTATCAATTTTTTTTCAAAAAGCACGTATTTCGGTTATCTTCAGAAATAAACAGCAAATGGATAATTTATTAGTCATGTGCACAGTATAGACTTGACTTGGGTTTTTTCGAACTCAAGAGACCCAATATGCCTGATTTTTATTCCATACGCGTTCCCAAAGTCTAAGCATTTGGCTAAAACTTCTAGATACGAAGTCTTTGTAAAACAAGAATACGAAGTCTTTGTAAAACAAGAATATGAAATTTCAGAAAGTTTTGTTAGGTAGAAATCGAGCATATTTTCCTCTTGGATCGGAAATAGCTTAAATTAAGCCTATACTGAGCACATGACCGATAAATTATCTACTTGTTGTTTATTTATGAAAAAAATTCAAGAACCGTTTAGACTTCATAACTTCTCTTAAATTGAGGCCACAATTATTTCAAAGTCTTTGGGAGATAAACTATAACTATAGAAGATAAAACAATTTTAATTGTCCGAAAACTCGTTTTTTTTTGTTTTTTGTTTTTTTTTTCTAACTTTTACTTCATTTTGAATGGTGTGAAAACTGAATTAGGGAACTGAAATTTTCATGGTCTCTATTGAGGTCATTTAGCAACTATTCTGATCTGTATCCCTTTCACTTTTTGGACAAAAACCGAAATTCTACCCACCTTAGAGCATATTCATGAAATTAAACATATAAAAACTAGCAATTTGATCAGATTCCAAAGTTTTCTTTGTGTTTAAACAACACTCAAAGATTTTATGTAAGAAAAAAAACTAGTTGGGTTCCATCCCTTGAAATTTTCATTTAATTTTTTATATGTATCATATACGTGCCAAATAAATCCTTTAAATAAAAAAATCAGCAAAATGTATTTATCGGAAAAGCCTAAGGAATTTTCTGAAGGCTATAAATTTTTTTCTTAAAAAAACACGACGAACTTATAGGAATTTCGATTTAATGGACGTTTGAGAGTCCAAGATAAAAGATAATGGGTATTTACACGAAGCCTCTTCCTGGCATGCAATAAGTTAAATCATCTAATAAAATAAGTAATGTAGGTATAAGATATGATTCAATAAGATTTTAGAAACAACGTTCTCAGAAGTTGAAGGACAATTCATTGCAGAGGGAAGAGGAGAGTGTATAAACTAAAGTTTCTTTCCCAAAAAGACAATACCAAGCACAGGTAAAATTACAGCTTCCAGCGTTAATAGCGAACGAATCACATCCTCACAAACAAACAAACAAACAAACAATCAAACCAAACGAAATAAAAAATTATTGCTTCCAACGCTGGCAGTGGAAGAGGGGAGAGGCCCAGCATTTGAACAACTCATCGAACAGTTAGTTCCTCATTCTCTTAGGACCTCTTATTATTACTTTTTATTTTATAACTTACAAGCATGACGCACGTATGGAATTGTAAAGACAACGTAAAATCATTGGTTTGCTAGTAAAGGTCTATTACTCTTCCCTCTCCTTGCCGATAGGATGAAATTAAAAACGCGGGATTGGTTTCGGTATTTATTGAACGATTAAAAAAGGTACAATTCGAGGCGATAAATAAAAGGATATTTAAGACATAACGGCGTGGCGATTCCCTTCGTAGTAATTCTTCTTGTTCCGTTCGCCTCCATACATGGATACGATTGGTTTCCCTTTTTATCGATTTAACGGGCCGTAATTAGTTTTCCTCGGACCGTGTAGTTTTGATGACTCTAAAAGGTGGTTTACTACGAGCCCTGGAAAGCGGAGGGGTATTTTTTGTTAAAGGCTTTTCCAATTTCGACGTGGTTTTCTTATTTCACTGGCTCGGTCCGAAAATGGAAGGCGGCACGTAGTACGTGTCGACAATATTCAAAAGGCTTTGACGAATGTTCGGTGCGGTACGTTTACGCGACATCGTCGACAGTCTTAACTCGGCAGCGTCGAGATAATAGCCATTAACCTCGGTATAGCGGAAATCAAAGGGACGCGGATTCGTATAAAAGCCCGAGCTATTCAGTATGCATAAACTTGTTAAGCTCGCTCTTGACTCCGGCACGTTGTCCTTTAGATTAGCCGCGAATATCTACGTGAATAGGATTTACAAGATGTGGCACTGGGGTACCGCTGACAAACGCGTTTCGTATGGAAAGCTACAACCTGAATTTTCGATTCATTTGCAAAACCTCGTTGTTTCGTTGTTACGCTTTCCGTCGTAACCGATGAACATAGGGCACGCAACTTTTTTAATTATTTTTACCCTCGAAGAAAATTTTTTTCGGTAATCTTTCATTTTCCAATATCCATTTTCTCTACCGTTTTTCCCTCGTTCGCGTTTGATAAAAAGTTTTCACCGCGGTTTAAAGGCGGCGTGAAAAAAAGAAACTTGGCCAACTTTTATAATTTACACCGACACCGTGCCACTCCACGTATCTACAAGTGTTAACAATACGATTGCGGCCTTATGAATGTTTTAGGAGAAAAATGTCCCCCCTCCGAGTATTTTTTCCCCGCTCTACTACGTTTTAATTACGATAAATGCGCGGCTGAACTTTTCAACATTGTAAAAACACAAGGCGCCCTGTTGAAAAATTTAACAATACCACTTCATCTGAGACGATCGTACTACGTTAATTTATACTGACCTAAAATTCACCCAAAAGCTTTGACGAAGATGGTGAACTCTTTGATGAAGATGGTGAACGGCGAAGACAATGAAATAACGGAGAAGGTGACATTACACGATACAGCTAATGTATCTTTTGACTAGAGCTCGCGTCTTTTTTGAAAATTTCGTGAAAGCTACACATTAGTATGCTCAGCTTTCAGTCATTATAATTTTTCAACGCTTTCGAACGCAACGCGCGACTTGTATTCAAATCGAGCGTGCAATTTAATCATTTAGAGTATTTTATTGTTATTTCAGCGTAGACGAATACGAAATTAAGGCGCTAGGTGGAACAAAAAGACATGCTAGGGTGAATGCGCATAGTAGAATGGAATAGTAACATCGTCTCAAATTTCTAGTACGAAGATTGAATAAATAGATCTTTATAAAGAAAATGCTACTTATTAAAATAATCAGATGTGTTTTTAAACGAAAAGTAGAACTGCAAAGATATAATCCGAAGATAATATTTATGTACCTACATTACATATAGACAGGCCTATAGTCAGTCCGACATTTCAAGAGGAGCTAACGAAATCCAAAAAGGAGATTTGATTTCTTTTTTTGGTTGGATGACACGTTGGCATTGAATAAAAAGTTTTATAAGGGGGGCTCAACCCACCGAGAACTTCTCTAGCTGGGGTTTTGCACATTATTGCACCCGAGATCCTTCAAGTACATTGTCGCACCTGAAGTTGACGTTCTTGCACCCCGTGAGGGTGCTATAACGTTTCCTTACAAGAGTACCCTAGAATGATTAATAAGTGTCTACAATCTGTGGCGAATTTTACGTCAGATGCAATAATGTGTATATTTTACTGGACTTGAATAGCACAAGTAATTTTTTCTAGAAAGCATTGGTGATCAAAAAAATGTTGCCCATATTTGAAACTGCACATATACTTCGATATAATTCTTATTTGAACCTTCAAACAACTTTTACTATCCGTATATAAATTCGTACATTGTTGCACCCAAACTGGTATTTCACATACATTACTGCACTATTTTTCGGGTGCAGTAATGTTATTTACATTGGTGGTTGCAACAACTATCACTATTAGTACATTATTTTAAAAACCAGGGCACAAGAATAGCATTTAAAGACCATGGTGCGACAACATATTGTGATTAGGTATATATATATATAAATATGCCTAACTGTGACATCCGAGATCCGTTTCGTACCACTTATGTGGAACCCGAGATCACGAGATCCAAACCCCGAATCTCGGTTTGTTCGAATCATTTTCTTGGATTCTACGTGTCACACAGATCTCTATCGTGCATACTATAGGCGAATCACGTTTTACGCATAGGTGCTATTCGTATACACCTCAGAACGCAAAGGGGGGGGGAGGGACAAGATGCAAAAAAATCGAATCTCATAGTGACCAGCTCTACTCACTAAAAAAAAAAAAGTTATTTTGTAAGATATTCCTTTTTCTAATGAAGAATCTCATACCTCGTTTTGGTTTGAAGTGGTTATTTCCACCTTGAGATATTACAATAACGAAATGGCAAAATAAACGGCAAAATTACCTAAAGGGTAAAAGACGATAAATAAATTAAGAAATAAAAACATCTCTTCAAATAGATCTTTAGGAAGCAAAAATTCAAATATTTTCAATGTCTTGAACCAACAGTTATCATAGATCAAGTGCAAGCATCTATGCATTTCCCTTTAATTTACAGATTAGATAACCAGCGCTACCAATGATACTACTCGTACAATAATTACAAAGATTAGCGATGATACTTCAATTCATGACTTATCATATAATCAAATTTTTGAAGGCATTAATATGCAAATTCCTTCAATTTTTAGATTATGCAACTAATAGAATTAGAATTGTTCTAAATATTTTACTTGAATCATCAAACCATTTTAATACTTGCGGCTGAACCCCATTCTCAGTTTTCGACTAATTTTAGCATCATAGCATTCTCGATGCTTTTTTTTTTTATTAAGGCCAACAGGGAACAGTGATATATGTGATTGCCTTAAATCTTAGAATAATATGAACATTTTCCATATTTTTCCAGTCTTCCTTATCCAACTTTGTGGACAAATTTAGAAAATTAAGTGCTAAATGGATTTGAACGAGAAAAGATTCAAAATTACCTGCTCACGTTGAACATGCAAACCAGTTTGAAAAATGAAATTCTCCAACTTACCTAAAAACAAAAAAAAACAAAACACAAAATTATTTCACAGATAATAGAGCTAATGTAAGACTTAAAAAATAAGTAATCGTTTTATCTAGAGCACAAGTCAGATTTCTAGATTGTTTTTTCCTTGGCGGCAACATCTTGATAATGGATTAACGTGATTCTTAATTACCGTTTCGTTTAACTCAAACGACGTTTTTGGGTTTTTAAAAACAAAACACGTTGGCCACAATTAATGCCATTTTATTTACGTAAATCACCCCTGAAAGCATTTTCCGTTGAATCTTGTTCAATGAACGAAATTATATAGACGGCGGAAAACTCGCGGTTGATCGAGAAAACACGATAATACACTTAGCAAAACACTTACCCCATTACACAACCGCCGCTATCTTAGTAAAATATTGAGGTCTAGACTGCCAACGGCTAAATATATTACTAAATACTTTTACATGATACGATTTTACGTACAATGTGAAATTGTACGCGGGGCGAATTTCCATATACATCGAGCCCGAAGACTTGTACAGATTATCATTGTCGTAGATTTCGCAATTGGTGTAACTTTCTTCGAAGCCAATTAAACGCGACTAAGGTTTTGGCAAAATTATGGTAAACGAAGATTTAAATAAAATTGATAATTTATTGATTATCTTCGTTAAACAAGCTCGAACGGAAGTCACTGGGGTTGATTAGGAAGAGAAATGAATTCTCGACGTTTGTGCATAGGTACGTTGGGAGTAAATATTTGTCGAAATCATTATGGCGCGAAGTTCTGCACACAATGTGACATGTTTTCAGGTACACTCGCGTCGCGTGTACTCGTCAGCTCTCGTTCGCGCTTCGTTTGGCGTGTGTATCTATGAGATAATAGCGCTTATCGTCGATTACACGTACAAGTTGCTTAAATAGGTTACATATATATAGCGAATTCAAATCCGCTTCAGTTTAATTATACGTGTAACGAACGGCGACACGTGTATCGAATTCGTCATCAGGTGTCTTCAACGTTCACGTTTCGATGAGTTCGAAATTATTTTATGAAGATTCTAGGGTCACCTTAAAAATTATGGATTTCTTATCTAGCGGGCGAATACTGCGTCTTGTTCAACACATAGGAAAATACTCTCCACAACAGAATAGAGAAAAGTGAGTATTCAAAAAAATTTCCCAACGATACATTCAACATGTCTTGATATATTTTTATCATAGTACATAATAAAGGCACGTGCAAAAGATAAGCTCAGTCTAATGTTCATTTTTTTTCAACACTGCTGTAAGGAATCGTTTACAGGAGCGCCATTCCTAACTACATGCACCACATCATTTGTCAATTTATTTTCATTTTTTCATCGTTCTATCACTGCTAAGCCTAGTTGATTAGATGCGTTGGTTGGTATACCTAGCTACTCGCAGATAAAGTCTCGATTAGGCGGGTATATAAGATACTGGCCGATCACATCACCAGCATAGGTCAATACATCATATTTCTTCTTATATGGAAATAATAGTTTGTATTGTCTTTCTGAGTATTGTTCAATTGATTTTTTAACATAATATACTTTCTTTTCTTCTATTAACTCTTATATTCCCTGTTGTACATTAATTTTTGATTGGTTGCTCACAAGATCTACTGATCGATTTTTACCAGAGAGAGCAACCTGTCTGCTTTTTTGCGGATTTCTCTACACTACATGGTTGGGAACCGCTTGTGGCATTACTTCCAACCAAGTACCCCGAGAGTTTCCCCCTAATGTGCTGGCTTGCACACCAGGAAGCTCTCCTCATTGGAAGTTCAACTGCTGCTTCATCCTCTCTTCTGGTCACCATAATCTCCCTTGGCGGGTTTCAGTGCCTATTGCTATCTTCGGCCTTTTATGCGCTGCGCGCACGTCTTCTTGGTGGGTTGGTACCCACCAACTCCTACTTCGGGGGTACTATGTACCTGGGAACTTGATTCTTGGCCCTTACCTTTTCGGAGTATGGTGGTCGCCTGCACCTTAGGTCCTTACTTCTGTCTGCGCTATGCCACCTTACTCCAAGCCGTGAAGCAAGGCATGGGTGATCCACAATCAGTTCGGTACCTCGGCCATGAGGTTCGATGAGCATCCTGTCTGCCTAGCTGCTGTATTATCGCAAAGGCATCAACGCCTACTGCAATTAAATAATGTAAATACTCAGCCGTCCTTGCGAGAGCTGTAATGCCTATTGCGATTAAACAAGTCTCTAAGCGATAACGGACCGCCACACTGCATATAATGAATAGTTTATTTAAACATAAGACATTTGTCTCTAGAAATTCAACTATCATTATTTGAACGCTCTTTTGATGTGGAATTTGAAGTTATAAAATGGTGAAGGAATATCGAGGAAAGGGAGGACTGCACTTTCTTATGAATGGTACTTAAGAGCGTAGTCGAACAAAAACGATATTTACATGATTTTTAATTAAACCAATAACAACTCCGGTAAACTGATGTTGCTTATGATCGAAATAAGAGTATATTGCGCGAAAACAGTATAGAAAGTCTGCCATGATGAGATAGAGCTATTTCGAGCTCTTCAATGATATATTTTTTATTACGGCTAGGTGAACTGCACGAAGTTTGGCAGAGAGAATGAAAATTATGGGGGAACCAACAATCGAAACGTTATAGATTTCTCAGCTACGATTCTGCAATCTAAGCTATAAGCTATTCGACACTGTAGAGCCATCGTGAAAATTCTTCTATATTCGGTGTAGTTAAAAAGTAAAAGTTGAAATAATTCCATTTTCAAGGAAATTGTGTAAAATAGAAATCGATTTGACTTGAAAGCAAGACCATGGTGGGTAAGCGGCAAGGCTGAATTATAAGATTCAAGATGCATGAATAGCTGAATCTTGATTTCATCATTCATTTTGAAATTCATACTGAGCATTTGAAAGATATAAAATATCTAGTGAGGTCCTCACTTGTTATGTAACTATATTGAAGTATTCATAAAAGACCTTATAAATCAACCATGTATAAACACATCTAGGGAAAAATTGTTCCAATCGCAAATCTGAAACCTTCGTATCTCCCCACAGAGTATTAAACTGATAAAAAAAAGTTAATCTTTTGCGAAACAGCTACACGAAAGACATTTGTCTTTGCAATTAATAAAGAAAAGAGAAACGCGTTGTGAACCATAAAACTCTTGGTTGAAGCGTAATTAAGTCTAGCAACCTTTTTGCAATAGCGAATTAAACGAGTTCATTATGAAAATGAAGTACAAAAAAGTAAGAAAGTCGATACAAGCTGGGAAAGAAGAAAGAAAACAAAATCATAGCGATAAAGTCGCGGTAACTGAAGAAAAAGCGTACTCTGTATTTATTACCATCGACGTTAAATACGGAGCTGAATAAAATACTTGACGTCGCGACAGCAAGTTATTCTACGAAACGTTTTGATCATAAACCTTTACGCTGTGAGATGGAAGAATGGCGAGGCGGTTGGTTATTTCACAATGCTATCTTAATTATTTTTAAACTCTTTGTACAGGGCATTGAGCGATTACCAAGAGCGTCTTGGCGCATGAATTTACTTTTGTAATTATACATTACACCTGCGGCTGAAAGAACTGAAATATTTTTATTGCGACGCGAAACGCGAATGGTACTCGTAAAGTACGTTAAATCGCGGATTAAAGCGGTTTATAATACTCGAATAGCTGTATCATAGCTAGTTTCGTATGAATATGCACGTGGGGTAACAAATTGCGCTTGATTTTTTTCGTGCAGCTTAATTAAGCTCTTCGAGGATTTATTTTTACACGAATGGTTGGCTCGTATTTTTAAAACACGATGAAAGGAAACCATGACCAGGTAGTAAATTGGAATTTATAGAGGAAATTTGAAAACACGTCGAGCAATTTTCAGCGGCACCAGTGTTACCAATTTTTTATCCCGATAGTTGGATGGTATAAGGTTGCATTATCAGTGAAGTTTTTTTCCTTTACAGCCCGCAGCGTTTTATACCTATTTACTTCTGAAGCGAATCTGATATAACAAAACATCTTTCTTCCTCTCGGTTAAGCTAACAACATCGCGGTTCTCAATTTCGGCGAGACTTAATGGCTCGAAGTTAATTTCCTTGTTTAAACGGGTTCACCTTCTTGACAGACCGCACGCTATGTAGTCCTATAAAAGGAAATGGATACGAGTAGAATACGACACTCGGCCATATCGAGCAACAAATTTCACTTCCGAACATTTATGGCAAGGGTGAATTTTTTTATTAACTGGAGGAACTACCTAATTGGTTTCACAGAGGAAATCGTTAGGAAAAAATGTAATCGTCTTTTTTACACCTAATAAAAATCCAACTAAGTTAATTTTTCATGTTCACAAGTTTGGTAATCTATAAAAAAAAAACGTAAGCAGCCATGCCGCATTACTGGAGCTGAGTTTTTAACTGGGGCTTCTTTTGATTTAGTAATAACCACGCTCAACTGTTCATCACTACAGGCCACACCCAATACCAAGTCTGAAAACCCCTACCCTATCCTTTCCAAAAACATTTAAGAAGTTGAATTTGGCACAAATGTAGTATTTCTTGCCATGAAATAATCATGCGAACGCATATTTCTCAAATTATAACTATTTGAGGGTCCTTAAATTATCTTCAAATTTTGTAAATCCGCCATTTTGGATCCATTTTGACTCAAATTTAAGTGGTTATATTCTGGTCACAAACTAATCCTACACACAAAGTTTGACCATTCTAGGCCGATTTGGTGATGAGATATGGAAGATTCATGAAATTTCCTGCAGCAATTTCCCCTCCAAAAGCCGTTTTTTGCTCTAACTCCCCTCCAAAATCACTGAGAAGCTAAAATCAAAATACGTTTGTCACTTGGGCTCATTTTATCATATGACACAGCAATAAAAAATTTTCGACCCCTCCTGTACCCCCACCACTATTTTAGGTTGGTAACCCCGCCTTCCCCCTCCAACATCATGTATGGAAGTGAATTCGGGATATAGTATACAACTTATCCCCAATAACCATATGAATTCATATTAATTACATTTTTACCAACTTGAGGCTCCTCAAGCTCTACTCAAAATTTTGATAATCCGCCATTTTGAATCCATTTTGATCCAAATTCAAGAGGTCATATTGTGGTCACCAACTAACCTCACACACAAAATTTGACCACTTTAACTTGATTTGGTGGGGAGATATGGAAGATTCAAGAAATTTCATGACTCAAAACTTCCTCAAAAAGCCGTTTTTTGATCTAACTCCTCTCAATATGCACTCAAGAAGCTGAAATTTGGATATGTTAGTATCCGTGACTCACTCTTTCATATGAAATCAAAAACAAAAATTTGAGCTATTTGCCCTTCTCCAGCCCCCTCAAAATTTGAGTGATCCGCCATTTTGAAATTTATCGAAAAAAAAAAAAATATTTTTGCGTATTTGCAAGAAGAGTTCCTCACCGAATTTTGAGCGAATTTTATCCACACCGCCTGCGCAAAGTGAGTGACACAAAAAACGCAATTTTCTCAAAAACAGGTTTTTGCTAACTCGCCTCAAATGCACTTAGGAAGCTGAAATTTAAATATGTTGGTGTCCGTGACTCACTCTTTCATATGAGATCAAAACGAAAAATTTGAGCTATTTGCCTCTTCTCCAGCCCCCCTCAAAATTTGAGTGATCCGCCATTTTGAAAGTTTTCGAAAAAACAAAAAAAATACTTCTGCGCATTTTCAAGAAGAGTTCCTCACCAAATTTTGAGCGAATTTTATGAATACTCGCCGGCGCTACGCGTGGGGGAAAAAAAAATATATATACCAAAAAGTTGGACATTTGCCAGATGATTACAAATGGTCTGAAACGCAAAGATTTGAAGACCCCACCCTCCCCCGACCTTCCCTTCCCAAATCAGGTAGGCTGTAATAGCTATCGTTTTGTTAAAAACTCAGCTAATAATAATATATATAGAAAGGATTGTCTTACTCATTCTCTGTAGCACCTGCATGGATTATATTCAACGAGAAGTTTGAAAAATATCTCGTAACGCCTTAATGTACAAGATTTATCTCATTCCAGTGCGCTTTATTCCTTCGACTGCAATATGTACTCATTCGTTTTGTCGTGACGATGTTTACTGACTTTATTGTTGAGTTGTTTTCTAAGTGCATTATTTGCACCAACTTCCAAAGTGTCAACCAGGAAATGAGGAAATTTTTAATTGAACCTTAGTTGTATATGTTACATGAATCAAATGAAACTTTTGCTGCAACGCGAACGCTCGGTTCGCATCAACAATTAAATTACAACACATTTTCTTACAAGTATACATTCCGTACAATTGCAACAAAGACGTGCATATACTGAATAAAATAAACAAAGATATAATGTGTGTTGAGTTAGGAAAGAAAACCAAATGAAATAATTATCTAAAGTAATTTCGATAATTGCAGCAAGGTGTCTAGTCTACATATATAAACACAAGGCATGAATAAATTACGGAGGCATTTCACAAATAGGTTCGTGAACTAGGTATATGACGAAAAATGATAATATTAAAGTAGATAGGGTCAGTTTTACAATAGTGAATTGAGCCACAATCAAGTTTTAAATCACAGTTTAATGGTAGAGGCCGTTTCATAAATATGTAGCTTAAATGTGGTTTAACTATGCTTGAAGATTGAAACCTAACACCCGATTTCGGAGAGTTGAACCTAATTCAAGACATTATTATGGTCAATCAGATAATTCATTTTGTACTTATATACATAAAAGAATTACTAAAATCTTAGAAAGTCGGAATCATAACTATAGGTATAGTCTGTAATATACATATGTAATTATGCATAATGGTCATAAGTTCATAACTTCACAATTAGACTAAAATTCAATCGGTTGAATAGGTACCATAAATGCTTCTTTTTCCGTATTTCCATATCTCAATAAAATTCTTTCAAATCTAAAAATACTCAGGACTTAATTCACAAATTATTGAATAATACATTTCTCCTAGCTTTCGTAATTTTATCGTTATTATGGAAGTTTTTATAATCAAAAATGTGGTCAACATTCAATAGCACAGCAGTCAAAGCACAAACTATCAGCATGTCTACCAATATGACAAAATGAAATACAACATTTTGGTCAAATTCTGTTCAATTAAACCAACCGTTGTAAAACGCGCTACCCTTAAACTACGATTCAAGAGCTGAACTCCAGTGAACTCAGTGATAGTAAAATTGGCCTCAAAATTAGAAAATTCTTTGGCCGTTGACTCGAAAACTAACCAACAATCGCCCCATCATTTTTCATCAGCAAAAATATGAATAACGACTGCAAACTAATCAGAGGATGTTGTAGCAGTTGTAGGTTCGTTCCTGGGGAAGGGCTGAAGGAGTCAAATCTCCCTCAAGGATTTTGTTACTTCCCCCTCGCAAGTAATAGGCTGACTACTATGGTAAATAAAAATAAAAGAATGAGAAATTGCCTATATCCAAAATTAAAGAAGATGAAATTCAGTCTCAAAGTATTATTTTCAAAAAAAGCAATTCAAGAGTGCTTTGGTATGTAAAATATTTCAAAATTAACAATTTCCTTGGTTTTATAATCGAATAAATTATTCGTGTATTAATGTCAATGAAATATTCTATACTTTGCCAAATCATCTGCAATTGTTTACCTCTTATTTTCATTATTTACAACAAAAATTGCGTTAGAAAATTTTCACATGTTGTAAACATTGAAAAATACAGAAAACTTTGGAGTTCCCAATGTTAATTTAGGATTTTCCGACCTTTTTGGATATTGAAGATATGCGAACATTCTAAATAGTCGATATTTTTTGTCACTAACCAACTGTTCAAGAATATATTCCAATGGGACTTCATACATTAATTATGCGTTATGAAGAAATTTTTAAACATGTAAGGTGATAGAAGAACATTGAAAATTAAGAATAATTTAAAAAAGCAAAAACAAAGAGGATTCCAACATGCATAAACTTTTTATAGGTATGTACGTTTTACTGCTAGGCTTCTAGCACGTTTACTTCTCTAGCCTAAATCAAGAAAGAGGAAAATCGCATCGAAAAGTATTACTGTGGGTGTAACTGGAAGCACTGAAATCGAGATTTATCGCACTGCAATAAAAAATACCACTTAAAGCTTGACAATGCGAGAAACAAAATAGGGTTTATTTTCATCTACCTAATATCGACTAGGTACTTCTATAAAACCGTTGTTTACGTCCTTTCTAGCTTCTACCCACTTGGTGGCTCGTTGCATCGAATTCATAAAACACAAAGAATGTCAAGACGACAAAAATATTGGCATTCTAGTTCAAAAATCTGTTTTCATTACATTGCTGATGTTACAACTCGGCGAAAATGAACAAAGGTTCGATTAGCATTAGTCAATTATGTGAAAGTACAGCCTACGCGCGGTGGCATGCAATTACACATGCTTGGTGGTGGTTAAGCAAAAAAAGAGTACTTTACGTCGTTTATAATAGAGTATTACGACCATTTTAACATTATCCGATACGATAGGTCGGAGTAACTTTTTCTCCTATAGCTGGAGGGCGAAAATCGCCTTCAGCGGAAAAGAAAAGGCTATCGTTTCTTGAAAAAAAACTCCATTAATTTTGAACTTTCTTGTTAGCCAAAATAACAATCAACAGCGTTTTTTCCACTGGTTATTTTTTTCGCGATGAATTTTTATTAACGAAAGTTTTCGCCGAAAAATCCTAGTAAATTTTATAATTACCGTTTGCCAGCGTTGAAAGATTGCGAAGTATTCTCTTTAGGGTTGCTTTTTTTTAATTTATCAAACATTTAATAAATAGCGGAAATATTTTTTTCAAATGCCAAACAGTCGGATGCCAGCAGCAAAAGAATTAGCTAATTCTATTTATGAATGTAATCAATTTACTAGATGCATATTATATCTTGCGTAATATTAACAACATTAAATATCACGAATTAAGTACACATTCGCAGATTAATTTGGAAAACGAGGTTATATTATTCTACGGAAGAGTTGAAGCGCAGAATAGGAGATGAATCATCTAATGATGAATGATGATGGTAGCCAAACGCTTACAGTGAATATTTTGTATTAATTAATCGACTGTTGTACTTATTATACGCCAGTATCGCTATCGCGAATGCAATTTGCGTAATCAATTCAATGAAATAAATATTAGTTTTGCGGCATCATCCACCTACGTTTGCGTGCATACGCCTACCACTGAATGAATGAGAATTAAATGAGAATTATTTTCTTTCAACGCACCTCAAACATTCAACGAAATGCTGGTATAAAAATAAAAGAATATTGCAAAGAAATTTTAGTTCAGCACGTTTTCGCAGAAATATTTACTTTAGTGTTCTAGTTCCCTGAAAATGTAAGAAGGCAAGATTTGCAGACCTGAAGTAATATCTCTGTTTCTTTTCTTTTTTTCAAAAATCATCATTTTTAAAATTAAATTATTTGATCTGCTTTAATTTTTGAGAACAGCAACATTTCGATTTTTCTGTTTTTACTCGTCATGAACTTACATAACTTTCGAAAGTAAATCTCAGTTTATTTTATATGTAGTCTTTCTGTTTGAAAATCCGTAACCATACGTCTATCTGTTCGATCTCATTGTGCTCCTCTGATTTTTTCCCTGAAGTAAGCATGAGAATTAGTAGTAAGGTACTGTGCCCTATTAACGCCACTTTTTGTTTAGAGGCATTTTTCAACCTGTTAATAGGGAGTAGGTAAAATAAATACACGGGTTACTTGTAGTAAAAACTATCGGTAATCATTTGGTATAGTGGAATTGGCTTTCGTGTGATTGGTTTTTTAGTAATGAACAAAATACGAGATGTCTAAAAACGGCGTATTTAGGCACCCGGGTACCCAATAACGTCACTCATAAAAATACTGCAAAAAATCTCTCAAAAATCATGAAAAATAAAAATAAAATGTAAATCAATTGTAAAAAAGTATAATAATATTTGAATGAATGCAATACATTGGTTTTACGCGTTTAAAAAATTCTTTTAATCGCAATCGGGGCAGACAAAGTTTTCAGTATCTTCCTTTGTTAAACCAAATCAAATTTCATGAACATATTGTTAGGAAATGCAGCAGTGACGCATATTTAATTGCTTGCTGTTATGGCACACATGGCAATACCAGCTGCCTTGAAGTTTCCGCTTTTCCTTTTTAGAACGTGGTAAGTTTTGAGAATTTTTGGGTAGTTCAGTTTTTGGTTGTTGTTGTTGTTGTTGTTGTTGTTGTTTTTAATTGATTTGTCTTCATTTTCTCGGTTTTCTCATTAAGTTTGTTCGGGAGATTTTTTCTTGAGCTTTTTGGAAAGAGTATTTCATGGAATACTATAAGCATTGTTCGCAGAACACCGTCATTTCGTTTGAGGGTAACGAAACATCTTCTCTTTTTTTCTTTTGACATGACTGAACTATTAAAATCAAATTAGGTACCTAGTTTTGAATTTTTCGAAGAACAGACTGTAATTTTTGTTTAATAATTCAATTTTTGATGAAAAATAGGGATGAAAAATTAGTGGCTTTATTAGGACACCCGACTTCCTTCGAAATTTCTTCTATTATTCCGATTCTGTATAATTTTTATGTAAATCTTCAACAGTACCACAAAGATGAAGGTTTAATGTTTATAATATGTAAGGGTACTTACACTAACGAGGCCAATTTTATGAAGAAAATTCCATTTTCAAAGTAACTAAGCGAGAGGAAAATTCAACTCAAAATTTCAATGCCTGATGATATCATCGATATTCATAATATTGATAGCAGGTTTGGTTCGCGATGCACAATTTTTGTTCCTGCATCGACCAACGTTGTCATATTTGCCAATATCATCGTAATCTTAGAGAAAAATCAAAGTGGCCTTATTAGGAAACTGGCGTTATTGGGGCACAGTACCTTACACAAGAGGATGAAATAAAATAATCTTCAATTTGAATATTTTTTTCAGCTCAAGATGAAGTAACTGAAAAATAATGTTATGATAAATTCATTCATCTTTTAAATATATATATATATATATATATTTTTTTTTTTTCAGAGAGAGAGAGAGTAGGACAGCAGAAATAGTTATTTGCAAGGATCAGAAATCATAAAATTATGAAATTTTCGACACCAAATGTATGGGGAATTATGTAAGCCTCATTTTGTACTTCATATCCGAAGGAGTTGTTTTGTGATCACAATACTACGATTTAAGTTAGGATCCAAATAGACTAGAAATTATAGCATTAACTAGAATTTTTAAAGGTTGGTTAAAAAGTCACAAAAAATTCAAATATGGACAAAATTGAAGCTCCTAATATGATTTCGGAGATTTAAAACTATAATGCAGTTACATTTTGCTGTTCTACTATTAGCTAGCGTTCTTAAGGTGAATAAGAATATAGAATTAAGAGTTGACACTCAAAGAATTCAGTGAGAAGAAGAAAGTTGAGCAGAAAAATCCGCATAAACGTAAAATTAGTAGTACTTATTATACTAGTACATATATCGCTTCATCCCCTTACGTCTATGACGAATTAATATAGGTTTTGAATGAATTTGAACCAGCACCTTGCGAAGATACCGAATAACTACCATTTATTTTCGCAAGGAATTTTTTATAATTTATAAGATAATCACAAAAATGCTAAAATATAGTGAGCATGAATCAGGATGTGGGCTAGTCATAGCATACCTAATGACAGAGAAAAATCACAGAAAATATGAAAAAATTTATCATTCGAATGTTGGAAAAAAAATCAAATCATTTTCTTCGCTTTATCTCTATAAAATCTTGCGGGTGTATGCAACCACTATAATAAGGATGTATTGTGTCTGCTTAACATCACAGTAAGTCAAGTTGCGATCCTGGTGCGAAGAAAGTAAACTATTGATCATTAGTTCTTGTTTAGGAAAGGTGGATTGGCTAGTAAGAGTAGATTTATGCGCGCGCTTCCGGCAAACCGGTTCTTTAAACACAGCTGATTTATATGATATGAGCGTATGACGCAAGGTAAGAGTGTTTTTTTAAGAATTAATAATTCATCTGAAGATGCGTGAAAACTACTATTCTATAAAAAGATCATTGTTAATTTAAAAAATAATACTTTCCAAGATCTGTTTGATTTTTTCATCGGAATCCTATCATCACTATTTATTATTAATATTGAAATGAAGTACCTTCATAAATCAGTAAATTAAGAAAATACGAATACAGTAGACTTCCGATTACCCGATCATGGCGGGGACCAGGAGTCAAAGATGTTTAAATTCTAGACTGCTAGTATGTATGGAAACTTTGAGAAAAATTGAAACAAAAGTAATAGGAGGAAGATGATGCAAAAGAAAGGCTTTTGCATGATATTGAGAGGAGAGCAGCGTGAATAACACAGAACCGGAAGCGATGACCTTCAAAACACTATCAATATTTGTATATTTCTCCAAGTGAAGCTTAATATACTTCGTTGGTTACTCAACAAGAATAAATAAATTCTACATTTCAAAAATTAATACTAGCTAAGTACGACTATGCATTCCACATTCTTCCACAGTTTTTTCTGCTCCTTGATCCTAAGTATGAGCTCTACTTTTTCCCCCTTTATCTTTCTCATTTATTTCCCGCGTATTTCTCTCCTTTACCTTATTCATTATCTGTCCGTTCCTCTCTCTTTGTATCTACTTTTATTGTGACCAAAAAAAGAAAACAAACACAAAATAAGTATGTGTACTCATTACATTTCCATGAGCCCTTCAGTCTCCACTGATTTAAAATATGTAATAATGTTAATATACTTAATCATCATTCCATGACTAAAATTTTCAATTCAGTAACCTCATAAGATATTTCGTCAAAATCTATTACTAAATTCTTACGACGTTAAAACAACTTCACATTTCTTAATACAGATTAATGAACTCAGGCAACTATTATACGACATCGTGATGGGCATACATTCCAGAAAACTTTAAACTCCTTAACGATCGATAGTAGTAAACTTAATCGAAACGAATCACCAGCTTAACAGATACAATGCAATCCGACACCGTCGAATTAATAAAGAAAATATTAACTTTAAAGCCCCGAAAACTCGATTCAACGATAACCCCGAGACTAGCTTAACCAACGTTTAAAGTTTTTGGAAGCGTATCCACACGCACAACTCCATCTTATTCGATGACACCATTCCACAGAATCGAGAATTTCATACAGAATTCTTCCCGCTAAAACGAATATACCTGTAGGTAAAATAATTCTGAACGCATCGAACTGTTTGTTTTATGAAGACCAACTCTATGAGAATTTATTTGCAGCAGCTATAGAAAAAAACAAATCAACGTAACTTTGTCAAAAAGCCTTCTCGTGTTGGCGACAAGTTTTACTTTTAGGAGTTTTTTGCGAACGCTAACGTTATGTATGCCTGACTCGATGGCATCCCCGTAAACCGTATCTTCGGAATTTACAACTTTATAACTTATCTAATTACGAAGAAAACATTAGCTTATCTTTAAAATAAATATCGTGCGTAGGATGGTCGAAGGTAGGTTGAAAAAACTATCGTCGAATTGGAACTGGAATTCTTTGTTGCGAAAGCCGAAGCAAATCGAAAAAGTTAAATTCTTATTTGGGCCGTGCGTGGAATGTTAAATTTTGCTCGATAACTCAAATGTTACTTCGACAAAAGTCAAAGCGCGCAAAAACCGAAAGGCACGAAAAAAATTACAACTTTCGGTGTATCGTTACTGGTTGGCTTTTTTTTTTCGCCACCATGGCAAACACGATGTCAAAGCCAAAACTATATCAACTTATGGTCGCGAACATAAAGAACGAAGCCAAAAAAGCGCCTCGTATTTCTTTAGGCGTTGAATAGTTTTCAGGGGTGTCTTCGGATGTTAAAACATTGTTCGTGTTCTATGCCTAGCCGCGTAATTTATTTCGACTATAAGGCCAGCGGATCGTATATCAGCGAGGGGCATTTGGATGATCGCATTTTTCGAATACTCGAGCTCTGCACGGCCACGACGCCAACGAGCTGCTGAATAAATACTGTAGAAGTATAGGTGTTCTTTTACAATTAAAATATATCCAAGGTTCGTTGGGGATCCGGGTGCGGCCGATTTTATAGCCTCAAATACAATGGTAAGGAGTTAAAATACGAATGAATGGGAAAATGTTTGTATTAATGAAAAACGTCAATTTTGGTCATTACCTCGAGTTTTATAGCTTCGTCCATAATGGCACTGGCCGAATTATACTCTCTATCGTACCTCCGCTGATGAGTTTTCCCAAAGTATTGGTCGGAGCTGAAATTTTCGCTAGAATTTGGTCCTCGGTATAACACAGATCCCAGGATATTACATTAAGTAAGGGTGAAAGAGGGCGGGAGGATCACAGTGGAAAAAAACTAACGTAAAATCTCGATCCGCAATTCGATCAGATTACCCGGTATAGGTTAAATGGAGGGTAAATTCTCCATAACCTGACATTATAGCGATTTGTAGCGTAGACAAATAAATTACAGATTAAAAGAATCGTTCGACTTGCAGAGCGAACAATAATTTAATCTTCTAAGCGTATACGAACGATCCTCGCAGATAATCGTTTTAGAAACACGCCGTCATTCGAGAGGAATAGCCGTGTAGATTTTTAAGCATTTCTTCCTCTCCATCGTACGTTTTTATTCTCGGCATATTCGAAATATTTGCCATTTTCACCATTCCCCGCCGGCGGTGGTGTCGCTTCGAGATCTTGCTGGCAGAAATTTTCTAGGTATTTGTTAAATCCTCGTTCTTTTGATCCAGGCCACGTTGCTGTATATAAATAAGCGTTATTAGTACTTATTAAAATAACACGCTATTCTGCTTCAACTCTTCTGCGCGTTTAATCGCGTCGGAAAAATTAGCCACGTGCCCGTACACTTGTCAGATTTCTCAAACTTTTGCCAAACTTTTTCTCTTTACAATTTTGAACATTTTCCCGTTTTACGTTTTGATTCTCTTTCATAAATATTTTCGTTCGCTCTCAATTTATACGCCGAAGAGTCGAGATTAAAAACAAAAAAAAACTTCTTTATTTTATATTTTTTAATAAATTCTCAACGACGAGAGTTTTCTCTTCTACGTTTTCGATAGCTTTTATTTTTTTTGTTTAATTATTTTCTCTTTTTTAATTTCGAAGCGAAAATAAAAATAAACCAGGTGCCTCGATTATTTTAAAAGTAAATAACTTTCATTACCTACAGTCACCTTCGATAAAACTTGTAACAAAGCAAGTTTCAATGATATTAGGGCAAATTTACGTTTGAAAGGATTTTTTCACAAGGTCGCCTATTTTCGTGAAAATTTCACTTTGATCATGATTTCATCAAAGGGTAAGAGGCTTGATGGATGTAAAACATAATTTTTATTCTCTGCGGTACTGTGATGAACGATTCTAAAACTTCGGATGTTTATTAGTTTTATTTCCATCACTTTACTTTTTCGTTTCGATGTAATCTATGAATTATGCGTAATGTAGAAAAACTGTGAAGAATGAATTTATAACCACAATGATATAAGAAGTAGAATATTATCGCAGCACTTTGAATATTACCTCCTATGATGAAGAACTACGAATATAGTGAATGGGTAAAAGATAACTGTTATGAGCTTGGTGAAAGACTTTAAATTATTCGATGAAATTACTAAAAGGCAACTACTGTAGTTTTTCTACAATTTACTTGAAGAAATTATACAGGTATTCCAAAAATTCATTTTAATGATGATCAATCATTTGAATGACATTTAATTAGACTCATTTAAAGATAAGCAACCTGTTTAGCAACCAAAAATTATTAGAAACAAAATCAGTGATGATAAAAAAATTTACAAAAAATATTTGAAATCATTTTGGTGGTTCATTAAAATAAATGAATAAATTCTTCTTTTTCTTATAATCCGATACCAAAATTACATATGGTATATCTTTCTCCTTTTCCTCCAAAAAATATCAAACTGGATTAAGCAACATAATGAGTTCGATGTAAGAAGTAATAAGGTAATATGACTTTTGTGCCCTATGACAAAAAAAGGTGAAATATAATCAAGGAACAATTCCTCAATATTGAAGAAATTACTCTAAAAATAATTATGATAGCTGTCACGATAAATCGCTAATCATTTTTCTCAGTGAGTTCTCACATCAACTACATAATTCAAGAGGAGAGGATTAAGAATAAAAAGAGAATTATTGTTATTATTATTTTTAAAATTTTATTCATCGTTGTTTTCTATATTAATTTTTTTCTATCAAGATTGAAAGAAAAAGCATTCATTTCTCAATTTATATACACATAATCTTATAAGTACACATGACACATGTGGGTGCCTTATAATTTTTCACTAAAATTAAAGCGTGTAAATCTTCTTAGGTATATATTAAAGAAATTTTGAAGTTTTGAAGGAAAAACCTTTCGACAGTTCGCTAGACCCTCCCAATGGACCGATTTTGATGATTTTTTTAATCAACACCGTAGTAATCTTTAATACGCAAAATTAGTAACATTCTGTGGGATGAAATGAGGTCATTCGAGTTGTCTTTTAGCCTTTCTTCATCTCTTTCTATTTTTATTATATTTTTTTCATTCTTGAAAACTTACAAAAATGTTTTTTAACGACGCGACGCGCTAAAATTTTAGACAATTATCTAGAATTTCTTTCTCTTATAGCTAAATTAAATTTTCTTTCACTAAAATAATAAATACAATATCTTCAAAGGAAACATAATCTGAAAATGCTATCAACGAACGGTGAAATGACGCTTTTTGCGCGTTAAATGTTTTATACGAGTTTTGTCTTGTATACTACTTTTAAATTTAAAATTACCTTAGATTCTCGGAGAATTAAATCGATGGTAAAGTTTTGACTATTAAGACAAGGTTACAAGAGAAAATGAGAAAGGAATAATAAAGTTTAATTTGATTCCTCTACGATATAAAAACGGTCTCAGTTGAATCTAAGATTCTTTAATTTTATTGAAGTTACTTATACATTGAATTCTTACAATTTAATGCCTGTTTTAGCGACTATTCAAATAAAATCACTTTTTTAGGTGAATTTTCGATAAAAAACAACAGCTATTACAGTCAGCCTAATTCAAGAAGGACTGAAGGAAAGCGGTGGGGAAGAAATCATCAAATTGTTGGGTTTCGTCGATCTTCTACGCCTATATAGTATGGACATTCACATTGCTCATCCATCCACTTTCAGTTGACGAACGTATGCGTGTGAAAATCCAAACAAAATTCGATGAAATGTTGTTCGTGTTGGTAAAAGGTGCTTTTATCACATTTTTATTGCAGTCAAAATGGCGATTCACTCAAATTTACGAAGCAAAAGGATTCTCTGAAACTTGCACACACATGCAAATCTGATCTACCATGATTCTTAATGGAAATAAATCAGATTTGAAGTTACAAACTGTGATTTTAGAATTCTGGATTCTTTAAATTTTATTCAAAATTTATTTTTGCTGTGGGTAGTTTAGCAGTACCTCAATTGAAAAATAAGCAGAAATAACTGTTGATTTGTCATTATATTTATATTCTATATTTATAAATATTCATTTCAATGTTATAAGACATATTAATAGATTAGCTTATAGTTGCTTGCGAATTATTTTTCATTTCAGACTCGAATAAATAAAATTACTTTCTCATTCTATATTTCTACTGTTAAAGAGGTAAGGAATAGCCTTAAACTGAACACTCAATGATCAACCTTGAGTCTTCACCACTCTAGAAAGTCAATAAATGACTAAAAATGAATTTAATATTATACCTAATTATCATGAATAAGACTAAGAAACAAAGTGAGTACGCACCTAATGGAATAAAAATAATTGAAAAATTAATTCAACAATCAAATTCAACATAGAAAGTCATTAGATGACTAAAAACGAATGTTATGTAATTATTTTTAAAATACATTAAAATTGCATTTTTTGTTTTTTCTTAGCTACTTTCGTTATCAAAAATTTGAAGAATTATACGAAGGTGGGACAAGATTTCCAATAATATTAGCAATAACCAAAATGATGAATAATTCATAACTAAACACTATAGAACTCTTTTTTTATCAAGAGCACGTTTTTCTGAACATAATAACTTAGTCTTACTTTTTTACTTGTTTTTTTTTTACGTGCCGTGTACAGACAACAAAGGCCAGAGGCACGGAAAAGGAAACGGTTAAATTAGTGGAAGGAGGGCGGAGGATCTAAGGAAAGATATAATATTGTTAATTACGATAGGGTCATCTTTGAGGAAAGATGGAAGGAGATGTGCCCCCAAAACCAGTTTTTTGCCAATAACACGCGTTCTAATCTAGATATAGAAAAAAAGTCGAGTTAAAAAAATGAAGCTGAACAAATTGCCAACAAACAAGTTGATAGAATCGCAAGAAAAAGCTTTTGAAACGGACCACTTTCATTGCACATAGAGCTATAGCGCGACCTTTAATATACCCCGCCGCGTTACGCTAATGTTTTATGTTCTCATCCATGACCGACTCGAATAACAGGCCGAACAAGTGAACTATTGGCAACATCGTAATAAACACAAAGGTGGTGGACCCATGTGCGTATGTTTACATTTGTATTAATTGTGTTTCCATAAGAAAGAGTCTTTCATGGATGCACGTGGGCCTACCACACATCAGCTGATATCGGTGTTGCCAACTTGTGTTGTTCGGCCTGTTATTCGAGTCGGTCATGTCTCATCGCGCAAATAACTACTGAGGTAGGAGAAATTTTGTTTTTTCTCGAAAATCGATCTGGTGTAGCGGTTGATAGCTGTAACATAATCTCAAAGGATACCCAAAAAATTTCAGTCCTCCAAGTTGATATTTATACCCTGTATAATTAGGTCCAAGTTTGAAAATTTTATGATACTCCAAAAAATTTTCAAAAAAATAGTTTTCAAAAATTAAAAAATTTTTTGTGTACATGGACGATACTTTTACCTTCTGAATTTCAGAAAAATAATTATTTACCTCTTTTTCAATATTCAGGGGCTTTCAAACTATTTCCAATATAATTATATGAAAAACTCCTATTTCCTATATTTTTTTTGCATCATATTCGATACTACTCATAAGTTGATAATTAATTGATATTAAATTAAACATATTTTACAATTATCCACCGCTATACCAGATCGATTTTCGTGCGTTTCAAGAATGTCTTCTCACTATTCTAGCAACTTCGACAAAAAAATGCGCAACAAAATTTTTGTTGTAAATTTGTTCAGCTTTATTTCCTGACTTTTTTTTTGTATCTAGATTAGAACGCGTGTTATTGGCTGAAAACTGGTTTTGGGGGCACAAATGTGTATTTCGGGGGAGAAGCAACGATGAGATTTTTTGCGAAAAGTTAGGGGTTGTTACGGACACTACTAGCTACAAATTTCCGTAGATAAACTTTGGCCCCTAATTAGTCCCGGTTATAATCATAGTTTAACTGGACTATATAAAAATGAACATCTTTACTGATCTCAAATACCAATCGAATTTTTACGACTGATTGTATAACGCGAAAAGTTGAAGAATCAAACAATGCAAGTTTCCACGATAAAGTTACCAAATACAATTCAAAATGATACCTACGAGATAAAAAGTCGCGACTTAGTTTCTATAATCGACGTTGTACTCTACGCGAAACGATGCGAACGAGTATATACGAGCCATCATCGCCAATAAGAGTACATACACATCGGTTGGCGTACTCGAACAAGCAGCTTACTCGAGCGGAATTTTACGTAACGCGGTATCGTTTAAAAAGAAATTAAAACTATTTATTCGTCTTCGCCGCGTTGGTTTCGGGACTCGCCATAAAGTGCAAATATACTTTGAATGGAAGTTAAAGAGACCGAGAATTGCACAAGTTCGCTTATAACTTCAACTCGGCAGCATAAAAATTCTTCGCCAGTAGCTCTTTTTTTTTCGCTGTTTTAAAAATCTTTTAAACTGCAACACGACTTTAATGGCGCCTTTTCAAGTATACCGAACGTTTTCTTTCGCCAAGTTTTATCTCGACGGTTTCTCTTTGCCGGGTATTTTTTTTATACTGCGTTGCGAATGTGAAAATCGTATGGTTAATTTGGATGAATGAATGTTAAAGAAGAGAAAAAAATTATTGCTAAATTCGAGTTACTTAAAAGAAGCAAAGTTCCAGTTTCAACGTTAATTTATGTTTTCGATAAATTTTTCCACAACTTTCGCCTCGTCTTCGTTCTGCGAGGCCGTGTAGTTTTCGTATTATCGTCTTAACGCGACCAAATAAACTCAGCTGTAGTCGAAACGAGCTCGCTGGCGTTCCAATAAAATCGACGAGCCCGACTAGAAAAGACCTATAAATATTAATGGTAATTTAATGTGGTAAAGTTTAATATTGAATTTTAATTCGATGGCGGAAAAGTTTGTTTGTGGTTGTATTTTTCAGCGCTTCGCCGCTCTAAATTTCCACATTCGTTTGCATAATTAAACGGTTTTTCGCGTCGACGTTGCGGCAAGAAATATCCCACAGGGTGCTCGCGTACACGGCAACACATACTCGTTATACGCGGTTCGTATATTTAATTTATTACGTTCGAAAGCTGGCGAATTCACTCGTGAATTCCAACCAGTTGACGGATGGGTCATTCCGTAACATTTCAAACAAAAAATCGTAATTTTTGACCCATGTTCTTTGATTTTATTCTCTTTTCTAAGTACATCTTGACGTTGAAGTAAAAAAATCACCGTCAGTTTCCTCCCAAATTCCTTACAGGGGATTCTCTGGAACAAAGAATCATCTATTTTGATCGGACAAAATTGATGGAACAGGCATCATCTGTAAAACTTACTAGAAAAATTTTAGCTACCAAAGTTAATATGGGAGGGAGATAAAAGAGAGGGAAGGCATTTCACGCCTTCAACTCTTTTTTGTTCGACTTTGGAATTCATACGCCGTAGTTCTATTTCAAGGCGGGAGGAGGGAGTAATTTTTATAAAAATGCTATAACTTGTTTAGGTATCAACTTTGTCAGATGAAACTAACAAGACTATTTATTAGGAGATACTTCACTGCTCTAATCCATTTCGAAAGAATTTTGGAATTCATATCTCACATTTTTTCAAAATGTACTCCCATCCCTCTCCTCCAAAGAAAAAAGAATTCAAGAGAACGTTAACCTCCGCAACCACCAAAACTTGAGATTGCATTAATAACGCACACGATAAACCCCGTCAAAACAAAACAGAAAATAAGAACACAATAGCTGAATGGTGAACACTGGCGACACAAACCGTCGTACATGAAGAAGAAGAGTAGAAAAAAACATCATATGTTTTAGGTACATGCGCATGCGCGAATTCTACCATTACTTCATTTCAATAATTTACCCTTTCTACTGTAGGTACTCATTTTCAGTGTTGTAGGAACGAACATAGGTCTGTTCTTGTTCCTGTTCTCGTTTCTGGAAAGACCCAGTCATTTGATCCTGTTCCTGACTCGTTCTTATTCTCAATGTTTCAACTATCCTCGTTCCGTTCTTCGTTCTTTTAATTCTTTACAATGTTGTTCTCGTTCTGTTCTTTGTTCTTTCAATCCTTTATGGTCTCGTTCGTGTTCGTTCTTCGTTCTGTTCTCGTTCTTCAAATTTTCTTTTGTTCTTTCTTTTTTTTGATAACATGTTTACAGTTAATGTTGTTGTTGAAATTGAAAATCAATTAATTGAAGCTAATAATTTAAAAAAAGAAATACTTATATGGGTATATGTAGCACTTGCCTGAACTATTAATTTCTTATTTTCTCTTTCCCTTCATGATATCTATTAATTTGATAATAAATCATGAACTTTCAAAAGAACGTAGAACAACAAAAAATTATATCGTTCTTGTTCTTGTTTTTGTACCTCAACATTGTTCATTAGTTGGTTCTCATTTTGTTCTTTGATCTTTCAGTTTGAAAATATTCTGTTCTCGTTCTGTTCTTTGTTCTTCAGATATATCACTTTTATGCTCTCGTTCTTGGTCTTGTTCCTCAGGAACAATAAAAGTTCTCTGTTCTTGTTGTTCTTCGTTCTCGTTCTTCGGTTTGTTCCTACAACACTGCTCATTTTGTTAACGATTCTTTACCGAATCTCAACCTAAATTAAAATCTCAAGGATAAATGTTTCCAATGAATTCTCTCGGGCAATTCGTTTACGATTCTTTACATATTAGAGCTGAATTAAATAAGCATTACCTTTTATTTTTATGAGCAAATTTTCTTTGAAATTTCATTAACGATTCGTTAAGTATGAAAACATCATAAATCATAATAACCACATTCCGAATTATAGAAAATATTTTTTCATCGCATACTGTTCCCTTGATAATTGTTCAAAAATCAGAGTTCGTTATATTCTCACGAGTCTCGTCAACGAATCGTCAAGAATTTTGTCAATTGGGATATACCGAAAGGTTGGACATTGGACAAATGATTACAAATGGTCTGAAACCTTTGACTACAAACTAGATGGACGGAGCTAGCAACAAGCAAATGCCAACCCAAAAACGGTGATACATTATATAGATTCCTTCATGACTAAATTCTTTACGCGCATGCGCAAATTTATTTCGCGCTCATAGTACAGCTTCAAATCAAAGTAATACGAAAGTGATAAAGAACTTTGAGCATGTGTAAAATATGAAGTTGTAACGAGTGTTCTGATTCTGATGCGTGTAATGTTTCACCGCAGCTTTCCCACACGTAACTCGGTCTATCTAGCATATTATAGTCAAAGTCTGTAACGTAAGGTTTTAAGACCCCAGCCACCTCCGACCCTTTTTTCAAATCAGGTAGGCTGTAATAGCTATCGTTTTTATGGCAAACTCAGCTAAAAATCATCAAAATTTCGAGGTGCTATACTACTCCTTTTTCCCCGCCTTCTCTCCTAAACACTTCAAAGTCTTTTGAATATACTGCAGAAAAGCAAAAAATAAAAGGGAGAATTTATAGATATTTTCTTCAAGTTTTTCGCATTTAAATAAAATATTTTTTTGAATTTCGAAAGTTTAATTTTTGTAATGAGCGTTTAATTTCAAATTTTTGAGAATTTTATAAATGTAGTGCAATCAAATCGCAACAAAAACACATATTTACTAGATCGATTTTCGAGAAAAATCAAAATTTATTCCACTCTAGTAATCATTTGCACGATGAGAACATGCAGCATTAGCGCAACACGGTGGGTATATTGAACGTCGAGCTATGGTCCTATGTGCAATAAAAGTGGTGCATTTCAAGGTTGTTTTCTCGCAATTCTACGAACTAGGGCAAAAAATGTGTAATAATATCATTTATTGGAAATTTAATCAGCTTAATTTTTTAGCTTGACTTTTTTTCTGTATCAAGATTAGAAAGCTTGTTATTGGCGAAAAACTGGTTTTGAAGGCACAAATGTGGATTCTGGGGGAGAAGCAACGATGTGATTTTTTGCGAAAAGTTAGAGGTTACGGACACTATTGGCTACAACTTTACGCAGAAAAACTTTGGCCCTCAATTAGCCCCGGTTAAAATCATAATTTGATTGGACTAAAAATCAACGAGTTTGAACACGCATTGCGATGCTCAAAATACACTTTTTTTAGCAAAAATCATCAAGAATGAATGGTATCTATGTGCACTCCTCTCCCTGAGGGGTCTGAAAGGGTACTAATAGTATTTTTATTACTTGCATAACGAAGAAACTAATGAATTTAAAGGAAATCAAAGGACATGAGGTCAAAACGTTTCTTCAATAGATATGGAACGACCAGGATGTTTTGGTAACCCCCGGACGAGCGGTTATACCAAACCAGCGGAGATTTCGAACCGTTGAAAAATCAAGCTACGAGCCGGATACACCACGAGGAATAATTTTTAGTCCTATATCAAATTTCAAGCTTCGCCAGTGTACCGAATAAAATATCTCGTTTGTCGGTCGGCTACGCGGTTTAAGTAAATAAGTAAGTATAGCTTTGTAATTATGCAAACATCGGTCGGCGGCGTAGCGTAGCTCAACTATAAGTTAGCGGTTACGAATTGTTTGCGGTTTGTACGTTTCCTTTTGCTTGTTTACAAAGACGCGAAAACTTTTATTACCAAGTTGCGCGTTCTCGCGACGAAGACGACGACGGTTTCTTCGCCGCGGAGGCGATTTTTTCCCTTCTTCGAACCCCCTTCCCTTGATCACGCTGAGAAAACAAACCTCGTCCGTGTCCGTTAATCCATGAAAAATTTTACCATATTTAAGGGCGTCGAAGCTGAGCAGAGTCCATTATATGCGACAAAACGCAAAAACAACAGATAAACCTATCGAAAATCCAACCCCTCTAAATCCGATTTAGCCTTAAACAAATAAACCTCAATCGAGGGTTTTTTCTACCGCCGACGTCCAATCCGTTGCCGTCGATTCGAACGGTTTACGCTTTTAAAAAAGCTCGTCTTGTTGTTATAATTTCTACGTCGAGGCTTTGTTCGTCTAACGCCCGCGCCATCTCTCCACTTGGGAGGCTTTTTACGCGGGCGTGTGTAAGCATCTGGACACGTTGATAAGGTTCAAATCCAATTCCCATTACCATCGGCGTAGTGTGGGAAAAACGCTCCACCATAAAACCATCGGACATCTCTATTTTCGTATTTATTCGACGATAATATTCCAATTTGCCATTATTCTCGAGACTCGTTTACCGTGCGAAGGTGCCCTCGGGAATTCGTTCGCTATAATGGTCAGTCTTTTCATATTACAGGGCAAATCGACCATACATGCTATATTGCAGCAGCTTTACGGTAGCAAATGATAATTTTTCCAAGCTAACCATCGACCTATGCATTGAAATGTAGAATACATATACACGAGTATATTTATTAGTCCATTATAACAAGCTCGTTTCTTTGCAGACATTCCCATTAACCGAGTCTCAAGGTTAACCGAGTATACCGCAGACGATTTGAAACCTGCGCCAAAACCATCTAATTTAATGATACTTGCGATGAGTCGACGACCAATGAAAAATTCACCCTCGAAACAAAGGGCGTGAAGAAAAAGCGTTCCTCGTTTGGGATTACAGATTAGATGCAGAAAAAACACGATAAAAGGGCGCGACAGTGTAGCGTCAAAATAACCAAAACACAGTCAAGGGATTATTGGGATGAAAAAAAGGGTATTTTCGATGGTTTGTAAACATTGCGTAGAGTGGAATCCTTTTTGATGAAAAGGAATCATCGGTAGTCCTGTAATTTTTAACATAAATACCCATAGGATCGCTCGTCTCAATAAATGCTTAGAATATCATTCTTTATCGAGATCTAGCCTGAATTTTACAGTAGGTGAATTCGGAATAAGGAAAGGTTTTAACTTATAAGCTTCCAAAATCATGAATCATCTGAAAATATTATACAATGAAATTACTGCAGATGGTTATGAAGTTAATAATTTGGACATGAAATAGAAAGCTTTCAAGCAGGAGAAATAGGTGTACTTGTACTTAGCAGAAGGAATCGAAAAAATTATGATCCATTTTTGTTGGGTGCGTGATTCTTATCACGTAAAATATGAAGAATAATTTTACTGACAAAAATTAGTGACTGACCATACCTGAATAACTCACTGTCATATACAAATTTAACGATGATGAAAAATCAAAAACATTGAGCAAATATAGTTTAGTACTTCTACCATAGATAACGTTTACCTTATTACATCTGATTACATTGGTGTACAAAAGGAGAGGGAAATAACATTGGCCTTATTCGCTACCCATCTACCTATTTGCCTACCAAGTTAAATCGTTGTGGAGTGAAGAAAAATATGTTTAAAGCGCTATCTTTGAACGAGCTCTTCAACCAACTCATTTATAGCTCTTTTCAACATAATTATGAGTAATAAATTCTCCTATAAATGTGGCTTTCTATTAAAATTTTATTACTTGAAATTAAAAAAAAAAAAAAAAAAAAAAAACGCATAAATTTTGCTCATTATTAAAAGTGAAATTATTTTCAAAAAATTAAAATAGAGACTCATCTTTTTTGAAAGCTCATTTCTTCATCATCATCATAGATTAACCATACCTAGATAGCCTACCACCATATTCATTCATAAAAAATCAAAATCATTGAGCAAAAACAGTTTTGTACTTTCACCATAGATAGTGTTTAGTGCATTATATCTGATCATATTGGTGTGCAAAAGGAGAGGGAAATGACTATGACTTATTCGTTACCTACCAACTTACTTGCCCACTAAGTTGAATCGTTGTGAGGTGAAGGAAAATATGTTGAAGCGCTATCTTTTAACGAGCTCCTTAACTAACATATTATTGGCTCATTTTTAGCAACATTATGAATGATAAATTTTTACATGGCGGTGGCAATGTATAGTTGATCTATAACATTACATACATATGAAGCAAAAAGTTGAACATTTGCATACGGTTACAAATTGCATGAAAAGCAAATACAGTATAAAGAAAGTATCCATTCCTCTCACCCTTCGCAAATCAAGTAGGCTACAACAGCAATCAGTTTTAATGCAAAATTCAACTATTCATTTATTTATTCACAATAGAATAGAATGGGGTTTTTTAGGAAATTAGTTTTTGTAGTAGAATCTCTCTATATATTAAAATCAAAATGGAATCGGTTTTGAGATGCGCGCGCATCCTTGTTTTGAGTAGCAGGTATAAAAGGTATATAAGGGATAGAAGGTATACAAAGGAGAAAGAAGGTTGTAAATTTTAATAAAAGCCTTGTATATGCGCTAAGGTAAAGTCATAAAATTGTTTTGAATAGCGGGTATAAAAGGTATAACGGATAGAAGGTATACAAAGGGAAAAAATGTGATAAATTTTAATAAAAGCTTTGTACATGGGCAAGAGTAAAGTCGTAAAATTTTTAAGAATGGTAGGTATACAAAGGTAGGTATAAAGGGACAAGCTCATCCTAAAAGGAAGAACTCTTAATGGGTTAACAATAAGAATAAATTGGGTTATGCAGTATTTAATTTTTATTGCGAACCCCGAAGGGGCGAGTAGGCAATCCGAGCAAAGCGAGGAATGTAGCGGGGGTTGGGCCGCGAAGCGGCTAGCCCCCTAATATTTATGAAAAATATGAAAAGATGACTAATTATTCCCATCATTCTTCATACATCTTGTATAATTTCTATTCACTTACGCTTCCACTAACAACAAATTTTTGTCAGTAAAATCACGTTGCATTCTACACATTTTGAAGCAAACAGCATAATTATTTTAAAATGATTTCAATGATGAAATTAAAATTTTCAGAGTTGTTGCTCATTACGAATACAGAAAATTGATTTTTCAAACTTTTATACCTGGGCGCCTTCAACAAGTAGGATAGGCAAATCATCGTACGTAAGTGTCATATAAGCAGCTCTAGATATGATGTGAAGGAGCTCATATGGAGATGAAACACCCTGCATAGAAAGTAAGAGATCAAATACTGTGGGCGAGAAGAGTTGCGAAATAAATTTCACTTTCTTCGCTACTCTTGATCGCGTGAAGAATAGGTTCATTTAGGATTTAAAACTTGGAAATATGATGGTTTACATGATTTTTGAGACTTCAGATTTTAAATTTCACGTAATTCTTGGAATGTGGAGGTTACTAGAAGGCATTTTGGTGATAAAGTCGGCTTAAAAATAAACCTCTACGAATATTTCATCCTTAAAATTTTCATTAAGGTGATCATTAGTTTCCAAACTTGAAATCTACTCCAATATAAGTAATTTTCGTGCAAAAACAACACCGAGGTTGACACTACGTTGAAATTTTATATCATTCGAAGCGATTTTACACCTCATAGGTTCAGCTTTCGTATCATCTTCGGAGAGTATTTTATGAAAAAGCAATATTACGATTTTGCCGCGACGTATTCGAGTAAACACAAGCGATATATGTGACACGTTTTCATTTACGACAGCAAATCGGTAACAGTGTCGTGGTTTTGTTTTAGCACCGACGTATAGGTACGTATCGGCGTCGTCTTGTGTAGGAAGTTCGTCGATATCGGTCGCGTATACATTGGTGCTCGTATTTCGGGGGGCACACGCACCCTTCGTAATGCCGATGACCGAATTTTCTTCTACGGTCGTCCCGTGCACGCGCTTACGCCGTATAAAATGGACATAATTTGCCAACAAATTGACGCGTACGGTTCGATTTCCCAAAAATGACCGCGATATCGGCGTGTGAGAATATACAGCTGCTCCATTTCACCTTATACCCGCGTTACATGAAGCGGAAATACAGATTTTCAACGTGCTCGCGTCTCAGTGTGCCGCGAACGCGTGTAACTGGTGTTTATTTTGGATAAATTGTTATTTTTTACGACGATGTTTTATTCCTAGCGACGTATCCTACGCGGTATCTTTTTCACTATTTTTGCGCTTTTTGTTGAAGAAAGTGAAGAGAAAAAAATCAGAGAAAAATGTTTATTTCCATTTCGTTGCGTATGCATTCTATTCATCTTCTTTGTTTCGGCGGCGAGTTTTCACTCGGCACTTTTTTATTTTTCGCTATTTTTATTTATTAAACACCCGAAAGCAAATTTAATGGAAACTAAACAATTTCTTAAATACGGAGTCGTTAGATTTATCAATTTTTCAGCGTAATTTCCACTCGTCGCCTTTTAGACTCAATGTTCGCGTCGCGATAAAAGCAATTTTTTCTCCTTCCGTTCGCCCGGCAACAGGAAGCGAACACGAGAAAAACCCCGGAACGCTAAAGTTATGCATGTGAATTGTATAGATAATTCGTACGATGGTAGCGAAAAGAATAAAAGAACTATGAAATACCGTATAAAACCTAGCTCCATTTAAAATATTCAAAAAATCGATCTCGACGACAAAAATCCTCCGATATTTGAGCATTTTATAAATACTAATGAAGGGGGCGTTGTGAACGAAATATTTTCTTTTAAAAAACCCTTTTTTACTGCCTTTTTCCGTCCTTAAACGGACGCGGTACCTTTGACGCAAAAAAAAAATACATACCAAGATTTCATCTGTATGGAATTTATCTCGCTCGAAAAATGACGCAAATCTACCGTCCACATAGACCGTAAATTCACTCGTATTACGCGATGGAAAAAAAAATCCAAAATATCGAGTCAAGCTCGTCGAAACGCCTTCAAGAAATCTTCGTATGTACAGTGGAAATTTTTCGACCCAAAAACCGATATTTAATCAGATTGAAAAGTTCAAATATTGTCGAGTAAAACCGAGAAATTCTCGCGTCCGGATCGTCCTTACGTTATAAATAATAAATAGATAACAGGATGGCTTAATCTACTTAACGGTTTAAATTTTCACTTTGTATAATAAACTTGGCGAGTTTCAGTTTGTTACGACGACGCACTATTCTTGCGTTTTAGGTTTTGGTTGACCGATGTCGTTAAAGCGAATCGTTCATTTTTGAAGTGTCCTGCGGCTAGTGCCTTGGGAAGGTGTTTATTTATTATTCAGATGTATAATGGAAGGGTATTTTTTTAACCTTATCATTAATAATTCGCTAGCATTTTAGGAACCATGACTGACATTATGAATATGTCGGAACCGGTGAAACATGACTTAAAATGGAAATTCATTGAAAAGTTTTATCAGTTAATAATTAAATTATTGTTTTTACAGGCATATTTATTTTCCTGAGATTGCATCAATCATATTTGTTGTAAAATTGCTGAAATTTTAACATAAGGTGAATAATTAGACATTTTTGTATTCAGAATTACATATTCATCTCATTATAGAGCTCTTATCGACTTATTGTCTTAGAATTTGTATAATGCATGCACGTTGCCTTCGTTTCGTTGGGTAAATTCTCATCACTGTTTTATCGTTTTATGTAGATGGTGATGTCAATCAAAAGCAACTAATCATACGAAACCGCAACAAACTTAAAATGCATCATGCAAGACAATCGAATAAAAATCGAACAGCATTACGTTACAGAAAAGAATACATTTTTAAAACGACCGATTTTTTGTCCCATCAATTTTAATGTAGGAAAAATTTGAGCATCAGGCAGAACGGTCGTTCTGCGAGTAAAGTTCAAAATGCAACCAAATTGCCATAGAAACGAACGAAAGTGCGCGTACGTACGAGCAAACGGCCGACTCTGCTTATATTCTGTGAACAGGATTTACTCTATAGCGTTTATGCAATTTTTACCGAAACTATTGGTCGTAATGGATATATTTATAGCTTATTTTAAAGACCTCGCCAAGAGCTTCAAAATAAGCCATAGATAATTACTGTACGATAAAAACTCGCCGAGTTATTAACATCTGAAATAAGCGATTATGACAAATTTTTGAAGTTAAGTAAACTCATTTTCTCGACAACTAATAGAGATGAAAACGTGAAATTTTGTATGCTTCATCTGCATGATGTAAATGAGTGCGTGTGAGGTTTTCGTCCAAATTGGCCCCCTTTTACTCCTCCTCCCCCCTCAAATGGGCCTTAAAAATTTTTAAAATGGAACGAAAACTATAAAAGGCACTTCTACAGCATGTTTTCAATAAGTGTACCAAATTTCAGTTCATTTGGTTCATTACACTATTCCGTATCCTTGAGCAAAGTTTGGAAAATTTTAGAATATGTACAAGAGGGGAAAACGAAATAGGGGAACAGCATAAGGCACGAAAGGGGAAATTGAAATAGGGGAAATTCATAGACGTTGTTTCAATGGATCGGACTTCTCTGATTCAAGTAGGTAAAAAAGGATGAAATTAAATAGGGAACTCCTATTGCTGTTTGTGGTGTGGTAATTCAGTGGTTGAATAGAATACAGTAAATATAATAATTTCGACTTTTCCTAATTTTCATTACATTTTCCGGAATGAACCTAAATCTCTCTATAGCTGCACGATGTGCAGAATTCTAGGAACATTTCCTCTGCGTATGGCGTTTATTGTAAAATAAGTATCGTGTTTTTCAAAAAAATTATTTAATTAATTATATAAACGATTATTCTTCAAATAAACATTTTCTCTCAATTATACACAGTTCAATTCCTCGCTTACTATCTATGACGCTAAATAATTTATCGAAAATTCAACAGAATACGTGATGCTAGCATTAATTTATTCAAACATTATATTCCAAAAAAAACTTTTGATATCCGCAAAAAAACTTCTAACAAGCAAAAACGTCAACTTCAAAACAATTCTTAGTTATACCTATTTAAAAAAAAAAAAAAAAAAAAAAAAATTAAGGTAAAAAATAATATGATACAAGCCCACAGATCAAGTTCCCCTCATTTCAACTTAGAACTTGACGGTCGTCATTCACTGGAGGATTGTTTTTAGTATGATCGCTATAAGTTGAAATGTCTCACTAATGATGTGACTGTGCAATTGGGGTGATTTCGTTATGTGAGTTAACATTTTTTTTCCAAATTACTGAACATGAAAATAAAGGATAGAACAATGTTTATTTCATAACAATACTACTGAATAGGCAATAAATTTATGGAATGGAAATGATTTCATGAACAAAAAGTTCCAAATTTTTATGAATAAATTTTTTATAATTATTTTATTTTATTACGTATTTTCATGTGTTGTAATTATAATTGTGAATTCAAATAGATCTCAATTTCAACGCACATATTTGTAATATGTACAATATGTATTACGTAATGTAGTAATTGTTAATTTTAAATATTATCAATTGATTACTTTTATTTACTTTAATTTTAACATTGAATTCAAATATATATCGATTTCAACGCACATATTCGAAATGTAGGTGCAATATGTGTTATGTAATGTAGTAATTTGTGAGTTTAAACATTATCAAGTGATACTAAAGAACTAACAATAACATCTCTGCGGTCCTAATACGATCCCCTTACAAGTTAAATTTTAAAGATTGGTGAAATGAAAATGTCCTTGTGTATTCGTTAATGACGACCGTCAAGTTCTAAGTTGAAATGAGGGGAACTTGATCTGTGGGCTTGTATCATATTATTTTTTACCTTAATTTTTTTTTTTTTTTTTTTTTAAATAGGTATAACTAAGAATTGTTTTGAAGTTGACGTTTTTGCTTGTTAGAAGTTTTTTTTGCGGATAGCTTATTCGTTTACACATAATGAAAAATTAAAGGATTGAGTTATTCAACTTACGAAAAATCGAATTTTTTACCTTCAAGTTTCCAGCTTTTTAGTTTAATGATAGTAATGAATACGATACATTTTGGTGAATAAATTTTCAAAATTGCGCCTTGTCTTCCTCTAGAGATTTTTTGTTTCATCTATTTCAGCAATAAGTAAAACTTGTATGAGACCTTCATAATTAATAAACCACCGCATATACTGGGCGTCTAAGTGAATCGGATACAATCAGTGAAAAAATCTCTTTTTCATTTATTCAAAATTGATTTTTTCGAATGCAAAAAAATTGTAATGCAGTTGAAATGAATTTATCAGCCTTAAAATTCATTATGGTAATTTAAAAAAAAATTCTATTTAGAAATTGAAGTTTAACTTTTATTATTTTATCAACAAACTGAGATTTTAGTACTGATTGTACCCAAATCAGTTGGACGCACGGTATGCGAAAATCATCATTTATAATTTTGTTGGAAGGAGCCAGAAATAAGTTAGTTAAAGAGCTCGATGAAAGATAGCGCTTTAACATACTATCCCTCACCCCGCAATAATTCAAACTTGGTGGGCAAGTAGGTAGGTTGGTAACGAATAAGTCATTGTTATTTCTCTCTCCTTTTGCACATTAATGTGATCATATGTAATGTACTAAACGCTATCTATGGTGAAAGTACAAAACTATTTTTGCTCAATAATTGTAGTTTTTTATTAATAATTATGGCAGTAGGCTATCTATATCTAGGTAGGGTTGATCTATGATAATGATGAAGAGATGAGCTTTCAAAAATGACGAGTCTCAATTTTTATCTTTTGAAAACGTGTTTTCTTTCTTTGCAGTTTTAATGATGAGTGAAATCCATGTAAATTTTTTTTTGTTCCAAGTAATGAAATTTTAACAAAAAGCCATCTCAAAAAGTTCATGGCCATTAAGCGCTGTTCCTAAAGTACATATTGAGTAACTGAACACTACTCGTAAAAGATAAATTTGGAACACAACTAGTGTCTTCAGTTCATCAATAAACGAATGTTCACCAACTTAATTTTTTAGACAAGTAAGGAATAAGCTAACTCTGTCATCTACCCCAACATTCTATTAATTTGGGCGAATTGTTATAAATATGTGAAACATTTTGATTGTCTTTGAAAATATAGCATTGGATGACTTATCATACACTATGTTTTTAATATAGCATAAATGAATTCGAACGAAATCCTATTTTCATTTCCAAAATTCGATAATGAAGACGCATACTCAATTGATTTTTACTGGCCTCAAGTAAGAGAAAGACTATTCCTTGCCTGCAAACTAGAAGAACCCCATTTCAGTTTGCGTGAACATTGTCTAAAAGCTTGTCAAACCCTGGTTTCCTGAACGTATTCTTAAGCATTTAAATTCAGTCAAGGCATTAACCACGGTTAATTCTATAACGGGCGAATTTTCAATTTCGAAAATGTCTCACAGAATTTCTCAAGCTCGCTATTTTCACTTTTACAGGCGACACTAATTGAATAAGCATTTCGGCGCACCTTTTGATGAAATATGCCACTCTTCGCGGGAACATACGCATATCCTTGAACTTACTCCCACACAATATCAGATTATTTGACGAGAAAAATTTCAATCTGCATAAAAAATTTAATATTCAGAAAGTGCGGATTTTTCGATAAACCGAGGGTGAAAAATCCGTATTTGCACCCTATTTGGAATACAGAACATTATTAAATTTATTTTAAAAACCGTCCGAACACGCAAGCTAAATTAAAAAACAAAATAGCCAGCTCTCGTATTTCGTTTGCGAAAATACTAGGACCGAGTGAGCAAATTATACAGATTACCGGGGCTACCGAGGGAAAAAAGTAGCTAAATTAAAAATTCAATGGCAATACCGACGAAATCACAGGTAAACCATCGAAATGACGCGTAAATTTACCGTTCCGATTTGGAAATTTATTCGAAGCCGGGTTTTATAAGAATTAATGATTGTAATAGTGAAGGCAACGAAAAACAACATATCCATACTACACTGACACAATAACGCTCGTAAATTTGCATTTTAACGCGCCAAAAAAAAGACATGTAATCGAATTTTCGCGTTTTTCTAGCACGCTAACATCATTTGCTCACGTGTTCGCCGAACATTTTACTAGGATTTTTTCCCGCTAAGGGCTATATTTTTATTACACGTATCTTCTCGTAAAGACTACGAAGAAAGTACAACGCTACATCGTTGTAAATATTTTCACGAGTCCCTCGGTCGAAATTTTTTTATAAATTCAATTTCTTTTTATGCTTTTCCATTTAATTTAGAACCTATAGAATACAGATTTTCGTCCATTCGCACATGGTAGCGATGCTTCAGCTGATTTGTGCCTTATGATATCTTAGCTGGCGGAAAGCATCGTCGAAAAAAAGCTTATCAGAGAATTTTGTCTTTCTTATAATCTTCCAAAGTTGGGAAATGTACGTTGGTCCATTTCAAACTTCAATGAAAATAAAAAGTGAGAAATTCGCGAGACAAAAACAGAGTGTACATGCACTCCTCACAAAATTACCTTTATTAAAAGTACACGCGTCATTACTTCGAATTAATAAATTCTAAATCGATTTTTACGCAAATGAACACTTTAAAATTGAATTTTAACATTCGTTTTGTGGCGATTTTCATTTCATCTAATCACATCAATTTGTTCGAACGTGGAAAGAATTTTTTCTTTTACACAAATATTGAAAAGCTGACGAATGCGACACATCGCATTGAAAATGTAAAAAATAACACTATTTAATTCATAAAAAATGCTTCTAGAATGGCACATCTTTTGTCGCTGGAATGATGTAGGATTTGTTCACTTCTTACGAAGAGAAATTACAAAAATAATATTTACCCTACCACACTAATTGGGACCCGAACGCAAAGTGGCTGACATCTAGTGGCGAAAAGTGTAACTGCTCTAGCGAGGCTGTATGGGTCATGTACGAGTATAATGTAAGCAAAGCGTTCATTTTCTTTGTGTATTTAGAAAAATTTGCTGGCTGCGTGTTTAAAGTGATTTATAAACCTTGGTCTGATTGGTGGAAACTACCGATGAAATCATACATAGCCCATAGAGAATAACTAGAACAATAGCGCTCAAGCGGTTGTTCGGGTCCCAATTCCTGCAAACGCCCAGGTATCTAACGTCTATCACACAAATGACAAATAATTTGCATACAATATGTAAAAAGGAGCAACAAAAAGTAGCTTATTATATGTAGTTATTGACAAAACTGACTCCTGCGAGCATGAAGGTATGCTCAACTTCACATAAATAATGAGGAATACGCACATCTCAGATGAACAGAACCGATAAAAGTAACACCAGTATTCGCATCTAGAGAATACGAGCCTGGCAAAAACGAGGCACGCAGCCAGCTCTTGCATCATTTTTCATTTCTCGGTACCAGAACCATTCCTTCTTGAACTCACCATAAACTCCGGACTGTATTATGTGTCAGAGCAACTGTGGTTGTGGGTAAAGGCTTTGCAACCCCAGAAAATCTTAACTCCAGAGGTAGGAAGTTATTCCATCAGTCTCAAATTACACTCATCTGCTGAGTTATCTATCCTTTCTTTAACAAATCCTTCTTTAACTCCTTTCTATACCTTGAGCAGGGGTATATGTGAAAACTCATCAACAAAGAAGCTGAAGAAAAAGCCCTTAAGAGACTGTGCGCCCTGCGGTGTCGGATTCCTTAAGTGCTCCATCTGGGGTTTTAGAATCTGGTAGAAAGGGAAAAGAATGGAATTTAATCCTGATGATGAAAGTTCCATGGTGATGTACGAATTCGCGCTCGAAAAGGAGACCGTTGTTGACACCATTCGACTCATATAATTGCACACCCGATTTTGTATTATCAGCTGAGGCTCCTATGGGCCACTGATACCTAGATGATGAGCTGTAGAGTACAACAGGCTATACATGGCCAAAATGCACGGTGCTTGCAACACCCAGTAAACCTGAACCTGGCACAATATCTTCAAAATTCTATTCTGAAAATTTTTCAAACTTTTATTAGAATTACGGTGTTATTTTAAATTGCTAAAATTTGGAGCATTTTAGCTGGTAAACAGAACTCTAAAATTTCAATCAATTAGGTACCTAGAATTTTGAATTCAGTCTCACATTACGGAATTTATTCAGATTTAAAGAATTTGTGTAAATCTTTTAGAGTTTCTCAGGTATTTAGAACTTTCTACTGTTCCCAATTCACCAGGCTTCGTAGCTTCTCAGGGTCAAAATTGTATAAGGGATGAGAAATCTTCAATATTACAAATATTATTTTTTCAAATTTCAAAATTTTGGTAAGATTAAACTTGTACGTCTCGAAAACAGGAATTTTAGCCGAGCATACCAATTTTACATTTTGTTCAGTGTAAAATATTGAAAAATGAGCCAACCAGGTTTCAGTTTGTCCACATTAAAATTACCACATTATTGTCACATAGGCCTAGTATTAGCCATAACTATACGATTCAAAAGTAAATTTTCAATCACCAATAGCGATTGCAATATTACGCAACTAGATGCTTTGTAACTTTTATTAATTCCATTATTTGTCATTATTTCAAGTACATTCTTTATTCCGAGACTCGTATCCGTCGATAATTTATTCAGACGCTATAAAAGCCCAAAAACTCATCTCATTTCACGCTTTTGATGACTATTTTGACGACATAAAATTTCCGTGAACGTTGTGTCGGGTTTCGATATTTATTTCTATGTCATTCAAAACGTTCGAAAAATTTTAATTAAATAAAGTCGCTCTTTTTTGGGGTGATAAGAAATTTTTCATTTTGTAGCCAATTTCAAAAAAAACTGGCGAAACTTGAAAAATGTTGTTTTCATTTTCGCAGAAAAGGAAAAAGTAATAAAAAGTAAGATGAAACAAAACAACAAAAGTACGACGCAAGTTTTAACGCAGCCGAAGTCGACCTTGAATACGATGCCAAAAATATTCGTTTGTGCAATGCCGAAAAAAAGAAATTCAACATCGAAGAATAAATTCTAGGCTTTTTATAATTTTTAATGAATTCTCGTAAGCGAGAAGATTTTCGAGGGTATTCATCATTCGTGATGGTATTTTTCGATTTTTTTTTACTCAAAATGTTCTCATTTTATCAAACAAGTTATATGTCAATTGTAAAAATTATCCGATGTATTCGAGCAATGAGTGCCTAAACAATTTTGATGAACATTATTATGGTATTGATAGACACGTATCAATTTCCATGCTGGCCTATATTTACATCAACGTCTAGAATGAACTGTATAATCATAATTAACACCATAGGTACTCCTGGGAACATCAGCGATACTATTTTGAATATGAGTATGTGCGAATGATGTAAAAATAATCAAGGTATCATCAGGTGCTTCAATTCCATAGTTCCTTCATATCATATGTAGGGCTACTCATGCGACAATCATGCATGATGGGTCGCCTATTCTCCTTACTGAAGGGAGTGAAATACAAAAGCGGGAAATTTTTTCCATCTTGATATCGAGTCACGTTGAAAATTTTTATTATATCGTCCAAAGTACCTTAGTAGAAATTCGCTGCATGCATGAAAATATAACAAACATAATTCATCATTATCACAGTGATTACTCACAAAAAAGTAGCGAGAATGAAGGAAGGAGGGGGAGGAAAGGGGATGCAAAATTTCGTGGCTTTTTATCATTATTTTTTCTCATCGACCCATTTCTACTTCCATCAATATTTTGTCAGTAATACTACATTGCATGCTCTACATTTTCACATAAAATTCCATATCGTGTTTCTATCAGTACTGGATAACAAAATAATAAATTTTCAATTTGATTACTGCTAAAATGAGAAAATATTTTTCAGTATTTTGTATCTCGACTTTTTCAGTCATTAGGGTCAATGCCGGGAAGAGCAAGAATTGATTCTGGTGTAAAAAAAAAAAAAAAACTGAAAAATGCAATTACAATTTAAAATCATGAAATAGGTTCTCAATCACCCGAGCTCCGAAGCAATCTACCCATTCTGCTTCTTCCTCTTCTCAGCCCCGCTTATTCCTAAACGTTTTTGAAGCTGGTATATTCGATTTTCATATACACTCGTAATTTATGAACATTTTTTTGTCCCTTCCCCTTCAAGTGGTATGTATTGTAGTGAGGCCATGTTTGGTATAACTTTGTGGGACATCTGAAAAGTATTCTAATTAAGTTATCAGTTTCACTACAACTCCATGATTTTTGCTTTTTTTAGAGCAAAAATCGATTTTGATTCTTTTGAAAAAAACTTGGGTCCTTTCTGAAGGGTTGCTAATGATTTAGGGACTTGATTTTTTTCGCTAGTTATGGACATTATTTCAAACATTTTGAAGTAATTTTTTGTTGACAATTTTTATTTCATCTTTAAAATATATTTCATAATAATTATCTAACATCTTGGAATTTTTTAATCTTATGTAAATGAAATATTTATTTACTTTGGAACACTTTGCATTTTTTGAAATTTTTTGAGGTTATAACATTTTTAATTTTTTTAAATCAATTTTTTAATTTCCGACTTTTTCCTCTTTTTTGAAGATTTTAAATTTTTAAATTTGAATCGTTTTTCCCTAATTTTTGTCATAGAAACATTTTGCTTTTTTTGTATATTTTTTCATATTCGAAGAAGTTTTCCTTTTCTCACATATTCCCATTTTTCATTTTTTTTTTTTTTTTTTTTTTTTAAGATTTTGGTTTTAGTAATTTTTAATTGAAGAATTTTCTCATTTTATTTATTTTTGAGTTTTTTTTTTTTTTTTTCAGTAAAAATTTAGAATCTTTCATTTATGAAATGTCTGGGCCTGAGGCAACCTGCTCCCTTTGCCTTTTTGTAGAATAAGAAAACCATCATACACGAGTGTCACATGAACAGTCGAGCACGTAATATGAAGGAGCTCATATCAAAATGAAACACCCTGTATAACGGTTGTAATGAATATGTGTGGAAAGACGAGGCAAAATTGGCAGATAAACCTTGGTGGTGAATACTGGCAATTGAATTTCTCTTGTTTATTGATTGAATGATATCCTGTGTAACTTTAAAAGCTCCTTTGTAGTACATTGGTATCCAATCTTCGCGTATACATACGTTTTAATGTGGGTTACGCGGATGTATTAAATAAGGCGATGCTTTTCGTTGTGAAATCGCGAATGTGTATGGTATGAATTTATTTCTTCGACGATGAAACGCCGTCAATCGACTAAGTGCTTCGGCTGGGTTTAATGAACGGGATTTACGATCGTTTTAAAATACGTTAATAGAAAAAGCCTTCGGAAGAGATTGTCCCGTATCACGTCGGCGAACGCGTTATACAAACGTCGTAACCGAATTACGATACCGTTCGAGTGGAAATTGGAATGGAAAATAAAAGCGAAAATCTATCTTATCTAACCTCGCGCCGCGCCATCAAATTACAAATGAACCAAATTAACTATATATATTTTTAATCTCGCGTAGATAAACCGTTCGACGTCGCGAAGCATATTACCATAATGGCGAGCTATTTTATAGGCTGAAAAAGCATTAAAAAATTATTAAATCCGCGTTATGCTAAAAATCCACATCGCTTACCATCTTTAGCCGAGTGAATCGCTTTACACCGATGGAACGTAAAATATAATAAAATAACGGTGAATTGTAAACGATGAAAATTTATGCTGGTAAACTGCATACTACGAATTATCACGCGAGTACCTACCGTACGAAAAAATGAATAAAAATCGAACCAACGAATAGAAAAATTTTACAACAAATTCACTCGCGAAAAATCAATTTTCACGACGCCCCATGGGCTCGAAAAATCCACTTCGATCGCCTCGGGGACCAGATACCGCCAACTTGGCCCATTCGTTCACATAATTATCACGGTGAAAATAAACGAGTGGTAGGATCCGCGGAGATTTTTTTTTCAAATTTTATAATTTAATAACAAACGAAAAATCAGAAAAATCCGAGCGAAACCCGGTTAACTATGAAAATTTCGACGACACTCGGCGCCCGCGAATTATTACAGCACAACGACCGCACTACGCGCGCAAATTTACGGAAATGAATAACGTTAAACCGTCGTCGGGGTCCAATTCTTTGCATCCATGCGGCGTGACTCGAAAAACCATCCGAGGCATGCGCGATGCGCCCAACCGAGCGTAATTTTTCTTAGCGTTTTCGACGGCCGAGTACATAGCCGCATTGTATTTAAAGCCTATTTAAGGCTATTTCATTATTTAATATTTCATTATACGAGGTTCTTGCGAACTACACGCTTCTCTTATAGTCTGGTACTCGTCTGGATCTTAAAAAAAAAAGGCGATTGGTCGACGTGTACGCGTACCAACTGTCTTTTAATCTCGATCGTAAAAATTTAATCAGAATCTTGCTTATTTTTTAACGCATACAAAACCTTCGAGGGGTAAAAAAAGGAGGATCTTTCGTATTAATTAGAAGAGAGCAATTTGCGATCTTTTCACGAAGAACGAAGAAAAAAATCGTCTTACCTAGAGCTCCTTTTGTACGACTCGTCGGGCATTGAAAGAGGAAAAAAATAACGAGCCTCGGCAATATCAATTCAACGCCGGGTACCGAGATTAGATATGAAATATGCGATGAAAATTAAAATGCGAACGACGACCAGATTTGCACATTTCGCCCAATGCCGAGCCGTTTTCATTCGGCTTTACGTATATCGCACCTTTCGATTAAAATCCGCCCCGACCACCTTAATGCCCCGTCGATGGGACGAAAAGCGATAAAACCGATTCTTCGTTATATTATACGCCTTCGCTATTAGAATTTTTGCTCCGCGTACCCCCTCCATTTCTTACTCAGTAGCTTACTCGGGGGCGCGTTATTTCGCATTTGGAAATTCTTAGCACGATTTGGTAATGCGAATTATGAATTTTTTTCCCATCTCTGAGCGCCTTTTTGTACGGTTTTATTTTTTCGTTACATTTTCCTTCTCTTTCTTTGGACTTTTTAAACGTCGGTTCGTTTTCCCAAAGCGTCTATTAACTGGTATTAGTTGAATTGGCCATATGTCGCTCGAGGCTCGACTATACGTGTCGATCGACTGATGAACGTTGAATGCTAAGATTATTTGTTTCATCGAATGATTCATTATTTTGTTGATGAGTCATTCTGCAAAGGATATAACATGGTGGGAAAAAAATTTCGGTTTATTTAGGAAATTATATTGGACGAAAGAATAGTTTTTATCAAATGAAACACCTTCCCCCCTCCCATCCACCATATCGTAGGAAAACTGATGCACTCCTCAAAGCTGTAGAAAATATTTCTCAAAATGAAGTCAAAATTCAGGCAAATTAAAGAATTACAAACAAATTATTTTTGAATATTTTAAATTTTATTTAGAACTAAAGCTTACATCTGTAGTGCTTCAAGCCCCAACTGCTTCTCGCAGATAAAATAGTGCGCGAAGTATTACATAAGGAGTTGGACTTTCGGAAGTTAACACACATACATACACAGCGTTCATATTTTGGCTATTTAAGGGTTATTCGGAGTGGAAGTAGGTATGGCGCGCTAGTGTCGATGCAAATAAAATGTGGGACGATTGATGATGAAAACATGAAACAGTATACATTGTCTTTAAGGGTAGATTTTGTATTTTTTGGAAATATCGTGAAAGGTTGGGATTTTCGAAAAAAATTAGTAGAATCGAATTTATAGTACGTGAAATTTTCTATTAAATGGTGCAATAAGTTTTCATTTAATTTGTATCTGTCAGAAGCGAATGCGAAAATAAATTAATATAATAGAAAATTTATACTTAAGACCAATTTTCTATATATCACAATGAAGATCACAATACTTTGGATATTTCTAACAGCATCTTGAATTATACAATAGTGATATTGGAAAAATATGATAAGCACACCAACCTATGATACGGCCACTTTCTTGTGTAACTTCTCTTTAAATTCACTTGGGAACCTAAAATAAGAAAAGGTTATTCACTTGGATTCATTTCATTATATTACAGTAAAAATTTTTTCGATCTTTAGAGTATCCGCCTCACATTTTCAGCTCCAGTATCAAGAATGGAGATGAATTGGGATATAGTATACTTCTTATTCCCGATAATCATATGAGTTCATATTAATATAATTACATTTTTACCAATTTGAGGCACCTCAAGCCCTACTCAAATTTTGATAATCCGCCATTTTGGGTCCATTTTGATCCAAATTCAAGAGATCATATTCTGATCACTAACTAACATCACATACAGAGTTTAACCTTTCCATATTGATTTGGTGAGGAAATATGGGAGATTCAAGAAATTTCATGACTCAAAATTTCCTCAAAAAGCTGCTTTTTGCTTCAACTCCCCTCCACATTCACCAAAAAAGCTGAAATTTGGAGAAGTTGGTGTTCGTAACTCATTTTTTCATATGAGATGAAAAAAGAAAATTTGAGAAATTTGCCCCTCTTCTAGCTCCCCTTAAAATTTGAGTGATCCGCCATTTTGAGGTGTATTGAAAAAAATATAAAAACAGCTTTAACCACATTTGATTAGATGCTCTCACCAAATTTTGAGCGAATTACATCAATACCCTGGCGCTGCGCTTGAGGGAAAACTATATATACGTATATACCGAAAAGTTGGACATTTGCCAGATGACTACAAATGGTATGAAACGGAAAGATATGAAGATCCCAGCCTCGCCCGATCTCCCTTCCCAAATCAGGTGAGTTGCAATAGCTATCGTTCTCATGAAACACTCAACTAAAAATATTTTCCATTTTTACTTCATAAGTACCTTACCTACCTATTCCATGATTATAACAATTTGGCTTAGAAGTTACATTGTTCAAAATACTCGTTCATTCGGAGCCCTTCTGCATTCTGAAGACTTCAAATCAAACCCATACTTCACACGTTGGCCATAATTTATTTTTGAGAATGCATAAAATTTGTATTTTCAATTTTTTGGTTTTTTCAATTCGTAACTCCAAATTTCTTAAAATTAGTAACTAAAAATGTTTTCCGTCTTCAGAAGAAAAAATGGACTTGGAAATGAAAGTTAATTTTAAACTGCACCAATATCAATTTTTACACGTTTTTGAAAACTGCGGATTAATTACGATTTCTTTTGAGAAGTACATCAGTAGGGTCAAAATGGTTCCTAAATGACCTCAAACTTAACTCGTAAAAATTTCAGCGTTCTACAACTCAAGTTTCAAGGTACCAACTTCAATAAAATCAATTTTTTGGCAATTTGAAATTTTGATTGGTTTAATGCTGAACTGCCTTTTTTCCTTCTTTTTTTTTTTGTAATTTAGATGCTATTTAAACCATTTTTCAGTTTTAAGGACATACCAATATAAAAAATCAAGTACCCGAAAATAAAGAAAGAGTTAGTTACTCAATTCTCGTGACTACCCACTCATGCCTACATGTCCAAACAGAATATCGAGTAGGAGAATCTTGATGTTACATCGGATAAGGGCAAACATCAACCATCATAATCAACTTTTAACCAAAAACCTCAAGCATCACAATTCATTATCCACTCGCATACGTAGAGAAGCAGCAGCAGGTGTTTTCTTTCTACATAGTTATGCATGCGTTGCTACTTTCTTCTTTCTTCATTCTCCACGTGTGCTAAACTCTCACTCTTTGAAATAGATTTGTCGACGGAGCGCACATGGGAGTACCTATGATACCTACAACGTAAGCGTTCCCATGCAATGATTTAATCACAGCGCTTTTGATTTATATTTCTTCAGTATTTAGGATTTTTTTAATATTATTCAAAGATATTCCATTTTAAAGAACGCAGAATGAGCGGTGTTTTAGGAAATTATAGTACAAATGCTTTAATCATACATTATGTATATCCTAATTACTTGCTATTGTTCGCAAATGTATCGAAATCAATAAAAATATTGTGCTGCCTGTAAATTTTAAAATTTTATAAAAATGGAGGAAATAAATGAAAATAGTTGAAAACAGGCAAAAAGATATAGGTATTTGTTATACTTACATAAGGATGTAATACACAATACATTTTTTTATTATTATTATTTTCAATTCCCAAAAATTTATCAAAAGAGTATAAAAGCATTTTGAAATTTTGAATATCGATATTTAATGGAAAAAAAAGAACTTAAAGGTTGTTGAAAATTTTTTCGAAAATAATCGTCCTTAAGACTAACATTCCATCCAAGTTTTGAAGAATTTTGTCTCGTAGAAGCTAAAAAAAAACTAGATATTTGAAGACAGGTTAAGCACAAAAATTTTACAACTTAGGTTTCTGATCATAAGGGCTATTCGCGTAGGTTCATTCCAAAATCCGAGTCTTAGACTGATTTATTATTCCTAAGCATTCATACCATTTTGGCTTTGCAAACATTCCAAGATACATAGCCAAATTCGCGCAAAATACTCTAGTCCTAGCGAAGGAAAACCATGCGCGTGAAATTAGAGAATACGAAGAAGAAAAAAAAACTTCTTTCGTTTGAAATTTATCAAAAAAATTTCCATTTCGACGGCGAATTGGCATTGTCATTTGTAGGCATGTCGGATGTCGTTTTATAACTGTCATCGGGTCGTCTGGTAATTCGTAAGTCGCCGTAAAAACTATACATAACGCTGTCAACTTAATTTCTGCGATAGAAATCTGACCATAAAGCACAAAGGCCGGCGGAAACTTTTACGTCGTAGTTTTACTATCGCGTATCGATACATAAAACTAACTTTTACGTTCTACTGACCTTCGCGAACGTGCTCAGCAACACTATGCGTATTCATTAACCAACGCTATCGGACTGATCGTTTCGAAAATTTCGTCCTCTTGTCAGTATACGTTTCCTCGAAAGGCGTAATTAAAGGCGCTATTCCGCGACCGATACGCGGCGACGAATCTTTTCGCGGATATACTCCCTGTTCGCTCGAGGGATGTTTTTGGACCATCACCATGCGGAAGAATATCTTCCACCACTTTTAACGGAGAAGCCGAAAAGTTGCGATTTAAAAGCGTCCTTTAATTCGTAGCGCCTTAAAAAAGGGGGAATAAATTACCTCTCCGTTTACCATCACTGTTCGCAGACGGACGGCGGAGGCTTATCATTACACCGTTGTCGTCACCACTGTGGACGGGTGCGAATTGACTTTTGAATATTTACCTGCTTTAGGAACCCCTTATTCAAGAGAAACTTTCCGTTTAACGTCAACAACCGTTTACAGGATGCGTTGCCCGGTGAACCCGGTGTTTAATTAAATTTTCGGCGACACATTTCATTGTTTAATTTCTTATTTCACGGTTCTGTTTTTACGAAAAGAAAAAGAACGTCATTTTCTGGGCGAAAGTTATTTAAAAAGTCGAAATTACTTTTGAAAAGGCTGGAACTTTTTAAGTAATTTTTACCTCATTAAAAACTTGGTAAATTAAAAAGGGCGTTTGTATTTTGTTTCTACTCTTTTTTTTTGGTGTGTGTTGCTGCTGCTGCAAGCTTCTTCTTCCTTTTCGTCGTATTCTTTGTATATTTCGTTTTTGAAGGTGTATTTGAGGCGCGCGACACAATCGCGCGTTGTTAATAAGTTTTTTCTTTTTTTTCAGAGCGCGGTCCGTTCATTTTGCTTATTGCGGAATGATTAGAGGGGTAATTATTTTTTCAATGAATAGCGAAACATCGAAGGTTATTCATAATTAGAAAATCCTTTTTTTAATTTTGAAATAAGGCTCCAAGCATTTCGCCGTTATCCTAAAATAGCAAAAGATATCAATTTTTAATATTACATCACAGTCATTCGAGGAAATCATGAGATAACGTGATACCAAGTCAATATTATACTAATGACGTATGAGCTATATTTGTGTTGTTCTGGGTATGCTCTGTCAAAATTCACCAATGTTCCCTTGCAAAAAAAAAAAAAAAAGTAAGCAGCTGTGCCCCATTACTGGAACTGAGTTATTAACTGGAGATTGTTCAGGTTTGGTAATGATAACGTTGCTAAACCCTTCATAACTATAGTCTACACCCTATACCATGTCTAAAAATTCGTATTCTATCGCCTCCAAAACCACTTAAGAAGTTGAATTTGGAACAAACGTAGCATTTCTTGCCATGAAATAATCATTTGAATACATATTTCTCAAATTAGAACAATATGAGGCTCCTCAAATTATCTTCAAATCCTTATGATCCTCCATTTTGGATCCATTTTGACCCAAAATTGAAGAGGTCATACTCTGGCCATCAACTAATCCTACACATGAAATCTGACCTTTCTAGGCCGATTTGTTGAGGAGATATGGATGATTAATGGAATTTCCTATGGTAATTTCTCCTCCAAAAGAGGTTTTTTACTCTACCTCCCCTCCAAATTCACTTCGGAAGCTAAAATCAGTATAAGTTAGTCACTTGGGCTCATTTTATCATATGGCATGCCAATAAAAAATTTTCGATCTCTCTTATACCCCACCACATTTTAAGGTCAATAACTCCTTCTTATCCCCTCCGACACCATGAATGGAAATGAATTGGGAATATTTTATACTTCTCATGTTCTCATCCCCAACAATGATATGAGTAATTTGAGGCTCCTCAAGCTCTACTCAAATTTTAATAATCCGCCATTTTGGATCCATTTTGACCCAAATTCAAGAGGTCGTATTCGGGTCACCAACTAATCCTACCCTTGAAGTTTGACCTTTATAGGTTGATTTGGTGAGGAGATATGGAAGATTCAAGAAATTTCATAACTCACAACTTTCTCAAAAATCCGTTTTTTGCTCTAACACCCGTTAAAATGCACTTTGGAAGCTGAAATTTGAATATGTTGGTGTCCATGACTCACTCTTTCATATGAGATCAAAAATAAAAAATCTGAGGTATTTGTCCCTTCTCCAGCACCCCTCAAAATTTGAGTGATCCGCCATTTTGAATTTTTCCAAAAAAATATATGTATTTGCGCATTTTTAAGAAGAGTCTCTCACCAAAATTTGAGCAAATCTCATCAATACCCACCGGCACTATGCGCGGGCCACAAAAAACAACATTTCATCAAAAAACTGGTTTTTGTTCTAACTTTCCTCATTTGAATATGTTGGTGTCTGGGACTCACTTTTTCATGAGATCAAAAACAAAAAAATTTAGGTATTTGCCTCTTCTCCAGCTCCCCTCAAAATTTGAGTAATCCCCCATTTTGAATTTTTTCGAAAAAATAAAAAATATCGTTTTGTTAGATCTCTAAGTAGAGTTTCTTACCAAGTCTTGAGCAAATTTCGTTGATTCCCACCCGCGCTACGCGTAGGGGGAAAAATATAAAACTCAGTTTAAAAAAAACACTACTAGTAATTACTAATAACTACAAGTAAACTAGTAGTTACATAAATTAATAGTAGGAAATGTTGCTAGTTACTAGTAGTTCAGTATCAGAATACCAATATCCTACTACCAGTATAACTTCGTGATTATAAGTTCATGAGTAGAGTAGTACTTTTTCACTACTTGTACTAGATTACTAGCGTGTACACCTCGAGATTACAAGTTTAAGAACTTGTAAGCAGTGTTGTAGGAACGAACATATGTCTGTTCTTGTTCCTGTTCTCGTTCCTGGAAAGACCCAGTCATTTGATCCTGTTTCTGACTCGTTCTTATTCTCAATGTTTCAACTATCCTCGTTCCGTTCTTCGTTCTTTTAATTCTTTACAATGTTGTTCTCGTTCTGTTCTTTGTTCTTTCAATCCTTTATGATCTCGTTCTTGTTCGTTCTTCGTTCTGTTTTCATTCTTCAAATTTTTCTTTTATTCTTTTGTTCCTTCTTTCTTTCGATAACGTGTTTACAGTTTATGTTGTTGTTGAAATTGAAAATTAATTAATTGAAGATAATAATTAAAAAAAAATTAACTTATATGGGTATATGTAGCACTTGCCTGCTTTCAAGTATAAGTTTCTTATTTTCTCTTTCCCCTAACGATATCTATTAATTTTATAATAAATCATGAACTTTCAAAAGAACGAAGAAAAATAAAAAATTACATCGTTCTTGTTCTTGTTTTTGTACCTCAACATTGTTCGTTACTTGGTTCTCGCTCTGTTCTTCGATCTTTCAGTTTGAAAACATTCTGTTCTCGTTCTGTTCTTTGTTCTTCAGATATATCACTTTTATGTTCTCGTTCTTGGTCCTGTTCCTCAGGAACAATGAAAATTCTCCGTTCTTGTTGTTCTTCGTTCTCGTTCCTTGGTTTGTTCCTACAACACTGCTTGTAAGTACTATAGTTTATCCCATACAGAAAAATACAAGTGGTATTTACAAACATTACTAGTTCTACCAGTAAGTAGTTTTTATGGAAACTAGGGACTAGTTCTACTATTGGTGAATACTACAATTAGTATTTTCGCAGCCAACCAGTAGTAATAAAGATATCAAGTATAAGTTCCACTAGTGGTAAACACCACAATTAGTAGTTTTTAGCAAACTACTAGTACGAGAGATATTCACTACTAGTTCTACTAGTGGCGAATACCACAACTAGTACTTTTGCAATCAACTATAATAGTACTTAAGATATCAACTAATAGTTATACTAGTAATAAATAGTGCAACTAGTAGTTCTGCAGTTGACTAGTAGTACTCAAGACATTAATTACTAGTTCTACACTAGTAGTACATCTCAATTATATTTCTACGTAGCACTTTCGTTCTCTTAGATGAAATGTGTTGCAGTAATCCATATAAGGAGGAGTTTAATTTGACTATACTTGAAGTGTAATTACGTACTTTCACCAACAAACTCGAGGACTGTCTACACATATCATGTGAACCAATAGCTGAAATGTATCCTTGGGTGTTGTTAATTCTTGGGAATCATTTTCCATCTCACATGATGAGAAAATGAATGGTAATCAGGACTTCCAATTCAATATAAGTATTGATTACTAGTAATAATGATTACTACCAGTACTTGGTAGCAATGTTTTTCAATATTAAACACTACAAGTTACTAGTAGTGGTTACTTCTAATAAGCACTTGCAGTGACCATTAATAGTGATTTGTAGTGATGAATATTGAAAAATACCACCACTAATAACTGGTAATGATCATTATTAGTGGCTAGTAGTGTTTTTTTATAAAGGTTACAACAAATTGACTCATGCTAGGTCATTGTTAAATGATGTTGCATCACTTTTGAACCATTTTACAGGCAAATAGACCATATAGCATAAATGTTGAACAAATGTGCATCCAGTCCTTAGACCATATATATATACTACGTATACGTAGTATATATATATGGTCTAAGATCCAGTCTATTGATAACATTGCAATAAATCAGTAATACTGACCAATCTTACATCAATGTTGAACCATGTTGTATGACTATTCAAATGCCCAATTATTTATCTACGGTGCCGGAGTTCGTCATCTTGGATTTTAGATTTTGTCTTCTGCGTTGCATGTAGTATTGATCAACAATGTTGCATATGATGTTGACCAGCAATTTTACATACAATGTTCATGAGTAATGTTGTATCATAATTGATCTGCAGCATATAGGTAAGTGGTGATGTATATCTAATAATTGTTCATTCATGTTCCACCGGTGCTGTAATTTTATCTTATTGTTGAATCTTGACCTATTAATGTTGCACCAATATAATAAATGTTGATTTTCAATGTTGCATCACTCTTGTAAAGTATCTGTTATTGATATTAGAACCTTTCAAAATATTTAAATTTGTACTTTCATTACATTTATGCAGAAACGTTGTCGACACTATAAATAGAAGTGGCACTGGATTTGCTTACATCATAAGGAATGTCTGATTAGCAATGTATAAATATATTAAGAAATCAGATTACATTATTGCAACTTTGTTACTTTCCATTTTAGCTCTCGTAACAATACATTAACAACAGAGACGACTTCAATATGCGTTACAACCTGCAAGACATCGGATAATCGCAAAATTGAAAAAATATACCCTTCATATTTCGCGACGTAGTAGGAGAAGGGTGAGAAAACCCATTTCTTCGGGAACGTTTGGCGGGAATATTTCATCATCGTAACCTGATGCTTCCCGCGTACACACGACTACGAGGCGAGTAACACATTAAATATTCATTATAAATGGCTGGCGTGAAATATAACATCAAGGCGATAATACAATATAGTTTAAATTCGACGATATTTGCAAATAAGCGAGATAATATATACGTACGGTGTATATCGTTGGAGCGAAACGTCAGCCGTATCGTACCTATAGTCGCGAAAAAGCGAAAAATAAGACGAGAAGAGGAAAAAAACAGATACGCGGAGGCGAGTCCCAAACAGAAATCAGATTTAATCTTAAAACGTTTCCACACGTACGTTTATGTGCTCGGAATACACTTGTACGACAATCAAACCTTATATACGGGACTATATGAAGGTACGCACGATAAAAATGTGTTACATATTTCCTGCGAGATGGTTTAATATTATGCGGCAGTGCAAATGTAAGGAATACCTTTTGCCACGATTCCTCTCTCTCACTCTCTCTCTTCCTCTCTTTGCTATCCAGATTTATTCCTTACGGAATTCGCGTGACAGCGATACAATTACAGCCTTTTGTATACGTTGTCTCGTTTATTTAAATGATGAAACGAATATCTGCGTTAGTTTTTCGGGCGACAATACGCGACGGTGAGAGGATTGAAAAATAGACGAAAATTTTTCCTACCACGAACATTCGTCACGAAGACTACAACGTTATTGTTACCTGGATGAGGAGGAAAGGAAGAGGTGTCGAATATCGAGAAACTTTTCAGCCATGGAACTACATTAAGGATAAAATTGTTAAATTTTAATCGTTCGTCGTATTCCACTGGTAATGCACATATGGATGGAGCTATACGAGAGACGACAGAAGATATGAAGAGTCGTTCAACTTTACTATAAAATAAACGATTCGTCGTTGTTATAAGCGGTGTTCGCGACACGCGTATTAGCAGGTAGAATTTTCAAAAGCTAAGTTATTCGAGTAAATTAACACATGTGCAACGTTAAGATGGAATAATAAATCTGATAAGGAAAATTGATGCGATTCGCCGTTACTGGTGTCACGTACTGACGTAATTTATATGGTAATGCGTTAACTATTCGCTTAATGGCCGTAAATAATTTCTCTGTTTAACATACGTCGGCGACAGGTTCATTTTAACACGGTTCGCTCCCGGCTCGACGCCGTCTTTTGCCTAGCCCTTGCGGTTACCACGATGAAAGGGCGGACGCGCGTACCCGATCATTATAACGAATCGCAAATCAAATCGTGTCGTTTTTGGCGCCTAAATTCGCATCAATTGCGTGTCGTCGTTCGGCCTTTTTGCGAATCAGCGGAATCGCTTAGTGTGACAATTTATTAATTCGATTGATTGTCTGATGATGTAGAAAAGCGTTGTATTTGTGTCTATTTCGATGAAAATTAATTTTTATAATTTCAATAAATTATCTTAAATTCCTCATAATTCATCGAGTATGCTGTCGAGAAATTTGTGTGAAAAAATTGGGCGAATATTTACTAACAAACAGTAACTGGAAATTACAAGGAAAATTTTTTATGGAATTTCTCAAAAATTTTTCAAAAAAATTACCCTTCTATTTGATGAAATGAAAAATATAAAAAATAAACGCTCTCAGTTTCATCATGACAGATCAAAGTGTTCTCATCTAATGGAGTTTCGCCCCTTTTTCAACTACATTTTGATAAACGTGTTTTTTCGTAAGATGTTCGCTCTCAAGTCTATTTAAGTCACGATGACTGAAGTTTCGTAAAATTTCCCGCTTGTGGTTATTCGCGATGATCGAAGTTTCACATAAAGAAGTTATTTTTAACCTAGCTCCAAAAAATTTTAACGGAAACACGTTGCCTCCATTCACTATAGATAAGTATTATCAACTTTTTATTTCTTAATATTAACTGCCAAAAACTTCAACCTACGTATATAGACCCTACTACATGTACACTGATGATACAGGTGTTCGATAATAGTTTGATATTATCACTAAGAAAAAAAAAAACAATATATGAACATATGGCCTCTTGTCAAAATTGAAGGAGCTGGGAAAGTTGAAAAATGTGAAAAAAACACGAACAAAAATTTGTGCATTTGTGAAAACTAACTTATTGAAGTTATTGTACCTTTCATTAATAACAAGAAGTATGAAGTGGAAAAGTTGTCCATCTTCAATATTATAGGAGCTAGGATCGCTTGACGTACTACTTTACTAATTTAATATACAAAGTAATATTTTTAGTAACCCAACCCCTATTGTATTGAGGATGGACAACTTTAGGCGCCAATAATTTCAGTAAGTTGGTTTTCTCAAATTTACAAATCTTTAGTTTGTGATTTTTCATATTTTACAACTTTCGCCTAACCCCTTCAATTTTGAGAATAGACGTACGCTCATATACTTTTTTTTAGTAGTACCTGGTTACATCTAAACCTATTTTATCAACGTGTTACCGAACACCTTATCCTGCTGTAACTGTCATGGAGGCGAGCATATCTGTTAACAAAGAGATGTAATAAACATAGACACAAAACGAACGAACTCACGCTCACTCACACTTTTCCCCTTAGATGTCGCTGTGTAGGAGATGACTTCATAAAAAAATATGTTAAAATTGAAATTTGGAAGAATCAGATAAATTTCCCATAGAATGGACAATACATACCTGCAGCGAGCAACAATCTCTTCATGGGAAGGAGTTGGAGAGGTTTGAAAATTAGATTTTTTCGTTTTTTTTTTTTTTTTTTTTCACAAATTATCATTTTTGCATAGAGCATTTTTTGTCACATTTTTTATGTAGTACTCATTTCACATATAATATTCACAATTTGATGCATTATGTTTTTTTAATAAATGTTCATCATCAGAGTGATGGGCAAAAAAACCTGTTTCAGAACAACAAAAATCTTGTAACGTGTATTCCTCGTGCAGCAAAGTAAAAAAATTCTTCGATCATCTCTAATTGGGACCCTTCAGAGCAGTGGCGCACTGGTATCGTGTTTATATGTAAATGGTGTTATCAATTCAGAAAACAAGGAATTTTTGCCGCCAGTTGCGGACTCATAGAGTGAAATGTTTAAATTATTCGATAATAAATTAAATATATGAAATGAATGAATTGGGTTTTGCTAACTTGATGCTTACTATCTTTTGATTTATAAATGAGATTTTTCGTCTAGTATTTATGATATTTGTGATAATTGTATCACTCGTCATTAGTGAAGTGCATAAAATAATCAATTTCTTTCGTAATAACATAGGAATTCAATTTATCTTTACAAGTGAAGAAAAAACAATTAATTCTGTTTTTAAATAATTCAGTCAAGGGAACGGTATTGTAAGTTGCCGATCTCCTTGAACGGTTGCGTACTGTGCAGCACCTCAGGCGCCTACCTACGCAACGTAGAAATTTTATCTTAGACGGGCCTAGTTTTTTTATAGAAGTGTTGCCAACATGAAAAATTGACAGTCATGAAAGAAAATCACCACTTCGGAAAGCATTAAGGCATTCCGCACATTGTAATAATGATTAACACAAATCTCGCGCTCCTATTGGCTCAGTTTTTATCAAAACATCACCACCATTATGAATTTGCGAGAATATGTGAAATACATATCGTTTTCTAATATAATGGATTTCGCCATAATTAAATGATCTCTACCAAATACATTTACAAATATTATAACTTATCACGACGAAAGTGCACATTAATTGAAATTGGGTTCTAACCGTCATATAATCGATGATATTGCTAAATGCGGTAATTTATCAGATCCGAAGTTTTTAAGAGTAAGAACCCCCTAAAAGAAATAAAGGACAATAAGGAGAATGCTATATCTTTATGCCTTTATTCCCAATAAGTAGTAGCACAAACGAAAATATCAACGACACCTTCTCGTTTGATAAAAAGAATAATAAAAAAAAAAAGGAATATAAAAAAAATACGTCAAATAAAAAAGTCAATAAATTGTTTTTTTAATTCTTGATCACCAATGTTACAATAAATAGGTACTTAGGAATAAAACTTACAGTTGTGTGTCGACAAATAAAGTACTCGAAGATTTAATTTCACTTAAAAATAAAAAATAAAAAAAAATAAAAAGTAAGCAGCCATGCCTCATTACTGGAGCTGAGTTTTTAACTGGGGCTTGTTTTGATTCAGTAATAACCATGTTTAACCGTTCATCACTACAGGCCACACCCAATACCAAGTCTGAAAACCCCTACCCTATCCTTTCCAAAAAACACTTAAGAAGTTCAATTTGGCACAAATGTAGTATTTCTTGCCATGAAATAATCATACGAACACATATTTCTCAAATTATAACTATTTGAGGGTCCTCAAATTATCTTCAAATTGTAATCCGCCATTTTGGATCCATTTTGACTCAAATTTAAGTGGTTATATTCTGGTCACAAACTAATCCTACACACAAAGTTTGACCATTCTAGGCCGATTTGGTGATGAGATATGGAAGATTCATGAAATTTCCTGCAGCAATTTCCCCTCCAAAAGCCGTTTTTTGCTCTAACTCCCCTCCAAAATCACTGAGGAAGCTAAAATCAAAATACGTTTGTCACTTGGGCTCATTTTATCATATGACACAGCAATAAAAAATTTTCGACCCCTCCTGTACCCCCCCACTATTTTAGGTTGATAACCCCGCCTTCCCCCTCCAACATCATGTATGGAAGTGAATTCGGGATATAGTATACAACTTATCCCCAATAACCATATGAATTCATATTAATTACATTTTTACCAACTTGAGGCTCCTCAAGCTCTACTCAAAATTTTGATAATCCGCCATTTTGAATCCATTTTGATCCAAATTCAAGAGGTCATATTGTGGTCACCAACTAACCTCACACACAAAATTTGACCTCTTTAACTTGATTTGGTGGGGAGATATGGAAGATTCAAGAAATTTCATGACTCAAAACTTCCTCAAAAAGCCGTTTTTTGATCTAACTCCTCTCAATATGCACTCAAGAAGCTGAAATTTGGATATGTTAGTATCCGTGACTCACTCTTTCATATGAAATCAAAAACGAAAAATTTGAGCTATTTGCCCCTTCTCCAGCCCCCTCAAAATTTGAGTGATCCGCCATTTTGAAATTTATCGAAAAAACAAAAAAACTATTTTTGCGTATTTGCAAGAAGAGTTCCTCACCGAATTTTGAGCGAATTTTATCCACACCCGCCTGCGCAAAGTGAGTGACACAAAAAACGCAATTTTCTCAAAAACAGGTTTTTGCTAACTCGCCTCAAAATGCACTTAGGAAGCTGAAATTTAAATATGTTGGTGTCCGTGACTCACTCTTTCATATGAGATCAAAAATGAAAAATTTGAGCTATTTGCCTCTTCTCCAGCCCCCCTCAAAATTTGAGTGATCCGCCATTTTGAAAGTTTTCGAAAAAACAAAAAAAATACTTCTGCGCATTTTCAAGAAGAGTTCCTCACCAAATTTTGAACGAATTTTATGAATACTCGCCGGCGCTACGCGTGGGGGAAAAAATATATATATATAATACCAAAAAGTTGGACATTTGCCAGATGATTACAAATGGTCTGAAACGCAAAGATTTGAAGACCACACCCTCCCCCGACCTTCCCTTCCCAAATCAGGTAGGCTGTAATAGTTATCGTTTTGTTAAAAACTCAGCTAATAAATAAATAAATAAATAAATATAAACGAATACCAGAAAAAAATTGAAACATAATATGATGAAACAGCGAGATCGCGAACGCAGAAAAATAATAATACACACGGTATCCAGTATCAACGATAGACTCAACAAATCCCCTATGCATTGGCGATTACTAGTATATATAATTTATTCATCATTATTATCGAAATTTCTTGCAGTTCAATAAAGTTCTATGAATGGTGGTAGAATAAAATGCTTTCAATTATTCCTTGTCAAAGACTCATCGCGAAAAATGACGAATCTTCGAGAATGGAATTATAACTCATCACGAAGAAAGTACACATTTGTTGAAGTTGCGTTTTATTCTAACCTTCATGTAATCGATGATATCAAAAATTAAGTGTGCGAATTTTCCATACACTCAAAAACATTTTATATTGTACACTTTATGAAAAATTATAGCAAAAATTATGATCAGAGGTAAATTTGGTGCTATCTGGTGCAAGTTATAGATGGATTCATATAGATAATTGTACAATTTTTGGTATCATCGATTACCATAAAGGTTAGAACGCAACTTCAACAAATGTGCATTTTCGTCATAGTGAGTTATAATATTATTTTGTAAATGCATTTGATAGAGATTATTTAATTATGGCAAAATCCATTATAGTATATATTATAGTAGAACACGACGTGTGTTTTACATAATAAGGGAGAGGTTTTGATAAAAATCTAGCCAATAGGAGGGCGAGATTTGTGTTAATCGTTATTACAGTGTGCAGAATGCCTAAATGCTGGATAAAGGTCGATAAACTAAGTGAAAACTGTTATATGCATAAATTGTTTGCCTCGAGATTTGAAGGGACAATTCTTCAAATGGCAAGTTTGGCAACTTAATCAACTTAATGCATATAACAGTTTTTACCTATTTCATCGACCTCTATCCAGTGCCCATATTCTTTTTTCAGAATTGTGAAATTTTCATTTTTTCAAAACTAGTAATTTTTCATGTAGGCAACTCTGCCGAGAAAAAAAAAGGCTTGTGGCAACTACTGTTCATTCTATATGAAATCTACCCGATTCCTTCCTAATTTCCATCTTGAAACATTGTCTATGACGTCATCGCCTACACAGTGACACCTAGGGGAGAAAGTGGGAGTGAGAGTTTGTGTGTTCCTTTTGTGTCTATGCCGTCTACATCTGTATGGTATCAGTGGTGCTCGCCTCCATGACAGTTACACCAGACACGATCAACTGACTGAAAAATCCAACAGGTACGAATATCGAACTCGTAAACGAAGGAAACACGCACGTAAAAATTAAATTCAAGAAAACTAGAACACACCTGTACATCCGAACGTGGTCTCGGTGACCATTAGCTAATGCACACGCAATTTATCCAATTCACCGGGAAACCGAAGCGCTACAGAACTTATAAAAAATCAACCGAACGTGCGTTTCCAAATCAAATATTTAAGAATAGGAAGTTTTTATCTGGCGGGAATTGACGATTTATAAGCGTCTTCCGGCATCGGTACAATTCCCGATTGCGTGCGAGAAGCTGGTTGTAGAAAATGCGACGTTTTACCGTCGTACTTTTAAACAAAGGAATTAGCTTTGAAAAAGACAAAACGTGAATCTTCCATCTTAAACTTCGACTCTTCCATAGTTTTAGTTTAAGGCATGTTAATAATGTGTCGAGGTCGCCGAATGATTAATGTAAAAGCATTCCACAACTCGACGTATGTAATGGTCAATATAGATAGTATTTAAAATCGCAATCATCGAGGTAGTTGAAGAATTCATGTAATCTATGCTTCGTTTCGATGTTGCGTATGTATTAAAGTACCTATGAAGAGAGGGTATGCGAGCTCGAAATTCGAGCTAATAAAAAGAAGAATTCCTACCCTCTTTCCTCCCAAACGCAAATAAGTCGCTTAGAATTTTTAGTTTCGCTACCTAATTAATTAACGGAATTTTTATTCGTGAATTTTGCCCAGCTAAAGTTTCCGTCGCTGCATAAAATCCCTCGCAGCGAACAAACGCTCGTACCGCGAAAAAAAACGCGAGCGGATTAATATTTTGCTGTTTAATTTGGCCGGATTCGAGAAAAAAAAAACTTTTTACCGCCTCGGTACTTATATTGAAAACGTCTAATTAATTTTTGTATACCAAGTTTTGCTTTTTTGTCCACGGTCGGGTCGCCTGTAGCCATAAGGTTGCTTTGTCACAAAATACAATAGTTGGCTTCGATGTAGTCTATAACTTCAAGAAGGACTATAATTTAACGATACAAATACCTTATATTTTGGTCATAGAAACGACTGATAGGGATGAGACTATTTTAACCTCTATGAGACAGGAAGCTCGCGTTGTGCAGACGCGAATGCGGGGAAGAGAAAACAATTAAGTAAATATATCTATTTTTATAAGGGAGTAATTTACGAGCTCGAGTAACGTCTAGACATGTATAATAGGAAGAAACTCGGTCTCGATAGGGTCTTCCTTTTGGCGATGAAATCGTTCGAAGAGCTTTCGAGGGCATTTTCGACCATCTTATTCTACCATGCCCTTTCAATGAATCTCCATTAAAAACTCGGCTCCAATACTACGACTCAGCTGCATACACTTTTCTGAAATTTTAGTAAATAAAAAAACGATTTGGAATTTTTTGCATTCTGCATACCACAATTTAGCAACTTTGTGTTCATTTTGATAATTTTCCCACCTCCAGGTCCACTGTGGTGATTACAATTTTTTTGGGAGGGAGTAGGGGGAGTTTAATTACTCCGAAAACTATTGACAAACCGGTTTATACTCTAAGAATTATGGTATAATGAATTTTTTAGAAAATTTAATCAAATAAACTTCCATAAATTCACATCATTTACCAACTTTCTATTGATTTTGGTAGATTACCACTCTTCGCGTTGATTTTGGTAAATTGCAATGTTTTTTGTGAATTCGATGAATCGGAAAACCATTGACTAATTTTAGAAAGCTAGAGAATTATTCTTGGCAAAATTTTGACTTGATGAATTTTAACTTTGATTTTGGTGAGTCGTAGTTTTTCGCAATATCTGTAAATCATGAAACTTTGGCAGGTTTAATATAGATGCTAATGTTTTGTCAATTTTGATATTAATGATTTTTGATGATTCAGATGAATTACAAAGTTCATATTAATTTTGGTAAATCATCACACAATACAGAAATTTTGGTATACGAACCAACATCAAATTTTCAATTATTTTAGGATTAAAATTACAAGACTGGTGTTAAAGAAATCTAATTTGTTTTACATACCAAATAGTGCTTTACACAATTGAAAAAAAAAATTCAGTTCGATTTCTTAAACTGTAAAAGATTTTAAAATATTTTCAAATCCAACTTATTTCCAAAATTTTGAAATTTTAAACAAATATTTTTTCTAATCATTTGATAATGAAATCTATTATTTCCTTCGAAATACTTTACTCAAAATTATATAAAAAATTCGTATGATACTACATCATAGTTACAAGTGTTCCCATGACTTTTAAAATGGGATTCGTCGGACGATATTCTGCTTGGAAAATCACTCGAATTCGAAACGCATTATCGAAAACTTTAGAAATCAATTTTCTCGGTAAATAATTCACCTCGACTCGTATACTCATCATGGTTACTATACGTTCATGAAACTCTTGCCGAAGCAGCACGTATAGCTCGTGCGATGATGAATAATAAACGAAATTCACAAAGCCCATCGTATCCTAAGACTGCCGTTCGCAGAGAAACTCATAATCATTAATAATTAATTGCGCACGTATTTTAGCCGAGACTTGTTTCGACGAAAGTAATATAAGAAAATATTCCATCGACTAGTTTAATTCGTCGAATTAAAAACTCGTGAGAGAAATCCCTTCGAAGATCGATAAAATACGTTTCTTAGTTTGATGGTGAAATATGCAACCTGAATGGTAAGCTTAGTGTCACATGAGAGAAAGGGGAGTTGACTGAAAGGATGACAAATGATGATACAGGGCATAAATGGATAAGCAAAGGGTAATTAAAAGACGAATAAATGAATTCAGTTTTTTTAACAGTTCGAGATACATTGTTAGATTACGCAAAAATCAATTTTTTCATTTATTTTTGATTCCATGTTGATAGGCATTTCCATTACCTTAGAGAAATGAAATTTTTTATACATTTTTTGACTTTGTTTCGCAACCAGGTAAATGTTCAACGAAATACAAACCATTGTCATTTTTGTTTAAAGCAATCAAAAATTTAATGCTAAATTTATGTTTTTAAGCCATTAAAGAAATTATGAAACGATCCTTATGGTTCTCTTTGAGTCTACGAATTATAAAAAGTTACTGTGGCATTGGGGCACATAATAGCTACCTCACCACACAGAGATGCCAAGTAAACAACACTCATTGCTACCTTACTCATCACTATGGTGAGCTAAACGGGTACCTTACATATTGAAGTGCGTGCACTATAGGAAAAAATACCGAGCCATTAACGCCACAAGAAGTATTCTGATTGTTGGCTTGAAGAACGGCGCGTTGAAGGTGTTAAATAAGTTGCCTATTCAATTCGCCGTAAATACCTGACGTTGGTGAAATAAGCTTTTCAGTTTTGCCTACATTTTACTATATGGACCGCACTACATGCAGGAACATCGCGGTAGAACATAAATTCTGCGCATGCTCGAAGTCTTGTTATCAGGATTATTTCGGTACTTGTTTACACGAATGTAAACATCCGTGCTTGTCTATTATACCTTTCATAAATGCACATAATCTTTTATCAATTGACGCAAGCGCAAAACTGCGCATCGAAAATTAATGTTCAACCGTTCTGTGGTCGTATTTCTCATTACCTAGTTCGGTCCATATAGTATATAGTCAAAGCTTTTTAGTTTTCTTTTTTTTTTTTAGCCGAGTTTTCAATTTAAAACAATAAAAATTGCAGCTTATCTTATTTTGGAAGGAGGGGTTGAGAAAAGTGAGTTTTGAAATGATTGCGTTTTAGACCATTTGTGCTCGTAATAATTATAACAAACCTCCTACTCTTCAGTATATATATATAGATGCAGATTTATATATATATTAAGATAAGATCAACCGTAAATATACCATGACGCTCGCTAAGATTGCGGCGAATATCTATTTAAATATATATGTGCATATACTTATACAGGTATGCTACAGTAAAGTCAGGCCTGATTGGAAATGCTGCTATCTTTCCGAGACCCCATCCTATATTGCGAGATCTATTTAAATCCTAATTAAATAATAATATTATAAAAATAATTTTTATCAGTTTAAAAAATAAATTTATTAATAATTTTTCATTATGAAGTATTAATTTTTTTTTCATCTTAGTGACTTAAGATTGTAAGTTAAATAAAACTATTAATTTTCAATGTTTTTGCATATACTTTAGCGTACAGTTTTATACAAACTTTGGGAAGCCCTGGTAACTGCTATCTTGGGAGACCCATATGGGCCTGACAAGGATAGTAATAAATCTGAAGCGTGTATCATAAGAACCGTTGCATACATGAATTTTGAATTTCTCTCATCCCTTTAAAGGTTTGTAATATGCTAGGTTCAATGGGTTTCCAAAAAGCTCACGCTGGCATCTCTTGCTCTTTGAATAAGACCGGGCCTCGGAACGCCTGTTTGCTATCTACTAGAGAATGTGGTATAACAGGTATCCTCGATCCAAAGTATAATAAAGCGTTTATGGAGGTCTTCTTATTGGAAAAAATAAAACGATTGCCATGCACTTTATTACAGACGTTACAGGAATAGTCGGAAAGACATCATGTTCCCAAAACGAGAATTTGATTTGAACATCGAACTAGAAGTAGAAGGCGTTGTGAATGTTCTATGGCAAAAACCATTCCAGCGACCAATTCTTGATTGAAATACATAAAAATTACCAAAGTGCTTTCAAGAAGAGGATGTTGTACTCCGGAGCCAAACTCTACTCCTCGCAACTACAACCCGGTGACCCCAAATATTACGGACGAGGTAAAAATGATGTGTTATTGATTGGTGCCTGTCTGAGAAGAGGGTTATAATAAGTAAATATTTGATTTTAAAAATTATTTTCTTGACTGAACGCTTGTGCACCTAAATTAGTATTTTTCCAGGATAAATAAAAGATATTTCTGCTTATAATTTCTCAAAAATTTTAGAGCTGTGATTTCAGTAATAATTTAGAGTATATTTTAATGAATTGTCTTTGTGTCCTAGGTCTGCCCGAGTACTACTCATATCTCCTTATCACATGGACTTGGAAAGGTCAAATTTCGCATTTTTGGTAACTTCGGTGGCAGAATATGGCCTCTTAAATTTGTGTTGGAATCGATCCAAAATGGCAGATAGCTAAAATCTCACCTTTTTGTGATTCTTATAAACAAAAAGTACTACTCATTTAAATGAAACTTTTTGAGCTCCATTTCGCAACCCCTCCCCCCCTCCTCAAGTGAACCCTGAGAACTGCAACTAACCACATCATGATTTTGGAAGGAATAAGGTTGGGGTTTTAGACTCGATAATTGATGTGGCCTTTGGGTTTGAAAAGTTCACTTGACAATTACCTATGAATGCAGACAAACCTCAATTAGATAAACTCAGCTCCAGCAATACGACATGGCTACTTATGTTTTTTTTTTTTTCAGCCAAAATGCCTTTAAAGTTATTTAAGTTCGAGTTGACATTTCACTAATTGAAAAAAGGCATAACGTACCGATATAATTAGGTTACGTATTATCTTTGAAGTCAACATCCTAAATCCGTCAATCGATTAGATAACTTATTTAATATCATCAACGTGTGGCTTTGCATTAATCGAGAATACGTCGTTCGCCTTCACATTGAAAGAAATATTCGTCTCGTTTTAATTACCCTTTTTTGTAATTTGTTTTGGAAAAGTTAATCGATTTAAAAAGGTGTCATCGGGACATTGTTCCATTCGATTGGGCTGACTAGCTCCTTCATCCGCGTTTAAGTAAAAGAAAAACATCGGCAGGAAATAATACCGTCGCATTGTTATACATAAAGGAAACATAAACACAAACGTAAAGTCATTTTTCTATTTACATTCGCTACGATAATAAGTTTTTATTTGTTTTCCCCGGAGCACGGACGTCGATATCATGAACCCGTTCCGCTGAAGCTTGTTTTTTTCTCGTTGCGTTATTAAAACGACCCCTCGTCGCCACGTCCTGTGTACCACTGACGAGCGCGAAATTATCCCGTTGATATACGTACGATACCGGCGACGAAGGTAATGGCGAAGGTGATAACATTTCTGATCGCTACGATAAACGTTGTTGAAATTACGTTAGTGCGATACGACCTCGAGCGGTACAGGGCTCGCTGTACGTCCTTTATTGGCATTAAGTAATTGAATTCGAATCACCGCCTGATAAATTTAATATCTTTAAGAGAACGAAAAGAAGACGAACTCAAGAGAGGAAAAAAAAATTCAAAACGTACATCTCTCGTACAACCTTAATTGTTGCTTGTTCGAAGGTTTTATCTGCGTGATCGAGTCTCGGTATTTCTTTCCCCTTTTTGTCGTCGTTTCGCCGATGTGACACGAAACAAATTACTCCTTTTGCCGGAACAAATTCATTTTTAATATCTCCGTTGAATGCAGTACGGGAGCAGGGAAAATACTAATTTTGTCTAATATTTATAAAATCGCCGCTTCCGATGGCACTTGGGATAGGTTGGCGTTGGATTTTTTTCCCATCACCGACGCAACAACGCACCGAAGGCGTAACGAATTTTTTCCAAATTAAGTACCGATGCGGGTTGAAATAAAATTACGACCGGGTTGGCTAAACTCTTTGAATAATTAATGCGGTTTCGACTTACTCAGAGTGTATCGTTTTTTGATGGTTAACCGAGATTAATTTTTAATTTTTGCCCAGATTATTGGGAAGAGAGAGCGAGAGATCAGTTAGTATAAGCGATTTTTACACGTCGCCCAACGAAGTTTTAAAAACCCGTTCGTCGTCGTTCTCATTATATGTTCGTCTTTATTCCTTTTCCTTTTTTTTTTTTTTATTTTTTTTTATTTTAATTAAATCCAAATGACGCGTAGTTGTTAGCCGCAGAAACGTGGAAATGAGAGAATATGGTAGAGAAGCGTTTCGCCATACATATGGCGCTGAGCGTAAAAAAACCCTCTACGTTAGTTTTCGGAATTAGAATAAATGAACGATTAACGCGCACAATTGCTTATTTGTCTTTTTCTCTGGCCTCTCGTTTCGCCTTTATTACCTTTATTTATTTGTGCCCACGCGGTTTTTTCGTTTGAATATGTAAATTAGTGTTTTTTTTTTACTGCCCTTTGCTCTGGTAAGTAGACGAATGTCATTTAACACTTATTCATAATTGTGTAATTTTTAGTTGAATTTTTAATAAAAACAATAGCTATTACAGTCAAACCTGATTTTGGAAAAAATCACATCGACGGGAGAACTTAAAATAAAACTATTCCTCAGATGACCCACTTTTTAAGACCTTTTTTTTTTCGTATCATAGCACTTCAGGCCATTTGTAATCATATGACAAATGTCATATCAGAGAAACAGCGTCATAGGGTGAAAAATCTAATTCACAATAACTAGAATGATATCACTAAGGCACTATAAAGGGGAGTACTCTAGAACGCCATATTTGCTCCATGTCACGAGTGTCGTATTTTTATCAAATAAAAGACAATCATTCGAATTCTTTTACGCACATACTAATGCGACAGACAGTGGTGTATTAGCCAATAGACGCAGCAGGCTCAGGCCTATAGCGTAAAAAATAAACTACTAAACTTCAAAAAAAAAATCCAAAATAAAATTTGAACAAAAAAAAAAAATTTTTAAAAATTTTCGTTCAGTAACCACATTGTTTTACAACTCTTGTCTAATATTTATGATGTTCTGGTCGCGATATGCTTATGAATTGAAACGAGCGGGGATAAATACATATAATCATGTAATTTTAATATTTTTTCATTTGTGATTTGAAAATTTGTTACAATGATTTTTTTTTTTTAATATGCTTTACTTTGGAAGTTTGCCGAGTTTTTTCTGAGAGGGGGGGGGTGACAGAATTTAAGAAAGCCTATGGCGCCAAAAGCCCATAGTGCAATCCTAGCGATAGAGTAAAATAAGTTGAAGACTCTTTGGGTACTTCACTATTGAAAATTCAACCACCGAAGTAAATTCAATGAGAGTACTAAGCGATTCAAAGTTCAAAACAAAGAGATGACACCAAGTGGTGATAAAAAAAAATGCAAAAAATAAATTTAGTGCCAAAATTTTGTTGGGAATAAAGAATATCTTCACATACAAACCTCTAAAACCAAGAAAATATGCTGAATGACTAAAATGAGCCCCAAGGATTTTTTTCATAAAAAAGTGAAGAACTTATATGAACAAATATGACGTTTCGGAACACCTCTCTTTTATTATTGCTCTAATATCACTAAAAAAAGGTATTATATTAAAGGTAATAACATAGATTAATCATACATAGATAGCTCACTGGTATATACAAATTTATCACTCATAAATGTTGAAAAAGGAGCCAGAAAGTATTTTATTAACATCTAAGATAAAAATTGAGTTGGAATGTTCGGAAACAGCTCATTCGAAAGAGCTTGACATTCTATACATGATTCAATTTTAAAACATTATTGCCATCGATGTAATCTCGAGTTATTTTAATAAAATTAATTCATTTTTTAGAACGCCCTCTGTGAATGAGCTTCAGCACTGAAAATGAATTCGACTTTTTGCTTAATTTTTTGCAAATATCTCAAGAAAAAATATAAATGGAAAGTTTACAAGTAGCTCATTCGAAACAGCATAAAATTCTGAATGTGTTTCACTTTAAAAAAATAATTGCTACTGGTTTACTTTTTCAGATAATTCATAGTAAAATAAAAAAAAAATCGTTTTTCGAAATTAATTCCTAAAGTAAATCGATAACAGTAACTTTAGAAAAATTAAATCATTTTGCATTTCAATATTTTTAAAATGAGCTATTTGCGAGCCCCAAAAATTTAACGTATGTTGGGCTATCTATGTATGGTTAATCTATGGTAATAATAACACTTCTTCATACTGTGTGTACAAAGGACGACCACGAGACCATGCGATCTATTCAATCACGGTCACATCAACGCAACAGCACACATAATTTGCACTTGACTCAACTAAGGGATACATGGCACATCCGTAGTTATAAAGCTATATATCAAAAAAGTAAATTTTCATATTTTTATATTTTTCCTCTCAGTTAGTTATGTTTTATGAAGAAATAACCTTATTTTGACGAAATTTCAGTTTTGACATTGTAAAACACCAATGTCATAACTCAAAATTCAAAAAAGTAATGAAAATGTCGAGGAAATAATGTCATATCTCAAAAATCTCCAGCATTATTGGCAAATATTTGAAAAATTACAGACACAAATCGGATTGTATCGAAAATCCTGATTATATATTGCGAAATAAACGTTAATTTCACACATTGTAGTTGTTTTAAATTTTTTATGAGAATTGCGGTATTTTGTTGTTATCGCTCATGAAGTTTTGACAAAATTGAGAATAGGTTTTGTTTTTGTTAAATATCTCGAAAACAGCAGGAGCTATCGAAAATCTAATAGCTTAATGCAGAAAGGAAATTTAATTTTCTACAACTTTGGTTCCGTTCAATTTTTGTGTATGTTGCACCGGTTTCCTGCAAAATGACTTCGCATTGGGTTGCACGAAGAATGTCATATCTCGAAATAAATGTTTCAATGCAAAAAATGAAGGTGAAAATGACAATTTAAAAAAATAGTATTTACATGCTTGGAAAATGTAAGATTTCAGCTTTCAAAGAACCTATTTAGTTATACTTGTATTCATGAAAATTTAAAAAAACCAAAAACGTCATTTCCTTGAAATCTGTTTTTTTGAATTATAACATTATTACTGCGGATGTGCGAAATGCAACTTTAAATTGTTTTAGTGAAGACGAGCATGAGAATAGATAAGAATCAAAGATTTTCAAAGTAATCAAGTACAGGTAGCATGATTTACAGGCTATAGGTATTTTATTAGCTGAGTTTTTAACAAAACGATAGCTATTACAGCCTACCTGATTTGGGAAGGGAAGGTCGGGGGAGGGTGGGGTCTTCAAATCTTTGCGTTTCAGACCATTTGTAATCATCTGGCAAACGTCCAACTTTTTGATATATATATATATAGATTTATCTATGGATAAAGTGGCATCATTTTTCGTCGTCTACAGGTAAAGTGGCATCTTTTTTACAAAGTGGCATCTTTTTTTTGATGCCACTTTACCATCACATTGCTCATCGATTCAGCTTTGTGTCATGATGTCACTGGTGTGGTTATTCGGGTGATGCCACTTTACCACTAATATTCTATTTTTCATACAAAAAAATTTTTTTCGGTCTACGGTCGTAGTAGCCTCATTTTTTTGATGTTTACAGGTAAAGTGGCATCATTTTAAAAATTTGTTTCTAAGAAAACCTATGATATTATACATTCCGTTCGCCATTGTGGTGTCGTTAATGTGACATTAGATGCACTTCTGAGGAATGTGCAAACTGATGCCACTTTGACCATAGATCACTATATATATATATATATTTTTTTTCCCCCACGCGTAGCGCCGGCGAGTATTCATAAAATTCGCTCAAAATTTGGTGAGGAACTCTTCTTGAAAATGCGCAGAAGTATTTTTTTTGTTTTTTCGAAAACTTTCAAAATGGCGGATCACTCAAATTTTGAGGGGGGCTGGAGAAGAGGGAAATAGCTCAAATTTTTCGTTCTTGATCTCATATGAAAGAGTGAGTCACGGACACCAACATATTTAAATTTCAGCTTCCTAAGTGCATTCTGAGGCGAGTTAGCAAAAACCGGTTTTTGAGAAAATTGCGTTTTTTGTGTCACTCACTTTGCGCAGGCTGGTGTGGATAAAATTCGCTCAAAATTCGGTGAGGAACTCTTCTTGCAAATACGCAAAAATAGTTTTTTTTTTTTTCGATAAATTTCAAAATGGCGGATCACTCAAATTTTGAGGGGGGCTGGAGAAGGGCAAATAGCTCAAATTTTTGTTTTTGATTTCATATGAAAGAGTGAGTCACGGATACTAACATATCCAAATTTCAGCTTCTTGAGTGCATATTGAGAGGAGTTAGATCAAAAAACGGCTTTTTGAGGAAGTTTTGAGTCATGAAATTTCTTGAATCTTCCATATCTCCCCACCAAATCAAGTTAAAGTGGTCAAATTTTGTGTGTGAGGTTAGTTGGTGACCACAATATGACCTCTTGAATTTGGATCAAAATGGATTCAAAATGGCGGATTATCAAAATTTTGAGTAGAGCTTGAGGAGCCTCAAGTTGGTAAAAATGTAATTAATATGAATTCATATGGTTATTGGGGATAAGTTGTATACTATATCCCGAATTCACTTCCATACATGATGTTGGAGGGGGAAGGCGGGGTTACCAACCTAAAATAGTGGTGGGGGTACAGGAGGGGTCGAAAATTTTTTATTGCTGTGTCATATGATAAAATGAGCCCAAGTGACAAACGTATTTTGATTTTAGCTTCTCAGTGATTTTGGAGGGGAGTTAGAGCAAAAAACGGCTTTTGAGGGGAAATTGCTGCAGGAAATTTCATGAATCTTCCATATCTCATCACCAAATCGGCCTAGAACGGTCAAACTTTGTGTGTAGGATTAGTTTGTGACCAGAATATAACCACTTAAATTTGAGTCAAAATGGATCCAAAATGGCGGATTTACAAAATTTGAAAATAATTTGAGGACCCTCAAATAGTTATAATTTGAGAAATATGCGTTCGCATGATTATTTCATGGCAAGAAATACTACATTTGTGTCAAATTGAACTTCTTAAGTGTTTTTGGAAAGGATAGGGTAGGGGTTTTCAGACTTGGTATTGGGTGTGGCCTGTAGTGATGAACAGTTGAGCGTGTTTTATTACTAAATCAAAAGAAGCCCCAGTTAAAAACTCAGCTCCAGTAATGCGGCATGGCTGCTTACGTTTTTTAATTTCCATAATACATAATTAAAAATTTGTGGAAAAAAATTCATTTGGGAAAATCAATCTGGGAAATTTTTATTAGGGAAAATATCCCGGAATCTGGGCATAACCAGTACATTAACATCGAAAGATGTATAATAGGAGTCATTCTGAACTGAGCGCGTGAGATTTCTTAGCTGAGTTTTCAACTAGATATTGACAAGTATTAGAGGCCACCTGATTTGGGGAGGGGGAGTCGAGGAGAGATAGAGGGTCTTCAAATCTTTCCGTTTCAGACCATTTGTATTCATCTGGCAAATTTTCTTCTTTGTGGTGTTATAAGTATACATATATTTTAGAGACTTTAGCTTCCTAAGTGAATTTGAAGACGATTTAAAGCAAAAAACTGCTTACAGAAGGGAATGAATCTTCCATATCTCCTCACCAAATTGAGCTATAAAGGGCAAACTTTGTATGTAGAGTTAGTTTATGACCAGAATATAATCTCTTAAATTTTGTTCAAATTGGATCCAAAAAGAAGGATTGTAAAAATTAGAGGATAATTTGAGGAGCCTCAAGTAGTTATAATTTGAATACTACAATTGTTCTTAATTAAACTTCTTAAGCAGTTTTGGAATGGATAGGGTAGGATCATATTTACTAATTTGATAAATGATGGGTAATTCGAAAAAAAAATGAAGCAATACAATTTATTACGAGATAATGTAATTATCTAGATCAAAGCTGAGAAAATATTTAAATGTGGCTACCCGGCTACCTACTTCATGTCGCGCCTTTCAGTATGAATGAATATGTTGATATCTCCACTTAATATTTGTATAAGTCGCTCGAGTACGAAAATAATGAAAGAAATCAATACCTACAGAAATAAAATTGTGCCCAAATAATATCTAACTTGGATGATTAACCTCAAGATAGGCAAAAAAACTTCAACTACGAATATACTGAGTACATAACCATGGAAAATATGAAAAGATACTTGAAGATACACTTGAAATAGTCTTCCCTTCCACTCATCCCATAATACGTACATTTCGAGTCGAAAAACAAGTTCCAATAGCTTGAGTTATCACAGTTGCATTGTAATCCACAAAAAAATGAAAGCGTGTACGACGTTCCAGTAGTTTCATATTCAAGACAAAAAAAAAAGAAAAGAAAATGTACGCAGTCATACCACATTACTGGAGGTGAGTTTTTAATGAAGTTTTAGACTCGCGTGAACAATGCTATTAATTCTTCCACACCAATTACCAGTATTTCTATTTTGAATCTGGGAAGTGGGAATTCATGCATGTCAGAGTAATTATAATTAAATCTCACATTTTGAAAAATATGCAATTTTTGATAGATTTTGATTTAATGTTAATGTGTAATACGATGGTGCCAAACTGCCTCCACATACGTAATTTGAGCAAATCATTTTTGGCTCCGACCTACATAATATGTTGAAACATTGTCGATCACCTCAGAGTTGATTGTGAAATTTGGGGCTATCTTAATTTATTTTCTTCGGCGATTCTATCGTGTTTCCTGTCAAAATCGTTGTCTTGTCTTGTTGATTCATACATAAAACAAGTTATTTACTGAGTTCCTGGTCTATTGCGTCCTCGTCTTCTGTCTCCTTTTCTAATAAGTTGGAAGTTTCTTTTTTTAATGAATTGAATTTTTCGTGAAATTGCTTCCCTTCCTGCACCATATGCAGCGGCGGATTTAAGGGTTTGCCGCCTACAAACCAAGTGTCACCTTCTGCCCCTAAGGCCCCGAGTTATAGGAGCGATAGCAACTTTTTTTTTTTCTTCTGAATAATAATTTCTGAATAATGATTTTTACTGATTTCTACGTTTCTTAGTTTTCACCTCGCGACAGAACCAGGAATGGAAATTGAGGATGAAGAAAAATTTTTCTTTTGCACTGCGTATTTTTTGTGAAAAAAAAAAAAAAAAAAAAAAAAATAGTAGACCTATATTTATTTCATTATACATATCCATCTGTCTATCACTCAGTGACCTAAAATGTCAAAAATACAAAATATCTACTCATTTATAAAATTATTACAAAAGCAAAACAGAAGGAATTGAATTTTTTACATTATCTTTCTTCGACTTTTCATGGAGAGCTGTGTATACGCGCGGTTGGTGGGTTGTGCGGGATACAGCGTATGCTACCAAAATATCTGCTATCCCAAATCACCCTAAAAGTGCGAAATGTTTAGTGTAGGCCTACAGTTTTTTTTCTTTCTTCTTCCTCTTCTTCTTCTTTCTTCCCTTCTTTTCTTCCTCTCTTTTTTCCCTTCCTTCAAAAAATGTCGCCCCTAAAATTTTGCCGCTCCAAACCATGGCTTGGTTTGGTTTGTAGGGAAATACACCGCTGACCATATGTGAACAAACATTTGCGAATCCTCGAAAAAGATCTCAACTGCTCCTCACCTATCAGAATGATAGAGCGCAGTTGATAAAATTAGATGTGTAATAGGTGAAAAAGTGTTCAGTTGAAATTTGTACCTTCAAGAAATGAGGACGTGTAAGACATCAAAATTCTCTACAATTTTAAAAATTGTATAAATTAAATGTTATAAATCACCAAGAAGCGTAGTTACTTAAGATACTATTATATAGTTAAGCACCACCCATTTACTCATCTCTCCAATCTAAACCAGTTCAATACTTCATCCCTATTCTTCTACCATTAACAAGTTGATATCCCTATTCCACCCAAATGTTCTTCACGTCCGAATCCAACTCCGTATTACATAAGTCAGTGTACTTTTCTATGTACGATTTACTACAATAAAGCAATATCTCAACTCTCATTCGTGTTTTCTTACAAAACTTAACATCGTCCCTCGTGCCAAATTCGATTTAAAAAAGTGATTTCAGTCGCAACATTATAAGCCTAAAATGCCGAAGAAAAAAAAACCAAATGAAACCACTGATCTACAACGTCGTGCAGATAAAATCCGAGCCCAGGACAAGAGAAGAAGTGAAAAAAAAAAACGTTGTCGATGTGTCATGTCGCGAGCCTTCAGTGGGCCCTGAAAAAAATCTGGCTCGGGGGAACTCCCCTTCTTCCATCTCTGCTCAGGCCTAATCCAAAAACAACTGTCAAACTTGGCAAATAAAGCCAACCAAACCACCGACCTCATAAAAAAACAAATGTTACACTGATTTGCTAAAATAAAAGAAGTCGACAAAAAAATTCCAAATATATACACCCAACTCGAAGAGAGATGTGAAGACTACAATTTTGAAGCCCAGCTAGATGAATGAAATCTCGACTATACATCTCGGGAATAATGAACCTCGGTTATCTTGGTTATAAAAGTACATAAGGGTATCCTGGGAATCCAATGGGACAATTCGTCCATGGATTCCTGGAGTTTTTTTACATTTTCTAATACGAATTTCGTGAATAGGGAGTAGTTTGGAAGGTGTATTGTATATGCTTGTTGTACATCAGCCTTTCACCAAGGTAAACACCGAGATATGTTACAGCATCATCGTGCCAATTGATATCGACGTTATTGATTTTGATTTTCGTATTAATACTGATTCTTCTCGAAGGAATAGTATATTTCACAAGTAGGGAGGTAAAAGTGATTCTTGACAATTGTGAGGTTTGGTACCCGAGCAAAGCGAGGGTGATAAGTCACACGAGTCTAAAATCAATTTTTCTTCCGAGTTGTGAACGAAATTTTTCTTAAATGTGGGAGAAAAGCGCTCGTTTGAGACCCGAGCGATTAGCGAGCGGGAGGTAAAGAAGCGCTTTCCTCCCGCAAGTATGAAAAGATTTTTATTTCTGTCGAAGATATGCACATGAAACATATAAGAAGTTGCAATAGCTTAGTTTTACATTAAAAACTCAACTAAAAAAAAAAAAAACAAGCAACACGAGAAAAAATCTTATATATTCTAATACATATTGATTTTGGCACACGTCATGATTTCCAGCGCAGCGCGAACACGAATAACAAGATTATCCTTTCTTTTGTGTGCGCGTCATTATCCCGAAAACGCGAAATTTTCGGTGTCCAATATTTTCGAGATTGGTAAAAAAAAAATCAATCCTCAAGTGGTTGGTATCTGACGAAATAGAAGACACAACCTCAACGGGCTGATTCCACGCTTCTTTTGAATGCGGCACAGATTCAATTTCTAGCTAATATGACATACGATTGTGGAAATCGCGCATACGAGGATTTCAGGTGTTCTCTTTCAACCATATACCGGAGTAACGTGAAGCTAGGTTGGTATAAATTTCACTTTATTTCGGTTGTATTTTATACGAGCGGATTTATCATCGAATAACGCAAATGACCGTTTTACGAGCGCTTAATGGCTTTTATTTTCGTAACAAATAAAACGTTTTTATTCGAAGACATAGGACAGAGGGATAGGAAAAAGGTCGGCAATGGTTTGCGGTGGATCATGCGAGCTTGAAAATATTACCGAGTTTTTTCATTTTTTCGTAAATTTAAGCGTTGAAAATTTTTCAAATTTTAAAATACAACCTCATACGAGACTTGAAGGTATACAGTGAAAGTTAACGTATAAAAACCAACGGCAGACATACGAGATGGTATAACCTATTTTGCATAAAAGGTTTTAAAAACTTTACCGGCATAGAGGAGAAAAAAAATTGAGTTTGTAAAATTAATATCGACTTTGAACGTTGTCGTTACCGTATATGGTTTTTTGTTCTTAGCTACGGATAATATTAAAATACACGCGTCGAAAAAGGTGAAAGTTTAGGCGTACCCTATAGTAATGATTAGATGGGAAGGTAACTCCAGCATATCTTTTATATTTGTATCAGATGAAACTTACGGGACTACGAGAACGTCTTATAACTGTTCAACGAAGACAGTTCGTTCTCTTTTATATTCGATATATCAAATCAGAATGCGCGATGTTTGTTGGATTTTATACATTCTGGTGTCACAGGGGACGATGAGCACAGTACACTTACACTAAGAAGAATTCCTTTTGACAGATTTAATTTGCGTGCATAAATTCGATTAAAAAAGTTTAGAGTTTAGAAGACTTAATTTTCACTTGGAACGAGTGCTAAAGGTGGAGACGATGAAACAAGTAGGAAAATTTTTCGAATGGAATGACGCGTATTATGACTAGCGGGCGTTAAGTTTCACGTGTAATTTGAGAAGAACGTTTCTAGCGAATAAATCCGTCACCTTTTCAAAGGTATTTTCGGTATTTTAAAGGCGAAAGAGAAGGGATGTTTTTACGACAAAATATGTAAAGCCGAAGAAGATTCGGTGCACTTAAAATATCATCTCTGAGTCGCGCAACTGTAACGTAATTATTCCGCTGAACGAATCTAATACGAATATAATTAGGTAGTCGTGCCAGTCTGGCGAATATCATTTTTCAAATTCGCATTCGATAATGTTATCGCGAAATTCGAGGACAAAAAAGGACTAGAAAATGAGATGGCGATATATAGACTGTAACATTTTAGCCATCATGTTGAAACATTTTACGAGCTACATGGACGTATAGGTATAATTCATCGCAGTAAAGCTTCTTATTTTACCTTTTGTCGAATGAGATATTCAAATTTAACATTTATTTTATGCAGGACTATTGCTTTGAGATTCCTTCCAGTGATAGTCATTTTTCACCGCAGCTATACCTTTACAGGATAGCGAGCCTTTTTTTTTTATTGAAAACATCGGAGCGCCTGGAAAAGGTACCTATATAGATTAAAGAAGAAAGAGGTTAGTAGGACAGAACTGGCTCTATGATTGATGAATACTGTCATTGTAAAAAGGACACTTTTTATGGAAGATGAGGTAAATTCTTCTCTATCGATATATAAAGATATAAATCAAATTTAATGGGAGTTAAGCGAATATCCTGATCTCTCCGGGGATAACTTACATTCTTTTTTGCAGTTTATTTTGTCATACAGAGTTTTTTTTTTTATATTTTACGAATTCCATTCCAACGCGATGGATCTGTTTGTAAAATGGCGACTGGAGTGGATTGGAAAACTTTAGTGCGGATAGAAGAAATCATAATTACTAATTACAGCGGAGTTGCGTTTTTATAAATTACGAGTTTCCGAATGATTTAATGGCTATAGCGTTGTAGGCTGTTGTGGGGTATGGTTATAAATTATGATATACGATGATCAGCGATAAGGATGAAATTGCGTTGTAATTTTTTTATAATTTTTTTCCGCCCCATAACCGAAATACGATTGTAAACGATAGGATATTTTATGGTGAAATAAAACATTTGGAAAAGAGCGGAAATTTAATTTCATATATAGGTTGTAGTGTATACAATATATCTGTAAATTATTAGAATGGAAAGGTGAAGGAAAACCATGGTTACAAAATCTTTTGTATACTTACTTCACTTCAGATGTTATTAATATAAAATGTTTGTAGTTTATGTCAATCAAAATGTTATAAGGTACACCAAGTGTCATACTTTGCAGTTATTTGAATTTCAAAAATATTAGTAAATGCGTTCTAAATCAGTTATACTAACAGTTGTCTAAATTCGAACTACTTTACATCTTGATTTATATTACAAACGTTGATTAAGTAAATACCTACTCGTATATTCAGATATACTCATTATTTTTAGATTATACCTATTCAGTCGTAATGAGCTCCAAAGCGATTTATTTAAAAACATTCAATAAGAATGTAACCTTCATCTATTACTCTTTAAAAGAAGTAAGATCGAACTGACCAGACTAAATGCCTTCTTCACAAAGTACCCATATCGTAAATCATTATACTATGAAGATGTCGAAAATGCCCGCTTTTTATATCACTATGACATATCCATGATAATAGCAGGAGCGTAGCCAGAAATTTTCAAATAGGGTTACCGAGTTGGGGCCTTAAAAAAAATCGGCGGGCCAAAAAAAAGTGTACGCCACTGAAAAAAAAAAAAAAAAAAAAAAAAGGTATGTGGGGGTGTTGGTGGTATGGCAGAAAGTGGCTTGGAGGGTGTTTTTTACAATATTACAAAAAACATAAGTTGGTAAATCAAAATTTATTGTAATAATGAAAAGTAGAATAATTTCTTGGGGAAAAATACGAAAATAAGTTAGTAGATAATTACTTAATACTTATAAATTAAAGGTTATAGGTATGTATCACAATAAAGCAATTTTCCGATTATTGTGGTGTTTCACAAAAATAGTTAAAAATGTTTGGAAGTCAATATCTTTCGACAAGTGCTTTTCAATATATAATACAGCTAAATTAGAGAGACGTAAGTGGGTTATGCTTGTCCGCATGTAATTCTTTAAACATCTCATACATGAAAAAGTTCGTTCACAAGATGCACTGGAGATCCATTTTAACAGATACAAGTTGCAGAAGAATTTTCAGTTTCGCATTAAGACATTGTATGATAAATTGATGGTTCATCTGTTCAGTGTGATGTGACATTAAAATCTCCAATCTCGTTTTGTACTTCTATTAAAATTTTAAACCAATATGTACTACAAGACGCGCACACGTTCATCGATTCTCTCCAGTCTCGATCACACCTCGCTCGAGGCTCGATGTCCATATTGTTTACATTCACGCAGTACATTACAACGCTGCACGTTTGTAGGAACTACGAAGTCGGAACTCAGAAGTTTTGAAGTGGGGGAAAGAGAATAGATGACAAATAGCTCGACTACCCTACAAAGACTGAAATTCAACGAGTTGAAGATTTTGTGGTTAGAAACAGAATTCAGAAGGGCTTTTGCGAAGGAATTTTTCTTATTCCATACTGTAAATTTTTAGCTGATAATTACGAATTTTTTCCATTTTTTTTTAGGGGGCCAGTTGGGGACCGAGCGATTTTCTAAGGGGGCCTAGCCCCCGGCCCATCCCCTGGCTACGCCCTTGGATAATAGACATTATTATGGCATCATCAAGATAATATGTACATTCCTCATATTAGCTATAATCATGATATCATTACATCACATGAATATCTTTGTGAAAAACTTTATCAAGAGGATAGTGAGTTCGTTTCTAGATGGACAACACTTATACAATTTCAGCGTGCTGGAACAACATAATGTATAATTGTACTTAATATTAGTCCTACCGAAAAATTTCTTTCATTTCGAATTAAACTGTTTATTATCGTTCGGAACTTGGCAATGTATCAACTTCGAAAATATAGATGTTTTATTTATCAAGATAAATATTAAATACATATATATAGTAGCTTTAATGTTATCCTGAATGAAAGAGGCATCCAATTAGTTCTGTAACGATACATTTTTAGATTAGGTACATACCTACCTCAGTAAATCTAAGTACATTCGAGTTTGAGAGGTAGATAATTCGTTGTAATTTTCACTAAGGTAGCCAAAGAATTTCTCATTTAGGCACTTCATCAAATTGTGTCGTCGTATTCGTACTATCAAGAGTTTATGAGAATTGTGAAAAAGTAATTATCTTACAATATAAAATTTACCAACGTAGGTAGATATGTATCTAATGATTATGCAAAGAAAAATAAGTAGCTGTCTACGAGTTAAAATGAGAATAAATTACTTCACTAAATTGTGAAGTGACAAAGTATAATAACTACATTAAGAATATATTCGATATCGAAGTAGATATTAGTTATTTCATTAGTTAAGTAGTTGATTAGTTACTAGCAAAAACTTGATTATAAAAGTAAAACTACATTAAATAAGTACCTAATACCTAGTTCAGTTGCATTTTACCATATTCATAGTTGGACTTACATTTATTAGATAGGTAGTTATTAAGTACATAGTTATTATATTTGGCATAAGTTTATCATTATTTTTATTATTTTATAGTGAAAGTACTTAGTAACCCTCCAAACAAAGTTTGTTATTATACTTACCTAAAGGTATCTTCGGCATATCAAAATCATAATGTGATAAGAAACATGAATATCATGAAGATTGAGGATGTCATAATAATGTCCACGTTTCTGACCCAAACACAAAATCGTTTTTTAAAATAAACAATATCTTTTTTTATTCAAATTCGGTCGTGAGCGCCCATTTCACCATGTCCCAATGAAGGGGTCCAAAATAGGATTTACGCACATACTATATACCTATCAACAACTTTACAAAAAATGAATAAAAATATCGAAACATGAATTAACTTCTTATTCGTGCATGCGGCGTACATGAAGTGATCTCTCCCTCAGCAATACACACTATCGCTCTCCATACGAGTCCACCCCATCCCAATATATCGGGAAACCTTCCACACTGATTATGTTAACGCTAATACAAGCTCTAATTAGTAACATTAGTTTGTTTTTTCTATGAGGGTAAATGATGTTAATTGTGTAAGTATTCACTTACCTTATCTAAATGCTGTAAAGTCTAATATTTTCACATTTTACACTATCGATAAAAGTAAATATGTATATTCCAAACATACAAAAGTTGAACCCGAAATCACTAAATGTAACGAATATACGATAATAAATGAATTAGTTCAATAACAATAGAATTGCTGGCATTTTAATTAATGATCAATAACTAATCACTAGGGCTAGGATTTATATGCAAACGCATATCTGTTTTGGCTATACTAATTACCGCATATCGCCGTTTCTATTGCGATTCATACATTTTGAAGAAGAATGGTGACATTTTTTAGCGCATATACGCGCATATTTAGGGTTTAAATGCATATATTTGCATATTTTCATCAAAAAGTAGCTTTATAGCGCATATTTAGCGCATATTTGGCTGGTTAGCGCATATTTACAAAAAAATCACGAAAATTAATGCAAAAACGCGAAATTTCGAGAAAAAAAATCGATTTTTTTGATAAAAAAAATGAACTCATGTGATGTCATCTGAACGAACGAGAAATGTTTCGTTCATTTAGCAGATCTGATTATCAACTTTATCAAGGAACGAAAGTGAACGACGTTTGTTTGTCCATTCAGCACTTTGAAAAGTGTGCTTAGGGACAACAGGAAATCATTTTTAATTGAAAATCTTAAAGAACATCTCGTTATTGGATGTTATTCTAATGTTTAATTTTCGAATAAATCTGAACTCGCGTATTTTTCTCGTTTATTCATTTCAATTTCAGTTGCAAATTGAAAATACCTTTATTTTGATATGCCATATGCTGCACTTTTATAGCGCATATGCTTGCATATTTATACTTTTATAGCGCATATATTCGCATATTTACATCATTTTTAGCGCATATTTAATGCGCATATAATCGAATTTTAAGCGCATATAAATCCTAGCCCTACTAATCACTAATTAGAAACACGAGAGGAGAATCAAATCATCAAAGATGATGGCAAGAATTTGATGAATTTGATGGTGCCTTCGCGTCTGTGTCTGCATGCATCAAATCTGATAAGGGGATCAAAAATGTCCGGAATGAACGATGATGACGATTTGGCGAATATCGTTCTTTCTTGTTGACGAAGTCTAAACTGGAAAAGACGAAGGCTTTCGAGGAATACGATGTAGTCGATGTACAGTATCTACAAATCAACTATAAAAATATATTTTGTTCTTGAAAATACATAATTTTTTTATTTCTTTCAGGTATGATTAATGAAATATAAGATCGTAGAAAAATAGAATTAATTTCATGATAACTTTTCTAGTTTTAACCTGAACTTCGTAGTTTTAATAATATACCTAGGTAAAACATTATAAGGGTCGTAGATGAAGTTTACGTGGCGAGTGCGAATATGGTAAAAGAGTTCATTTACCATCCCTGAAGATAATAAAAGATGCGGGCTTGTAATTGATGACTTACGTTCGTTATAACATGCTCCCTAAGTTGATATTTTCGTTGTAATGCAATATAAAAAATATTTTCGATCAAATAAGAAAAAATAACAGTATTTTCTTGTTACGATATAAAATGAAAACCAGCTTATAGAGAAAATAGTCAACTATTACAGATATGCGCTGGCTTCGATCCAAATAACGAGGCACAGTTACAGAAAACCGTGGGAAACACAATGAGCTCACTTTTAGATGTAATACCATGTACACCGCAATCTGCATTTTTCAGTTTAATTCTCTCGAAAAAGACTCGAAGCAAAATAAATAACGTATATTTAACAGGTAACATGTGAAAAATACATCAAGAAAATAACACCCTTATTCACATTAGGAAGAATCAAGCATCTAAGATCTTTGTATCGAAGTTGAAAACAAGTAATGATGACTGTACAGTGAAAAATTTTCTTATTATTCATGTTTTGTCAGGATCTTCTGCGATTTCTTGTATGACATCTTTTTTCACAGCGATTCCTTTTTCAGCTAAAATTTCTTCTATATTTCTCTTGCCCAATTTGAACCAATTCAAGTTGTCAGCTATGAGATGTTGGTTACTACATCCATCGCATCTAATAATTACCACTCCTTTGGTGTAAGCAGCTTTGGAAAAATACTTTTCATTACGAGTATCGCATATTTTACAAGTAAATTGTATTTTCATTTTTACGTCAGCTTTGATGGGTAATACATTTTCTAATGGTTCAGTTGCGTACTTGGAAATCCGTAGCTCTGAAGGAAAAGAAGGTTGGTGTTTGGCAAAAAGTGAATGTAACCGCGATGCTCTAAACACAGTACGAAATTTAGTAAACGACATTTTAATAAAGCAGAGAAAAATTCTTTTGACTCAAAACGTAACAAGATTTCAATTTTTTATCAGTAATCTCAAGTCTGTTGAAAAGGTGCTGACACTGTTGACTGGGAATCACACGAACTAAAAACTTCTTGGTTGGTAACTTTTTCTCGAATATCGGTTTCTTCCGTTTTTTAAAGAATACATCGGTATGACATAATTTTTTTCTTTTAGATTTCAGATATGAGTTTTGGAAAAAAGAATCTTGCATGATTAATCTTTTTAAAACTATTTTGAAATTTGAAAATAATACGTTCGAATGAATTTATGAGATATTATACAGGGTAACCCTGGTAATGAAAACAACGTGTTTTTAAAGTCTTATCACTTCATGAAATATTCTAAAATTTTTGAAAATTTAGTTGAATGCATGGTTGAATGGTTGAATTTACGCAATTCCATTACGATTTTTTACTTCATACTACTCATTACTTAGCTTTCATTACCAAATAATACACATAAATATCTTACCATGAAACGCAGAAGACGTTCCAAGCTTAAGGTACCTGTGATTAATAAGTAAGTGCCAAACAAATATTTGTTGTTGAATTTATAAATGTTCACTTGAGAATTTTACTGATACTATTTTATAATTTAGAGTAAATAGCAAAGACAATGCACCTCCTCCTAATCCAGATCACCAAGATGTACCTCATAGTCTCAAAGAATTTATCAAATTGAAACAATTAGCTTTAACTAATGCAGCAGATGCTAAGAAAAAAAGCAAACATCCCATTGCAATGCGAGAAGGTAAAGACAAACGATCAAATATCAAGGAAAAAATTGACGAATCTTTATCTAATGATAAATCACCAGTAATTACAAAAAATGATAAATTAAAGAAACTTAGGCAAAAGAAAAAGAAGAAGTTTCAGAAATTAGAAATGAAAAGAAAATTAAAAAAATTACAACAACATGAAGAAAGTACGGAAGACAATGCTGAAAATATGAAAGATCTTAAAAAAGAAGAAATAAAATTTGGCGAAGTGGTTCACAGACCACCACAAATATCTGTACTTCCTCGGAAAGTAACCAAAACTGGATTTGAGAATCGAGTAAGCTTTTTCTTCGATAGTATTGCGATTTATATTTGATTCAACCAGATTAAATTGATATTAATTTTTCATTTTCAGCCCGGAAGAAAGGATGATTTACTTTTGAAATCATTATTGAAAGGATCTAACTATAACCAGGAAAAACGAACGCCATTGACAGATAAAAGGAAAAATCTTTCCATATCCGATCAAAGACAGATAGAAGTAGAACGACAGAAGGCTATGATGGCTTATAAAAATATGAAAGTGAAAAATGCAAATAAATACAAAATAATGAATTGAATGTTTTGAGTTTCATTTCCTATTTTGTTCAAGTATCAAATTGAAACTTGGAAGGAAAAAATTGAAAATAATTATTATTTTTTTGACAACTTTTTTTTTTTAATTTTAAATTACTTCAGCAGTGTTCGGCTTCCTGGTTACTTCGACTAATGTTCGCTTTCAAGGCATCGTAATTTTTCAATGCCATGATTTTTCAAAACATGTTTTTTCTTTACTTACAAAACGAGGCATTCTAAAACACAAACATTCCTATCCCTTTACCCCACTTTCCTGCAACACCGTCGCCATAATTTTAAATTATTGTTTATAAATAATTTCATATCTCAATATCTCTATCTAATGAAATTTAAAGAGAATTACGTGAAGTGCAACCGTTCTAATGTCTAATTTCCGTGCAAACCACATCATTCCGGTATTTTTGATGTTACTCGATCAATTTGCTCTTAAAAAAACGTAGTGAAAACATTTAAAATGTAAACCCCCAGTGCGATTTGTGTCATCTGGTCGCAAAAACACAAAAATATGCCGAACAAACTAGCCTTTATTGTTTTCCTAATTTTCCATTTACCATTCAGAATAGGTGCAGTATGCCCCGGGAATGTAGATATCAATTGTACATGTTCCTTGAAACCCAAAGGTGCTATTAAATCAATGAAATGTACTCTCATCCAATCGGTAGAAGATCTAGCTCTTCTCAAAACACTCAACAATAATTCTGTGAATATTAACCAATTGTGAGTAGATTTAATTAAATTGAAATCTATGAAAGATGTGTAACTCTTATTAACAATTGCAAATATTTTTCAGAGATTTATCTAATAATAATCTGACCGTTTTGCCAGCCGAGTCATTTGTGGTGACGAAGTTGAAGGAGCTGTGAGTTTCATTTATTATTATTATTATTATTATTATTATTTTATTTTATTTTTTTTCATTTCTTTAATATTGTTATCGTTAACTTCAGTGATTTGGAGAACAATAATATACACCGTATTGATAGAGGAGCGTTTTCTAAGTTGAGAAATTTGAAAGTTCTGTGAGTCAAAGTGTTTTTTTCATATTCGAACAAAGGAAATAGCTTGAGATTTTTGTACTAAATTTTTTCTCTTAATTTTAGAATCCTTTCAAATAATAAATTGGAGAAAATAAGCAGAGAAATGTTCGAAGGATTGAAATCACTGGAACATTTGTAAGTATGCCAGCGATATCTGATGATGGTTAAGTTCCTCCTATTTCACTGATGTATAAATCATTTCAGAAAAGTTGCCAAGAATTTCCTAACTACTGTATCCGAAGATACCTTCAACGATTTGAAACATCTACAACAATTGTAAGCATTTTGCGAATACTCGGCTTAATTTTCTATACAGTTATGATAAATTTTTTCTATCTTAAAATTCACAGGAATATTACCGGAAATCCTTTAATTTGTAACTGTGATATTTGGTGGTTACTACGTATTACTCGGTTCAAAATAGTCGAACCGTTGAAATGTGATTCGCCTGCGAATCTACGTGGACAGTTGATCAGACAGGTGAACCAAGATAGAGAGTGCGAGTGGTACAACCGTCCTACTCTAACGTTACATCTCCATCCGGATGAAGATCAAGTGCGTATTTTGAATGAAATACATGACCTCGAGTGTAAAAATAAATATTAATTTTTGATTTCTTAAAGATTGTCTTTGAAGGCGATTCTTTACGACTGAGTTGCGAAGTAGACGAATACTCAGAAAGTAGAAGTAACGAGACGATTTTTTGGACTCTCATCGGACCAGATCAGGCCATCGTATATCCTGAAAATGTACAAAGCTTTCAAGATAAAAATGAAAGACTTAGGAAGTACGATTTTTCAGTTATATTCTCAAGTCACGCGAACATCATGTATGATTAGCAATTACTAAAAGTGATTTTTTTTTTTTAATAGCACTCTAAATCTGGATAACCTGCAAGAAAGCCACAGTGGGCAGTGGACGTGTAATTTTCTCTCTCAAAGGGCTAACAGATCAGCCTCCATTTCGGTCACAGTGATTTCCAAACGAACGATATTTTGCCCAGTCACCATCACCGAGAATAATAAAGGTCGATACGTATGGCCAGAAACCATCGCCGGTCATAAAGTTAATTTGCCTTGTGAACTTGAAGATAGAAATATCCCTTTTCCTTATGCCACTCAGTTATGCTCGAGTAACGGTACCTGGGTCGAATTAAATACCAACAATTGCCCTTATACCAGTAACATTACTCGCATATTACTCGAATCATCGAGGGTAAGATGAAGCTCAAAAGATGTTTTATTTCTACGAATTAAAATTAACACGTCTGTTTATTCGTAGATGAATTTAACCCAAGATAGAACTAGTCTATTCGAAAGTGCCATTTCATTACGTAATTTCACGCGTGAAAACGCGCTTAATATTACGGACGTTATTGATTTCCATTTCATCGTCATGACCATCGAAAATTATATCCCTTATCTAGAAAAAGAACCCGATGTACGTATAAATTCGCTATTCACGAGTATTTTTCCAAACTATTAACGCATATGATGACTCCCAATTTTATTTTCAGCTTGGCAAGTACTTAATAGAGATAGCGAACTGCGCGTTGAAATTACCTAGAAGTGTTATGGAAAAAGCACAGCAACAGCATATAGTGTGTTCGCGTTTAATTGGCGCCATAGAGAGTATTATGAAGTATTCTTCTATGTCAGAATTTCAAAATGTAAATAATTTTTTTTTTATGGTTTCTTACTCGAATCGGAAAATAAATTGATAATAAAACTCGATATAATAATCATCAGGATGAATTGGTGATAAAAGAGATGCCAGTGAGTTCGGAAGCTTTTTCTGGTATGACATGTTCATGGATAAAAAGTAAAGTTATGCTGGATAATTTGAATTGCTCATTTACTAATAAAACCATCGTCAATAGACAAGTGAGTTGTATTTAAAAAATTATATGCATGTTAAATAACCTAATCAGTCATGCCTCGTTTTTGGAACTGAGTTTTGGATGAGGGCGTGTCTAGACAAGTAGATAATCCTGTGAGTTTTTATATATCCACACCGTAGTGAGATCGGGAACTTCTATTTTTCCCCTTCATAACCACCTGAAAAGTTGGTCAGAGATGACGTTTTACTAAATGCCCACAGTTATGAAATGAGTGAATTGAGTGGATTAATTATTTTTTTTCACAAATCGATGATTGTCAGATGAAAAAGGTGCTCGAAAGCCATTCCGAATTAGTCGAAGTTTCGTAGGATTGAAAGGTAAAAGAATTGATTTTTGAGAAATTTAGAATTATCTGAGGACTGAAAAAATCTTAATCTCTCGATTTAAAAAAAAAATTGAGGTGTTAAGTTTTCAATTTTTTTTTTTTTTTTTTTTTTTTTGAAGACCACTAATTTTTTTTTTCAAAGTTAGTCATGACTAAATGATTTATAGGTCGTATATTATGAGCTTAATGTGACTGACTTCTTTAGGACTCAGGAGATGTGAAATATAAAGACCTCAAATGAAAAAAAAAATTCTCTAGTCTCCTAATGATGAAACGTATTTTTTACTTCATTTTTTTTTATTAATTTAAATTTATTTTATTTTAATTTTTATTAATTTTAATTTTTTTATTTATTTATTTGAGGTTTTATAATTCGATTTTATGTTGATTTAATATTAGAATTGTTATGAAAAATTATTTTTCCTTTTATATTTAATATACGATAAAGAAATTTTAAATTAATCAAAAAATTAATTTTTATTTCATTTTGAAAAATTTCGAATGTTTCGACCACATCTTGGTAGGTTCCTACTCCCATCAGCTTTGCGGTTTAAATTTTTTTCCATTTTTTTTGAAAAGGAGAATTTCATCTGATGACTACTTCATGTTTTTTTTTTACTTCATACACAAAAAAAAAAGCGGGATCCGGCCCACCGTAGTGTATAGTTATTAAATTCTCACTATTTGTGGTGCCCAAATATTCCTTAACTCATAGTTCATCCACCATTTTGGATTCATTTTAACTGAAATTCAAGAGGTTTTAACTAACCTTGCATCTAAAATTTGAGCTTTTCAGATGGGTTTGGTAATAAGATAATGTAGAACATTCGAGAAAATCTATGGGTCTAAATTTCCTCGTGTATTTTCTGATTCCAAATTCGATTAACTTAACATAAGTCGTTTTTTCAAAGTGTTTTTTATGTGGTTCATAGTCAAGTTTAATCGTGTATACTGAGAAAAGCTACTACCCACTTTCCCCCTCGTATGCAAATTGGGAAAAAATGAATTTTTTGTCTTAATAAAAAATAATGAAAAATAAATTATAACTTCTAATTTATGATTTAATGAAAAATGCATGAAGTCATTTTAGACTACATTGTAAAAATTATAACCATTACCGAATAAGAGTTGATAAAATTGGGAAATTAAAAAAAAAACACCACATCGATGCGCCTCTAGCCATAGTAGCTATTCGTGACGCGTAAATACTTAAAAAAAATTACAAAAATCAATACTTCAAAAATATGTTTATTTATTTTTATTATAATAATGAACTATTTTGCTAAATATAGCAGTGAGCTGCCTATATGTTGTCATCCATGTATTTGCTGTCTGTATGACACCATGAAAAAATTTGAGCTCTTAGGGCTCCCTGAAGTCCCATGTGGTGTTTTAGTCAATTGTCGTTTTAAGTGGAATCAAAAGTTTTAAAAAAATGCCTCTAAATGTGTATATGTATTGAAAAGTTGGAGGTATGCCATACAATTGATGTGAAAGGTAAAGATATGAAGAGCTCCTTCCCACCCCATGTTTTTTTACTAAATCAGGTAGACTTCAATAGCTATTGTTTTTATTAAAAATTTAGCTCAGGGGAAAAATTAATTCTTGGAAGAATATGAAAAAGAAAAATAATGTTAATAAATTTCGAACTCAACCTATTTCAGGATGTAGAGGCGTCAGTACAGTTACCATCAAACTTATTCCAACGTACCGGCATTCCCGATGCCCTACATGGTCCCGACCATCAACTAATGATCGCCATGTTCAAAGACAACAGACTATTTCCCGATAGAAACAGTTTCAAAGAGACAGCCACAGTAATGGCAATAAATTTGAGTAAGTATTGGTGTACAGGAGTATATTGTTTGTTATCCTTAAATTAATTCCATTATATTTTCAGTCGACACAAAAACTAATAAATTGGAAAAGCCTATTTCAATCAAAGTAAAGAATCCCGGCTACTCGAACGAGCCTCCAGTTTTGGCCTGGTGGGATGTAGAAATAGGTGTATGGAAGAAAGACGTTTGTCATTTACTACCATCGCAAGGTGTACCAAGCAATCTCCTTTCATTTCAGTGTTATCGTCTCGGGTATTTTTCTTTACTTAGTGAACAAGAAGACAATTCGTTATATTACGATAAAGAGTTAGTATTAAGATTTAGCAATTTTATTGGTAATTTACTAGATGAAAGTAGTTATTGGGAATTATTTTATTTCAGTGTTTCGCGAAAACCATTGTTTAATTTTTTACATCCTTCTATTTACGTGGGTACGTTTATTAGCGTGACTTGTTTGGTCTTGGCTTCGGCGACGTATTGTTTTTGTTATTCGCATATACAGATGAGTAAGAAGATGAAGCATTCGTTGGCCAATACGTGGATCTCTACATCGATGTTTTTTCTCATGTTTAGGTAAGTGTGTGGAATCAATGGGTTTGTTAAAATGGTGAAGGAAATTAATTGATAGAGAAATTTAAGAAGCTGAAGAAATTTAAACAATACATTTTTAAGCATCGAATTTTAGTTTGCAATATTGGTTCATTGCCATTTTACTGGAAAATATTTGAAAACTAAGTGGAAGTGTTTTTCTGCTCGCCAAAATTTTAGATAACTTGAATTTCAAATTTGATTGTTTTTTAATTGATTAAAATTCATCTGTTTTTACGATAGTGAAATGTATTTTTTTTTAATGTGGTGTCGTCATTTCCAGAAAATTAATGAAGAAATTTGTGTTATAAAAGTATATTTTGAAAACCTTGATGGAGGAAAATTTAAAATTGGATTTTACGTATTAGTAATTATTATCTCTCAGAAGTTACCAAAAAATATGAGAATTGGAAAAGAAAAATGGTTATAAAACATTTCAGAGTAAAAACGAGTTACAGTCCTGTGTTCAGAATATAATTATTCTATGTTTTGAAAAAACCCACCCTTCCCCTAGAAAATCTTCTAAGAAGTTGATTTGAAAATATATATTACCTCTTGTTCGCCTGAAGTACATACGCCCATATTTCTCAAATTTGATTAAAAATATTGTCAAATTGGGGTTATCTGTATTATATCCCAGGACTCGCATTGAGAGCAGTATCAACATATTTGTATATATATAGATGTAGTTATGTACATTATTGCACCCGAGATAGTCTTTCAAGCACATCATTCGAAGTTCACGTTGTTGCACCCGTTGCGAATCTTGTATTATAACGTTTTCTTATGGGAGTATACTAGAATGGTTGGTAACAGTGTCTAGAGTACGTAGACGAATTTTATATCCGATGCAATAACGTACATATTTCGCTGAACCTATATAGCATAAATAATTTATATGAGCCTTCAAACAACTTTAAGGGTACATATAAATTCGTACATTGTTGCACACAAACTGGTGATTAACATATGTTACTGCAACGTTTTTCGGGTGCGTTAATGTAGATATTCATATAGTTGGGTGTAACAGGTACACTTAGAGATCCGGGTGCAACAAAGTATTGCAATATATATATATATATGTAATTTTCTCTTCATGGTTGAAAATAACTTAAAATTTGATGAAACCCTTCTTGAAAATGCGAAAAAGGTACTTTTTGTTTTTTTTTTCATTTTATCTCAAAATGGCGGATCATTCAAATTTTGAGAGGGGCTGAAGGGAAGACAAATCGTTCAAAATTTTCATTTCTGTTCTCATGCGAAGGAATGCCTCACGGACACGAACATATCCAAATTTACAATTCTCAAGTGCATTTGGAGGGGATTTAGAGCAAAAAACGGCTTTTTGAGGAAGTTTTGAGTCATGAAATTTCTTGAATCTTCCATAATTATCTCCTCACCAAATCAACCAAAAAAGATCAAACTTTGTATGCGAGATTAGATAATAACAAGAATTCGACTTCTTGAATTTGGATCAAAATGGATTTAAAATGGCGGATTATGAAATGTAGAGTAGAGCTTGAGGAGGTCCTAAATTAGTAAAAATGTAAGTCAAACTTTGTGTATGAGGTTAGTTGGTGTCCGGAATATGAGCCCTTGAATTACGGTCAAAATCAGTCCTAAATGACGAATTATCAAAGTTTAAGTAGAGCTTGAGGAGCCTCAGATTAGTGAAAATGTAATTAATATGAGCTCATATGATTATTGGGAATAAGAAGTATACTATATTCCAAATCCACATCGACACATGATGTTGAAGGGGAGAAGGAATTATCGACTCAAAAATTTGGTGGGGGTACAAGAGATGGGTGAAAATTGTTGATTGTTCTGTCATATGATATAATGAGCCAAGTGACTAATCTGTTCTGAATTTAGCTTTTCAAGTGAATTTGGAGAGGAGTTGCAGCAAAAAACAGCTTTAGAGGAGAAATTACTATAGGAAATTTCATGAGTCTCCCATATCTCCTCACCAAATCAACTTAAAAAGATTTAATTTTGTGTGTGGGCTTTAGTTGGTGACCAGAATATGACCTCTTGAATTAGGGTCAAAATCATTCCAAAATAATAGATTATCAAAATTTAAGTAAAGCTTAGACTCAAATTAGTGAATATGAGTATTGGGAATAAAAAAATACTATATTCCAAATTCACATCTACACATGATGTTGGAGTGAGAGAGGAGAGGTCATTGACTTGAGATTTGGGGGGGGGTGAAAATTTTTTATTATTTTGTTATATGATATAATGAGCGTAAGTGATTAATCTGTTCTGATTTTACTTTCTGAAATGAATTTGGAGTGGAGCTGGAGCGAAAAACAGCTTTGGAGGGGAAATTGCTATAGAAATTTTACGAGTCTTTCATATTTCCTCATCAAATTGACCTAGAAAGGTCAAACTTTGTGTGTAGGATTAACTGATGACCAGAATATGACCTCTTGTATTTTGGTCACAATGAATCCAAAATGGCGGATTATCAAAATTTAAGTAGACTTTGAGGATTCTCAGATCATTAAAAATATAATTAATATGAGCTCATATGATTATGGAGGATAAGGAGTATACTTTATCTCCAAATCGCCTTCATACATGGTGTTGGAGAGGAAGAGGAGGGGTTATCGACCTAAAAATTTCGTGGGGTTCAAGACAAATCGAAAATTATTTATTGTTCTGTTATATGATATAAGGAGCATAAGTAATTAGTCTGGTCTGATTTTAGCTTCTTAAGTGAATTTGGAGGGGAGTTGGAGCAAAAAATAGCTTTGGAGGGGAAACTGCTATGGGAAACTTTATGAGTCTTCCATACCTCCTCATCAAATCTACCAAGAAAGGTCAAACGTTGCATGCAGGATTAATTAATGACCAGAATATGACTTCTTGTATTTTGATCAAAATGAATCCAAAATGGCGGATTCTAAAAATTTAAGGATTACTTGAGAAGCCTCAAGTTGCCATAATTTGAAAAATATCGGTTCATATGATTATTGCATGGCGAAAAATACTACATTATTCTAAATTTATGTTCTTAGTTGGTTTTGGAAGGTGTAGGGTAGGGGTTTTCAAACATGGTGTTGGCGGTTGGGTGTGGCTTACAATCATGAAAAGGCAAACCTGAACTAGCCCGTTTTAAAACTCAGCTCCAGTAACGCGGCATGGTTGCTTGGGTTTTTTTTCACCGGCTTATGGTGAAATAGAAAAATAAATATAAAAATACTGATCAATCTTGGCTTGTTCTTATAGCATCGGAATCCATCAAACGGAGGAGGAAGTATTTTGCCAAATGATCGGACTATCGATACATTACTTCGCCTTAGCCACGTTGTTCTGGATGGCAGTAACGATCAAGTGAGTACAGAAGGGCGAAATAGCGTATAAAAATAAACTCTGAAGCTGTAATCACAAACGAGTCAACTTAACGTTACAATATGGCTGTTGACAGGGCGTTGTACAAACGCGTGCAAAAATCCAATCCATCGGTTTCGACGCCTTCGGAAGACATACCGTCGGACGTAACCATACAGAAGCCTATACTGGGTATTTACCTGGTGGGCTGGGGCATATCGTCGATAATCTGCGGCATATCGGGCGCGGTAAACATACGCGGATACTCGAGTACTCGATATTGCTTCCTAGCAGCGGGCCCGGAATTAAGTACGGTGCTGATACCGACCAGTTTGGTGTTGTTTTACTTAACGATAATGTGCCTGTTGGTGAAATGCGCGACCGGTAGTCCAGACTCGAATCCGCAACTGTCGGTGGGCACGCAAGCCATCGACTTGGAGTTGCTGGACGCGGGTTGCGGCGGTGGTCGTAATTCGTACACGCAGGAACGCTGCAGCGTACGTAGCATAACGACGCCTTCTAGTCAGGCCGAGGATACGGAGCATTCGCCGGCTCGGCAGTTACGCGCTTTCGTTATATATCTAGTCTTCTATTTAATGGTAACAGTGTGCGCGGCGTTTTGCGTCATGGTACCGTTGAGGTGGCCTCACGAAGAGAAACTGTTTAGCTTGGCGTACGCCACGTTGTGCGTGTTGATGGGCGCGTTCGTGATTTTTTTCCATTGTTTTGCCCGCAATGACGTGAGGTCGGCGTGGAGCGAGATCTTAGGCGGTAAGAGGTTCAGGCGTAAATCGCCGCATATTATCGCCAACTCGTTGATAACGCCGGTCAGCTTCCGGCCGAATAGTACGGATGCGCCGAGCGGTGTCTCGAAACCGGCGTCCGTAGATGATCGCTCGACTCGATCGGAGTTCCAGAAGCAAACTCCGAATATTAATTTAGTCAGGTTGCACCGGCAGCATTATCGCGGGTGTAATACGAAAGCGGATAATTTCTATAATCCGCACCAAAGTATCGTGGCTAAGAAATTCTTCAAAAAACAACGCCGAAAAAGGAACACTCTGCAGGTGCGTAAGTGTCGTAGCGGCGGTAGTTCGCCAGTATCGATGGGATTATTCGAAGATAGCGCCAAGGCCACCGGTACTCGTACCGAAGACGAAAATACGAAATTTCTGTCCAACTCGAACGAGCAATACGACGAATTTAGCTCCGAAAAACACCCCCTCACCTACGACGAACCGGATATAACCGGGTGCGAGGGTAAAACCGGCACAGAGTCCGAGGCTACCTTTACTGTACCGGAGTACGCCGAAATTCAAGAGCATTCGTTGAAATACGGCACCGTACCGTATAAGACTGAAACGAAAGAGCAAATGTGCGGTACCAGCGATCGCGATTGGTGCAGTTGCGACGCCGTCTCGGACGTGAATTCCGAACCTACCTATAATTACGCTTACATTAAAAACGGTTACGGATCGTCGCGATCGGTTATGTCCGATAATTCCAGCGTCACTAGTCATCTGTATACGGCTGTCGCGCCCGATGTAGTTAGCTCGTCTATGGAGCAGCATAGGAGGAGGTTTCATTATAGGCCTGTTAGAAATGCGTATAGGAGTTATGGTAGAGTTGGTATCAGAAATGGTAATCCTAATGGGCCGCCGGTAGCCGGTGATTTCAAACGCAGGAGGAAAGATGTAGGATATAAGATAGCGAATGATGTGAACGCTTCGGATTTCAGCTCGGAAGATAAAATCGAAACGTGCGTATAATTACATATCGAATTTATCTAATTTTAATTTATTATTGGGCTAGCAAACGTACGCAGTTGAATATCGATATTGTTTTGTTCACACTCACCAAGCTGACAGAAAATGGGGCGTAAACTTACAAATCATATTTTAAAACGCATATTTTTTGCGTATTTTGCTTATACAGGATGTTTCACCTCAATCTGAGTTCCTTCATATCACTTGTAGGGCTACTCATATGACAATCGTGTATGATGGTTTTCCCACCCTATTTAATGAAGGGGCTGAGATATGAGAGTTTGAATTTTTTTTTTCACTTTGATGATGATCAATTTTGAAAACTCTTATTTCGTTGTTTGAAGCAGATAGAGATAAGTTGTTAGCACCAAAATGAAGTTTATATAATGTAGTATTATTGACAAAAAATTAGTCTTAGTGGAGAGTAGATGGGGAGCTAAAATGAAAGAAGTATGAAAAACTAAGGAAAGAATTGAGGCGTTTTATATTTTTGGCAAATGACTTCGAAAAATGTCGACTCCATGTCGCCAGCCCCACCACAAGGGTGGAGGTGAAAAAGTATGCAATCGTTTGTGCATCTTTAGCAGGGGCGTAACTAAGGGGGGATGGGGGGGGGGGAGTTTCCCCCCAGGTGTTTTGAAAAGTTGGGAAATTTATAATTGTTCAACGCTAAAATTGGGAACTTGAGAATTTCTTTGGGGAAAATAAGAACTCGAATAAATTCGAACTGATACCAACTTATATCATGTATAGCGCACAATCAGGGACCCGTACCCCCTTGGCTTTTGGAAAGTTGGTAAATTTGAAGTTTTAGCGTAAAGTTGGTAAACTTGACCACTTGCGCAGTATTATTACAGCTATTTTTAAATTTTTTGAAGACTAAGAAGACTGTGACATCTTATTTAACATCTTATGTTCTTGGAGCCAAAAAAAAAAAAAAAAAAGGTCAACAGTTGGTAAAATTTCATAGTATTAGTTGGCAATTTTGGTTTTCTCTCCCCCCCCCCCTGAAGAATATCCTCGGTACGCCCCTGATCTTTAGCGAACTTTTATGTAATTCTTAATGAAAATTGAAAACTGAAATTGAAACTTAAACGCAATTTGAATCAGTTTCAGTTTTTTGAAAAATCTTTCCCTTTCACTCTTTTATTCTGCGCATTATTGCTGTTTAATGCTGCTCAGTAGCAGTAATAGAAGCGGAAAACTGAAAATGAAACTTTTATGTCATTTTTGATGAAAACTGAAAACTGAAACCAAGACTGTAGTAACGGAACGTAACGGAATAACAGAACATAACGGGTAATTTCTTCATTTCAGTAACGGAACGGAACGTAACGTAACGAATTTTTTATTTTTTTATTATTATTTATTTATTTATTAACCCTACTTATCCTCATTTACGTGCCATGTACTGCTGTAAAGGCCAGGGGCTCGTAAAAGTCTAAGTAGGTTCTGGGAGAGGAGGTGAGAGTGTGTAGGGAAGAGGAAAAGCTGAGAAAGAAAAAATAGTGATGATGTATTTTTTTGTTAAAAAAATTAATTTTTAAAAATTTATAACAAACATAGATGTCTGAAATAATCGTATACTTAATTAAGAGAGATTCTATCAACTGCACATTACAAAGTACGTTTTTAAGTATGTATATTTGGCAGTTCAGAATTGTAGTGTTTTCCTCACTCATTGAATGTGGGTTGTAGTGCCATCTACTTTTTACCATATTTTACCAATTTCATGCCAACAGTGTCTAATGAATACTCCAAATATGGGGGAGATGCAAATGACCGTTTCGCTCGTAACGGCTGAACTCTATCGGATTTCCATCGAGTCGCAAATCGAAGTGATCCAATGTACATGACTTATAGATGGAAAATTGAGTTTTTTCAATGTTTAAGAAAAATGAGAAAGTTTTCGTGAAAGGGTATACCCGAATGAGGGGTGATTTTGGCCCCAAGCGCTTTTTGGCTTTTACAGTTGAAAATTTCAAATGGCAAAAACCTCATGAAGGAATGAACCAAAATTGCTCAAAATTTTATCTTAGATACACCACTATGATACCTACCTATGTGCCAAAGAACAAAAAATTTCCTTCATTCTGAACGAAATGAAAAATTCGTGGAAAAACGACAATAAAATGGGTGTGAAATGGGAATGGAGGGGATAGGGGTCCAAAACTTGGCGAAAAATTTTTTCCAGTCCAGGCACACCACCTGAGGGGTATAGGAGCCAAAAAGCGCTTGGGGCCAAAATCACCCCTTATTCGGGTATACCCTTTCATTAGAACATGAATTGATGATATTGAAATTTTGCGTCGATTGATATAAATTTCATCCAGATTCATGCAATAATGACATTTTTGTGAACACTTCTTTTAATCTGTGTTCAGCATGATATGAACTCTACACAAAAAATTCTCTCAAGTAAATATGATTGCACCAATTTTTAATTTCATTTCTTAATAAAAAATGTCGTCCTCTTTCCAACAGTATATTGACCGTTGAGGTAATTTACGACTTTCCTACTTGCTGATTGGTTGTTACACGCGTGACGTACGACCATTCAGAAAACGAACCAGTTACCATAATTACGCTATTGAAATTTATTCAAATTTCATGGTGGCCAGCTGAAATAGTTTAACGTGTCAGATCAGTAAACTTTAGATGAAATCATATTTTCCATACCTCCATATTATCTTTGCCCCTTCAGCAATTAGGGTAGGAAAACTGTCATACAGAAGTATCACATGAATAGCTCTATGTGTTATATGAAGGAACTTGAATTTAGGTGAAACAACCTGTACGAATAAATTGCCCGCAATAAGTTGTTGAGAATTTAATTATAGCTATTTGACTACTAACTGTGAATTTGAACCGTGGCTCAGTTAATCGCTTCTCTGATTTGAAATTTTCATCAATTTAGACATTTTCAAAATAACCCACAATTTTTTTTTTTAATTTTGAAAAATTTTGTATTTACTGGAATTTGAGACATTTTTTAAAACAGAAAGGTTTGTCTGATTTTTTAAATAATGAAAATTGCTCGAATTTGGATGCTAAAGAATGTTGAAAATTTTTTTGTATAAATTATGACTGTAGTGCTAGTATCCTAGTGGGGTAATATTTATTGAAGCTTCAGGTCATTGCTTTTCATTGTGTTGAAATCTGTGAACGTTTTTCCCTTTCAGTGGTGTAACACGTACGACGCACTATCCGCATATATTGTAAACCCGAGTTTCGAAATGTCCAGTCAGCTCAATCAACGAACTTTGTGGCAAGCAAGCTGCACGATGATCATGCGAAGTTGTTAGAATTGGTAACAGTTTCAGTTTTATTGTAATTTTAATTCGTGTAATTAATGTACAGTAATGTTTTCCTCTCCTGTATACCGGAGGCTTGTTATAGTACTTATTTGAAAGACTCATCGGCCATATTGTATTTGTAGTTCCTCGGATATTCCGCTCATGTCCTATAATTTTTTTTTACTCATTTTATTATTCTTTTATATTAAGTTTTTCCCCTCTTTTATTTTTTTACGTACGATTAAATGACGAATAGGGAGCGATTTCGTGTTAAACTGATGTTACGCGTAGCCTTTTCACAGCATTTTTGAGACCTGTCAGTCAGTAGTCGGAAGGAATGGCGTATATGTTAGTTTGATGGAAGAGACAAAGATGATAAAAGACGCGTGGAATTTTTTCGCTACGTGATTTAAAACGTTTGGCAAAAAATCTACGACGGTTTTCGTAATCGAGCTCGGTTGTACCGGTAAGAGTACGAAACGCGCGTCGCCTTATATACATAAGCGAATTCGACAAACGAGAAAAATGCGAAACACACGAAGCTATTAACGAAGCCGCCGAAAAAGCTTTCAAATGCGTTAAAAAGAAATAAACGACGAGCGAGGGTATTAAAACGCCGGCAGAGGAGGAAGAGGAAAGGAAATACACCTATGAGTGAAAAGCACGACAAGACGAGAATATGTTGTCGAGCTCTGACAGTTGGGGGAACGAAGTTTAACCTGGTGTGAGGCGTTACGTAGTTCGAATTGGAGATGGATAGCGAGAAGCTATTAAATATTTGGACGATTTTTTATGAATTATGCATCGAACGCAGCGTGCGAGGTGCTTGGGTAAGTGGTGTGGAGAAATAGGTATTAAAAACACCTCTCGATGCACACTGAAAAGGATTACGATGTTTGTTTCGCGTATTAATTCGGATTTCTGATTCGCTGTGGTTTGCGTTTTAGTGTAATTTTTCAACACTGCCATATCGTATACGATTTTATAATGAATTGCGTGTGTACTTAATGTAGCGTTGTAGCGTATAATTATGTATATTTTAGGTATTACCAAATGCCTTGTTTTGTTGAGTTTTATTGTTAATTTTTAAAACGTACGTGAGCTCTTCGAGTATTCGAAGAGTTTAGATAATTGTTTCACCAAATATGTATTTATGTAGTAGTATGGTTTTTAGATGTGATTTTTATTTACAATTTTTAACGCGTTTTTTTTTCTTTTTTTTTTGTATTCTTGTATAGCGTGTACTTAGATATTTTATATACTTTCAGTATTTTATATCGTGTTTTCTTTGAAATATATTTTCAAATTTTTTAATGGATTTTTTTTTTTTGTGAAAAAATAAAATATTATACTTCACAGAGGAAGTGGGAAAAAATGAAAATACTGTATTATAAACCGCGTAACATCTATTTTTCTCATAAAAACAAGCTAGGTCCGCTGGACCTGGCAATAGGGTTTTTGCTATAATGTTGTTCATAGCTCAACTTCAACCATTACGTAATTACGCGTATTTGGAATTTTTTACCATTCGAAATATTATATTATAAAATATGAATATGATACTAATGAGTAATGATACTATCTTGTTATGAAATAAAAAATCACTTTTTAAAAACAAGCACGTGGAAAATTAACGTAAACAATATTAACGTAAATAAAAACCACGTGCTTACTACACTCGTAGTAAAGACGTCGGTAAATACATAACGGCATTGTGGCTACGCCGGAAAATAAGAATCAGCAAAATAAAAACGCGCACCTAGAGAAATACAAGGTGTACGTGCCGAAATTAAAAACTTTTGGTCATTAAGAAATCAAAACATTTGGATTAGAATGAATAGTCGCGAAACGCGACTAAAACCAAAAACAAATAAATTGAGGTTTCGCTTCGGGAAAAATAATAATCAGCGATTATCATGAAATCGCATCTTTCGGAAAATAACATCCGCGCCTTAAGCGCCCCGAAATCATAACAATTAAAATTTTATTTACAAAATATCTTTTGGCCATCAGAAGCGACCTCGTTAAAAAATCATTTATATACTGGGGGAAAATTACAAGAGGTGTCAGTATTGTAATCAGTATCAGTATCGTTATCTGAATCGGAATCGGTACTGGTGCCGAAAGTCGTTGTCCGATGAGTCAAGTCGGTCTTATGACCGTGATAATGTATTTCGTGGTTTTTGTGCGTTAGTTATATCGAGTTTCTTGTGTTTTAATAAAATAACCGAATCCGAAAAACACCTAGTGTTTTTTTTTTCATATTTTTATTTTGCTCGAGAAAAAAGTTGTGGAAAACCACTCCACAACATATCGTTAACGAAATAAAATAAGGAAATTACATTTTACGAGACAAATTACAACAATTATCAAATAATGCATTTTTAAGTGAAGCTGAATTTTCCGCTTAAGAATGCGTTTACTATATTTTATCAATTTCAATTTTGAAGTATAGAAGTTTCATTTATTGATACAAATTTATCTGAAAATAGAATACAAAAAGCAAAAAAATAGTTCACAAGAACTCGATGACAATTAGGAAGAGATTATCATACAGAGTAATACTTAAAATCTTGCTCTAATAATGCGACATAATATTGATATAGATAGGTTAAAGCGGTAGAGGTACTTAATAATTATGGAAACATGAGATAAAAAAATTGAAAAATAAAATAATTAAGATTTTTAGATGAATAACGATAAATATACTAATAAAAATGATTCCACCATCCACAATAAATAAAGAAATGAGTAAAACAAAACTTTCTGCGTATATACGTCGAAAAAATCTAAAATTATTAGTTGTGTTCAATATAATAACCAAGATTTTAATATATTATATAAATTATAAATAATTCCCGAGAACATTTAATGTTATTTTATTCATGACGAAATGAAATTAATGAATTAATCAATGTAAAGAAATGTTATGGAATTATGTGTCAACAGACCTCAACTAAAATAATATGTTGAAGTAATAATTATTATTTTAAAAAATAAATAAAAAAGATTCATGTGAAAATGGGCATAATGTAACGAAAACGGCGTTTCCGAATTGGTAACCAAGACTTATCCCCTGTTGTTTCTTGACACATTTAACAATAGACTTTAAAATGACGGAACTCCCAACCAAACCGAGTTGAACCAAGTACGATTCATTTTAATGAACGAAATATTCCAAGGTTTCGCGTTTCAAAGATATAATGGGTTACAGGTTTCAAGGTAGTGATATTTGATTTTTTTGTTCAGTTTTTGTTTCTGCACTTTTAAGAATAAGTTGAAGCATTTTGTATTTTATGTTATGATATCGTAAATTCGACAAGGCTAGTCAGCTATTTTTATTACCATTTTATCCATGTTTTATACGATATCGATCAGATAGTTTTTCTATTTTTGAATATAATTTTACTGAAACGTATATTTGGATTTAATATCGACCAACACTATCCACATTCAGCAGAAAAATGACTGACCTTCTTAAAAGTCAATTGAAATAGTGATTCAGTCGTTCTGTTCATCATTCACTTTACCCATGGTTAGGAATTCGGTCATTTTTATTAAATTTGCATATTTTCATCACTTTGGTTAGCAGTTCGGCTATTTTGCATCATTAATCATCAGAACAATAGAACAATAGCTGGTTAGCAGTTCGGCTACGTCCAACGAAAAATAGACCAATTATGCGTAATTCGATATTTTTCGTTACTACCATTTCTCCGTTAGGTGGCGCAATTGTTTATTTGATCTGTGGTCAGAAGACTGAAAAAAGTGATTGCTATAGAGTATTTATAATGACTGGTCTAGGTTCTAATTGGTCATACGTCACGCCTGTAACAACCAATCAGCAAGTTGGAATGTTATAAATTTACCTCGACTAACTCATAAAATAAAAACACAAATCAGCTGATGATTCAAATCACAAACGAATTTTAGTCCTTCACTGAAAACTGAACGATATTATTTAGGAAGGTAGAAATGAAACTACCTACATTTTATCACATTCTAGCGTTATGATTGGTCATTACGCAGGTAACATATGACCAATTAGAACCTAGACCAGTCATTATAAATACTCTATAGGGTTTTTGCTTATTAATTTTTTAAAATAAAAATATAAATAAAAAAAATTATTAAAATTATTTTGAAAATAATTTTAAAACTAAATGTTTATTTTTTTAAAATTAATAAATTTTAGTTTAAATAAAAAACATTAATTTTGTAAATTAAAGATTATTAAAAAAGGTAAAAAGAAGTTGGTAACACTGTATTACGAAAATTGGAAAAGTTTTGAAATCTCAACATTGGTAGGAATTTCAATTTTTTTTTTCAGGATTTCAGAACGGTTTTGGATTTTTGAGCATAAAACCCGAAATCGGCACTCTAATCGTGAATAATTGGCGACAGTGTATTTTATAAAAGTTTTATTTTACATGATTTTTATTACAAAAGACGTATATCAAAACGGCAGAAAATTCACGAAAAAACAAAATTTTTGAAAAATTTTAATGTAAAAATCGTCGATCTGCAAATTTTCAACCATTAGGTAGGGCGATCAAGATAGGCTCCAATTGATCTGCCTATGTGCTAGGAAGATGTAAAAACTCAAACTGCACCTTTTTAGCCTTGTGTGGTTATGGTTATGTATCGATCCGGAGCCGAAAAACCGAGTTTTTTTCGAAAATGACCCTACTTTGAGGACTTTTATCTCATCCCCAAATGGTCCGTGGTGTTTGAAATTTTGTATGGGGGACTTTCAACTCAAAATAAAGCACCTATTGAAATTTCGTCAAAATTGAAGAACATTTTTTTACACTCCAACCTACTGGCCATAGATTTCTCACCTCGAGAGCCCGCGGAAAATTGAATGCTACTATTTAAATGAAGTAGTTTATAATGTCCATAGAATGCGTGAAACTTGTTGTCGGAATTTACTTGCCAAGTATGAACAAAGCTTCCAGGGAATTTTGAAAAATTTCAAACTTTCGTACACCGCAATTTTGAGGGTATTGGTAGTGTATTGGTCAATAAATGCAGTCTTTTCACTTACTATTACGTACGAACGAGACTATGTTTGCATTAGAAAATACAATGTTTCATTTGTTAAATATATACGATCAAATTGATTGTACTATTAAATGAATGTAATCATCGATTACTGTCGAAAAAATAAAAAATAAAAAATTTATTTTCAAGTTAGCAGTTTTCATAAAGAAATCGGTGTCCACTAATTTTCATTACGTTTAAAAAAAATCATAAATTGAAAAAAAAAATGCTGAATAAGTCGTGCGTGCGCGTTCAGGGTTTGCCCTGGCTTGTTTTCTCATTGCATTAGCTAGCCAGAGCAAACGTATCACATGCGGGACTTATTAGAACCGTAATAAGAACCGAAACGCGAACAAATATGAAATTTTTTACATTAATATATCATTTTTTTTCTATTTTTTTTTTTCATTTATTCAGCAAAAATATTTTCGTTTCATAAAAAACCCAAATAAAAGAAATTGAAACTAAACCCTTGGCGTGCATTTAATACATGTGTGAGTTACTAGACTATAATCGCTACAAATGTCGATTATTTAGGAAGTTTCTGCTGGAGAACGATGTAACTATGCGCAACGGGTTATGCATATGCATTGGCGGGATACAATCAATTTATTATTCTTTAAAGAGTATATTTCACATACACGGTTCTTTTTAGCCGAATTTTTTACCCAAAAACGACAGCTATTACAGCCTACCTGATTTGGGAAGGGGAGGGTGTGGTTTTGAAATCTTTGCGTTTCAGACCATTTGTAATCACAGGCCCGTAGCCAGCGGACTTGGTCAGGGAAACTAATGAAATTTTAGGGGGGGGGGCAAAATTTTTTTTAACATGCTTAATTTTTTTAATGTTACGAGAATGATACAAAAAGATAGCAAAATGACCCAATTTATTGTTAAGTACCTATAGATACATATTTTATACAATACAACGCAAAATTACATCAGTATAAAGTATACATATACATAAGCGGTACAACGTAGGCAGTGGCGTAATCAAGGGGGAGCTAGAGCCTCCTCCAAAAAAAATTATTCGAAATTTCAAAAATCAATTATTATACGCATACGCGTACATTGCGGGAAAAAAATTTAGTCATTTTATCTTGGGTGCCGTTGTAGATTTGAATTCCTGTAACAACAAGTACACCGGAAAGGTCTTTTTCAACCTTGAGACAACTTAAAACATATCGGCGAAATGGTTTCAAGAATTGGGGCTACTAAAATGCTCTTCGGGTAATCGCCGTAACTGCCGACGCGTGGTCTTGAACATTTTAGCGAAAAATCATCGAAAATTATATTTTGTTCCATAATATTTCAATGTATTTCATATAGAGGGCTCGCAAATGGCTCATTTTAAAGATACTGAAATGTAAAATGATTAATTTTTCTAAAGTTACTGTATCGATTTACTTTTATAATTAATTTTGAAAAATGATTTTTTTACTTTGCTATGAATTTTCTCAAAAAGTAAACCAATAACAATTTTTTTTTTTAAAGTGAAACACGTTCACAATGTCATACTCTTTGAATGATCTACTTGTCAACTTTCCATCTATATTTTCCTTGAAATATTTGCAAAAAACTAAGCAAAAAGTCGAATTTATTTTTAGTAATGGAGCTCATTCACAGAGGGTGTTCTAAAATGAATTGGTTTTATTAAAATGACTCGAGACTCACATCGATGACAATAATGTTTTAGATTTGAATCATGTATAAAACGTCAAGATTTTTCGAATGAGCTGTTTCCGAACACTTCAACTCAATTTTTATCCTAGATATTAATAAAAAACTTTCTGGCTCCTTTTTAAACATTTATGAGTGAAAAAGGGGGGCATCTACGTATGGTTAATCTATGATATAATTCATTTTGCAATTTTTTCAAAAAAATTTTACACTTCATGAAAATAGGTGGGTATCAACTGGAGTTCGAGCCTACTTTTTTTTTAGCCCCCTCCAAAAAAAAATTTTGGTTACTCCACTGAACGTAGGATCTTTGGATAATTGTTTCTTTTTTTTATACTTGAAAATTAAAAATTGAAAATTCAATTCAATTATCAAATAATAATAATATCTAGTGTATAGCTAAAAATTTTGCTAGAGAAGCATTGCCCCCTTTGCCCCCACCTGGCTACGGGCCCGTGTAATCATCTGGCATTTTTAGTATAACTAAACTTCGCAGGCACTCTATGTTATCTATATGGAAACCAAAATTGATAAGGCTAAAAAAGTGACATTTTTTAGAGTAAAATTCTTCGTGAGTTTAGCATGAAAACTTTTGAAATTTGAAAATAAAGAAGATAAGACACTTCTCTTTAATTTGTGCAGAGCGAAAAATTCAAATTCTGGGAAATATGGGCTCTTCAAAAGCCAATTAATTTTTGCGTTTTTCTCGACAAATAATCACTTAATCAAAAAAACCTTCTGTGAAGTTCCTTAAATTCTTATTATACCTAGGTGTATATTTTAAATTTCAAGTGAAACAGATAAGTAGTATTTGAGAATCAAAGATGTACGAAAATGGCCATTTGGCAGGCACACCAGTATGCAATGTGTATGTAGAATAGACCCTTGAATGAATGAACAAATTAGTCCTCTTCCCTTTAAACCAGTGAGGCCACCAGAGCTTTTGTTTTGGGGGGGAGATAAAAGAAAAAGGGGCTCGAACTCCAGTTGATACCCACCTATTTTCAAGAAGGGTAAAAATTTGTTGAAAAAATTATAAAAGTAATTTTATCTAAAATAACTGAGTAGGTAGGTAAGTAGGTATATAACACTCACACGTTTGGCTTAACACTAATAACTTGTAGTTTTTATTTATTTTGTATTTTTTTTTTTTAATTGAAACATTGTATAAAATGAAAAACATCGAAACAGTATAAAATAAAAAAACAATATATGAAACATATTGCAATATATTATAGAATTTTTGAGAATTACTCACTAAAATGTTCAAGACCTCATCGGCAGTTACGCCGATTTGGTGATGAACATTTAGGAGCGCCAATACATTCAAACCATTTTCCCCATCGTATTTCCTAGACATATTTTAAGTCGTCTCAAGGTTGAAAAAGACTTTCGGCTGTACTTGTAGTTACAGGAATTCAAATCTACAACGACACCTAACACAGATCTACTAAATTTTTTCCGCGCAATTTACGCGTGTACGTTTAATAATTGATTTCTGAAATTTCGAAAAATTTTTTAGGGGAGGCTATAGCCCATTATCCTCCACCTCTTGATGGCGTCACTGCTTCAACCCATTCGTTATTCTTAAAAAAACTGATTTTCATTATGAAGTACCTATAATACGTGGGTATTGTATCTAGGCAATGTATAACCACGATTAGCCTCAATGGTAACTTACACGCCGCCATTGATGCTTAAAACAGCAAATTATTATTCACTTAAATATCCAAGCAACAAATTTTTTGGTAGCGGTAGCGATATTGTTGAAAAAAATTATCTAGACGTCTGGTCATTTTCAAGTCATACTAACGAGTATGATAAAAACATGTAGGTATTAGCAGGCTATTGTTGGAACCATTTCTACGTACCCATCGACATTCAAAAATCCTTTCACTTAACGCCTCTGCTAAAATATGGTACCAACAAATAGTTTACACAGTTGATGATTAACATCGATGACATTGTATTGAAGGTTGAAACTCGATTCACACATATGCAGAAGCCAATGCATCGAATTTTCAGTTGTTCACACAATAAAATGGCAAATCCCCTTGGTAACTCGTGAACGAGCACAGCAAAAAAGCAATAAGTCACCTAGATGTTTTGCAGCTAAACCACAATCAAACATGCTTACCATGAAATTATTACCCATACATACCTCCTGTTTACATTAATTGGTAAAAAAACAGAAGCATTTTGGCAAATATTGCCCTTGAAAATATGGGCCGTATAGTTTAATAAATTATCAAAATTTTCTACTTTATATACAGTAAAAATTCGATCGAAATTTCATTCAACATAAAATTTTGTGAGTTACGTACAAAGTAAAAAAACTTTTTTCAAATGCAGTACTTAAATTTGCTATTGCTAGCTAGTGGCTATGTTCTATTCATTATTTCATTTATTCCCCATCGTCAGGTGTATTGTGGTGAAGTGAAAGATGATGATTTGTGCTTTGACGAAAAACTTTACGGAAAGGGCAAAATTTGCTATTTCGCTTACGCGAAAGATACTAACCCTCAATGTATGGCAGGATATTCTAATAATCACGCTGTACCATTCCACGAAGCTATTTTGCGAGTGAGTTTTTCAAGTTCCATTTTTATTTAAATTAGTACGGCGTAGACAAATAATATTTGAAATTTACTGTAATCTAACAGAATTATAGAAAAACTTTAGTACCAAACAGTAGAACTACATTGAGATTAGGCGAATGGTACTCATTAGATGAAGACCCTGGGAAAAATGTTAAAGGCTGGACATATTTGTTTACAAAAGAATATTTCAAATACGCATACGTGCCGTAAGAATAGTTTATGTTTTATAAATTAACGTGTGTACAGTGGCGACATGAGCGATGCTGCGCTAGTGGCAATTACTCGAATAGGAGCCTTATGAGAACCTTAGAGATTTGCTTCCCCAAACTATTGTTTCCCCATCTTAAAAATTTTCCAATATATTCTTTTTATTATTCCTGAACGTTTTAGTTTTTTCATATTGTAAAAAAAAAAAATGAAAATTACATTATTTTACTTCATTGCAAGAAAAAAAATCAACAAGGCAAAAAATCACAAGCGTGTCGATTTAAAAAAAAAAAAAAACAATGAACAAAAAATTCACAATCATGTCTAATAAAAATTTAAAAAAAAAGGAAAATTTATAAATATATCGAATAAAAAATTTAAAAAACAAAAAAAAATCGCATAAATGAGTCGAATAAAATTAAGAAAAAAATTCATAAACGTATGTAATAAAAAATGGTTAAAAAAACAAAAAATGAAACGTTCACAAACGATTTAAATAGAAAATAACACGTACGTACCTTAATACTCGTATTATAGAAGCGACTATACAAAAGCGAAGACTCAATGCTCACTATGTAAGAATTGATGTTCACATTATTTTTTAATTGTTACATCATATTTTTATGCAATTTTAGTTTTTAGTTGTCTATTTCAGCGCCTTTTCTCGCCTTCTTTGCGTAAATGGGTGGCAAATGCTCCTTGCCGCAGCCCTGCACCGCCATTGAGTGTATTCACTCACGTTATGAGAATAAAAGTTAGATTACTTATTATATTATGAAACCGGGTTGTTTCAGGATGGCTTCATCGGATGTGAACAATATAGAACATTGGAAACTTACGCACTTTACGATAGAGGTGAAGATAGACGGCAAAAAAAAAAACATAAAATGTAATGCTTTTGTAGCAATACCGTATACATACGACGGCAAATAGATAATTTAGATATACTTATGTATTAAGTATTATGTATATTTTATTCATCATTTTATTAATTTTTAGGCTTTATAAAATATATATTGAACCAAGTAATAAATAATCATTTCGGAATAATTTTTTTAGCTCTTGAAAAGTCGCTAAATTACGCATTTTGGCATTAAAAAATAATGTGTATGCACGCACTACTTGTAATCAGGAGAAGCACTAGCAGTAACGAACTACTATTTTATTCAAAAACCAACGTTTATTAGGATTGCTAGTAGTGGAAATTAATTTAAAATGGAATCGTGAAAATTTGAAGATAATTTGAGGAACCTCAAGTAGATATAATTTGAAATATATGTGTTTATATACTTGTTGCATGGTAAGAAACACTACATTTGTTCCTAATTTAATTTCTTGAGTTGTTTTTGCAAGTGATGGTGTAGAGGTTTTCAGACTTGCCATTGGTTGTGGCTTGTAGGCATGAAGGGCTTAGCAACGTTATTACCAAACCTGATCAAGCCTCAGTTAAAAACTCAGCTCCAGTAATGTGACATGGCTGTTTAATTTTTTTTTTTTTTCAATTATAAATCCAACTTAGAAGTTTGACTTACGTATGAAAATGAACGTTTCAAAAAAATATGAAGCATGAAAATTTTCCATATTTTTTCGAAGGCGGGAGGGCTGCGGCAAAATCCTAAGTCAGCCTCTGCATATCTGTGATTTCAAATCAAAAAATCCTGCTAAAAATTAAAACTAACCCCTAAACGTCGATTATATGTATAGGAAGATGCTGTTGTGAAGAACGTTGTAAGTTTGTAATGGTCTATACATATGCACTGGCAGTAGTCTGTCAAATATTTTTAAATGAATAAAGAAATTAACCCGTATTCCTTTAAACGCATTTGTTTTTCTTATAAAAACAGATTTTCATTATAATAAAGTACCGATAGTAGGTATTAGCGATTACATTCTGTAGTAACTTACATGCTGCCACTCAGTCCTGGATTCACGCATAGGCACGGTGGGTACGTACCTAGCATGGCAAACGGCAAATTTTTAGGGGTGGCAGAAATTCTGAGCATTTGAGGAATTGGTAAATGTGGTCATAAAGGATCAGAATGAAAAAACGCAATAGTTGAATTGTTGAAATCATCAGAAATCGAAATTTCTGGTATGAGCGGCCAAGCATATGATAATGCTGCCAACGTGTGAGGAGCCTACTCAGGACTTCAAAAACAAAGTAAGGGAATCAACCCATTAGCGAAGTATACTCCTTGTGTAGCACATTTTGTATGAAGTGAAAGGCTGTGCACAAGCATCAGCGTTTTTCTAAATGATTCAGAAAGTGTATAATTTTTTTCGCATCTCCTCATCTATTGGAAATTTTACAAAATCTTGCAAAATCAAAATCCATTACTGTGAAATCAATGGGATCAACTTGGTGGTCGGCTCGAAATGATGCTTTTAAAGTCCTGAAATTGTGTTTCAACGAAATACTTCCTGCTTTGACATACTTTGAAAATGATACTAATAAGAAACCTCTTCCCTATTGGCAAGGAATCCGCGTTAAAAACCGCAGCGCGGCAAAATGGGACTAGGTGCGACTTTAAAATCGCCAACGCGTTAATATGCGCGTATTTATTTACCGCATGCGAGATCGCTTGAAAAACCGTACCGCGTTGATGCACGGCTTTCAAGCCGCATAAAAAGTCGCGTATACGTTTAAAAACCGCATATAAAGTCGCACATACGTGTTCCTTATTGACAAAAATTCATCAAAAGTCGCGCAATAAAACGCTCATCACCTCCAACGAACTTCCTTTTTACCATGGTGGTGTTACGCGCATCATTGTTACCTATGTTACACTGAGTACGCTTCTAATTCCGCTTCAAAATCCGCTTCTGAACCTTTCCTGATGCAGATGTGTACTTGATCCGTGAATTAGTGGAGTGCGCCATCCTGGAAGATAGCAAATTAGGGAAATAAAGCCTATTTATGCGTGAGGCAGCCAATCGAGCCCCGTTGCCATTCAAATTTTTTTTTTTTTTTTTTTTTTTCAATAAATATTTTCTGTAATATTTCATAAGAATATTGTATTGCGGCTCATATTATTTAAATTTTTCACAATAATAATAATAATAATAATAATTTTTTTTTGAACAATTATTGTAATCAAATGTTGCATAGACACCAGACTGTGGTTTACATTATATTCACAGTTTTCAACAATTTTGAAATTTTTTAATAAAAAATCGTAGAAAATGATGAAAACCTAATGCACTCAATAAATTTGAAAAACCTTATTACGTACATGAATATTTATGTATACAAAATTATAATATATTGATGTAGCATAATCTTTAAACTTTTTTTATACAAAAAAATTGTAAATGTTATTTTTTCTTGAAATGATTTAAAACAATTTTTAAACTCCTAATTTATTATGCAAAGACCATGAAAAGTTCATTGAATGTATCCGTTTCATCATTTTCTATAATTTTTTTTTATTAAAAATACTAAACTTTTTTTTAAACATGAATGAATGACATGCTACTTTTTTGGAATTAAATATTTAAATTTATTTTCGTATTGAGTGTTCTTATACTGTGCGTCCAAGTGATTCGGGTACAATCAGCGCAAAAATCTCAGTAATCTTAGTTTGTTGATAACATAATAAGAGTTAAACTACAAATTTCTAAAGTAGAAATTATTTTAAAAATTACTTTAATGAATTTCAAGGCTGATAAATTCATTTTAACTGCATTACAATTTCTTTGCATTTAAAAAAAGTAATTCCAAATAATTGGAAAAGAGATTTTTTGCTGATTGTACCCGACGAATCACTTGGACGCATGGTATAAGTAGGTATAGCATTCAAATTTCCTTTTATTTCATCTTATAAATAATAAAAATTATCAAATCATTTCATATGTTTCACTTCACTACAATAATAAATTATTAAAATCAAAAAGCAAGTATTTCCTAAAATGGATGAAAATGGTAAAAGTTTAGTTTTTGCATAAAAAATTCATACAAAAAGACATTCTGAATTTTAATATTGATAGCTTTTTTTTATTTTTTTACTGTTTGAGAGTCGTAATTTTAGAATTCTTTTTGAACCCTCAAACAAAATTTTAGAGGGAAATGGGAAACATTTATCAATAAAATTTTGTTAAGTGAGGCTTCATATTTTTTGGCAGTGATTATAATTAATTATAATTAAATTAAAAATCATTTAATTAAAATTATATTAAAATTTAAAACAGATTTTATCATTTAATAAAATTAATTAATTTAACTTTTATATACATATTTCCCGTCACTTTTATTTATAAATTAAGTTGTACAATTCTCCCTAAAACTTCACAAGTATCAAAATCCGCGTTTATTTTTGCACTGCTGCGGATTTTGAAGCGTTATTTACCGCGACATACGGTTTTATACGAGGAATTTTAAACGATATGCGGAATTATGTGCGGATCCTTGCCAATAGGCTAGCGTATTCAGGTACATGCTTTCAAAATCGCGGCAAATACCGCACTCTTTCTATCCGCACTTTTTTCCGCACAAAATAACGCTGCGGGAACGCGGTTAAAACCGCGCAAAAAACTGCTGCGTAGTCGTACAGCAGTTTTTTGCGCGGTTTTAACCGCGTTCCCGCAGCGTTATTTTGTGCGGAAAAAAGTGCGGATAGAAAGAGTGCGGTATTTGCCGCGATTTTGAAAGCATTAACGTATCAAAATCCGCGTTTATTTTTTTACTGCTGCGGATTTTGAGGCGTTATTTACCACGATATGCGGTTTTATATGAGGATTTTTAAGCGATATACGGAATTATGTGCGGATTCCTTGCCAATAGGGTTACTATGAGTGAAGCCGGTATCATTCGTCAGAATTTACAACGTCTGGAAAATGCTTTCATTTTGACAATATGGGCATTCTTACTTGATCGTTTTGATCTCACAAGTAATAAGTTGCAAGGGGTGGATGTTAAAATTTCTGATGTGCCAGAACTTTATAAAGTACTACTTAAATTGGTACAAGATACCCTGTGAAAATTTGGATAGTTATGAAGAAGAAGCTCTAAAAATGTCGGTTATTCAGGAATACGAAACTGTCATCAAACGAAAAAAGTGAGAAAAATTACACCACGACGAAAGTAAAGAAGAAGTTATCCTATATGGTAGAGACTCAGGGGCGTAACTAAGGGGGGATGGGGGGAGCTTCCCCCCCCCGGGTGTTTCGAAAAGTTGGGAAATTTATAATTGTTGAACGCTAAAATTGGGAACTTGAATTTCTTTTGGGAAAATAAGAACTCGAATAAATTCGAATTGATACCAACTTATATCATGTATAGCGCACAACAGATTACTTGCGATAACCGAAAAATTTCCAACCTCGCGAATCACGACGAACAGTTGCAGTGCAGTTGTATGTATTAAATCATGCTTAATAGGTTCCATTCTCCAGGTGCATGGATAGACAGACACATAGACAGACAGACTGCCAAATTACAAGATATAAATTAATAGTGTTGGAAATAATCGATAATTTGAGTTATCGACTAATCGAATATAAATTATTGAAATAATCGATTTTTTTATATTATCTATACTCCGTAGTTACAAAGTTTATGGAACACGAGTGAATAAAGGAAAAAATAAAAATTTACACAAATTCAATTTTTTCAATCGATTTTTTCAATTTCTTGAAATTTTTCCTAGAAAATTTCTGGCAATCCAAAAATGTTTTATAACATTTTTATATCTATTTTGAATTTTTTTATTCATTTATCAGCCTTTGAAATTTTTTGCACCCAAAATTTCTTCAGATGCTTTTTCAATTTTACACTTAATCTAATTTTTGTCAATCTGGAAATTTTTTCTTCAATTTTTTACCAACTTTAAAACTTTTTTCAATAAAATTGTGGCGTTAAAAAATGTTTCCAAAGTTCAAATGAATATTGACTTTTTGATATATAAGATAAATATAATTGAAAATAATTTTGAAAAAAGCATTCAAATTTGAAACAAAACTGTAAACATTTTTGGTTGAAAAAATACTGAGAAAAATTTTTGGCTCAAAATGAATTTTGAGAAAAAATGAAATAAAAAAATTTTTGAGAAAATCAGAAAAAAGATTTGAGTTGAAAAAAATCTTGGAGATTGAAAAAAATTAAGAGAAAATTTGGAGTTGGAAAAAATAATCAGAATTTGAAAAATCTCAAATTTCATTTTTTTATGCTGTGTTCGATTATAATAATAATAATAATAATAATAAAAAAAAAAACATTTATTTGAATTAATTACAAAAATAAAATAATTTATTCAAATAAATTACAAAAACAAAATCATTTATTCCAAAATGACAGTATTTATACCTAGTCGCAATTCCTTATTTAAAAAATAAGCATATTTAAGGTATGTGATGAGAGATGATTTCATCGTATTATAGAAATGTCTTCACAAAATGATTATTTTTTAATAAAAAGTTTTTTTTTTCAGAAATATCGAAGTATTATTGAAAAAAAAAATGAAAATTGGCCGATTAATCGATTACCTATTTCATAAAATAATCTATTACTTTTAATAATTGATTAATCGATTTTTCCAATAATTTTTACCGATTAATCGATTATTAATCGCCCGACACTATAACTTAAAATTAAGCCGTTGCCACTACTCACTAAGCCAATAATCCACCGATTTTTTTCTGTGCATCGTATACCTGCTATATGTCTGTACCAAAGTAATATAAAAGAACAAGTATAATCACTCAATATAAAAATGTAAGAGAAATATGGCCACTGTCGATTAGTAACCAACGCTGCCGTATCGTAGCGCTGCACGAAATAGTACCTGGGTTTGAAAAAATAATTTGCACGAGTTTATATGGGGAAAACGCAACTTCGCGCGGCTTTTAATAAAATATTTCGAAATTTGTCGCGACACCCTATAGTTTAGAAATTGCTATATTATGTAAAATTTCACGCTCTTTCCAATAGTGAAAAGAAAAACAAAATCCATCCACAACTTTTTGAGATATGACCAATCAAAGTTGAAAAGTCGCGCGTTTTTATAGATATGTAAATCTCGTTGTGTAAAATTTCGATGAAAATATCTCGAAATTTGTCGCGGTACCCTATATTTTTACAATTGCTATTTTATGTAAGATTTCACGCTCTTTCCGATGGTGAAAAGAAAAAAAAAAACCATCCATAACTTTTTGAGATATGAGCTATCAAAATTAAAAAGTCGCGCGTATTTACAGATATATAAACCTCGTCCTGTAAAATTTCGATGAAAATATCTCGAAATTTGTCGCGACACCCTATATTTTTAGAGTTGCTATTTTATTTAAAATTTCTCGTTCTTTCCGATGGTGAAAAGAAAAAAAAATCCATCCACAACTTTACGAGATATGAACGATCAAAGTTAAAAGTTCGCGCGCGTTTTCGAAATATGTAAATTTTAAATAACATGGGAAGCGCCAATTTTTATAACTTCAAGTACTCGTTACTCGAAATTTTCAGCGGCACTATATGGTTTTTAAATTGCTATCTTATAGAAAATTTCACGCTCTTTCCAATGATGCATAATAAAAATCTTTTTAATCAATATTTTTACAAGATATGGAGGTTATAAATTCTAAAAACGCATCTTAGCTGTCAAAATGCGTATTTTTCGTAAGTTTGCATTCAGGTTACTCAAAATTTTCAGCAGCATCACAGCGTTTGTAATTTGCTATCTTATAGAAAATTTCACGCTCTTTCCAATGGTGTATGATAAAAATCTTTTTAATCAATATTTCTACCAGATATGGGGGTTTTAATTTTGAAAAACATATGTTTTTATATAGGTGAAATCCGATTTTCAACATTTAAACCTCTATATCTAGTAGAAATACTGGTCAAAAAGATTTTTATTATGCATCATTGGAAAGAGCGTGAAATTTTCTATAAGATAGCAATTTAAAAACCATATGGTGCCGCTGAAAATTTCGAGTAACGAGTACTTGAAGTTATAAAAATTGGCGCTTCCCATGTTATTTAAAATTTACGTATTTCGAAAACGCGCGCGAACTTTTAACTTTGATCGTTCATATCTCGAAAAGTTGTGGATGGATTTTTTTTTTCTTTTCACCATCGGAAAGAACGAGAAATTTTACATAAAATAGCAACTCTAAAAATATAGGGTGTCGCGACAAATTTCGAGATATTTTCATCGAAATTTTACACAACGAGGTTTACATATCTATAAAAACGCGCGACTTTTCAACTTTGATCGGTCATATCTCAAAAAGTTGTGGATGGATTTTGTTTTTCTTTTCACTATTGGAAAGAGCGTGAAATTTTACATAATGTAGCAATTTCGAAACTATAGGGTGTCGCGACAAATTTCGAGATATTTTATTAAAAGCCGCGCGAAGTTGCGTTTTCCCCATATAAACTCGTGCAAATTATTTTCTCAAACCCAGGTACTATTTCCTGAAGCGCTGCGATGCGGCAGCGTTGGTTCTTAATCGACTGTGGCCAGGTTTTTCAGGGTAAGTGACTATACTTGTTCTTTTATATTACTTTGGTCTGTACTTTTTATTAACTTAGGTTGAATTTTAAAAAATGAATAAAGGAGGGAAAGGAAAAAGATACAAAGTGCAGTTTGTTCGTGTGATGAAATTTTTAACGACGACTACAAAAAGAACATGAAAAAACTGCGCATGCCGGCGCTTATTTGTACCTAATTATTTTGTAATTTACACCATTTCTCAAAGTTAAAAAAAGAAAAGAAAGGTTGTAAATTTTGTCAAAAAAAGTTGGGAATTTGATTACAAAAAGTTGGGATTTTTTCAAAATATCCCCCCCCCCTCTTGAAAAATGACTTAGTTACGCTCCTGTAGAGACTACTTCAGAATAAATATACATTTAATGCCATTTTAGGTACACTTGACAATGAACTATTAAGTTGAAGGAAAAATGCATTCGTAAAAATCTGTGAAAAATTTTCTTTCGTGATCGATTATGGTAATTTAAATAAAAAAGGTTTAAGAGAAATAGGAAATATTTAAAAAAAAATCGTTCCCAAAACATTTAGAAGATGTTTTCGATGAAGAACTTTATCATTTTGAAACTCGTTGTAAGTATAAAAAAACTGAAAAAGAATCAGTGGCATATTGTTTAGGATTTTAGATTCCTTGAGTAGACTTTGAGAACTATTACAATAATATTTCATTACGTATATTGGCGATACCGGTCAATCCTATAGCAGCGGTCAAATAAGGCCTCTGCATTATGGTTTATGGTACACTTTATATGGTATAATAGCACTGCCTCAGCAAGAGTTAAGGAGCATAAACCTATACTAGACATCAGAAAGAGGTTTTATTATTCCTAATTTATGACCCTACCAGACGAACCAGTGACCAGAACTCTTTTATAAAGGCAATAAACCCTTACATCTCACGCGGTTTTATTGGTGGTGGTCTACCTTCCTTTCTGTCTTTGTTGGTTGCTCCTCCCCTTAAACAGGTTTACCTTTGAGCTATCAGTGGCAGTTATGCGTCAGTCTAGCACTTGCATTAGTCCGCGAACACATATTCACTGCAATTTATTTGACAGAACGATCTTCACACGTTGTATCCAAATATAGAGATTGCACTTCGAATTTTTGTAACAACACCAGTTACTAAGGCACCGCTGCCACAAATGCTTGAATTTCTAAGTAGCGATAATGATATTATTGAGAAAAAAATTATCTGGATACCGAGTCATTTTCAATTCATTTTAATGAGTATTATACACAGTGTGGGTTGCAGGCTACTGTGGGCACCATACTTACTTACCCATCGACATTCAAAGATCCTTTCGTCTCACGCTTCTGCTGAAATATTGTACCAACAAACAATTTACATAGTTGATGATAAACATTGATTATATCGTGTTGAAGGTTGAAATTTCCATCTCGTGTAGGTATGTAGAACCCATTTTCAGTTGTTCACACAATAATATGGCAAATCCCCTTGGTAACTCGCGAATGAGCACAGCAAAAAGTAATAAATCATCTACATGTTTCGCAGCTAAACCACATTCAAACATGCTTACTGTGAAATTATTACCCATATCTACCCGTTGACGTTAATTGGTAAAAAAACAGAAACATTTTGACAAATATTGCCCTTGAAAATATGGGCAGTATAGTTTAATAAATTATTAAAATTTTCTACTTTATATACAGTAAAAATTCGATCGAAATTTCATTCAACATAAAATTTTGTCAGTTACATATTAAGTAAAAAAACTCTTTGAAATGCGGTTCTTAAATTTGCTATTACTAATTAGTGGCTATGTTCTATTCATCATTTCATTTATTCTCCATAGCCATGTGCATTGTAATGAAGTGAATGATGATGACTTGGTCTTTGACCATACCTTTTGTGGAGAAAATAAGATTTGCTATTTCGCTTACGCGGCTGATGCTAACCCTCAATGTATGGCAAGACTTTCTGAAAATAAGGCTGTACCATTCCACGAAGGTATTTTGCGAGTGAGTTTTTCAAGTTCCATTTTTATTTAAATTAGTATGGCGTAGACAAATAATATTTGAAATTTGCTGTAATCTAACAGAATTATAGACAAACTTTTGTACCAAGCAGTAGAACTACATTGAGATTAGGCGAACGGTACACATTGGTTGAAGATTCTAAGAAAAATGTTGAAGGCATGACGTATTTTTTTCCACTAAACTATTTCAAACAGACATACGCGCCGTAAGAGTAGTTGATATTTTATCAATTAAAGCGTATTATTATTGTGCTATGAGAATAAAGGTAAGCTCACTTATTGTATTATGAAAACGGTTGTTTCAGAGGACTTATATGGGATACGAATGATATACAAGTTTTGAAAATAGTGCACTTTACGATAGAGATAACGATAAATGGCAAGAAAAAGTACATCAAGTGTAATACTTTTGAATCAATACCATATACATATGACGGTAAATAGATAATTTAGATATACTTATCTATTAAGTACTATACTTTATTTATCATTTTATCAATTTTTTGTTCTATAAAAAATATATCAAACTATGCGATGAATAAATAATCATGTTGGAATAATTTTCTTTAGCTCTTGAAAAGTTGATAAGTTACGTATTTTGGCATTCAAAAATCATATGTAGGTGCACACTATTCTTATCATATACTAGAAAGTCTTTAGCAATATCTGCGATGTGTAAGATGCGAGCAAATAAACCAATGTACGATTGATTGAACAGCGCGTATATTATATGCTTAAGTACGATAGACAACTGACTACAGAATAATTGTGTATTTCATACGCTGCTACATATGATACGGAGATAGCCTATTCTGGGAAAAACCCAACGCGTATTTGTTGTTTTTTTTCTTAATAATAATTCAGTCGTGATGAGTATATTTGAGTTTGATTTCTTCATTCCACAATTTGACCAAATATGGGGTATGCGCACTCTATACTCGTATGTGCCTTTTCAACTGACCGCTGATTTTGAATGAAACATTACTTTGTTTCTTCAAAGGCAAGTGAATGAGGAGGCACAGAATGAACTTCAAATAGTTATGTGAGTTGAATCTTGATCAACACGCATCACCTCTTTTCTATTAACATTCATTACATGAACTTCTATCTTCTACGATGGATCATTATGAACGAAATCCCTGAATGTAGAATTGTACATAAATGATTGATAGCGCAATTCTTTTTACCATTAAATTATATCTAAACGACTCATAATTTCAAAGTTCACCTAAAAATGTACTCATTCTACCTCTACGCTTTTTCTCAAAATTTCGAATCAAATGGACGACTCGACGTTGACTCAACTTACCGCTGAAAAGAACTTTCATAAACACAGCGAATTAACTCGTTCAAAGTTTTAATTTTTAAAACCCATAATATATGTATTCTATCCAAAATTCAATGAGCTCTCGAATGCCCTATCACTCCACTTAATCTTCATGTTTTGAAGCGATTTTTCGACATTGCCTGAAGATATGGTGGTAGAAGGAAGTTACCTGCTTCAGTGCCGGTTCTACTTATTCACTTAAGTATCCAAGCAACAAATTTCTAATAAGTAATTTACACAGTTGTGATGATAAACATTGATTATATTGTGTTAAAGGTTGAAACTCTATCTCACGTAGATATGTAGAAGCCAAATGCATGGAATTTTCAGTTGCTCACTCTATAAAATGGTAATTCCCCTTGGTGGCTCGTGAACGAGTACAGTAAAAAAGTAATATGTCACCTAGATGTTTTGCAGCTAAACCACAATCAAACATGCTCGCTATGAAATTATTACCCATACGTACCTGTTGACGTTAATTGGTAAAAAACAGAAACATTTTAGCAAATACTTATTGCCCTTGAAAATATTGACAGTATGTACAGTTTAATAAATTATCAAATTTTTTATTTCATACACAGTTGAAATCCGATCGAAATTTCATTCAATATAAAATTTTGTGAATTACGTATAAAGTAGAAAAACTCTTTGACTAATCCCACATAAAAAGTTTGACCGTTATAGGTCAATTTGGTGACGAGATATGGGAGATTCGTGAAATTTCCTTCAACAATTTCCCTTCCAAAAGCTGTTTTTTGTTCTGTTTCCCCTCCAAATACATTGTTGTAGCTAAAATCAAAATAGATTACTCATTTGAGCTGATTTTATCATAAGAAATCGCAATAAAAAAATTACAACATCCCTTGTACCCTCCCCATATTTTGGAAGTCGATAACCCCTCCTTCTCTCCACCAACGTCATGTATAGAAGTGAATTGGAGTTATTATGTATACTTCTTATCACCGATAATCATGTGTGTTCATATCAAGTATATTTTTACTAATTCCAGGCTCCTCAAGCTCTACTCAAATTTGGATAATCCGCCATTTTGGATCCATTTTGACCCAAATTCAAGACGTTATATTCTGGTCAACAACTAACCTCACATACAAAGTTCGACCTTTCTAAATTGATTTGAAGAGGAGATATGGAAGATTCAAGAAATTTCATGACTCATATAACTCCCTCAAAAAGCCGTTTTCGGCTTTAACTCTTCTCAAAATGCATTTAGGAAGCGGAAATTTAGGTATGTTAGTGTCCGTGACTCACTATTAATGTGAAATCAAAAACGAAAAATTTGAATTATTTGCCCCTTCTCCAGCCCTCCTCAAAATTTGAGTGATCCTTCATTTTGAATTTTATCGAAAAAATCCAGAAAGTTGCTTGTTTACATTTTTAAGAACAACCTCTCACCAAATTTTGAGCGAAGTTCATGAATACCCGCTTGCGCTACGGGCAGAGGAAAAAGAATAAGGTATTTACAAAAAAGTTGTATTTTGCCAGATGATTACAAATGGTTGGAAGCGCAAAGATTTGAAGACCCCACCTTCTCCCGACCCCCCTCCTCAAATCAGATAGGCTGTAATAGAGCTCCATTTCCTTGGCCCCCCAAGGATTTGCTAGGGGGTTGAAATTATGCACATCGTTAGTGCTCGTTAGTGCACGTATTATTTTCGTTAATGCTCACCCCGGAGTATAGATCTTGCATGGGGGCTGGGGAAATGACTGCTCCCCAAGTATTTGCTAGGGGGTTGAAATTATGCACATCGTTAGTGCTTCGCCATTTCCGCAGCCCCCCATGCAAGATCTATGCTTGGGGGTAAGCACTAACGAAAATAATACGTGCACTAACGAGCACTAATGAAGTACTAACGATGTGCATAATTTCAACCCCCTAGCAAATACTTGGGGGGCCAGGGAAATGGAGCTCTGTAATAGCTATTGTTTTCATGTTAACAACTCAAGTAAACATTTACTGTATCAGTGCAGCCAGTTGCATAGTTGCTATATTCTTGAAGTAAATTTTAAATGAATTCTATAAATTGCCTTACTTGTAATACGGATACATGCGGAAAAAATCGAGAGCCTTATGAAATCCAAGAGCCCAGATGTCTGTTCTAAATTAGTGATTTATATTAATTAAATGCGTATAAAAATACACCGCCATTACTTCAGCTGTAAAAGATGCAAGACAGACTTTAATTACCAATTTACCGAGCCAGTTATCTCGGAAAGTGACTGGAAAGGGTATAAAAGCTTACGAAATCCCAAGGGTAAACCCATCTTCATTTAACGCGGCGTGTTTATCCTACAATTTCTTGTTAACATCGACTTTAGAAATTCTTTTCACGGTGTGAGTAATATTTTTAAAAGTTTGAAGTTACCTACGCGCTAACCCACATCGACTTGTAGAATAGCATATGCGGTGTATCGAATGCGATGAAAATGATGGATGGTTATGAGGTGAAGAAAATTGGCTTTTCTTCATTGTAAAAATAAGACGTGCTCGATAATGGACTCGCTTATCATTATTATTTCTATTTATTTCTGGAAGAACTTGAGTGATTGGTAGCTATGAGTACGAAGAGAGTTTATATGATATTCCAATTAAATAAAAATTACATAAATATATCAATTTATTGGGCAAAAAAAAAATCACCTCGTTGAATATACATACTTGTTTAAATAATAACGAGGAGGAACAACACATATAAAATATATACACCAAATGCAAAAAAAAATATATAAACACCAAAACAGCCAAAATAGGTACCACATTCGTTTAACAAACAACTCGGTTAACTCAATCGTATTAAAATCATGTTTCAAAAAAGGTAATAAAATTATATTAATAATAGATGAAGATGTTTAATTGAACGAATTTAATTGAAAATGATTTTTCTCGTCTCAAACATTCAACTTCGACGAACGCATTAACCCACCATAGGTACAGTAGTATGGAACCTTATAATATAAAGATGGAAAATGAAACTAGTACCGAATCCGTGTAGTGATAGGAATTGCTGAAACACCTTCAATTCTGAAGGTAAGCAAAACGTACATATTTGAATTTTAATTTTTCCTTGATTTCAGTCAAATTAAAAAAAAATCATGGGGAAGTTTGAAATTACTGTTAGCCCCTTCAAAAATGAAGATAGGCAAAAAGTGTTTACTACAATTTTTAATGCATTTTTTCTACCATCCTAGGTACCTACTTGAATGAACGATTTTAATCAAATTTAAAAAAATGGAATTTTGGAAAAATTTCTAATCATCGTAGCTCCTTCAAAAATGAAGATACGCAAAAAGTGTATACCACAAATTTTTTTGCATTTTTTTTTCCATCATCATAGATACTTAAATCAGTAGTTTCATTTAAATTAAAAAAAATATTATATGTTGTACTTCCATGTACAAATAGTTGCATACGATGAACACATAAGGGGACGGAGACTAGGCGCAAGTAACTACTCGCGAGTTAAGCTATATGTTGGTACTAGTCTCCAATCCTGGTTCCATACTACTTATGGCGGGTTAAGATTGACAATCGAAGAGGAAGAAAATAACCATGATCGATTGGAGAATCTAAATAACCATTTTAATGAAATTTATAAATGACGAGACCATAAAGCGTGAATTTCTCATTCTGTAACAATATCCATCAACTCGATGATTTATAAATTCGACTGAAAAAATGGCGACGCCGGAGACCTCTCCGAAGTACGTGTGGCACAACAAAGCCGCCAATTTTTCCGCATAACTAACTTGTCGTATCTACGAGCGAATTTCGTTTGTGAACAGTGCTTGAACGAGATGAGAAATTTATCGAACGTTATTATAATTAGAGCGTAGGATGCTCGTCTGCTTTACACGAACACTTCATCAATACGCTAATAAATCAAATGATGTGACTGAATATGTATCGCGTCGAGCATAGGAATATGGTAAGAAAGTACAAAACACATTTTGTATACTATTGAGCACAGTGCACAGTGCACACCTGGGACGCAGGTTTTAGTCTTTTTGAAATCTTTAGACAACGAGAAAATTCGCAGAAGGGAAAAATATTACGTGGCAAAAATGTCACCGTGAAATCTCAACGGAAGTGGTTTGAGCTGAGGCAACGTTTTCATATTAATTATCGTAGCTGTAGACTACGTTGGTAACGTTGCTTGTCACGATTCACGAATCCTTGTATTATCTCGAATGCCTGCAGGAGTTTGTAACTATGTAAAATATTCTTCAGGTATTTTATGTTTTTGTAATGAAATCGAGTATACATTATTAGCTTAGAGTGAAGTTGAAGAATGTTTAATTAAGTAGTAGGTTTTCGCTGAAGAAACTAAAATTCGTTATGTGACGTAAGTATTCCTTGTCTTTGTTTTAGCGAGAAAAATTGGAAGCGAGTTAGTATTAGATTATTGTCATCGATGAGTATTTAGTAGGTCGAAGTATATTCGTATTATTGAGTGGAACTTTTTGAATATCGAATACACCCTTGAATTCAGCCATTGCTTCAAGACGAGTTGCTCTTTTCATGATGTTGCCCGAAGTCTGTTGATATGGTGGTAGCTGAAGGCCTAGACATGTATGTTACACTCATCATTTGGCTGTCTTCGTCGTCGATGTTTCTGCGATAGGTGTCCTTGCGTTTCATTCTAATGTAGTTTCTCAAATCGGAGATGTCCTCGCTGGAACAGAACGAGAACGATTAAAAGTAGAGAGCGCAATGTTCTGATGGAATGAGCTGGCATTGGATTTAAAATGTAGCTTGGTACAAAATTTTATGCCCGAGATATTCACTCAAGTCATGGCAGGTTGAACGAGCAACTGTAATTTCTTTTTTTTCCACTAAGAGAAAAACGTTAGAGAAATATGTGTGTATATATAATAGGTGTACCCTTAAACTCTTTTTATTATTTTTTAAAAGCATTTTTCTTTTTTTATTTCTTATCATGAAAAAATTTTTATGACTATACGTATAATTTACATTCTAGAAGCAGTATTCAAAATTCTTAAATTTTTATTGCTGTATTTTTTTGTTTTAGTGAAGTCTTAGAAAAAACAGAAATTTATATGTCGAATTTTTCAAGCATTGAATTACAGATTATCATTTCTTGTATCACAACGGTTGATTTTTTTTTAAAGATAGAAGGGAGGGTATTGACCAGTCTATTAAGGGGGCAAATTGAATTTATTCTATGAGGGGTAAATCTATAAATTCATCAGCTAAATACAAGCCCATTAGGGCAAAACTATATTTTTTTTATGAGATTTTTTTTTTAAGTGAAATAACATATGGACTGCATAATGTTAATACGTACCTCGTAAGTTATAACCCACAAAAAAATTTCATAAAAAAGGCGAAAACTATTTAGGGCTTGCTAAAATTGTATAAGTAGATTGAAACGCCTCGACCACTTCGTTGGTTGCAAAATATTCGTATTAGATAGTCGATATATTTCTCTAAAATATTAAAAAAAAAAGGTTTACAAAAATTAATGAACATTTCAAAATTTTAAAATGATTTTTTCATTTTTGGAAATTTGTTGGTTCATTATTTCGTTTTTTTAGCTGAGTTTTTAACAAAACGATAGCTATTACAGCCTACCTGATTTGGGAAGGGAAGGTCGGGGGAGGGTGGGGTCTTCAAATCTTTGCGTTTCAGACCATTTGTAATCATCTGGCAAATGTCCAACTTTTTGGTATATATATATATATATAGATTTATCTATGGATAAAGTGGCATCATTTTTCGTCGTCTACAGGTAAAGTGGCATCTTTTTTACAAAGTGGCATCTTTTTTTTGATGCCACTTTACCATCACATTGCTCATCGATTCAGCTTTGTGTCATGACGTCACTGGTGTGGTTATTTGGGTGATGCCACTTTACCACTAATATTCTATTTTTCATACAAAAAAATTTTTTTCGGTCTACGGTCGTAGTAGCCTCATTTTTTTGATGTTTACAGGTAAAGTGGCATCATTTTAAAAATTTGTTTCTAAGAAAACCTATGATATTATACATTCCGTTCGCCATTGTGGTGTCGTTAATGTGACATTAGATGCACTTCTGAGGAATGTGCAAACTGATGCCACTTTGACCATAGATCACTATATATATATATATATTTTTCCCCCACGCGTAGCGCCGGCGAGTATTCATAAAATTCGCTCAAAATTTGGTGAGGAACTCTTCTTGAAAATGCGCAGAAGTATTTTTTTTGTTTTTTCGAAAACTTTCAAAATGGCGGATCACTCAAATTTTGAGGGGGCTGGAGAAGAGGGAAATAGCTCAAATTTTTCGTTTTGATCTCATATGAAAGAGTGAGTCACGGACACCAACATATTTAAATTTCAGCTTCCTAAGTGCATTTGAGGCGAGTTAGCAAAAACCGTTTTTGAGAAAATTGCGTTTTTTGTGTCACTCACTTTGCGCAGGCGGTGTGGATAAAATTCGCTCAAAATTCGGTGAGGAACTCTTCTTGCAAATACGCAAAAATAGTTTTTTTTTTTTTCGATAAATTTCAAAATGGCGGATCACTCAAATTTTGAGGGGGGCTGGAGAAGGGCAAATAGCTCAAATTTTTTGTTTTTGATTTCATATGAAAGAGTGAGTCACGGATACTAACATATCCAAATTTCAGCTTCTTGAGTGCATATTGAGAGGAGTTAGATCAAAAAACGGCTTTTTGAGGAAGTTTTGAGTCATGAAATTTCTTGAATCTTCCATATCTCCCCACCAAATCAAGTTAAAGTGGTCAAATTTTGTGTGTGAGGTTAGTTGGTGACCACAATATGACCTCTTGAATTTGGATCAAAATGGATTCAAAATGGCGGATTATCAAAATTTTGAGTAGAGCTTGAGGAGCCTCAAGTTGGTAAAAATGTAATTAATATGAATTCATATGGTTATTGGGGATAAGTTGTATACTATATCCCGAATTCACTTCCATACATGATGTTGGAGGGGGAAGGCGGGGTTACCAACCTAAAATAGTGGTGGGGGTACAGGAGGGGTCGAAAATTTTTTATTGCTGTGTCATATGATAAAATGAGCCCAAGTGACAAACGTATTTTGATTTTAGCTTCTCAGTGATTTTGGAGGGGAGTTAGAGCAAAAAACGGCTTTTGGAGGGGAAATTGCTGCAGGAAATTTCATGAATCTTCCATATCTCATCACCAAATCGGCCTAGAATGGTCAAACTTTGTGTGTAGGATTAGTTTGTGACCAGAATATAACCACTTAAATTTGAGTCAAAATGGATCTAAAATGGCGGATTTACAAAATTTGAAGATAATTTGAGGACCCTCAAATAGTTATAATTTGAGAAATATGCGTTCGCATGATTATTTCATGGCAAGAAATACTACATTTGTGTCAAATTGAACTTCTTAAGTGTTTTTGGAAAGGATAGGGTAGGGGTTTTCAGACTTGGTATTGGGTGTGGCCTGTAGTGATGAACAGTTGAGCGTGGTTATTACTAAATCAAAAGAAGCCCCAGTTAAAAACTCAGCTCCAGTAATGCGGCATGGCTGCTTATTTTTTCAATTATTATACGTTTAATTTTTTATTTGAGACTTCTTTTAAGTTAAACAATTCAAACATCAACGTATTTTTCATTTTAAAATATTTTATTTTAATTTTATTCTATTTGCCACATTCTCTCATTTTAGATTTATGGAAAAATTGACTCTTTTTTGTATGCAAAAATTTTGGGATATTCTTTTATTTTAGATTTGGAAAAAATTTGATTTTTTTCATTTTTATAAATCAAAAACATTTTGAATGTATTCATTAATAGACAATTTTCATTTTTTTTTTCATTATGTAACACTTGTCTAATTTTTAAATGCAAAAAAACTAACATCTATTGCAATTTTTTCATTTTTGAAAATTTTCGTTATAAATGTGGTTTACCTAATACACATAGTTCATTTTTGGACGTTTTTTATGACATTTTTCATTTATGCGCTTTTTTAATATTTTTAGGTTTTTTATTCTGTAATTTCTTATTTTCAGACCAATTTATTCTTAATTATGAACCATATTTTTATTTGTATACATATAAAAATTTTTTTGATTTTATTGCTTCCATTGCTGGACATAGTCTTTATTCTGAGACATTTTTTCATTTTTAAATATATCATGATGAAAGTTATTCCGTTAGTATTTATTTTAATTATATTTTCAAGTACTCTTTTCGTTTTAATTTTTTAACACTCACTTTAAACATAATGAAGTTTTCGCATTTTTTCTATTTATGGACATTTTCTGAACAATTGGACATATGACTTTGTGTAATGTTTGTTTGTTGAGTAGAAATTTTTATTTTATTTTATTTTTTTCGTCAAAAAATTATCTAAACTTTTTCTCAAGTTTATGTCAGTTTTTTCATTTTTGAAATATATATTCCTTTCAGACATGTTTATTTACCCGTTTTTAGACATTCACTGTTTAGATATTACCTATATTTCATTTTCTGATATTTTCGCATTTTCAACGTTTTCTCTTAGTTTTTCAAAAATAATAATTTTAAGTTTCGGAGAGTTTATTGGTGAAGTTCAAGTAACAGCTCTATGACTTTTTTTTTTTTAGCTGTGAAGATATCTATCTGTTTTCAACGGCAAAGTAGCAAAATTTATTACTTATTATCACAAAAATATATTCTTATCTTTTGCTCAGCAAAGCATCTGAGTTATATATCAATTAATTTTCGTTTTCAGCTAAAGCATTTCTTACGTTGTTACATTTCACTTTTCATCGGTTGATAGAAATTTCCGATGTAATCAGCAAGGAATAAGACCCACGTACCTCGTATATTGCGAAATTTTCGCATCGCGTATTTTCTAAAATGATCTAGTTAACTTTTATTACATTTCTTACCTCCTTATGATCATGGCGAGTACCACGAGCGGCGTTATTAAAGAAGGAAGATACGCGAACCACATCATAACTGCGTACATAATATCCCATTGTTGCGTGTTATTGTAATTTTCGTCGTTGGTGAAATGTACAAATCTAAAAACAGCGAGAAAAAACCACACATCGTTACCGATCCAGTGAAGGAGAATATTTTACGAATCTGTATTTGACATTGGTTCGAATTCCTATTAATCTCTGCCGAAAGGTCATTTACCAATGGGTCCAGCATCCCATACGCGTACCCTGGTACATCGTTGGAACCGCAGAACTTTAATTTTTCAACTAAGTAGTAAACGTGATTTCACCGGCACACCGGGCACGTTCGTAAGTACCTGTCGCCTTTAACTTTTTTGCTGGCTTTCTCATAAATTAGATTTACGACAAGAAAAAGAAACATACTTATATAAGTTGTTTTGGCATCGAGAAAAAACCATCTAGTAACTTTAAGTGACAGCGATGCGGTGCATTATTAATAGCGTGTTCGAGCAAGACTTAGATTAACATGGCGCGAATCGCCGAACGAAACTGCGTTAAAAATTAATACGCTGTGATGCGAAATCTTACAATAAGCGAAAACGCTACAATGTAATTACGACGCGAATACCCTCCTCGAATATTCCTACTATTGCGTCGAACGCTTCACCTTTTACGAAATCTACTTCCATATTCATCGTCCGGCTTAGATTAACGAATTGAAGCTTTCTCACGCCCGCCCATCTTAAACGGGGTTGAGTTATATCGATAATTAATCATACTACACGAAATCTGCTGCTAACTCGATCGACCTTCGAAATGGGCTAATAGCATCCTTCTTACTGTTCTTAAGCCGCTTACGTGAACAAATACGAAAAATTAAGAACTTTCGCAATACCTATTTTTCTCCTCAGTCGAGCTGAAAAACAAGTTGAAAATTTTTCTTTATCGTTACCTATCTACCTCTGCGCGTACCAAAAAAAAAAAAAAATACTTTCGTATCCGAAGGCGTTAGTCGTGGTTGACGACAAAGGAAAAAAAAATTCCTTTTCGAAATACCAATTCTAAAAACTCAATCGAACCATAAACTGCGTCCCGGGATTAAATTGGCTTTTCAGAAAAATATATCGCCGCAAAACGTTACGCTATTTTTGTTAATTATCAAAAATCATGCTAATTTTTCCAGGCTTTTTTTCGCCACTCTGCAGACCCTGCTGTCTTATACACCACCTACTCGTTTAAACCTAAACGTTGATAAAATAAGGGGAGAAAAAGGTATTTATACTCACTACCTGGACTAAAATGCAAAATCTCGCAAAAGCAAGCATTTAACATTTTTAGAGCGAGAAGGCTTTATACTCGAATAATAATTAACGCCGTTGTGGGTTTTATTTACTCGGTATATTGCCTCAATTTTTAATTACCTCGCGTCGGTTCATTTTGAAAGGAACATTTCGCGTTGTTATGCATATTTGAATTAGCGAATTATTTTTTCCACTCGATAACTATAGTTTGAGTGAACGTCATACTATATTTTATATGGGGTGATCATTCGACACAAAAGTGCCCAACATTCAACAGATGTAGGAACATAATGATAGTACGCATTAACTTGTGTTAAGGAAAACAGAATTGTGTGTGTGAACGTTACATTGGCTGGTGGGAATATAACTATACAGTTACAACTAGAAAAGGTTTATGTAAGGGTGCGTTGGCGTTGCATTTTAGTTTTGTTAAATATAGTGCGTTCGCTTAAATGATCACCCACCCATGTTTCACTTGAGATACCTGACCATATACCTGGGTTGCTAAGGTAACATAATTTCAATATTAGAGTAATGCATCTGAATACTGATACAATACTTGATCTACCATGCTTACATGTTATTTCAACATTATTGAATGTTGATTCAGCAATGTTAAATATTGATCCAACATTGTCGAATGTTGATACAACATTGTCGAATGTTGATACAGTTCGATTCAACATTGCTGAGAATGTTGATACAACATCGTTGAATGTTTGATGATTCAACATCGTCGAAATTTGATTCAACATCCTTAAATGTTCCCGTACGACATTCTATAGCAATATGATAATTATTATGTACACAACAATATCAATAGTATAATTATGAAGATTACAGTTTAAGAGAGTTTCAGAATATAATCGATCTTTTCAGTATTCATTAAAATCAAATTTACATATTATACTGATATCATATATATTGTAAAAACATTTCGTTTGATATCAAAATGGGAGGACATTTGCCATACTAAGAATATCAAAATCAGTATTGCAGGAACAAAACAAAGAACGAGAACGAAGAACAACAGGAACAGAGAATTTTCATTGTTTCTGAGGAACAGGACCAAGAACGAGAACTTAAAAGTCATATATCTGAAGAACAAAGAACAGAACGAGAACAGAATATTTTCAAGCTGAAAGATCGAAGAACAAAAGGAGAACCAACTAATGAACAATGTTGAGGTATAAAAACAAGAACAAGAACGTGCAATTTTCTGTTGTTCTTCGTTCTTTCGAACGTTCATGATTTATTATAAAATTAGTAGATATCATGAGGGAAAGAGAAAATGAGAAACTTATACTTGAAAGCGAGCAAGTGCTACATATACCCATATAAGTAATTTCTTTTTCAAATTATTAGCTTCAATTTATTAATTTTCAATTTCAACAACAACATAAACTGTAAACACGTTATTAAAAAAAAATAAAGAGAGAAAGAAAGAAAGAACAAAAGAAAAAATTGAAGAACGAGAACAGAATGAAGAACGAAGACGAACGAGACCATAAAGGATTGAAAGAACAAAGAACAGAACGAGAACAACATTGTAAAGAATTAAAAGAACGAAGAACGGAACGAGAAGATTTGAAACATTGAGAATAAGAATGAGTCAGGAACAAGATCAAATGACTGGGTCTTTCCAGGAACGAGAACAGGAACAAGAACAGACATATGTTCGTTCCTACGACACGGATTCAAAATAATAAACCGTCAATATAGCTATATGTTTTATGTTTGTCATATGGGTTGATACAACATCGTGGAATGTGGATACAACACCGTAGAATGTTGACACAACAACGCGATATGTTAATACTACAACGCGAGATGTTGATACAACAACGCGAGATGTTAATACAACAACGCTTAGAATGTTGACACAAAACTGTGGAATGTGGATATCATATCATGAAATGTTGATACAACACAGTAAGTGCTGATACAAAACCGTGGGATATTGATACAACACCGTGAAATGTTGATACAACACCATAGAATGTTGATACAACATTATGGAATATTGACTCAACATCGCGTAGAATGTTGATTTATCATTGAATGTCGATGTAACATCACTCAAAATTATTGAAAGTCTTATGCGTACATGGATGGTGATCATTAACACGTAACTGGTAAGGAACGAAGAGAGCTCAGTAGATGATTTGGACTGCATTACGCAACAATGTTCTAAGTGAAATGAGGCGCCATAAACTTTAACTACATCAAGTTTCTGATGTAATGTAAATTATAACAAAGCCAGTCAATCAAACTGAACAAATTTCGCTTGTTTGTCTTTGAAATTATTTAAATAACATGAATGATTTTATTCATTACTAGTTTTTCTCATTAAAAACAAAAATAAGATCGATCAACAAGTCTATGGCGCCTCGTTTTACTTAGAACATTGTTGCGTAATGCAGTCCATTTATGAACTTTCTGAAGATGGAAAAACCTCTTAGCTCTTCCTGAAATAATCCAAGTATATTTACTGGCCTATTAGAACGCCTTCACCAAAGGCTTAATTTGATAAATAAATGCATGTTTAAAAGAGACATTTTAACGATTATTTGAACTTAGATGATTTACAAATTTTTAGAATGCAAAAATTTGGAATGAATAAAGCGAAATTTTGGAGGAATTTTTATTAAGAACTACCTAATATTGCTAGAATATATCTGACTTGGAGGAAAAGGTCAAGAGAGAGAATGTCATCATATCCTTGCATTACAATCACAGACCATTTGTATAGTTGATCAGTCAATATTTGTTGCAATATGGGGCGAATTTATGTTGGTATGTATTTCATTTATTATTCACCTTAGAAAACTTAGTAGATCAGTGGGGTATTCTGGAATTTTTCCAGAGATGCATGCATTTGGAAGTTTTTCACTTTTCAGATTGTGGTTTAACATAGAGTACAAAATTTAAAAATGATGCGGTACATACATGAATGAAAATCGTTCAATTCATTGAAGAATTACTTTATAAGGATCTCTAAACATATTTTCTTAAATTTTTGATTCCACTCAAAATGCTGGTTCATTCAATTTTAAGATTTGGTGAAATTCCTAAAGCCCAAAAATTTCATAATTTGGTGTTTTTTGTTAGAGTATGATGAGTGGACTAACAAGTGTACCACGTGAATCTCGAATTTGGGTTAAAATCAATCCATAAAGACAAATGATCAAAATCTGAAGAAGGTTCGAGAAACCTGGAATAGCAGTTAGCTTTTATTTGATGAATGTGCACTTGTGATTACAAGAGCTAAATCCTTCTTCATAGATGACGCTGACGTAGAAAATGAGGTTATTATTCTTCAAAAGTGATGGAGATACGAAATGTTGACAGTTTTTAACATAGTGTCATTTAATTGAATGAGCTAAAATTTCGACGAAAGGAAATGTAGTTATAAAATTTCTTGAACTGTCCATATTCTCATCAAATATTTATATCTAGAAAGCTCAAATTTTTGTTCTTCTAGCTAACTGTTCAATTATTTTTAAATTGTGCTTTTTTATTTTTTATTTTATTCTATGATTTTTTGTTTTGTTTTTTAATATCTATTAATTAAATTATAAATCAATATATTTTTCAAATTCTCCAAAAATACTTACATAAATTTTTTACCATTTTTGTAACCTCAGGAAGGGGTATGGAGTAGACAATGGTGCTCTGCAATTTATACTAGTCAAGTTGACAATAATTTACATGAACAATCCTTGAAAAGAGTGTAAGTTGCCATCCATGATTATATCAACATTGACTCATGTATGCGTAACATGCGAGGTCTAATTCACGTGAATTCGGCATCGCCCGTGTAAAAAACTCTGTTCACGACTGGAATTTATAGTACCTACCTACTGATCTAATTTCAAAATACTTCACCAAATTCGAAGATATAGTCCGGGGAAACTTTTCCAAATACCTTTTTCCCCTCACAGATGTTGATTTTAAGAAGATAAAATTAATTTACAGCATCCACTTCTACTGGAATAACCCGACTACGCGTGGTACTATAAACCTTAGAGAAGAGATCTACTCGGATAAAAAGTTGAATTTTCAATTAAATTTCTCAACGTTTTTAGGTAATCTATTGGCGCGTAAAAAACGCAAATCAGCGTATAAATTTGATTATGGAACAGGCTTACACCATTAATCTATTCCGTTATTTTGCCATTTTGGAGAAAATTCCCGATAAAATAATTTAAAATAATCTCTTTGTGACTAGTCCTGTCAATAAAATGTTTCCATTTATATACGCTGCGAATGAGTATAAAAATTATACAAAGCAAATACCCAGCACCTACTACCAAGTCAGCGGGAAATAAAAGAAATCCCCGATCTGTTATCGCTTCTGAAATACTGGCAAGTTAGGGCGCGGTTACAGTACCCTAAGAAAAGTGGTTTTAAAAAGAACCCGAAAGTTTTATTATTTTTTCTTTTCTGTTTTTAAAATTAAGACCACTGAAGATGGCTGAAATGTATTTTTTTCTTTTCAGTCGACGGAAACTGTTTTAAAGAAAGTTTTTATGCTAAGTAAGACTCGTTTTTTTATTTTCAGATCTTAATACGCACTTTTGAAGAAGTAGATTTTTTCCTTTATATACTGTACATACAATAGTAAAACGCTCACGTATACATATTCATCTCGTCAACGAAGAACTGATACTTTTGACTAACTTAAGTCATAGAAGAGCTACGACGGATCGTGAAAAGGCGAAAAGAAAAAGAAAATAAAGGCATTTGCTAGATGTTTATGTATATTCGACGGACCGATTACAATAATAAATTTGCTCGGCTTGACAGAGTCAACGCCTTCTCCTTGTAGCGGATGAAAAAATTTAACCTCCGGCCAATTAATATTCTGAAGTTGGAGCATAGAAGAAAAAAAAACACGATAAAAGTAAATAAAGCGCAGGCTTCCCAGTTGATTAAGCGGCCGGGAAAATGTATACAATTGGTAGCAACGTCTTCCATACTGTTTAATTTTTTATATTCAAATCTCGACCGGGAACAATTACGCGAATTATGCAAAGAAAAGCGCTTAATTAACCGAATATTTCGACGTGATAAAATAAGGGTGTTTCGCTCCGCGAAATATACCGAGGTATCTGTACTGGATATGAGAATCGTATGGGAAGCTTTTAACGTTATTCGGGAAAGTTTACAGTCCTATTTAACACGGCAGCAAGGTGATATAGCTTATATATATATATACCTACGGATGACACGGGTAATTGCGTTTTTCACTTAGGCTCCGACGATACAACGGCAAGCCGGTAACGATGCGACGGTGCCAGAAGGGAAAAAAATTGTTAATAAAAACAAACGAGCGTTTTCTTCAGAACGTCGCGGAATCCTAGCCGCAATTCGCGATGATATAATCGCTGTAGTAAGACACGTTTCGTACTTACCTTAAAATAGTAAAACAACCGAAACAAAATGTAAATGTGGCGGTAATGGCTATCAAGAATCTCTGTATACGTTTCTCCTCTTCTTTGGGATCGGTGTCGTAGTTATCTAAAAAATTATTCCCACCGCTACCATTACCTTTTCTGCGATCGCTGCGAAGCATAACAAAAGAATGAAAAAATAACATCGACTTTATTATAAAAATAAAACAAAGGCGAAAACTAGCGAACGAGAAATCTCGGCGAAACTTTTTGCTCGTTTTGAAATATGACGCAATTTTTCCGTTTAACGAGTTGATTAATCGCCGACATCGGATGGGGCTAAATAGAGCATTAAATCGAAGACAAAGCCTAGTAATTTCAGCTTAATTGCGAGCTTATATATGCGTTGACGAATGTTCGCGAATGACGATACAGCACAGTACAGCGAAGCGTTGCGAATGTTGAATTAATTTAATGGTGATACAGTAATTTGCACTTGTTTTGTTCAGCATAACTTTTGAAGTAGGAGGCCTTGTTTGGTAAACAATGGCGCAAACGTTAACGCGTTTAACGATTGCTGAAAACTTTTTGCCATATTGGTTCCTTTTGTTGGGTACCTATTCGACGTAGTTCGTTTTATGTAATTATTAAACACCTCGTACGAGTATACCTGTGTACCATACACGACCATGACGAATGTCACAGTGCCATTTTGGAAATGAAATTAGCCCCGTTGAATGTGTCGTCACAGGTTGGTTAGGCGACGCGAAGTTGAGTCGATGATGTCGAGTTTCGCGAGGATATATCAAAGTACAAATACTACGAATGCGAAGTGTAACGTTAGAAGAAAGTATAATAATTTTTTCATTATTGATATATCAGTTCATTCAATAATATTGTAACATTTTGTATGAGGGTTTTGAATATAATAAAGCTCGATAGAATTTTAATGTTACATTAGATGTTGAATGTTCAATTGAACTGCATTATGCAACAATGTTCTAAGTGAAATGAGGCACCATAGACTTGTTGATCGATCTTATTTTTGTTTTTAATGCGAAAAACTAGTAATGAATGAAATCATTCATGTTATTTAAATAATTTCAAAGACAAACAAGCGAAATTTGTTCAGTTTGATTGACTGGCTTTGTTATAATTTACAATTACATCAGAAACTTGATGTAGTTAAAGTTAATGGCGCCTCATTTCACTTAGAACATTGTTGCGTAATGCAGTCCAATTATGTCGAGTATTTCTTCAATAATTTTGAATTAACAATGAATCAACAATGTTTAATGTTATATGAATATATCAACAATGCTGAGTATTACATCAACAATTTTACATGTTGCATCAACAGGATTACATTGTGCATCAACAACATCGCACATTGTATTAACAATGCTGAAAGTTGCGTCAAAAATACATGATGTATCAACAGTATTGCATATCGCATCAACAACATCGCAAATTGTATCAACAATGATGAGTGTTGCAACAGCTAGGTGGCATCATAACACTACATCAACAACATTGCTCCAACAGTGTTGAATTTATAATGCTATATCAAGTACATTGTAGGTTGCATGTAGTTTAAACAATTTTGCAACAAGTGTGTTTCATTAATAATGCTGGATTAAAGACAAGGATAGAAAGTCTATTACTGATTCAAAATCAAAATGACTCTAAATGCCTTTTATTCCTAGTAGATAGTCAAGCTGGAGTCAATATTTTATTATTTTTAGATTATCAGAGCTAGCATAGAGATGAGTTTATAAATTTACTTTAGTCTAGACTCTAGAGTCAAAGCGAAGTTGGAGTGTTGTATGAAAAAATGCTCCAAAATGAAGAATCGGAATCGTAGTCAAATTTCAGTAGGGTCTCTAGAGTTAACGTGCGCTTAGAGTCGAGTTTTTAGACAGAATGCTGCAGAGTTAGGTGCGAGTTAGAGTTGGATTTATGGATGATTCAGGGCACTTGTTAGCTGAGTTTTTAACTAAAAAACGACAGTTGTTACAGCCTACCTGATTTGTGAAGGGAAGGTCGAGGGAGGGTAAGGCTTTCAAATGTTTGCGTTTCAAACCATTTGTAATCATCTGGCAAATGTCCAACTTTGTGGTATACATATATATTTTTTCCTCACGCGTAGCGCCGCCAGGTATCCATAAAATACGCTCAAAATTTGGTGAGAGACTCTTCTTGAAAATGCGCCGAACAACCTTTTTTGTTTTTTCGATAAGTTTCAAAGTAGCGCATCATTCAAACTTTGAGGGGAACTGGAGAAGGAGAAAATTGCTCAAATTTTTCGTTTTTGACCTCATATGAAAGGGTGAGTCACAGAAACTAACATATCCAAATTTTAGCTTCTCAAGTGCATTTTGAGGAGAGTTGGAGCAAAACCTGTTTTGTGAGGAAATTTTGTTTTTTGTGTCCCACGCGTAGTGCCAGCGGGTGTTGATAAAATTCGCTCAAAATTTGGTGAGAAACTCTTCTTAAAAATGCGTAAAAGTAAATTTTTTTATTTTTTCGATAAATTTCAAAATGGTGGATCACTCAAATTTTGAGGGAGGCTGGAGAAGGAGTAAATAGCTCAAATTTTTTGTTTTTGACCTCATATGAAAGAGTGAGTCACGAACTCTAACATATACAAATTTCAGATTCCTAAGTGCATATTGGGGGAAGTTAAATCAAAAAACGGCTTTTTGAGGAAGTTTTGAGTCATGAAATTTCTTGAATCTTCCATATCTTCCCACCAAATCAAGTTATAGATATCAAACTTTGTGTGTGGGGTTAGTTGGTGACCAGAATGTGACCTCTTGAATTTGGATAAAAATGGATTGAAAATGGCGGATTATTAGAATTTGAGTAGAGCTTGAGGAGCCTTAAGTTGGTAAAAATATAATTAATATGGACTGATATGAATATTGAAGATAAGAAATATACTATATCCCCAATTCGTCTCCATACATGATGTTGAGAGGGGTGAGGGAGGAGTTATCGAACCTAAAATGTGGTGGGGGTACACGAGAGGTAGAAAATTTTTTATTGCTATGTCATATGATAAAATGAACCCAAGTAACTAACTCATACTGATTTTAACATCCCAAGCGAATTTGGAGGGGAGTTAGAGCAAAAAACGGCTTTTGGAGGGGAAATTAGCGCAGGAAATTTCATGAATCATCCATATCTCATCATCAAATCGGCCTAAGAAAGTCAAACTTTGTGTTTAGGATTAGTTAATGACCACAATATGACCTCAGCAATTTGAGTGAAAATGGATGCAAAATGGTAGTAAAAAATGTGACAAATCGCCCCAGTCTCCCTCATCAAGATTATTGCAAGTGGCATCAACAATATTGCAAATAATCTCAACGATGTTGCATGCTGCATCAACAATGTTGCATATGGCATATATATGAAGCATATCATAGATTCAACATGAAATTTTTAATTTTGAGGCAACAATATTCAATATTGTAAGAATAATACTTATTGCGTGCATGGTGTATAGCCGTGTTGACTGTTACTTCAACAGTATTGCATGGTGTTGAGCAAAGACGAATGCGTGTAATTTAATCAATAGATTTCCAAACTGTAAATATCAATAAATATCACTACAACTTTATACGTGAAAAGAGAAAATCCCCTTCGGCACGTTCTTACATTATGGGGTAATTTCCTTCCGAAAGCCACACGCCGATGATAAGTACGCGAATGAAATCCAAAACCCAGAACGATAGAAATCTGTAAACATTATTGTTTATACCTTCCTGTACATTATTCCGGCGAATTGCATTTCCCGTTGAGATGGTGTTGGAAATTCGAAAATCTCATTTTCCCCTCGAGAGAATTCGGTAAATTTCTACGCGATACAAACACATGAGCAATACTACATACGTGTTGGAAATTTTCGACACGCAATTAAACCTAGTAAGTAGCAACCACACTTTCTCGAGGCGACTATTTCGAGGGCGCATTTAGCAATAGGAGGATGAAACGGAGAGAAATCGCATCAAGTGTTATATTTACTTCAAATTTCATACAACAATTACCTCTTCCATTCACGTGATTGTAAAATAAATTACAGCAGAGGCTCTATTCGCGTATTTTTTTCCTTTTCTTTTTTTTTTCTTCGTGAAATTGGACTTCGTTCTATTTTGGGTTGCTACTGCTGATTTCGTTTCGAAAGTGAATCAACTGCGAAACACACATTTTGCTCGTGCATAGGGGAGAAAAAAGATGTCACGAATGTACGAAAAGAATTCTATCGATATTCAAAATGGCCGTATGTTGTTGAAAAAATGTATACTCCGACGAGTTCGTTTCAGAAAAGGAATGTCCCGTCGGTAAAAATTATTCGGTTGTTTTTAAATCGCATATTATGTAACGTAATTTTTAATAATGACTTGATAGAAGGTCATTCGAAAATCAGCATGGGATAACTCGTAAAAACCGAAGCACATATATTTTTATGGGATCTTTTACTTAGTCATCAAAGTGTATAAGCGAGAGCTCGGAAGACGTGGATAAAGGTTATTAGAATATTTCATTTTGATTTCCGCTCGGACCATGAAAAATATCAAAGCCTGGTAAACTTCGACCTCGCAGGGATTTTTCAAAAAGTATGCAGTTTATTCGAGCGTTAAGTAATATGCGCCTACGATATTATGTGACAAAACTAAAGGCTAACGGAAAACGAAAATTAATGTCCAACGCGATGTGAATGTTCCGCTATACTTATATTAAATCGACGGATAGCAGTTTACAAAAGAGAAAAAAAATATTTCCGTTTTCGCTACTGTTAAAAAAAAATGAACGAATAGAGATTGAGCCTTTTCGAGAGCAAGCGTTATACTTAGAAGGAACTTCAATACTAACCGCACTCGGCTAAATTAACCTTACGAGCCGAAATAGCACGTTTTTAGCGGACGAATTTTTCAATCAAAAAAGGATTATTCAACGTTACTGGGGATCTCGCATTTTACCTTATTTCAGCATTTGATGCGAAGCTCTGATACGAAATTCTTTGCGTTTCGCGTTTTCGAGACTTAATTAAACCACCAGACGCGCCGATTATCGACACTCGAGCGAAGTGCAAAATGTTTCTTTCAAATTAATATCGTAAAAACGATTAAAAAAGGGTGCTTAAAGACAAGCATTTGTAACATTTTGACATTTTGATTCCGAAGAAAGATTAAGCGAGTGGCGAGTACGCGGAGTAAGGACATATTTACAAAATATTCCCGACAAGTGGTTTTAATCCAGGAGACCGGTGAAATTTCGATACTGTCAAATTTCTCGACGGGATGAATTAGTTCTTATGATATAGCAACATGTGGAAACTGTATTTTTTCTAAAATTTCCAACGTTTTTGATACTTTTCATTTGTAAAGAAAGACACGCGGAGTTGTTCAATTGTTTGGATAAATGACAAGTGCTCAAGTTCAGTTGCATACCCGAAGCATCATAAATAATTCGTTCCAAGGTTCCGTTCGTTGCGACGACGTACGATGAATTGCATACTTGAAATGCCGTGAATACTAGCTGCTCAGGATCAACAGACAATAATATCGTTCCTTCGAAATCTCTTTTGATATTTTTTCCTTTTTTATTTCTTTTCTTTTTTTATTTCTTTTCCTTTCTTTTCTATTTCTCTTTTATGGAACTCTTATTTGATTTTAGTTTATTTTTGGAAGTATCAAAGAGGCAAAATGAAAAAGCCTAAATTTTAGAAATGCTAAACTCTGATTCAACCTTTAAACAAACCAATCAATATTGAATAGTTCAGTAAATGTAAACAAGAAAGAGGTTGTTTATGAAAAAAATTCTCAACAAAGATTTTTTCATGAGTATATTATAAGGAATGACTACCCGAATAACATGACAAAAGTCCCCAAACATAGGAGGTGAGCGTAGTCTACAGAAGTAAAAAAAAAAAAAAAAATGAAATCAGTCCACAGGAATTGTTCCTACGGTCAAACAGTCCAATACAATCAGAGTTGCCATGATCCGGATCATAATTTGTGATCCGCGATACGGATTAGTTTCCACAAGAAGATTGGTGATCCAATTCATTTTTTATGAAGACCGTGGCAACACTGAATAAAATTTTGTTTTATTCCAAATTTACTACCACTTTCATACAACATTTTGTTTTGTTCGACCCATAGGTGAGGAATTAGTAGATTTCGAAAAATATTCCCTAGAGAGAGTTCCATGACTCGTTTAATTAGGCATTCTAATTTGACTTCATCGATTGAAATATGATTATATTCCTTATTTCACCAAATTTATACTTCAGTTCCCTCTTCTTTCCTCTATATCGAAAGAGATCTACTATAATATTACATGCACTGAGCAATATGCATTACTGAAAGCGATCTCAACATATAACGACATAAATACATTTTACAAGTCTCCAAACCTCTTCTAAATGAGGTCTTAGCCTCCTATCTATTTATTAAAAGGGCTCAGATCCAAATTTGATAAAAAGGGAAGTAATATTTTACTAAAAATTAACCAAAGAATAGCTCAATTTATTTAAAGTCGAAATAATCTCCAAAAAAAAAATACGTATAAGATAATCGCATAAAGTTTCACCAAGATTGAGTTTCTAATGCTTAAATTTCATTTCATTTAACTTACCCGGAAAATCGTCGAGAGTAATAACGTCTTAGTGATCCCTTCAAGTGGATTTCAAAACCTTGTACAATGATGGTTTCATCAGATCTTTCTTCGATAACTTGGTTCATTTGAATATACAAATATGCAATGGCGATAACTGGAACAATGAATCTAAAAAATGAGAATTTCCGTCGTATACTCACATGTATTCGTAAATATAATATGGCGAATACAAAAAATGGATGCTATGATGTTAATTCATAGAGCACAATTGACCAAAAATACTTCAATATAACTAAAATCTCTCCTTTTTGAGTTTTGCAATCACACACGTCCACACTATGAAACCTTTTTTGAGCTGAGTTTTCAAAAAGAGGCGGAGAACGGTCAGGACGGGTTGGTTATCTACACATACTTGAGTTTCAGGTTATTTCAATAATGCAAGAAATGTCCACCTTTATATGTTAAGTGTTCCTCCTCAATATCGTCTCCTTCGTATCATAAATGAGGCTACTCATATGACACTCATATAATACTGTGGTTTGATCATTCTACTATTGGCATGAGCTAAGATGAAAAAGGTTGAAAAAAAATACTTTTTTCTCATTATGATAATGATCCGTTTTTAAACATTTTCATTTTATCATTCAGTACATTATACGATGTGATTAACTGATTTTAACACCCCGAGCGCGAAATTCCCTTTCACGAAAAAGCGTTAACTTCATTATGGCATAATGAATAATATAAGACTTTAATAACTCAAATTCTATGATTTAAATAATTTGTTATGGTTATTTGATTGATTTAAATTCATTTCTTCCAAAATCAGTGTTGCAAAATTAACTGGAATAAAACGTTGTAAGTTTAAAAACATTCATAGAGTATTTATAATGACTGGTCCATGTTCTGATTGGTTGTACGTCACGCGTGTAACAACTAGCAATCGGCAATTTCACGAAACGATTTCGAGCATGAAACGTTTCATGAAACGTTTCGGAAACGTTTCAAACAATCGTTTCACAACAATGTTATCACTGTTATCAGTAACTTACAAAATGGTATCATTTTATCAACGATTTTCGCTATTTTTTTAAAAATAATGTTCTCCCATTAATTAAAATTGCATATTCTGTGTAATATATTACTTATTTGTACCACAGACGAAAAGATGAACAATTACACAGTTCAGATTGGTTAAATAATGCAAAAGTCAAAAAAAAAAAATGAAACGTTTCCTAGGGGTTTGTGAAACGATTGAAATTTCAATCGTTTCGTTTCGTTTCAATTTCGGAAACGTTTCAAGTGTCGATTGCTAGTAACAACCAATCAACAAGCTAGAATGTGGTAAATTACCTCGACTAACTCGTAAAATAAAAACACAAATCAGCTGATGATTCAAATCACAAACGAATTTCAGTCGTTCACTGAAAACTGAACGATATTATTTAGGAAGGTAGAAATGAAACTATCTACATTTTATCACATTCTAGGATTATGATTGGTCATTACGCGCGTAACATACGACCAATTAGAACCCAGACTAGTTACTATAACAACTCTATAATCTTGTATGTGTTAATTTCTTAATGTTATGAAAAGAAATGAAAAAAATAAAATAAAATAACGAACACTTTTTGTGGATGAAAAGAATTTGGCGCTTGGTGGTGTTAAATCAGTTAGATACAGTATGTTGTTTACTCCAAAATGTAGGGTGATGTACAGTACTTAATATAGTATTACCAAAACAAAATATAGCGGAGAATATCGACCATATGGTAGGGAAAAATAACGAAAAAATTGCACCGATGTTGTAAAAACGAAAGTTAGAGCGTTCTCGTTCTTTAAACCTTTATGTGATGGTTCTTATTGTTGTTATTCGTTCATCTAGGCTACAGGTTTTGTTCTTGTTCTCCATTCTTGTTCTTTCATTTTTTTTTTTTTTTCATTTAATGCTTCTCGTTTTATTATTCGTTCTTTCAACTTCTCAAAGTCTTGTTTTCGTTCGTTCTGTAACGTTCTTTATTGTGCTCCACCCCCGAATTTTCTTTATCGGTTGAAACCAGAGCTGGTGAACACGAACGGAACAGAGCTTTATGAAGGATTCCGAACACTAATATTTTAGTTCATAATGAACAATAATGAGAACAAAGCAAACTTATATTAGGAACAAATAAATTTGAACAGAACCGAACAAAACGAAATGGAACGAAACGGAATAGAACAGAATAAAACGTAATTTAAAAAAATGAAGATGAACTGAATAAAACAGTTTTTTTCCTCTTCATGAATTGCAATATCACAGTGTCTTTCTCTTTCCTTTTTTTTTTCATAGACTTATGATTTTTGAAGACCAGCGTGAATGCATAATTAGGTACGCAAATTTTCATATTTCTGTTCGGAATTAATTTGTTATTTGCCAATATTGAGTTGAAACTTGAAACTTTCAAGCAAGAATGGGAACTAGTGGACGTATACGGAATAGAATATAATGAAATACCTGTTTACTTTTTTTTAACACCCAAGAAATAGAAAACTAATCACTACTCATTAGAAATACGCGAGAAAATATTTCTTTGTGACCGCATACCACATGCGAAACATCAAAGGTACCATGTACAGAACAAGGAAAAAGCCTACGACCTCTAAATAGTCTTCTAAGCGCGATCATTGATATTAAAATACCTTGTGCATAGCATAATGCGCTATCAAAAGCGATGGATACGCGAAGAAATTAATTTAACGAAATGGTTAACAACTTCACAAAGTCGAAAATAAAAGCTATAGCAACAATGATGAATGACGCTGACGACTACGGGAAAATATATACTCAACTCGGATACTTTTAATAGAAATTTACGAGTTGCATTGAATGGGTATAAGAAGTACGGCGCGAATTAACGACTTATATTTGTTCAACGTTTAATTATGTATACGTTGCCGGAACGCTAAATTAACGCCTTTGAATGGCGAAAGAATTTATATAGTTTCAAATGGGTGCTCGCGATGAATGGTTTCATAGTAATTTGTATCAAAGGTACGTTGTGTGGGCTCGACTTTGTAACGAGTACAAAAGAAAACGAGTTTTTATCGCTCCATTGGCGTGTACGAAATACGAAAGGATTTTATTCAAGAAAAAATAAAGAACAGCGGAAAATTCCAATCTGTGTTAATTCGATGGAAAAGTTGCCTACAACGGAACAAACCGAGTGTCAAATAAGTAGTTTTTTGTACCAATCGAATTTATGGTTGAATTATACAAATACCTAGATTATCCTGAATTCGTCTTTTTCCTTAGTTTTGAAAATGTCACTGGATGAAAAAAAAACGTAAGTAGAGATGATGCATTACTGGAGCTGAGTTTTCAAAGATGGGTCGTAAACCTTCACCTTTCCCCTCCCAAGCCACCTGAAGAGATAAATTCAGGATTCCTAATTATGTTGAATACATCTCGCCCGCAGGAATTATATGAGCGCGCATTCATCAAATTTGAACTATTTGGAGCTGCTCAAGCCTTCCTCAATTTTTAACCTAGATCTATTTTGGATCAATTTTGACTCAAACTCAGAGGTAAATAATTTTAGCTCTCTATATAAATAAGGTGAGGAAATATGAAAGATTTTTTAATGAGGAGATATAGATTATCGTGAAATTTTCTGACGTAATTATAGTACTTGCCCCTCCCAAAATCAATTTGCCTTTTCAATTCCCTCCTAAGAAGAATTTCAAAAACTTAAAAATGGTACTTATAGAGAAAAAAAAAATTAATAGAGTTTTTTCGATTTCAACTCTGCAACAATGCAACTTTTGACCGATAAAAATTCGCAAAATTTATCATGAATATATTTTATTAGGAAATGACCTCATGAAAAAAAACCTAAGCAACTATGCCGCACTACTGGAGCTGAGTTCTTAAGTGAGGCTTGTTCAGGTTTGCATATAAGGTTGCTAACCCCTTCATGAAAGTCTAAAAAACCCACCATATTCCTTCAAAAACCACTTGAGAAGTTGAACGTAGAACAAAAGTGGTATTTCTCACCATGCAATAATCATATGAACATATACTTCTCAAATGATGACTACTTAACGCTCCTCTAATCATCCTGATATTTTTACGATCTGCCATTTTGGATCCATTTTGATCCACATTTAAGAGATCATATTCTGGTCATAAACTAACCCTACATACGAAGTTTAACCTTTGTAGAACGATTTGGTGAAGAGATATGGAAGATTCATGAAATTTCCTGCAGCAATCCCCCCTCCCCCCGAGGTTCTTCAATTCTACTCAAAGCTTGATAATACACTATTTTGGATCCATTTTTACCCAAATTCAAGAGGCCATATTCTGGTCACGAAGTAATCCCACACACAAAGCTTGATATTTCTAGGTCGATTTAATGAGGATATATGGAAGATTCAAGAAATTTCATGACTCAAAGCTTCCTCATAAAGCCGTTTTTTGCTCTAACTCTTCTTAAAATGCATTTTGATATGTTTACGTTCGTGACTCACTCTTTCATATGAAATCAAAAACGAAAAATTTGAGTTATTTGCCCCTTCTCCAGCCCTCCTCAAAATTTGAGTAATCCGCCATTTTGAAATTTATCGATAAAACAAAAAAAAATCCTTCACCAAATTTTGAGCGAATTTTACGCATACCCGCCTGCGTCACGCGTGAGGGAAAATATATAATGTATCATAATATATTTACCAAAAAGTTGGACATTTGCCAGATGTTTACAAATGGTCTGAAACGCAAAGATTTTAAGACCCCCACCTCCCCCCACCTTCCCTTCCCAAATCAGGTAGGCTGTAATAGCTATCGTTTTCTAGTTAGAAACTCTGCTAAAAAAGAAATAGTAGCAGGTAGCTATAACTAAATTTAATTTAAAACAATACGATTTGAATGAAAAATATAATTCGAATTCACGTAATTATCTTATACATAATTATAATACGTAATAATGTATAAAGTAAAAGAGCAGCATATAATAACGTGAAAAATTGTAAAATCTTCTCAGCACTTAGGTTGTAATAGCTATGGTTTTTATTAAGAACTCGACTAAAAACATACCATTCGAAAGGCGCGATGTATTTTCTTATTTATAGGGATACAATTGCTGAATTATGATCGGTTTTTCGAACGTATTTACAAAGCATTCGAAGCACGACGCGATAAAAATATCGCTGAATACAAAAAGTCAATTACGCCGCCTTATGCTATCGGCGTCCTCGCAGCGTCTCAACATTACGCCGAGATTGATTAGGAAAAAAACCGTTCATTTGGCATCACATACGCAGCGTTGATTTCTTTCCACATACGTCGTAGTTTTTTCCCCTTCATCCTTCAATTTTCTTAAAGCTCTCGTTTCCATTCTCAGCATTATTGAATAAATTTGATCGCTTTGTATAGTGTAGGAAGATATATGCGATACGTGCATCTACAGTACGAACGGCGTTAATTTTTATCGAAAACATTTTCGTCGTATTTTGCCCTCCAAATTGCGGAAACTTCCAAACAAATTTCCATTCTTCGCTTCAAATGAAGCGTTCGAGGTGATTTTGAAAAATCGACTCGGTCTGCGCGAATGGCTCGTCTAAGCCGCGAAAATCTTAATTATTAAATCAAGCCGTGTGTAATTTAGCGATTCATTAGTATTCAAGGTTTCGTGATTGAATTTCGCGTCGCGAAATGGCGATAAATGAAGGGTGATTAAATCTCGTGTCATCGTCCTTTACTCTACATGTAAGCGAACGTTTAGATATTTGGATATACTTACAGCGAAATCGAAATGGCCCGACAATATTCTCTGATATCTTCATCGAGGTTAAACAAACATAATCCAGTGCCATCGACATTCAAATGTACCTGAAATTAAATTCAAACGTTGTAAATAACGGAGACGATAAATAAAAAGCACCTTAGGTATATCGGCGCCTAAATAAATTCTAGGGTCAATGTTTGTTCATATTGTCTGCGGTAGTAAAAAAAATACGCCCAATCTATGTACATATTTTATACCGCCACCATCGTTTCAAAAATAACAATAAAATTAATGGAAATAGAAATACATAAAATTTGATTTTTCTTTCTTTCGTGAGCTCTGTGGAGGTTTCGTTGTGAAAAAAACGCCCCCGAACACGTAAAATTGCCCCTAAATACGTGCCACCTGCAATGATAATAAAGTCGCTTTAAAGTTGCGTTGTAAAAAATGCGACTTTCTGCGCCATAGTGGTTCTTATTTTTTTACAATTTCTGGCGAATTTAAAACTCGCCTAATACGATTACTGAACCGCATTGAAAATACATTACAAGCTCAGGAATTTGTTTTGCATACTCGCTTCGTTGATAAACGGCTTTAAAACATACTCTGGTCGGGTTACGATGAAGAGCAAATAATGAGAAAATTATATACGAATAATTTACCATATCGATGCACGAATGTAGAACCCTATTGGATGGTAAGAGGCTTATCTCTTTTTTAGTATGGTAGAAAAGAGCGAGTATTCTACGTATGTAAATACATATCGTGATTAGGGTTTACGAAGGATTTAAATTTTTGATCCTGTTTAATGAGCTGATTTCAATTTATAGTGTGTTAACGTAAGCCAAAGAGGAAAAAAGAACTTCATTATATTTTTAGTAAGATTAGTGCAGCTTTTAATACAATATTTACTAGAAAATTTATAACATCGTCTAAACATGCAATTTATTCTGACTGCATTCACATCATAATCGCATTATAAAAATGCTAATGTAGTAGCAAAAAAGTTATTTGACTTCATCAAATAGGTACTTAATTTTAGCAGTTGAACAAAAAAAAATTTGATATGTTTATCAAAGAAGCTGATGAAACAGGACTTTGTACTCGAAGGGAATTCATCTTGACAAAATACCTAGTACGCATACACGCTTCAAAAAATCTACCTCTTTCCCCTCAACAACAGATCAAATCAGTCAATTCATACGCCTCTGATAGCTTTCTTCATAAAGCTAACGCCATTCTGAACGCTCATCACCTCTACCCACTCCCACCCATTCTTGACGAAGAAGATTTTCCTATACCTCCTTGGAATTCAAACCACATTACTCTTGATATAGACTTACTAGCTCAAAAAAACTCGAATATTATATCTAATAACGCTCAGGAAACCTTCTTTTCTAAATACCTCAACCACGACATTTCCTTTACAGACGGCTCTAAATTTGACGATCGCTGTGGATGTTCGGTAGTATGTGAAGGCGCCGCGATTAGGTTTCCGCTACCCGTGTATTTTAGTGTTTAGCTATTTGGATCCCCTCATGTAAGTATTTTTTAAATTTTAAATTATTTGCCACTCTTAGCTAGACTTGACCTAAATTTTACGAGTCATGTGGTCTCAGTGGCATGCTCTCGTTATCTTGCGAACTCTACGCTACATTTCTCGCAATAGATATTGTAATTCGTGAAAAACGTGAAAATAGGGCATTAATTTGTACGGACTCGCTCACTGCCATCGGAGCCATCGACTCAGGGAGACGACATCATTTAGCCAAATTTATTAAATATTTGGCTCATCTAAATAAAATGGACCTCACAACTGCATGGGTGCCTGATCACTCACAATTCGAAGGTAATATCATCGCCGATCAAGCCGCAAAAGACTCAACTACGATTCGTCCCCTGCCTCTCATCTCGGCTTTCAAATCGGACGTCCTTACCATCTTGAAGGAATACCTTGGACCGCCTCTGTCATCTCAGGACAACTCCAACCTTCCAAGACGAATCCAAATTGCCTTATGCCGTATCCGCACTGGGCACACAATGCTTACCCATAGTCATATATTCTCCAAAGATGATCCCCCACAATGTTCCCAATGCAATACCACCCTCACAATCTCCCACATTCTCACAACCTGCCAAAATTACACCGACTTACGTACTCATCTAAACTTTCCAAACTCTCTCCCCTCAATACTCAAAAACACTTCCTTACTTGTCTCCTTCTTAATCAAATCTAATCTTCTCCACAAAATCTAATCCCTAAGCAATATTAGGCCCGTGCCTCTGGCCACAGTTGCAGGATACGGCACGGTAAAAATCAACAGGTACAGGTAAATTACTTTGAAAATGTTTTATTATAAAGAATAAAGAAATGATTTGAATTTCAACCCTTCATTTCTACATAATGTACCTATAACTGCAGAGTGTTTCATCTCGAAATGAGCTCCTTCTTACCACATGTTGGGCCACTCATGTGACACTCGTGAATAATGGATTGCCTATCATTATTTTCTGAAGGTGCGGCAATACAAAAGTCGCAAGCATACGTATATTTTATTTAACATTCTGATGATTAAATTTGAAAATTTTCATTTCATCATCCGAGGAACGCAGATAAAAATATGATATTTATGCTCAAATGTAAATTACATGTATTTTGACAAAAAGTTGAGATGAAAAAAATATAATACAATAAAAAAGGTAAAAAAATTACCTGAAAGGTTAAGCATTTTTTAATATATTTTTTTAAATGCCTTTGAAGAATACTTGAGCAAAACAAAAATTTATAACGAGGGCGCAATACAGTGTTTCTCTATGGTCCTTCAAGTAGGAAAATATCTATTTTTTTTCACACTTTTTGTCGACAATAACATACTTCATAATACACATTTTGGGGGAAAAGCCATATTCCCATCTACTTCGATTCAAAGATGAAGGTGTGAAAGGAAAAAATATTAAAAAAATTAAATAAAAATATTTTAGCATTGAGGGTTACCAAGAACCAGTAGCGCAACTAGAACATTTTTTTGGAGGTGCTAATAGAAAAGGAGGCTCAATCTCCAGTTCATGAAGTGTAAAAATTTTTTGAAAAAATCACAAAATGAATTTTATCTAAAATAACAGAGTACACACGTTTGGCTTAAAACTCATAATTTGTAGGCACCACTACGAAGAACTAGGCATTCATCCGAAGTAAGTGATGAGCGATGGGCTGAGGAACAAAAAAAAATTGAAGTACGACTTAAATAGGGCATTTTCCCAAGTGATCAGCAACAAATGAAAATATTAATAATCTTTCTCAGCGTTTTTCACACTTGTTTCGTCATTTTTCCTCATCTGTCCCTTTCCTTGGTAGAGATTTTTTTTATCCGTAATACTACCTATTTCACGTACGTTGTATATTCTAATACATTTAAGCACAAATTTTTTAGATGAGTTTTCAACTTGAAAACGACAACTATTATAGCGTAGCTGATTTGGGAAGGGGAATCAGGAGAAGGGGTAGGGTGTTCAGATCTTTGCGCTTCAGACCATTTGTAATCATCTCGCAAATGTTCAACTTTTTGTTAGGTATAAATATTTTTACCACGCGTAGCGCTGGCGAGTATTTTTGGTGAGAGACTTTTCTTAAATACATAAAAAAAGAACTTCTTTTGTTTTTGCGATACATCTCAAAATGGCTGATCACTCAAATTTTGAGGGAGGTTGAAGAAGGGGCAAAAAGCTTGAATTTTCGTTTTTGAACTTATATGAAAGAGTGAGTCACGCACACCAACATATCCAAATTTCAGCAACCCAAGTACATTTGGGGGAGTTGAAGCAAAAACGGCTTTTTGAGGAAGTTTTGTGTCATGAAATTTCATGAATCTTTTATATCTCATCACCAAATCGATCTAGAAAGATTAAACTTTGTAAGTATGGTTAGTTGGTGACCAAAATATGACCTCTTAAATTTGGGTCAAAATGTATCCAAGATGGCGGATTATCAAAATTTGAGTAGAGCTTGAGGACACTCAAATTAGTAAAAATGTAATTAATACGAACTCATATGATTATTAGGGATAAAAAGTATAATATATGTACAATTAACATCCATAAATGATGTTGGAAAGGGAGAGGAAGGATTATCAACCTCAAAATGTGGTGGGAGTTCACGAGAGGCTGAAAATTTTTCGCTGCCTTGTTGTATGATAAAATGAGCCCAATTAAATAACTTACTCCGATTTTAGCTTCCCAAGTGAATTTGGAGATGACTTAGAGCAAACAACTGTATTACCACTGGAAATTTCATGAATCATTCAAATCTACTCACCAAATCAACCTATGAAGGTCAAACATTGTGTATGGTGTTAACTAATGACCAGTATATGACCTCTCAAATTTGTGTCAAAATAGATCCAAAAAGGCTGATCGTAAAAATTTGAGAATATTTAGAGAGGCATTAAATAGTTATTTTATATGATTACTGCATGGCAATAAATACAACATTTGTTCTAAATTTAATTCCATGTGGTTTTGGAAGGGATATGATTGAGTAGGGGGTTTCAGACTTAGTATTGGGTGTGGCCTGTAGACATGAAGGAGCAATGTTATTTACAAATCTGAACAATCCCCAATTAAAACTCAGCTCTAGATATAAATAATCCTTCATATGATATGAATGTCCTTACACTGAAGTGAAACAACATTCGTAATATTATGTACATTGTACATAAATACGGTGGAGTACTGGGGTTCGAATTATCAAAGTTTTTTTTTGTGTACTAAAGAAATTACCAAAGTAGATAGGTACATGCGTAGAAAAATTAATAACAGCTTAAAATGAATTTATTAAGTACTCAATACTCATTGGTTGTTTAATAAGTTCAGTTTTTTCGGTCTGAGGGAATTTTGTAGTTGGAAAGAGCATAAAGGTCATCTGAGACAAATATAATATCAAACTCATCAGACTATTTTTGTAATAAAATAAATTCTGTGTATCTCTTCATATCTATGTTGCGTCTGTTTTTTTTTCAGTTGTATTTTTCTTCTCTTTATAGCGATTCAATATTTTTGCTTTCTTTTTTATTTTGGTCGGAGATGTTTTGTTCCATTTACCCACACGTTTTTGAAATCAAATATACAGCCAGTTTCTAGTATATATGTTCAGCGGACAGCTTTTTATTTTTTTTTTTTTTATTTTCGTCCTATCACGATTCTGTTGTGCGATCGTGATTTTTAATGTTTGAATATTTCTCCTACATATACCTACTTATTCCTTCATAGCCTGACATTTTATAAAATATTCATACTATATTAAATTAAGCTGTGTTCAAAGACTGAAATTTCTTCTTCGGTTTTTGTGAAGATATTTTCACATTCCATTCACATCGATGTCTTTTGTAGGTACATACTTAGTTTAGCGCAACATATTTTTTGTTTCGTTGTAAGTTATTCATTAGGTACCTAACTTCTTCTTCCTTTTATGAGCCATATTCAGCCACTACTTATATTATCGATGGTTTTTCCTAGGTGATATTCAATTACCTACATTATGCATGAGATCTAGGTTTTCTTCGTGTGTTATGAATTACTCTTTTGACAAACATTTTCATAACGATATCCTTATAATATCATAATTATAATCTGAGTAATTTGATATCATAAGGATGTCATATTGACGTCCAGTATCATGGAAATATTTTTTAAGAGGTTATTTTTTTTTTTGACTGAAAAGAATGATATTTTCAAATGCGCTTATTGGATACCTATAGATTTTATACAATATTTTATATTAATTTTCCCATTGTTAGTTTATTGCCATGTTCAGACATTGGACAATTTTATATGAACATTATTAAAGTTATGCCAACATTCAACAATATTGTACCAACATTCAATAAACTTGAACTAACATTCTACAATTCAGCATCGATAGGTATTAAAAATTTAAAAATAGCTCATCAACATTTAACATCCAACACTATTGTATCAAACTGATATAATGTTGCATCAACATTCGACAATATTGTTTCAACACTCGCAAATGTTGCTTCAACATTCGACAATGTTATAACAACATTCAACAATATTAAATCAATATTCAAGATATGTAAAAATATTATATTAACATTCAACATCCAACACTGTTATATTAAATTGGATTATGTTACATCAACATTTGACAATGTTGCATCAACGTTCAACAAGTTTGCATTAACGATTCTGTAATGTAGCATCAACATTCTGCGATGTGAAACAAATTTCAACGATGTTGAATCATCAAACATTCAAAAATGTTGTTTGAACATTCGACAATATTGCTTCAACATCCGACAATGTTATAACCATTGTTGTAGGAACGAACATATGTCTGTTCTTGTTCCTGTTCTTGTTCTGGAAAGACCCAGTCATTTGATCCTGTTCCTAACTCGTTCTTATTCTCAATGTTTCAACTGTTCTCGTTCCGTTCTTCGTTCTTTTAATTCTTTACAATGTTGTTCTTGTTCTGTTCTTCGTTCTTTCAATCCTTTATGGTCTCGTTCTTGTTCGTTCTTCGTTCTGTTCTCGCTCTTCAACTTTTTCTTTTGTTCTTTTTTTTTTTTTGATAACGTGTTTACAGTTTATGTTGTTGTTGAAATTGAAAATTAATTAATTGAAGCTAATTTATAAATAAAAAAATAAAAAAGGATTTATACGGGTATACGCAGCATTTGCCCACTTTTAGAAGTTTTTTATTTTCTCTTTCCCCTCACGATATCTATTAATTTTGTGATAAATCATTAACTTTCAAAAGAACGAAGAACAACTCGAAATTACATCCGTTCTTATTTTTGTTCTCGTTCCTCAGCATTTTACATTAGTTGGTTCTCGTTTCGTTCTTTGATTTTTCAGTTTGAAAGTATTCTGTTCTCGTTCTGTTCTTTGTTCTTCATACATATCAGTTTTATGTTCTCGTTCTTGGTTCTGTTCCTCAGGAACAATGAAAATTCTCTGTTCTTGTTGTTCTTCGTTCTCGTTCTTGGGTTTGTTCCTACAACACTGGTTATAACAACATTCAACAATATTAAATCAATATTCAAGATATCTAAAAATATTATATTAACATTCAACATCCAACACTGTTATATTAAATTGGATTATGTTACATCAACATTTGACAATGTTGCATCAACGTTCAACAAGTTTGCATCAACATTCTGCGATGTGAAACAAATTTCAACGATGTTGAATCATCAAACATTCAACAATGTTGCTTGAACATTCGACAATATTGCTTCAACATCCGACAATGTTATAACAACATTCAACAATATTAAATCAATATTCAAGATATCTGAAAATATTCGTTATATTAACATTCAACATCCAACACTTTTATATTAAATTGGATTATGTTACATCAACGTTCGACAAGTTTGCATTAACGATTCTGTAATGTAGCATCAACATTCTGCGATGTGAAACAAATTTCAACGATGTTGAATCATCAAACATTCAACAATGTTGTTTCAACATTCGACAATATTGCTTCAACATCCGACAATGTTATAACAACATTCAACAATATTAAATCAATACTGTATTAAATTGAATTATGTTACATCAACATTTGACAATGTTGCATCAACGTTCGACGAGTTTGCATCAACGTTCGACGAGTTTGCATCAACGATTCCGCATCAAAACATTCGAAAGCAAATGTGGGTCAAAAAGTTGGGAAAAACTAGTCAAGGTTGCGTAACTATCGGTCAATTTTCATCGAGAAATTCAAGTAAATATTTTGAACGTTCCGATATGACTAAAGGGCTGAAATAACAAAGAAATTCATTCAAACGTCCTGTTTATCAGCTATTGTCGTCTCAGCAAGCGGGTAAAAATTCGAGGTATTCGCGAAACGAATTTCAGTAAATACTTCGATGGATATTTTTGCAAAAGCAAATCATTCTCAACGGCGAATCGAGACCAAACGGTTCTACCTTATTAATTAAAAAATAACAAAAGTTGTGAAAAAAGAAAAAACACTTTACAAGGTTTTTCGCTACAATGTCCAAAATTCTTTCGACCAAAAATGAAAACGCGAAGAGACGAACCATTAAAGAAACACTAAAGCCGAAACTACAGTCGTGGTATTCGGTAACGAAGTTTTTTTTTTTTTTTCAAAAAGCGAGCGGGAATTTCCCTCGCGCATCCTCTATCGAAAAATGAGGCATATTAAAAAGCTAAATTTGTTAAATGCGAGATAATTAACGAAATTTTCATCGAGATCGCGAGACAATAATGGAAAATGGGAAAAAATATTTTTGTGTGAAAAAATCGAAATTTTTGCGTCGAAAAAACACGCTTTTTTCGACGAGGCGTTTACGCGAGCGATCTTATTATAACGTAGGAAACCCCCTTAAAAGAATACCAGAGACGATTTTCGACGATTATTAGCACCGCAGAGCTGTTTACGAGGCGCAGTTATAAAATCAAATTATTTTTTATTAGGTTCTGATAATAAGGGAAGGTCTGCAGCATGGCTTCTGTGAACGTTATTATCTGTTTCAAAGACTGCTCAGGCAAATGGAGAAGATAAAGGGGATTGGACATTTTAAATTCTTATTCGCGAAGTATGAAACAAAACGCAGGAACGAAAGATGTTTTACATTCGCAAAACGGTATAATGTAATAATTTTCGACGGATAAATAAACATTCTTTCGCGGAGGTTTTCTCACACTGTGATGACAGGTTGGTGAACATTTTACAAACGGACGTGTCACAAATTGCGGTAACATGGTTCAACGTTGACAATTTATACGATTCCATCTTGTTTTCTCCACATTCTTCAATCATTGAAAAACATTAAATTGGTAATTAAAACAGTGTAATGAATTCGACCGTTAGATGTTTTACAAAATGTCGGAAAACTACTAATTTAATTAAATTCTAAGCCGAACCGTCGATCCGTACAATCGGTGGCTAATTTGATAATGAAATTAAACTGCCGAGGGTGTCAGTCCCATCTGGAAAAAACGAGCGTCCGACTGAGTTTTAGCATAAAACATCTTGTTTGCTATAATACGCGCGAGTCCTTCGAGACAATAAAAAATCCATTAAATTAAAAACACAAAGAAGATTAAAATCGTAATAGATTCTCCCATCTAAGATTAAATACTTTTAATATCGTATTCGCGTTGGTTTTGTACGAATAGTCGAGTACCTAATCGAAGAAAACATCGCTTTCCTGATGCGCAAGATGGAGTATAATTTTATGCGGAGTATGTTCCTTTTTTTTTAAAATAAAAACTTTGTGGAATATTTGGCTTATCCATGGATACCGGGAAGCGCAATATCCTAACATAGAATATAGCTTCTTTCATAAAGTTAAATCCTTCCGGTTATTTACCACGATACGTTATATGGTTTTGTTGACTTTTCAGAATGAATCGACTAAATGTGGTCAAAGATTATATGAACGGATAAACAAGAAAACGGGTATAGTTCAATGAAATGTATCCTTCTTTTGTTGGTTATTATTATTGAGCCATAAATGGAAGCAGTCGCGTACAGACTAGTAAAATTTTTGGAAATGTCGTAGTTATTTTATTAAGTGTAGGTGAGTGGGTAGGTGTGTAGTTTGATGAAGGTAGAATAATAGTTGGATCAAAATATATTTTGAAATAGGTATAAGAGATTTTTTTGAAAATGAAACACACCACACAAGTTTATTGCTGTCACACTTCTCTGATAGATGGGTGGGTGGGTTTGATACCTTCTTACCAAAGTAAATTTAAGAGCTCTGCATGCGACTGGATGAGAGAGGGCAGATGAGTGTAGACATGCGGTTATGGTAGGCGTAACATCTTCCATTATATAAATAGGCATTATTATGTATTGCTAAAATGTAGTAAAATTATGAGTGAAGGAACCGTAAGTATAATAAATAATTAGAATATTGTACGACGAGATAACGCTGTACTGCCAGATAACGGAAAGCTCTCCGTTCCTAGTGCACTTAACGATTAAGATGTTTTACCTACTTAATCTAATTTCGTAACATATCGAGTCGATATGTAACGTATATGTATTCATCACGTTTTTAAGAATATAACGAATAATTCAATTAACGTTTTATTATTCAATTAGCGACCATACAGTTCTCTTTTTAGTAACAATATAATATATGCACAGCAGAAATGCGTCATTACTGAAGTTGAGTTTTTAATTAGGGCTTGTTTGGGTTTGCACATAATCTTGCTAACCTAATCCTTTCATGTCTACATGCCACGCCTGATGCCAAATCTAAAAACCCCAGCCCCATCTCTTCGAAAACCACTTGAAAAGTTACATTTAGAACAAATGTAGTATTTCATGCATTTCAAATTACAGCTACTTGAGGCTTCTATAAAATTATCCTCAAATTTTTACGATCGGCCATTTTGGATCCGTTTTGACTCAAATTCGATAGGTTGTATTTTGGTTATCAACTAACCGTACATACAATGTTTAAGCTTTCTACGTCAATTTGGTGAAGAGATATGGAAGATTTATGAAATTTCCTGGAGTAATTTCCCCTCCAAAAGCCATTTTCGCTCCAACTCCTTTCCAAATTCACTTAGGGAGCTAAAATTAGAGTATATTAGTCGCTTCAGTTCATTTTATAAAGTGATATGACAACGAAAAATTTTTAATGTCTCGTGTACCCCCCACCATATTTTGAGGTCAATAACCCCTCCTTTCCCCCTCCAATGTCATGTATGAAGATGAATTTGAGATATAGTATGCTTCTTAATCCTAACAGTCATATGGGTTCATATAAATCGCATTTTTATTAATTTGAGGCTACTTAAGTTTCATTCAAATTTTAATAATCCGCCATTTTGGATCCATTTGATCCAAATTTAAGAGGTCATATTATTCTAGTCACCATCTTACTTTACATAAAAAGTTTGACTTCTACAGGTCGATTCGGTGATAAAATATGGCAGATTCGAAAAAAAATTCATATTATAAAATAAATTTATTAATAAAATTATTATAAATCTCTCTATATTCTCTCTATATATTAAAATCAAAACTTTAAAAATTGTAACGCTGGAGTTTGTGTACCTAAGTAGCTGCGTATTGTGATATTGTGGTTAACCAAGTCATAAAATTTATAGAAGGTTGTATTTGGAAGACCAGTGCTGTGTATTGTGATATTGTGGTTAACCAAGTCATAAAATTTATAAAAAGGTTGTATTTGGAAGAAATCTATTATATTGAGGAACGCAGGTATAGTATAGTACCAAGGAAAGAATACAAATGCATCATGGAAATATCTACAATCTTCAAACCGAATATAGTAATAAAATTTTATGGCTTGGTTGACTTGAACCTTTCTATAGAATTTTGTAAACGATTCCTGATGACATAGGGTTTCCCACAAAATTTAGGTAGGATCAACAATGGATTGCTTTTTTTATGGAGGGGGGTTAAATTTCGATTGCAAATAATATAATAGTATTTGTCCATGCTTAATAATTCATTTGAATTGTATATTTAATTCTAAGGTGTATAATATATAATTATGATCATTCTTATTTTCCAGATTAAACAGTAGTATAAAATATTTTAATAATCTTACTAGGAGGCTTCGCCCCCTGGGCTGCTCCGCAGCCCCAACCCCCTGCTCACGCCCTCGCTTCACTCCAGCTGTTTACTGTCTCCTTCACTTATTTGGAGGGGGGGGGGCGTTTACCCAATCATTAATATTTGAATGAATAACCAAAGCATTGAGAGGGGAGGAGTAAGAACAAAGTAAATTTTAAAAAAAGCATTGCTGCATCAGAATTTTTCGTTGCATTTTTTAAACTCCTGATATCAAAAATATTTCATTTCACACCTGCTATCATGCTCAGGAAACATTACATTGTTCTCTATGGGTATACCTAAGATGGTATAACTGATATCGAAAGTAAACACAACTAAGTCTCACTTCACCCATTAATCACAAACCAACAGCAACTTGAATTCTTTTAACGATTAATAAGAAAAAAATGTTTGATTTAACAACAGACATAGCTTCTACATTCTGATTATTTGAATTTATACGTATAACTGGAAAACTATAAGAGGTTGAAGAGTATTGTAAGCTGTGTAAATGTTCTAAATTTTTACCTCTTTCGATTAAGATATCAACCAACCTTGTAGCTTTTTAATTTTTAAAGTAAATCCAAAAAAACAAAAAAAATTGCCATAAAATTGGAATTTTTATGACCCCGAATTATCGAAAAATAATTTCAATGCTTGATGACATATCTAGAGGTGAAAAGATCCAAATCGGTCCATTGGGAGGGTCTAGCGAACTGTCCCAAGGTTTTCTTCAAAATTCTTTTAATATATAAGATTATGTTTTGATTTAAATCACGCTTAAATTCACTTTAATAAAAAATGTGTACGATACATGTTTATGTGGCATAGGGTTGGGCCGCGCAGCGGCCAGGGGCGTAGCCCCTAGTAAATATATAAATATGAACTTAATTTTTAAAAAAAATAGTATTTCTCTTACAAACCCAATTATAATAGGACTATTTAAATTCAAAAAATAAAAAATAAAAAATAAAAAAAAATATAAATTAAAAATTATAAAATAATTTCTCTTATCAATTTTAATAATTTTATTAAGTGATTAAAATAAAATTTATTTATTTAAAAAAAAATTATTCTTTTAAAATAATTCAAATAATTAATGGAAAACCCTTATTTCTCCATTCCAGAACTATTCCTTTTTCAATTCTCCAGGGACTCCGGCCTGCAGTTATGTGTCAGAGCAACTGTGGTTGCAGGAGCGGGCTTTGCAACCCCGGAAATCCCAGCTCCAATGAGCGGGAATGGCCAAAGTGCACGGTGCTTGCACCACCCAATTAGACCTGAACCTGAACCCCTCCAAATGCACTTAGGAATCTCAAATTTGGATATGTTGGTATCTGTGACTCACTTTTTCATATGGAATCAAAAACGAAAAATGTAAACTCTTTGTACATTCTCCAGCCTATCTCAAAATTTGAGTGGTCAGCCATTTTGTGATGCATCGAAAAAACAAAAAAAAGCCTTTTGTGCATTTTTAAGATGAGTCTCTCAACGAATTTTGAACGAATTTCGTGAATATCATCAACGCTATGCGTGAGGTAAAAATATACATGCTAAAAAGTTGGACATTTGCCAGATTATTACAAATGGCCAAAGACTTGAAGATTTGAATACTCCACCCTCCACCGACTCTCCTTCCCAAATTAGGTAGACTGGAATAGCTATCGTTTTTATTAAAAACTAAGCTAATAAAAACTAAGCTAATGTCGAAAGAAATTCAAGGATATTCGTAACATAAAAAATACTACATGAAAATTTAAGAATAATGAAAAAAAGAAATTGTAGCGATGTTACTATTAGCAATTGTGAAAATCAAGTAGTTAATGAGCTTAAAAAGTAGGAAGCCTTTTGAAAATTATTCCTATAAAAAAGTTTAAAAAAGTTTGTTGTTTTTTTTTTTTTGAAAAACTTTATTGAAGCTTTTACGCTCTATCTTTTTCAGTTCATTGTTAATTAAAGTCTCCAAATCTCTTTTCGCCATTTTTTCGCCAATGTTGCACTTCCCTGAAAAAAGAACTTTGAATATAAAATGATTCACTCAAGATTTTTTAAAATTTAAACAGGCCTATTATAATTGGATTTATTAGTGAGATGATAATTTTTTTTTAATGAAATTTACTTTACTTACTTACCTACTTTGCTTTTTCTCTTCAACGTGTCGTGTACAGCAAAGAGGCTGAAGGCACGGGGAAAAAAATTTAGATGGCTTTAGAAGGTTAATGCGTGAGAGAAAGGTGAAACCGTATTTATAATGCGCGGATCATCACGAAGGATGGTGGTTAGTGCGAGTACAGAAGCATACAGTGGGCAATGAATTAAAATGCGGGAGATGGATTGAACAGTGTTTTATATAATTACATGTATTTATAAATAAGTTATAGTTTTTCCTATACTGATGTTAGAAAACGAATCAAGATATTGCAAAAACCATATTTTTTGCAAAAATTAGAAAAAGGTTGTACAAATGAACGAATTTTAAACGACATATAAAATTTCATAGAATTGAAAAAAAGGACAAAACTTATTTAGTTCAACCGAAAAAGATTTAAAACGAAATTAAATTTTGAATGTAGACTGCAAAATACTCTTTTAAGTAGAATGAAGTGGTCTGACATTTTTTTTTCTCGCAGTAGTTGTCAAATAACTAAGCCCAAGAAATTTCAAAAAATGTTTTCAACTAGCTCGGCAATTGAAAATTGACATGGAAACAAGTTTTTTTGCACACCATTATAAAATTGCATGGGTCTAAAAGATTTCAAAGTATTTGGGAAAAATGTCTCTTTTCCTCCACTTTCTTCAGTGTTTAAAACCCATGTGTCAAATCTCTATGATAATCCATTTGGAAGTTATTTTAAAGACATGTGTCAGCTTCTTTCTGAACTTTTGCTAAGACAACAATACCAGCTACTTTAGTTCTTCGAAAATAGTTACAGAAGAATTGGTTATAATCTTATAACTTTTCTCATGAGAATTATCATGGTAACGATTTTTATTTATGCTTATTTGAAGTATTTTTTTTTTTGGGGGGGGGGAAGTACTCTATGCGCGAAAAAACATTAAAAGTAAACAGTTATGTTGTATTGCTTAACCTAAATTTTTAATTAGGGTTTGTTCGTATTTGCAGGTGATGTTATTAACTTCATTACACCCACGCCTGAATATTTATCAAATTTCGGCAATTTAATACACCTCAAGCTTTCCTCAAATTTGATGATTCACCATTTTGGATCCATTTTAAATTAAGTTCAAGGAGTCTGATTCAAATAAAAAATTTCAGACTTTTCTTTCATTCTATCATATTTTGAAGACAATAAGTAACATCTTTCCTTTTCCCTTTCAACATCATTTATGAAGGAGGGACTACACTCAAAGGCAAACTTTAAGGAGTAAAGGTAGAGATAACAAACAAACTAAATAACTCTAAATTATAACAAAATAAAAAACGTAAGGAGCCATGCCGCATTACTAGAGCTGAGTTTCTAACTGGGGCTTGTTCAGAATCAGATTTGCATGTAACGTTGCTAACACTTTCATGTCTACAGGTCACAACCAATAAAAAGTCTAAAAAAACCCACCATACCCCTTCAAAACCCACTTAAGAAGTTGAACTTGAAACAAAAGTGGTATCTCTTACCTTGCAATAATCATATGACTACTTGAGGCTCCTCAAATCATCTTCACATTTTCACGATCTGCCATTTTGGATCCATTTTGAGCCACATTCAAAATATCATATTCTGGTCATGAACTAAGCTTACATATGAAGTTTGACTTTGGTAGGTCGATTTGGTGAGAAGATATAGAAGATTCGTGAAATTTCCTATATGCCTATATCAAAATTTCCCCTCCAGAAGCGATTTTTTGCTCTAACTCCCCTCCAAATTCACTTGGGAAGGTAAAATAGGGATGGATTAGTCACTTTAGCTCATTTTATCATACGACATCGCAATAAAAAACTTCGCCCTCTCTCGTACACCTATCACACACATTTTAAGGTCGGTATCCCCCTTTTCCTTCTAACAACATAAGGAGTTGAATTGCAGTTATTGTATACTATTCATCCTCAATAATCATACCAGTTCATATTAATTACATTTTTACTGATTTCAGGCTCCTCAAACTCTGCTCAAATTTTGATAACCCGCCATTTTGGATTCATTTTGACCTAAATTCAAGAGGTCATATCATGGTCACTAACTAACTCTACACACAAAGTTTGATTTTTCTAGGTTGATCCGGTAAGAAGATATGGACTGCATTACGCAACAATGTTCTAAGTGAAATGAGGCGCCATAAACTTTAACTACATCAAGTTTCTGATGTAATGTAAATTATAACAAAGCCAGTCAATCAAACTGAACAAATTTCGCTTGTTTGTCTTTGAAATTATTTAAATAACATGAAAGATTTCATTCATTACTAGTCTTTCTCATTAAAAACAAAAATAAAATCGATCAACAAGTCTATGGCGCCTCATTTCACTTAGAACATTGTTGCATAATGCAGTCCATATGGAAGATTCAAGAAATTTCATGACTCAAAATTCCCTTAAGAAGCCGTTTTCTTGCTTTAACTCCTCTCAAAACACACTTAGGAAGCTGAAATTTGTACATGTTAGTGTCCATGTCTCACTATTTAATATGAGATCAAAAACGAGTTATTTACCCCTTCTCCAGCTTTCCTCAAAATGTGAGTGATCCGCCATTTTGAGTTTTATTGAAAAAACAAGAAAGGTCATTTTGCCAATTTTTTAAGAAGAGTCTCTCACCAAGTTTTGAACGAATTTCATGAATACACTCCTGTGCTACACGTGGGAGAAATATATATATACCAAAAATTTGGGCATTTGCTAGATGATACAAATGGTCTGAAACGCAATAATTTGAAAATCCTTTTCAAATCAGGTAGGCTGTAAAAGCTATCGTTATCATGTTAAAAACTCAGCTTAAAAAAATATCAAATTTTGAAGTACAAAATATTCATAAATTAGAAAGAATATTAATACTTGAAAAGCAAAAGAAAAAATTAAGAATACCAACGTATACGTATTTTTTTCGACATAATTTTTCCTCTTGATGCTATATAACCATATGCGAATAAAGACGTTTACGCACATAGAAACTGTAATCCACTCGAGCGATAAATATTTTCCCAAAAGAGTTACCATCCATTTTAAAAATTAAAAAATAAATTTCGCTTTAAGGGTAAATGAAAACTTAGCCTATATGAGTTTGTTTACGATCTAGCTCTATTAACGATGGAGCCTTCGATCGAGTAAACAATATCGAAATTAAAGCATTATGAGGAACGGTAGCACATCAAACGCTATAAATAATAACGTGAGACAAACTACCTAATAAGTATCGTTTTTACGATTTAATTTCATCGTTTGAAACACGTAAAATATTAAATTCCGCCTATTTTCCTTTCTTCGAAGAAAGGAAGGTTCGACAATGTAACGTATTAATATCTTGGCAGGGAGTCGATGTAATGAATGGAGATTAATGAGAAACTCAACTTTTACTAATAGGGTCATCGATGAATTAAATTTCAGATGATTTTTGTCAGTCGTTCATATTTGGGGATTATTTTTCCAGCTTTACTTAATCTCAGGAGGCATAAAAAGTTGATATTATACGTTAAGATTATCAATGCAGTCGAATTCGGTAAATATACAATTTCACCATCTACTTACGAAAATAAAACAGATTCAGAGTTGAAATTCGATGAAACTAAAAGCGATCAATTAATGCAAACTTTTCAACGCTTAATTATAAATCCGGTCGTAAATTATCCATTTTCGCGAACAACGAAGTAGCGGGGAATAAATTCGAAGAGGAATCTGGCCGGATAAAGCGATATTCGAAAATTGCGCTTCTAGCCGAGAGTAAATTTAATAATAAAAAACTCAGCGACGGTATGAAACATGATAAAAACTTCGCACTTAATACTTACCCCTAAATCAATATACGTCGTGTATATAGGATATGGCAATACAACGCAGATAGCTGTCAGCCAAGTTCCGGTGCTGAATATAAAACCTGGTAATCGTGTTCGAGTAGGATTTTTCAAAAAGCTATATCTATCGAATGCGATCATCAGCATTGATAAAATAGTCACATGCGTAGGAACATCCTGAAAGCACATAAATATCTATAGATAGTATTGTGGAAAATATATACGCTTTGTATCTGGGCTGTATACTGTGTATAATACGCGAGAGACGTTGAGTTTTGTGGCATGAATTTATTTACCGCTATATGTACGACACGGTTGTGCTTTTTACCGCCAAATACAAATTTACTTTCCTTCGTTTAAACGTCCCGTTGGGAGAATTTGTAAATCATGAAGTCGATGGATTCGGTTACTTTTACTGCGAAGGAGTTAATGGAAAAACAACAGAAGAATCGAGTGGTTTAAGGAGTACCTCGATGCTTAAATATAGTTGAGCTAGCAGAAACGGAAAGATGTTCAGTGTTTATAGACAAAGAAAAGAAAGTATAGTTAATACGACATTTATTGATGGAGGCGGATTACCTTCTTACAGAGACCGAGATACTCAGAAAATTTGTTTATAATTTGTGAGTTAAAGAAAAAACATAATTCCTCATCAATTCACTGAAACGTACAAATAATAAGGAAAAAAACTTGATCGAGTACTTTGCCATGTTATATCAAAAAATAGCCTAAACTTGAATAGCTGTCAGTGAGAACCAATACATCAATGTACGTACATAGCCAAATTTTTAAAACGAAGGTCCCTGTTTGGGCGCCAAATGAAGCGATATTGATGGTGGGTATAAGCTTTAGTATTTACATTGGAATAATTCTTTGTAAATTGCGCTAATGGTTCTCCACAAATTTTAATATCGTCTCAAAACCTGAAAAGATTAAGTGCCTCGATAGCATTAAGCTGACATTACAAGCCTATATATAGCTTTCTGTTTGAACAACTTGGCATCTAGACATCAATCAAAACAATATAATAAGATGGTCACACTCGTAAGTTCTATAGTTATTAGTACTACTACTCAAATTATAAATATTAAAGAATTGGGCATAATTGTAGCATTTCGAAGCACAAATAATACGAGAGTAGTCAACTTATACGCCCATAGGAGAGGTATAGAATGTATTACGACATACTTGATGTGCGAGTAGTTGATTTGTGAGCGCATGCGCCTTATTCATGTCAAATATCTCAGTATTCAAAAAAATTACAAAATTTTGAATCATTTTGTTTTTTTAATTTTTATTTACTAATCAAGTTTTTTCGTTGATCTCCTTATCTACCTGAAAGAGGAGAAAATAGTCATGTTTCACCGGCCAACCGGTTGCGCATCATCAGCGCAATCACGGTGGGTGTCACATTACACCGATATTTCGATTGCTCCAAAAGCAAGAAGCCCCAAGGGCTCAACAATAGATAGATGTAATGGATTCAAATTAGGTAAAAATATATTTCATCAAATTTGATCAAAGTATATACATAACTGACCAGAGCTGTGATAACGGTAATGTAACGTAACGGAATAACAGAACGTAACGGACAATTTATTAATTTCAGTAACGGAACGTAATGGATCAGTTTTGTTGGTGTTCCGTTATTGTTCCTAATACCCTGCAAGTCCAGTGCAATGTGCATTTTTTTATATGAAATTGAAATTTGATTTAAAAAAAAAATTTAAAAAAAGATGAAACTCAAATTCATAACTTCATCAGCTCGACCTGAAAAAGAGGTAAAGAACAGAATGGAATGTAATGGAACGGAACCGAATGTAACGAAACATAATGGAACCTACAAAGTAGGAGCGTAACGTAACGGGAACGTAACGGAATGACCCAGAACGGGTTACCGGAACGGGAACGGAACGTAACACCATCCGTTATCACAGCTCTATAACTGACGATATACATTCCATCGGAATTAATCTAATGAAATGAAATTTGATAAAAAATTGACATATTTCTAACAAATTAGGTAGATAAATAATTTTCTTGGGTTGATGGGTTGAGAACTTTTTCAATTTGGAAAAAGTAGTAACATGACCATAACTTACCAAAATTGAGTAATTTATTTATAAATAAAATTTTGCAATGTTACTTATCACCATTTATGACATACTTTATATACGAGTAGTAAATTTGTAAGTGCAAACATGTAATGTACACGATCACCAAGTGAACTAATTCTAAAGTGTGAAGTTGGATGACAGAAAATCTTTTTACCGGTCTCTCAACAAGGACATTTGGAAATCTTATTGTTGAAAAAACACCATCTCTCCAAAACTAATTAAATATGTTCGTCACCGTTGAATAGCAGTTATCAATCAATCTGCTGTAACTTCTTGTGCAGACTTAACGCCATCAAAACCCTCTTTTGTTGGTTTCATTCGATGAAATATAATTAAAATTTCCAATTTAAACGTATTCACCGGAAAGCTACCTGAGGGAAAATATACTCATTCGACTAAATATATTTCATTAAGACGAATTGCACTCATAGAAAAGTGTTTTTTTCGTAGTTTATCACTTTAATAACACGTAAATGACCCACAGATTCTCTCAATCAAAACGTAAAACCCACAAAAATTGTAGCTTCAGGAAAAATCTACTTTTAGCGTTTGCGATGACGAGAAAATAAAAGAAGTAACGAGTAAACAACACCAACGACGGCGCATCATTTTGGAAAATTTTCTGTTATTATTTTCCTAAGAGACGGCGTTAAAAAAAAGCGCTAAACGATGTTCAGGGATGTTAATAGAAGCTTTTATTACACCGAGAACGTATTTTCTGGTGGAAAATTTGAATTTGTTGGTAACAGATTTAAAAATTAAATTCATTTAATGTTCGCCTACGGCGTATTTTTATCCTCGTTGGTAAATTATTTATTCATGACGAGATACTTCTCGTTTGGGGATAGCTAACACTTTAAAAGTTGGCACAGCAGCGAGGGACTTGTTTACTCGGTACTTATATACAAGTGTACATAATAATTACTAATTCCTTTCGCGTACCATGCCATTGAATTTACGCTATCTAATGTAATGGAACTTTTAGTTGGTGAATAATTTTCTTTTTCATCAAAAACGGAGTCCCAACTGCGAGCCGCTGCGTTCTCTATGATATTCGGACTTATGTAAATACATTCCTAAGAGTTTTCTCACATTTTACTTCAAATAAGCGGAAAAAGTTACCTTTGCTGTTTTCGTAACAATAACTTGATTATGAAAATAAATAACGCATCATTTTAGTTTGAATTCGAAAAAGAAGGCGAGATGAAAAAAGGAAATGAAAAGGTAGGTTTCCGATACGAATAATTTTAAAATACGCTCCATTTGATGGGTTTCGTCTTTCGAATTTTCAAGGGTCATGGAACCAAATTATCGATACCTTTTCATACGCGGAGAGACGAGAAGAATTCTATGTCCCGCATTATAATAGGAAATGGAAATTCATGAAGTTAGCCAGAAAAGTCTTTTGTTTGAGTTATCAGATCGATAGATGATACAAAAATTATTTCGTACTGACGTCTACCTGAAGTTATCTCAAACAAAAGTTATAAGGATACCGTTATTTATACAAAAGATGATACTTCTATGTTTGAATTTTCTCTCAGTTCCATCTCATCTGCGATGCAATGAAGGAGAAGGCGGAAACAGATTTCTTCTACCAATATGAATTAGAATTCTATCGGGTCGAAGGTTGAACATATATCCTTTCGAGGAGTTTATGTTTGCATGCAATATTTTTAGCTTTCGTACACATACAAAAATATTGAAAGAAATACATAATTTAAGCTAACGCTTTTTTACCCCTCCTTCTCTGGATATACATACTTATGTATGCTTTTGAAAAGCAATATGCATATTAGGAGAACTGAAATGAGTTCGTTTTAATACATTGTGTTTGCTCTGTTCTCTAGTTAAGTTTTCAATAAAAAAACATAGCTATTTCAGCCTATAGGATTTCTAAAAGAAGGGTCGGGGGAAAGGACTTAATATCTTTAAATTTCACACCACCACTTACGCGAACTAGTGTACATAAGATCGCTTGAAAACTTGTTGAAAGATGTACAACATTATTTATCGAGATATGTTTAATGCGTTCCTTATATTTTTGATTCACTCAAAGTTACAATTCAGTTAAACATTAAGGGATTGGATTGGCCTCAAAATATCCGAAATTCTTAATTATGATCTCATATGATGGAATTAGACAATTAGTTAAAGGCTACGAAGGAACAGAAATGGGCAAGATCACAAAAAAATTGATCTTAGATCAGATCATAGATCATCTTGATCTTGGATCATGCGATTTAAAATGATTTGATCTAAGATCACAAAAAAATATCAAGGTCATTTAGATATATTAATCGAATACTCGCTGGTAATCTGCTGGTAAATTACACGAGGATAAGCGACGAGGCTTCACGAAAAGGTATTAAAAATTGAAACTAGGAAAAAGGCGGTACAAATTCATAACTTTTTAGGCTTTTCAAAGCCCATATACACATTATAAAATATTTATTTTAAAAAAATTGAGATTTCCTCTAATTGTTTGATGCAGATAGCGCTGACAGCTACCAATTTAAAAAAAATCATCTTAGATCTATTTTTTTGAAAATTCAATGATCTAGATCAGATCAGATCAATTTTTCATTAATGATCTTACATCAAGATCAAATCACCTCAAAATCGTGATCTTATGATCTGAAAATCATTGTGATCTTGCTAGCCCATCTCTGCGAAGCATTGAGTATGTGGGGTTACTTGATAAACAAAATGTGACCTCTAGAATTTAGGTCAAAATGGAGCCAAAATGGCGGTTTGTAAACATTTGAGTATAATTTGAGAAGTCTCAAGTTGCCATGATTTGAAAAATATGCGTTCAAAATGATTATTGCATGATAAAAAAATGCTATATTTGTTTGACCAATTAGTTTGGCCTGAGCATCGAAAGAAGAATGACTTTCGATGACTCCAACCAAAACCAATAGCCCCGACCGCCACTCAGAAACATTCGGATCATCAGTGGGGGAAAAACCTCCAGGGCATCCTCGAGTGGTGGACCTAAGGTCCACTGACCTTATGGTCAAGGGCTACTCAAAGAATAAATAAAAACCCTTTTAGTATTTTTTTATCAAAAGCTTTTATTTGACCGACATAGATGAGTCGGCTAAATTACAAATACATGAAGAGTAAAAAAAAATGAAGATGGGACGATCGAGAAGTTACTACTCTAATTAGAGATCATGGAGGCCGAAATTATCTTAGTGAAATTTACGATGGCCCTCTTCTTCGTCGTGAGCTGAAAACGGTTTTTTCTATTCTGGCTACATGTGGAGCTGGATCACCACTTTACACGTGAAAAGAAAAATACACGAGAAACGGCCGACGCCGTAATTGTTTATTTACGATCGCGAATGGAGTGGATTAAAAACGCGATAAAAAATATTTAATTCATTGGATGAATAGTTTAATTTAATTAACGATGCGCAAAACTTATCTTTGGTCCAAGCTGCCAAAGTGCAACGAAAATACTGCGATGTTGTCAGGAAAATTATTGCTCACATCACTCTCTTTTGTAGGGTTGTTTAATATTTGACTGTAACCGAATATCACTCGAATAAACATCATATTTTGTCAGGTATTTGCTTATTCGGTTAATATCCAAATCTAGTTTCATCAAAAAAACCTAGGATCACTAACAAATTAGCACATGATACAATCACGACAATTGATCAAATTATTTATTTTGTTTTGTTTTTCTTGGCTTTTGATCACTTGTTTTTGTTTTGTAAAGCATAAATTTAGTTTCGCACCTAGCGTTTTTTTCAGGAACTATATTCGGATAGTAACCGAATGTTGATGTGTTTGCAAATATTTCGTTACAAATATTGGATATCAAATATTACGCAACCCTACTCTTTTGGTGACATGGAAGTGCCAATTCCTTATCTGGATTGTGGCGTTCCAATTCGAGGCAGACGTATAGGCATCTGACTCCCACGCCCCATTAGGTATCCCGAACTACGAAGATAGGTCGAGTCCTATGTAACGTAACGGTATCACTGAACCTTATGCCACATGTTCTGAATTCAACTTTTCAAGTGATTCTGGAAGGAACAGGGAAGGAGTTTGAAACTTGCTATTGGATGTGGGCTATACACATGAAGGGGTTAGCAAACGTTATTTGCAAATCTGAACAAGTCCTAATTACAAGCACAGCTCCAGTGATGCGGCAGGATTGCTTACCTTTTTCTTTTTTATTATGGATTGGAAAATATTCTTGAAAAATATTTATCAAAAAATATCTATATGCGCATCAGTGGTGGATTTAAGGAAAAAAGCCCAGTCGGCAAAGAGACCCAACAAACGAACGACTTTTTTTTTACTCGTTGTAGTAAAAAACATACATTGGTATCACAAAAAAAAAAACAGCTATACCAAAAAAATCAAATAGGGTAATTAAAAGCATACATCGGTAGCAGAAAAAAACAAGCGCCTACATTAAAATTAATCACCTTTAAAACCGCATCTGACCTTTTTCTCCGCAAATATTTACGTTTAATTATTCAGGGAGCCCTTCCAGCCTGGGGCTCGCTGCGTAGGCCGGTGCCCAGTCGACAGTTGCTCATTTGCCGAGTATTAAATCCTCTACTGATGCAGACAGATTTCCCTAGCGGAAGAAGGGAACAGCTCATACTCCATTTAGAGCTGAAAATCCGTTAACACTGTGTAACTTCCAGCGCGTATCGAATAATCGAGAATACTACGCCGCAAAATACTCGCATTATCATAATAGCTGTAAATCGTACTCCTAAATCCCCCTATCAGTCATCGGAGGAGCATTAAATCTGTGGAAAAGTTAACCAGCCGAGCAAACTTGTCAGATTTTAGAAAACACCATCGAGAAGACCCGAGCTGACGTGAAATTCGCTTCGAAGTGGACTTAATAAGTATGATTAATGTCGGCGCGAATTTAGACGGTTGAAAAGTTGGCTTAAAAGTTGCCACACGTAAGATTACACGTGTAGGCAGGTATGGTCGAAATATGCGCCATATTTGTTCGTATGGCTGCGTACACGCAACACAGTACCTATATCATAAATAATGCATCAAAAGCTTTTCACCATCCAGGATATGATTTACGACTAAGTTGAGCTGTCCGATCGGCACATCATATAAGTGAAAATTTCACTCAATGGAATTCCAGCGGGATAAAGTATGACAGAGGTTATGTAAAATTGTTGGAAATGGATATAAATGATAAAACGAGTTTAATGCTTGACACCGAACTTCGGCTATTCTAGATTAATTATTCGAGAAACCCTGAGTACACTTTTCTCGACGCTTCGCTTGGTTCATCCGGATGAAAAAAATTCGAGTTTTCGATTTTTTAAAAACTTTGCCACGAAGTTAAATTAGCGTTTGGGAGTGCGGGAGTACGTTTTTAAAAGTCCGGTCCACTTGAAAGCACGAGCTCAATTTGGGTACATTAATCTCGTAACCGAGTTATAATGGAAATAACCCCAGAAATATATCACGTAAACTGCATGAAGGTCCACAGGACCTGTAAGCTTTACTAGCCATCTTATGTAGCCTGTGTACAGATTTACGCGATTAATTTCCAATTACTCGACGCCTCGTCGGAATTGAATAAATTATAATTTCGTCGGAGCCAATTTTTCGCCGACTCGAGATTTTGCGAAATTAATGGGCTTCTTTGACGTTATTAAAAATGTGACGACAAACGTGCCTTCATTATGTTCGCTCGAAACGCTGCGTCGCTTGTTACGCGATTTTACGACAATTTTCAACTTGATTGATGACGGAGTCGTCTCGTTCAAAGGGCAATGGTTGCATAATTTTAGCCTACCGGTGTTAAATAAGTTGCCTATTTAATTTGCCAACTTGTTATTTCACTATCGAAAATATGCTAATTTGGAATACAATTAAATCGTTCACTGTTTCAGTATTCTATTTGGTTTGAAAATTAACAAATTATCAAGTTTGGCCACAAAAGTAAACAGCGGAGATGAAATAGAAAATGACATTTTGAGTTTAATTAGAGGAATTTTGATTTAATCAGAATCATTCCCAGAGCAAACAATTTTCCACGTAGCTGGACATAGAAAAAATTCGTTTGATATACGCTGAAAACCCATCAAGAAGATTTTTTAATCAACTCTTAATTACGAAAAAAGCCTCACCAACGTCACACATTTGATAAAAATGTAGCGAAAAACTCTACGAGTTCTAATTAATCTTTAAGCTCATTCTAGCAAGTGAAAATAACGTATCGTAAGACAAAGCGAAATCCGTAATTGCGTAGGTACATCGCCACTTCCAATAAAAACACGAGGTATACATTTAAAAATCTCGCAAATCGAAATTAATTACTTGTTTTGTACAGAGTATCATATTGATATACAACACACGTGTTACAGTCTGTATGAATAGATGGTTAGTTCGCGTAGAAAAACGGATTCTTAAACAAATAATCGTCATCATTAATGACAACTGTCACCATTCGTATATGAAAGAACCTACGAATGAAACAGCAGCTGATGAAATTAAGCGAAAAAAGTCAATGGTCAATAGAAAACTGCGTAGGTCTAATTAAGATTAATTTCAACAGCTCGAGTTCGGTGGCCTTTATAACAAAGGCTTCATTTTTTGCTGTAAATTACCATTTCTTTTCAGCTTACGCGCTCGACTGTATATAATTTAAAATTTCAGGCTAAGTGTCAGGGACGTATAGAATGGATAAAGTTTTACTCGAATGTTTCGCCAGCGCGCCGATAAGCCTAAAGTACCATTTTATCGGATTCGTTATCGTTTACATTGCTTCCAGTGTTTACATGAGGGACCGGCGTTAAGGGATCGTGGAGTGTGCGAGGTAAACTATTTCTAATATAATGAGGAAATGCAGCCTCGCCAATGGACTTCGGAGACGTGAAAATATTTCAGCTATATATTGCGTTCGAGATGATGAAAAATTCACCGACAAGGTACCTCAAGTTTTCATGAATAAATTTTCTATACCCTACGAAAATGAAGTAGGCAACTTATTTAACATAAATGTGAAAAAAGGAATGTTCCTTTAACTAGTTAAAGGTCGAAAATAATTGTAAATATCGTTTTACATGTTACATTCATCATCAACATAAAATGATAGGTAATTGCAGTGGAATTTTCAATTATTTAGGATGCTTCGTCTCCATCATATTGAGTTCCAACTTAAATGTTTGAAAAATGTCTCAATGATTTTTCATATTCATTTTTTTAACGAATGAAAAATAATACTTTCCTTTTCATGTTATTCCCTCGAGATGAAAGAAAGTGTAATTTGGGTAAAATATCTCAAAATTTAAAAAGTTCCAAATACTAACCCATTTTGTGCGTGCCATTATCTAAATATTCGATGTGTCAAATCTAATTACACAAATTTTAATCTACGTTTCGGGACTCCATAGCCTATAGAGCTTTTCAATTAGTATTAACCTACAATATGAATTTCACAGAAATTCAAAACATCAAACACGAAAATGTCATTTGTGAAATACCTGACATTGAAGTGGATCCATTTTTTTTTTCAAAATTGATACTACTGAGGTACTAAAAGCTTTCAAATGATCTATAACGGAGTGTTGTTAACCAGATTTGCTAAGTGTGATGCAGAAATTTTATAGGGCGTCATATGTGACTTTTTCAAAAGTTCTACCAACCCCTCTTGCTCCAAATTAAAAAACAAATGTGAGCAATCATGCTATATTACTAAAGCTGAGTTATTCTTTAGGGCGTGTTTAGGTTTGCACATAAAGTTGTTAACCTCTTCATGTCTAAAGGTCACATCCAACATTTTGAGGTTACCCTCATAGAAATAAATTATATATTTGAATGATATTAGCAAAAATAAATGGCATAAAAAAAATTTATTTCATGTTTAAAAACGTCTATCGTAAAATAAAATGAAAAATTTTAAATTATACTTTTGTGATCAAAAATACACATAAATGTCTTCGACCATATACTATGGACTGCTAATGGTCGTACAGAAACGAACACCAAAGTGAAGCAAACAATAACAACATCATAGATGCGCTAGCGCATGCGTAGTGATATTTCAGGAATGAAAATGAGAACGCATCGAAATTTTCAATGATAAGAATGTTAAATCAACATGAAACTACTTATTCAATTTCATTAATAATACTCAATAATTAAAATTACATTAAAGAAAGCATATTAATAATTATTTCAGTGAAACTACGCATGCGTCAGCGAATCTCACTACTGTTGTTGTTGAATTCAGTTTCTACCATTTGAATTAGCGGTCCATAGTATATGGTCGAAGATAAATGTATTGAATTGTTTCACCTTTAGCTAATTTTGTCTCTTTGGGTGCTCGAATCAAGTTGTCACCCGGTATACTTAACGAAAAAAAAAATGAAAACCTAAAAACTAAAAAACTAGAGAAAACCCAGATTCGAATAAATAAGGGAAAAATGAAACCAAGGCGATAAAATATTCAACAATTTAAAACTAAACAATAAAAAAAATTTTAAATGATGAAAAAACAAGAAGTTATGATTAAAAAAAAAAAAATATTCAATAAAAAAAAAATAATAAATCCAAAAATATTAAGTAGGATTTTTTTTGTTGAGAATGAAAAAAGTTGTTATCACTCAAGGTACTGAGTACTTCTCCAGTTTCCAATTCTCCAGCATTATTTTGAGATAAATTTAACCCATATAATATCAACTGAGAGATTCGCTGACGATGTAGTTTTAGTAGCGGAATCTGGGCGCGAAGCTAGCGAGATGCTAATAGAACTGATAGAAAAAAGTAGAGAAGCTGGCTTAAGCATAAACCTTTCAAAAACAAAAATCTTAACTAAAGAACAAAACCTACCTTCTATTAAAATTGGGGAAAGTGAAATCGAAAAAACAGACAATGTAATATATCTCGGTCAAAGGATAGGATTAGATAATAACACAACAAAAAAAATTGACAGAAGAATAAATTTAACATGGGGAAAATATTGTTCGCTACAAAAAATCTTCAAAGGACCCTACAGTAAAAAATTGAAATGCACCATATTCAATTTGTGCTTAGTACCCATCATGACCTATGGGGCTCAAGTCTGGGCCTTGAATAAAAAAAATGAAGACAAAATAAAAATAACTCAAAATTCATTAGAAAGGTCAATTTTAAAAATAAAAAGGAAAGACAAAATTAGAATCGGCAAAATTAAACAACTTTTGAAATACAATCTGGATATGGTAAAATTAGCAAAAAAGAAAAAATGGGAATGGGCGGGACATATTGCACGAATGAAAAACAAAAATTGGGTCAATAAAATCACATTTTGGCAAATTTTAGAAAAAAGAAAAAGGGGAAAACAAAAAACGAGATGGAGGGACGGCTTTACTAAACTGCTACGAAACGACATGTTCCATAGGATTGCACAAGATAGGTGTGAATGGGCTAGGTTGGGAGAGGCCTTTGCCCTACTATAGGGCCTAACGTAATATTAATATTATAATATATATATAAGTAAACATGTAATATTACGTAAACTAGGCTGTAAATAAATAAATAAATATCAACTGAAATTCAACTAAAACAATATTAATTTTAATGGAACATCAGTTTGCATTAATATTGTTCATTTAAGATATTCAATATCTCCTTCTCAGATGGTGACATCACCACTCCTAGTGTAGCCAAAATTCGGGAATAAAAAAGCTTCGAGCAGAGTGAGCAAAACAATGCGCAAATACATATGTTTTTTTGTTTGATTTATTTATTTATTGTTAAATTTTCGCTGTTACTGAGGCAAGTGAAACAGAAATTATCGAATTGTTCTCACCGATGTCGATTTGCCGACTTTTGCCGACTACGCAAAATATCTAGAGGGGTGAGCACCCCCCACACCCCCCACTCGGTGCGTCCCTGCATGTTACTTTTGTTGTTTCTTATTTCATACAAAGCACTGATCGTTGATTAAATTAAAACGAAACCATCAATGATGTTGCGTTCTAGACTTTCGAGAGTTCTGCAAAGATTTGCGATTTAAAAAATGAATTTTTAATATCCATCAAACAAAATAAAAAATTGAATCGCAATATTCTTTATAAAGATCGAAAGCTTGGGTAGTACATTTTGGTGACGATGAGAAATTTCAAAAATTATCGAAACTTAAAAGATTTTGCTTTGGTAGATTATCAGTAATTCAGTACAACGTAGAAAGCTTGAAACGACTCAGGTATTGTACGATTGCTAAGTCGCTGTAATATTTCTTAAAACCTCACCTCATCAATTTTAAAATTTTCTCATAATGATGAATTAAAGTTTTAGAAGAGGAGAGAGAGGGGAGAAGGTAATTTCAAGATATTGAGTAATTTCAATTTCTTTTTCACATATAAAATTTTTTCATTATTTGAATACTTAGATAGGTAGATCAATTCTAGTCACATATGGTCTATTCGCCTGAAACTTAAAAGGGATATGGATATAAACAATAAACGGCACTTAAAATAAAACTGAACATACCTGAGGGGAGAGCCAAATTCGCTTCTTCACAGCGAACTTTGTAGCATATCAACATTTGATTTTGATCTCTTCAAAGCTTTTTTTTCTCTTTTTTCCATTTTCCTACTTCACACAGTTTTCGGGTTCAGATATTCGGAGTTATGAAAATTAAATTTATTTTCTCCTCTTTTCATCATTACCCGAGTTTAGAGAGTGAAATTTTTTCGAGCGGCGAGACAAACATCTTGTTAAAATGTTTTTATCTTGTTTGAATAGAAGAATGAATGACGAAAGAGCAATCAACCATGAATAACGTTTATTATGATAAATATAAATAGAAGTCGTAAACAATTATAAAATAACAAGAGTAATATGAAATTCCGGTCTTATAGCCGTATGAAAATTAGCCTATATAAGTATTCCAATGAAGATTCGGTTTCGAGCAAAGGTACGTATTTTGAAGAATTTATAAATTTATAAGTTTTCAGTTTACATTAAATCTTTCATGGTGAATTTATACGGCAGCTGTAAACATTAATTACTAGCAACAATTTATAAATGGTTTGAGTAACTTGTAAACTTACTCGTATTAATGAAGATTATTCATTTACACTGTAATACAGATATTTTCCCAACACCTTATGATACTAAAATGGTTTGTGTAATAAAACCTCATTTGGAAACTATCGGAATATTGTTTAGATTGATATAAAGAGAAAAGGAAAAAAAAAAACAAATCAATTTTCACTTGAGTTTCAGCAAGCGCCATCCTTACGGTTGAGGTAATAGGGATTGTCAAGACATAACTTCTCTGCAATATGGTACAAATATCCAAGCTAGAGTCAAGTCTACAAAGTACCTACATTCTCAATGTGGTGTGGTATTTCTTCTGAGGCACGTTGATACCCCAATAATCAAATGATGTATTCTCTCAATGTTCTACTAGAGACAACATGACAATACATCTTATATGACATACTAGGTTTGTTCAGGCAACCTCCTAAAACTCCTTACGTTCGGAACCCTACTAATTACGTAGTAGCTATTTAGCAGAAAATTACGTAACTAGCGCCAGAACGATTTTTGAGGAAATTTAGTAATTTCATTTGCTTACTTCGTATGTTTCCCTATTGAGTGAAAGAGCGTCTGGTGCTAGCGTGCTTTGTACTTTGGCAGTTTTTCTTTTTTAAAGTTACTGAACTTAAATTTTTAAAAATGTTAACAAATCTGGAACCGGAATACGAGCTGGTGGAAGGTCCGGATAGTGAAGGGCGAGTGTTACTTAAACATATACCAAGTAAGTTTCTTTTGTAATTTGTATTGTATTTTTATGAAGTTGAAATTATATGTACCATGTTATGTAGGTGGTGAAATTACGCAAGGCGTCGCGCAGCTAGGGGAAACGGTAGCACAGGCAGAGGAAGCGGTTACAGAGCAAGCGATCTCACAGGAAGAGGAAGCGGTGGCACAGTTGGATGCAGAGGGCGATGGTAAAGTAGCTTTACCAATAATTTATTAGAATGAATATAAATAATTGATGTTAAATCTATTTCTTTTTCTTATCTTTTAGGTAACGAATGGTCTAATTCCCAGACACTCTTGCTCCTTACATTAGTAGAGGACGATCGCCATGGTGGTATGAAATTCAAAACTAAATTGAAGCAAGGGGAAGCCATTGCTTCAAGAATGAAAGAGAAAGGCCACAAGTTCACCGCAGTGCAATGCCGAACGAGGCTCAACACATTGGAGAGGAGATATAAGCGGGTGGTGGACCACCAACGAAAGACTAGGATATTCGATGAATACAAAGACCAAAGATTTAGAAGTGGAAAAAGAAACATAATAATAGGGAACGAAGATGAAATTCTTTACACTCCTGTTTTCACCAGGATAAGTGTCGTTAGAATGTTTACTTTAGGACAGAAGAGGTCCTCTACAAACACAAATTTTGTAATATGCTACCGAAGTTATACAAAGGATTTTAGGGAATGAAACTACGTAAAGAAATGCGCAAATTCTTAATACTTATAATCGTAGGGAAAAACGAGGAAAGTTTCATGACATCATATCGACATTTCGTTTCATAAAAGTTTAAAAGAACACCATGCGTAAGAAATCGTGTTGCTAAAAACTCAAAAAGTCTTTGCAAGAGTGGATGGTAGAGTATTATATTACATGCCTTCTACATGTGTTCTATCTTATAAAGCATTCTCTACATTTCTAATGCGAATATTTAAGTTTTTCTATTATGTTTACCTACTATAGGATATTTTCCATCGAATATATTTTTACATCAAAAGTATTCACAAATCGTCATATTCGAGTAATTTATTTTCAATGAAAAAATTTCTTACATTAAATTTTTTATTTTCATTCTCAATCAAACCTAGTGTAACCTTTGTAAATATGTAGGTTCGCTGAAAAAGTTTTGTAATTTGTGTATTCTCTAACATTTGCAATGAATATGTTAATCAATTAAATCTTGACCATAAACATGCGTATTTACATATTTAGGTTATGAAATAAATGATTCTAACTACTCAGTTTTGCAAAAAAAAATCTAAGGAAGGTATCGAATAAATTTCTAATTTGAGTTTCGGAAATTGAAAAAAGATTATAGTCAAGAACAAAAACTAGATTTCTTAGATATCATTGGTTTAACAAATATATTTGAATTATACGATCTTCTTAAAAAGATTCTCAAGCATGAACTGAATTATTCATCAACATATTGACTAATACGAAATTACTTATTTAATATTAGAAGTTATGGTGGATATAATGACAATCCTATTGCCTATCAATTTTAATATTCCTTTCAAGTACATGTTAATAAGGGAGGTTGAAAAAGTAACGTCCTATTTATGTTTAGGGCTGGGATTTTTATATTAAATCAGGCTTTCTAAGTGGGAGGGGGAAATTCATATGTCACAAACCCCAATACCATTTATTAGTCGTCTCATAATAGGCATCATAATGAGCGCTATGCTTTTTCTGTGTGTATAAGAAAAGCGTCTAAGAAGAGGTGCGTTTAAAAAAACATCCAAAAGGTAATCTAAATTACATCACAATTATTCAACTGAAAATTGAGTCGATAAAGAACTATAACAAAAAATATAAAAAGTGTCCAATATAACCCCATCAAAGGTAGTTTCATTTCAACGCAACAAGTATTTATGCAAAATATTTTTCGAGCTTCGATAAAAAGTTATTTTTATTACGCTGGGTGTAATAAAAACTCTAAAAGTACCGATCGTAACTTCATGCTATTTCCTAAATAGTGAAAGAAAATTCACAATAAAACTCGAATTTTTTATAGGCTTTCAGTCCAAGTGCATCCTATTTAAAACATTCTCCAATAAAATTTGCTAGTAAATCGTATGTTTCTAAATAGTACGTACTGGAAATCATACCCTAACGCACAGTTATAAAAAACACTATATAGGTAATCGAAATTCCATCCATCTTCTATTAAAAAAAAAACCCTAACCTTGAAAACTCGAACGAATATTCCATTTTCTTAACTTTCTTACTATGGAGTTTGTGAACTATCCTTCCATCACAATATATTTTGTTTTCCTTATACAGAATTAAGCATGCACTTTTATGTAAATATTCAAATTTGGTATTACCATGATTCGAAAAATTCGTTGAATAGGAATTCATGCAGAAGCTTGGAATATATGATGCAGCAAATAAGACTGAAAATGAATCAGCATACATTTAGATCTTTTTATGGATCAACCGAGAAAAATTTGAATTTTTCACTTAAGCTACGCTTTTTTCAGCATTGAAAAATTTCAATTAAAGGAGAACGAATTTAGAGAGCGTCCTAGATCAACATTCTCATTATTTATGTTACTTGTACCTCAAGTAAATATACATATTAAAAAAATTTTATCAATATAAAATATTACTTAATGAAATAACCTGCATATTAACAACCTCTTTTTGCTTTAAAATTTCACTTCGAGATAATTACTATATAAAGAGGGAATATATAATTTTTTATATTCATTTTTATTATTATATTTTTTTTTTAATTTAGAACGTGAAAATCTTTAAATGCTCGAGGTTAGGTTCTTTCAACGACCCAAAAAATTATAGGGAGTAATATCATACACATCAGCGATTAAAAAATTGATTGAAATTCTCTCAAGAACCGTTTAATAGACTTACCTGTAGCATTGGTAAAAAATAGCATAAGAATCCTCCAAACAACCAGTTCTCCAATAACAACGTGGTCACTGAAAATGGTAGTACGAATAAACATTTGACGATATCTGCCACCGACAAATTGATCAAATACATGTAGGTACTGTCTCTATACAGTCGATACTTCACAATAAAGTAAATTTCGGCAAAATTAGCACCAACTCCGAATATGCTGATTAACAAATACATGAATATAACGAATTCGAACGAGTTGACGAACGTAGCGCGTAGATGAGGTTTATTAATATCACTCGAACCATTATGATTTCCAGAAGCAATATCAGCTACAATTTTATACCAGTTTCTCACAGCAGTTTCGGATTCCGTTGGGTCCGGATTCACAGTTGTTATAATTTGGTTCATAATCAGTATATGATTTTCCGAATGAAAGAAAATTATTACATGATACGAAGCCTGTGAAAGTGTTCACGCGTAATATTACGAGATTGGCTCGACTCTCGATACCGGTAACGATGCTGTGTAGACGAGAATCGTATCTAAACTGAAGTCACAGTTTGCCAACATAGAACACATGTTATTACCTGATGCGACGCGCCTGTGTATTAAGCGTCGCGTCGCCGCGAAATGTATGAGGCGCTTCGATGATAGGAGAGAATTATTAATTAACAGGGCGGTAATCTAGTCTGGTATTTCCCGAGAAACGTTGCAATATACGATTTTTAAGCCAATAATGATTTTTTATTCATTCTCGCTGCTTATTATTCAAGTATTCACACATTTTAAATTGTTTTTTGATTAATTTCAAATGTTATAGCTAAAATTAGCCTAATATCTTGATAAATATTGCTGACGTCATATGATGTCAACAGGATAAACCATGTAAGAATATTTTCTTTTTCAATGCATCCTTCTTTGAACACTGAAAACTACAAGAAATTTTTGAAAAATTGAATGGTTCTCGAACCTTTTTTGTACTGAATACTATATAATACAGTAAAATACTAGAGCTGTTTTCGTTGAAAAATATTTCAGCAATATTTACCTATAGTTTATAACTGATATAAAATTTACCTCCGTACTTAATTACTCATATTAGCACTGAAATTAACATCTCCCATTCTATAATTGGTATCAACATATATTACAACAAATACCTTCCAACTGAGAAATAGTTCCTTGACTAAGAAATAATTCCCTAATTATTTGCGACTTCCTATATTCAGGAATTGAGGAAACTGCGAAAGTGTAGCATAGTAACCATTCCATCACCTTACAGGTACTGTTACCAAACGCGAATAATTGAAATACAAAATGTCTTAATTTGTTGGCTCCCATAAAGGACTGATCACTTTTTCTATAGAAAATTTTTGTATATGGCGAATATGTGGCTATCGAGAACACGTTTTTAGTTTTCTTGCATTCAGTAGACAAGTTGTGGAAAATCTGATGAGATTTCCGACTTTAATTCTGGTCACAGAATTAACAGTTTCAGAAGTCCGACCTACCTATCTTAAAAATAAATAACAATATTTTCCTACTTATAACCTACCTACTTTTGGTTTGCCTACTTAAGACTTTGGCGCTTTTCAAATTTTGAAACCCCACTGGCCACCACTGATTTGGCGATAGGCTGTCTGGGCGGCGAGATCCCATTACGTGGTAACGGCAATGAACTCTATGTCTCAGATGACTTTGCCTTTTGCTACGAATTTTGCCATTTTTAATTTTTTGCTTTTTTTAATTTTTCGGTACATTTCAATTTTTTATTTATTTGCTATCAGATTTCTGCTGTCTTTGAAACATGTCTTTATCGAATGTGAGTCTAATTTATTTTTCTATAAGGGGCCTTCCCCATTGTGATATAAGATTTTGGGGTGTCCGTGCGAATTAAAAAATAAATTACGCGCTCGGGTAACTCTTAGGTTTTCTTTAGTAAATACGCGTGATTATTAGCGCGCATATCTAAATTCAAAAGTTAGATCTTAGGAACGCGTTGACGTTAACCGGTTATCTCACCGGTGAACTGTGGACGTGTAACCAAGATCTGTAAGTTACCCGCCTCATGGAGCACGTGGCAACGACGTGGGCAGTATAGAAATATACTTCAGAGAGATAGGTAAAACCAACAGCAGATTTTTTGATTTTGTATCACGTTATATTTTATGAACGCGTGTTTTTCGGTTTTTAACTCGAATGTGAACTTTTTATTTTTATAAAAAGAAACAATTATTCAACCAGCAGTGAAGGCGAACCGCCAGTTACATGTAGTAAAGAAAAAAGATAAGTAGCCATATTTTTAAGTTATAATTCTATTAGTGTCGCCCGTCCCGACTTTTCGTTTTTATGTTTATTCTAAATTGTTAGCGCGTCGCAAACACAGTACCAACAAAGAACGCCATTGTGTACAATATAGTCGTGCAGATAACAACAAGTATGCGGCGACGCTGCCGCCATCGAGGCATCATTCGGCCTTTGGTGCGATTCCTCGAATCCATTAACGTCTTTCCATTCATATATTCAGCAACCTCTTCCGTCCGAACCTTAATCCGAGCTCTTTTATCCTGCGTCACGTACGCGCTCCTTTGCCTTCACTGCCGCGGTCAATCGCACCACCTAAACCAGTCGCTTTCTCCCCTTCCCCTAGCACTGGCTGACGGGACTCAAGGCACGCGCCGAGTTGTGTTCCCGTCTTAGCTTTAAGCTTTCTCACTATGTTCTCAGTAACATGTTTGTCGTTGTCAACAGTCGCGAGAAATATACAGTTTTCCCAAGTACCGCGTTACTTTTATTCCGCGAAACATATCTGCAAGTGGTGACCCGCGACGTTCAAATCCACAGTACTTTTTAATGTTCCTGCGTAGTGGATTCGTGCTTTCGAACGACGAACCCGAAATTTTAAATGAAACATCATCCGAACACGAAACATCATCCGAAAACGAAACATTGTTAATTCAAGGCTCATCTTCGTCACTTCACAACCCGTCACACATTTACGAAGAACAAGTACCTCACGAAACATTTTCCACCGAAATACCCAAAAAAATGTCGAAACAGACGCAAGCAATACCGTTCCTTCCATACAGCTTTTCGAAACGCGATCCGGAAGTATGGTTCGACCAAGTGGAAGCCGTTTTCACCCTCAACAATATCACGGACGACTCGACAAAAATTGCTTTCGTTTCCGCAAACCTAGACACCGAAACAATGTCTCAGGTTCGCGCATTCATCAAGAACCTACCGGACGAAAACAAATATGAAAGGTTCAAAGAAAAAATAATCAAGGAATACAGCGCATCGGCAGAGGAAAACATCCGCAAACTTTTAAAAGGTATGTCCCTTGGTGACCGGAAACCAACCGCGCTGCTTCGTGAAATGCGTTCTAAAGCCAAAGAACAGCTCAAAGACGAAATCCTACGGAGTCTATTCTTAGAAGGACTCCCCGAAAATGTTAGATACATCCTTGCTGGCAACACCGAGGAGTTAAACCAGCTAGCGGAGAGAGCAGATAAAATGATGGAGTACGCCAGACACTCCGAAGCACCCCAAGTAGCCGCAATCCATTCAAGATAGCAATCCTCAACACCCAAAACTAATTCTATGGCTACTCAACTACAGCTCCAAATCTTGAACGACAGTCTCAAGCAACTCTTACAGCAAGTAACGACACTTAATGATAAATGTAATAAACTCGAAACTCAAGTAGAAACTATTAATAACTAATATTAATAATGGTGTACATGCATGTAATCGTTTTTCCCGTTCCCGTGAACGAAGTACTGATAGTTTCCCGCATCGCGGAAGATCGCAAACGCCATATAGAATTCCGGATGGCGTTCAATTGTGTTTTTACCACTATCGATATGGTAACGCAGCTCGTAAGTGTAAAATTTTGGCTGATGGTAAACCGTGCCTTTTTACTAAAAATCCAAATTCGGGAAACTAAACGTATCTTCGGTCGCGGCGCTACCCGGAGATGTACAAACCGCGCGCCGCATATTCGTATATGACCGCGATAATAACTTAGAATTTTTAATAGATACAGGTTCTGCTCTTTCCGTACTTCCTGTCGTTGATAAATCCTCTCCAACCGATTATATATTATTCGCCGCGAATGACTCTCCAATCGCCACATATGGTGTACGTACATTAACCCTTAACTTGAAATTACTTAGGCCTATAATTTGGCGATTCATCATTGCCGATGTACAAAAACCAATTATAGGAGCCGACCTACTCGCATATCATTTTTTGCTTCCTGACCTAAAAAATCAAGTCCTACGAGACGGCCTTATAGGCTTATCAACTATTGGTACACTTCAGCACGCCGACTCTTATGGCTTATCAGCCATCGCTCCATCGGAATGCCCGTTCCAAAAAATTTTGCAAGAATTTCCCTCAATTACATTACCTTTTAATAATGCTAAGCTTCCGCCTATTCGCCACTCGACCAAGCATCACATCGTAACAAAGGGCCATCCGATATCTTGTCGCCCTCGTCGGTTATCTCCGAATCGATTACGAGACGCAAAAAAGATATTCAATACGCTTTTAGCCACAGGCGAATGCCAACCTTCATCAAGTCCGTGGGCCAGTCCACTCCATCTAGAGAAAAAGGCCGACGGATCGTGGCGTCCATGCGGTGACTACCGTCCAGTAAACAGGGTAACAGTACCAAACGCATATCCTCTACCACATATTCATGATTTAGCGCAAAGTCTATTAGGGAGCAAAATTTTTAGCCGAATCGACCTAGTTCGCGCGTTTAATCAAATTCCGGTCGCCGAAGACGATATCCAAAAAACGGCCGTCATAACGCCTTTTGGCTTATTCGAATTCACCCGAATGCCTTTCGGTTTATGCAACGCGCCGCAAACCTTCCAAAGGTTTATTAACGAGGTTCTTCGCGACCTTCCATTCGCATACGCGCATCTTGACGATATTTTAATAGCTAGTCGAAATGAAGAAGAACATCGTGACCACCTCCGACAAATTTTTCAACGATTTCTAGAACATGGCATCACCATTAACGCCACAAAAAGCGTTTTTGGAAAATCCATTCTCGCCTTTATCAGTCACGAAGTTTCAGTCACTGGTGTACGCCCTCTTCCCGAAAAAATCGAAGCCATTCAATCATACCCTTTACCGGCTAACGTTTCTCAACTAAGAAGTTTCGTCGGACTCATTAATTTCTATCATCGTTTCATACCGCACGCCGCTGCACTCCAAGCGCCACTTACAAGTCTTTTCAAAAATAAAAAGAAAAATGACAAAACTCCAGTCATATGGACTGATGCACTTCGCGCCTCTTTCGAATCTTGCAAAAAAGCGCTTATCGACGTTACATACCTCTCATTTCCAGACTCCAAGTTACCCCTTCACCTTCTAACCGACGCTTCTTCTACCGCTATTGGGGCAACCTTGCTTCAGGTTCATCCCAATGGTAGTAAAGAACCGTTAGGTTTTTTCTCAAACAAACTAACGCCGACCCAAACCAAATATAGCACCTACGACAGAGAACTCTTAGCGATCTATTCGTCGATAAAATATTTCAGACATCTTCTTGAAGGCCGCCCATTTACAATATACACCGACCATAAACCACTCATTTTCGCTTTCGCCCAAAATCCGGAAAAAGCCTCTCCACGCTAATTTCGTTACCTAGACTTTATAGGTCAATTTTCCACAGATATAAAACATATATCTGGCGAGGAAAATCACGTCGCTGATGCTCTTTCTCGCGTTGAAGCCATCGAAAACTTCACGCTCATCTCGCATAACGAACTCACCAAAGCTCAATCGTCCGATCTCGAATTAAACGAACTTCTTAATAAAACCGATACCGCATTGAAGCACCAAAACACCAACGCCGGTGGAACAACGCTTTACTGCGATATTTCGTTAGGCTACCCTCGTCCTTATATACCACTTTCATTACGCAATACAATCTTCCGCCAGTACCACAATCTGGCCCACCCAGGTGTAAAAAGGACTTGCAAACTGATTTCTTCTCGTTACGTATGGCCTAATATGCAAAAAGACGTCGTAGAATGGACGCGAGCCTGTATTCAGTGTCAGAAGTCCAAAATTACTCGTCATACCATTTCTCCCTTAGGCACATTCGATTCTAATATCCAACGCTTAGAACACATTCATATTGATTTAATCGTAAAATTTTTAGCAGTTTAACATTTTTTCACTTAATAACTTTATATTTGAATAATTTTTATACTTGAATACTTGATTAATAAAAAAAATCTAAATGCCCAAGATGTTCACGTGAAAAAGGTTCACAAGTGTATTTAAAAAAATCTATTAATAGCGAGTGTCGTAACATCTTAGCTAGCTGGTAAAGTTGACTCTCGAAGTTTAAATTAACCTACGTGGTCAGTATTATCCTTTATCCCATTACATTTGAGGTTTACTGCCTTCTCCTTTTCTTCAGTAGCACTGTAGGCACTACTGACTATTAATGTATAGTATATGGACCGCTCGAATTATAGAAAGGTAGCCAGCCAATATAACACAACTAAATGGAGATCGCATTTCCAAAAATGCGTCTGTGCATTCAAGAACAGATGAATTGCATCATTCGAAATGTCGTGTTTCTCCCTGCGCAGGGAAAGCAGGGTAAAGCGGAACGAAAACGGGAGGCGTTTTAGGTGAGGAACATTAGTTCCCGCATGCGCAGACTCATTTTTGGAATTGCAACCTTCATTTATATTGGCTGAGTATCGTAACATTGCGTTAACTGGGAGTTCGAGCGGTCCATATATTGTATAGTCAAAGGTAGGTCTAGGTACCTAAAATTGGAACAATTTAGATACCTCGCTTAGTAAATCTAGAGCATTCTTCTATTAGATGCCTCATGTCGTCATGTATATAAATCTGGAGGATTCCTCCATTACGCGCCTCACGTATGTAATTCCAGAGGTTTCCTCCATTACGCGCCTAATGATAGAAAATCTGGAGGTTTCCTCCACTTCGCGCCTAACCAAGGGTTAATACAAGCTTTCCCAAAAAATGTATGGCACTTGGCAATTCAAGCCGCTACCAATATTTCTAATTGTAAGCCACACAAAAGGTTGAAATTTCAAACTCCAATTAATAAATTTCATCCTCGTGTTATACCTTAATACTTTGATATCTTACATCATTTGGTCTTTAAACTATACATCATTTCTTGTTTTTGTTTTGAACTTTTATCTTACATCATTTTGTTATTTTACACTTCAAACTATACGTCATTTCCTGTTTTTTGTTTTAAACTTTATTATTTTCAACTTGATTATTTCCTGTTTTTCTCTACTTTGAACCTTACATTATTTGTTTTTACACTATAGAAATAGTATATAATAAGACGAAACTGCCATTTAGAGAGCAGTTATAGTTATAAATCAGTAATAGAACAGTCAATAGAGTGTTAAAACTCAGTAATTATGTAGTTAATTCTTAAAAGGTTGTTCTTAATAAATGTAATTACAATTAAATACAGATTTGAAATTATGCTTTGTATCGGTTTGTCCTCGTTCATAACATAAATTTGGCGCAGTCGATAGGATCTTCCACGTTGGAAATGTATTGGTGTTCAAGTAAATCAAAAGTTGATCAGTCTTGCTCAAGTATTGTCCATTCCATCTAGTAAATTTCGTTCGCGAAAATCTGCCTCACGGTTTAGTTCGGAATCTCGGGATATATTGCTAACCGTATTCAAAAATCATCTCGTGAAAATCGAAGCCATCGATTGTTAGTTTTTACAAATTGTGTACGTCTATCATCGTATCATCGCAATCATCGACTTGGAGTCCAGTGGTTAATTGGAAAAACGAAACTACGATATCAACACACGTAAGCTAATTTCAAACTCTAGAAATCGCTTTAATTAAATTTAAGATTGTAAACTATTGGCTAATCAAGCAAATAAGTAGCATAAAGTAATAAGTAGGCTAAATCGTAAGAACCTACTAATTTATAAAATCAAATTGTAAAATCTCAAATCACAGGGTAAAACAAGAAACCCATAAATTGAAAATAATTACACCTACCTAAAATCAAAATAAAATCACAATGCCAATCAAAGTTCAAAATTCGCTATAGCGAAAGTCCCAAAACGATTCCTTGTGGCACACCAGCCTTAACAGTTTCGATTTGAGAGGAAGCATCTCCGAACTGAATATAAAAAGCTCGATTTTCTAAATGACATGTTACCAATTTGCATATACTTGATGAAAAATTTCTTCAGCTTGTGTACGAGATCCTTATGCTAGACTTTGTTAAAAGCGCTACTGACATCTGAGAACACTACTGGTGCGAATTCTCTATCCTCGAGCACCTGAGAGGTTGCGTTGATGATGCAATGTATTTACTTTATGGCCGAATGTTTAGCATGCAAATCAAATTGAACATTGATGTTTGTCAAATTTTCATTGGTATTTTCCGGATATTTTAGTTAAATAATAATTGTAAAAATATAAACTTTATTTTTATCTATTTCTTGTCGATAATTTTTCGTATTCTGGTAAAGATTTTACAGACAAAGAATTGTAAATTTATTTCAATCAATTTAGCGATATTTTTACTGATGATATTGGCCAAAATCCGAGCATTATCCAAGTTGATTCACCATCGATAATTCTACAATACTCAGGTAAAGATTATATCGGCAAAGAAACAAAGATTTATCTCTGATGATGCCATCTAGTAGAGGCGAAACGTTGCAATACTCTACTTATAATTTTTGTTTCGAAAATATAATAATATAAGATTTTATGTGTTTTTAAAGTACAATTATACGATCACACTGAAGCGAATTTTATCAACTTCCTTAAATCATTTTTGCACAGGTAACTAATGCACTAATATTTTTCACGTAGTCTATAGAAAAGATTTTTGCTGTTTCATCAGTCATGGTTGTGTAACACAAGTAGGCAAAATGTAAATATATTTTGGTCGTTGGGAAAATACTGCGTTATCGATTTTTTCATCCCTCTATTTCATTACCTTTGCTCATTGAATTACAAATAAATACATCTTATTTTAATTTTATAAAATTGACCAATCGTTTAGAAAAACTAATACTAATAATTCAATTGAACTTTGAAGACTACGGTCATGCAGAAGTGAAAAAATACAGCCTACTTGGTTGAAGACTTTGGAATCAGCGATAAAATACGATCAGCTTCCCTCCATCCAGTTTCGATGGCTCCGTGCACTGTTGAATAAAAATGTTCATGCGTTGCTTCACCGGCGAACAATATGGTCTATAGATAAAACAATGGAATAATGTAGAAAATATCTATATTGATATTTCAAAAGAAAACTTCAGCAGCCATTTCGCATTAATAGCGCTGAGTTTCGAATAATTATGTAAAAAAGTTATATTATGGTGATTTCCAAAATGCTACCTTCTATCACTGTACTTTAAACAAGGGTGTGTCTCAGTTGTCCTTATCATATCCCAAGTCTCGGATTGATAGAAGCATCATTTTAGAAATCAAAAAATTTCATTCAAATACCGTGTGCACAAATGATTACTTACACACCAACGCAAAAATGTGTTACAACTAATTTTTTTAAATTTAGAAAATATTATCATACGTTTTGAAATGGTCTTTTATCTTCATTTCTAATTTAATTGTGTTACTAAATTAATTAAATATAAATAAACCCACAATTTCTTGTTATAACGTTTATTTCAAAATTACATGAATGAGTTTTTGAACATTTTTGCGCTGGTATGTAAGTAATTAATTGCGCGCAAGGTATTGAAATTGAAACTTAATCGACATTTCTTCAACAATATATAAATACTAGGGGGCGTCGCCTCCAGGCCACTTCGCGGGCCAACCCACTGCGACACTCCTCGCCTCTTCGGGGCTTGCAATTCGAAAGGGATAAATATATGCAAATTCATTTAAGTAGTTTTGTAGTTTTTTTGAAACACATAATCATTATTATAAAATCCAAAATTAGTTAAGCACGAGCGACTGTAATATAATTATCATTTGTTAATCATACTGAGGTAGCGCTGAGGTCGTTCATAGTATGTAAGGATTTTATCCTCTATCGAATGATTATCCAAACTCGATAATTCTACGCTGAGATATTACGAAAAAACTTGAAAAAAATCACGATTTATTTCAAAATTTGAGGACTTGAGAGCTTACTTTTTTGATATTTTTCTGTAATAGCTGAGAATCTGAGCTATCGATTGAAAAAAAATAGATTTCTAGGAGCCATAGAAAGGGCTGAGGACTTTCATCCGCCTTTTTCTACTTTTTTTTTCGGATTGATTTTTGTAGCTGTACATGATATAATTACATCAAAAAGTAGGACGATTGCTATATGATTACAATGGTCTGCAACTCAAAAATATGAAGATCCCTTCCTTTCCTTTATCTTTCCGTAAATGAAGTAAGCTGTAATAGCTATCTGTAATAGCTATCGTTTTCAAAAGAAACTCGGCTAAAAAAAAACTCACAGGAATGTCATCTTTATTTACATATGGCGTTGCCAAGTCAGTCGCAGATATCTTTAGTTTATCGCAACTTGGACTTCGAAAACTATAAGATCCTCTAAAGTGTTTATTGGACTGCCAAGTTGACCTATACGAATGCAAAAAAAAAATTACAATATCTCTTCAAAGTGAAGTAACTGAGGCAAAATGTAGAAAAATACCTGAAGAACCAATTAGGTTCGGGGATTTTATACATATGGCCGAGAAAATCTCTTAGTAACTGGGTGAGTTGTGATTTCACCAAAGTTTCATCCATGGATTCCATCGTGCGGGCTGATGATCCAACGACCCAACCACACAGCATTAAGGGGTTATTATCCACACTTAAAAAGGAAAATACGTCGGTAAGCCACTTGAGTCCCTGAGAAACGAATGAAATGTGATTAAATGGTACTTGAGATAATATATGTAAAACATGTGATAATTTTTATTAAAAAACAAAATAATAATACGGTAAACAATACCTTTTTATCATATTCTAAGCGATCTTCTTCACTCCATAATAAACTAATGCCATCGATTTTTTCGGGCCACCATTTATAGGGGAATCTAAGATAAAGTTTGTCAACAGTACCGATTTGTAAATTCTGAAAATTTTTTACACGATTACAAAAATTATTTTGCGAATGAAGAGGAAATGATAATGGTATGCATTTACTTTAATTGCTTGACGTTTTCTATCAGTTATAACATCGCAGGGAAACAGAACATCAAATTTTTCCTTGAGCACACCCAATGATAATGTGACAATGACGTGATCGGCGAAGTATTCCGTATCATCGTCGCATTTAATTCGCACTCCATTTTTATACGGAGTTATTTGAATAACTTCCGAGTTATTTATGATATTTTGCTTGGAAAAATCACCGTTGGATAGAGCTTCCGATTTTTCCTATAAAATAACAAAGATTAGATTTTTTAATTGATTTGAGCATATAGAAGAGAAAAAAATCCAAAACCATTAAAATTGAGAGTATTGATCTGTAACCATGCTCTTTCCATGCAATTAAACTGTTTCCGGCACATTCCCAATATTCGGTTAATGTGGACGCAGCTGAGTGAAACCACGAATCACTAGCATCGACTGAATTGATCAACTGATGAAACCATTCGACGAACTGCTCTTTCAAGGTTTCATTTATTTCTATATTTTTTTTCTGCAGCATTTCCTGAATCCTACGAAGAAAAAAATATGAAAATAATAATTCAGAAGCAGGAATGTGGAGTGGAAGGGGTGGGTTTACTTTTCAATAAAATATTCACCGCTCGTCTCATACTCATGTACATCTACGTCGATATCATCTCTAACTGTATGAAATAATTCCAGCATCTTAGCGCTAATTTCGGAACTAACGATTTGTGCGGAAGATTGTACAAATAATAAGTTTTCAAAGGCTGCATCTGATACAGTAAGCAAATTGCGAGGCGAGGCTAGTTCGTATACGACATTCATTTGTTCACCGTGTACCCACTGAGCTCCGATTTCGATGAAACCTCCATCTGAGTTGGGTTTGTATGAGTGTATGAGAATAGCAGTTTTTTCATTAAAATATGAGTATATTTACCTCCTTCGACATCCAGAGTGTAAACGCGTCCACCGATTCGATTTTCAGCCTCAAGAACAAGTATATCGGTAACTCCATTCTCGTATAGACGAGTAGCGGCAGCTATTCCAGCAGCTCCGGCACCTATGATGATTACTTTTTTGGAACTCATCACGCAAAGTAGACTGTTAATTTGAAAAACAAAATGATACTAAAATAGAAGAAATACTATCGGAACATTTCCTTAATTTTTTTCATTGTTTGAAGTTAGTTTCAATTGGATGATAAAGATGAATGAAGTCTACAAGTCTACAGATTAGATAAATAATTCACGATTTCTTCACACGATTCACACCTGCACGCGGTACACGTGCACACGCTAATTTTCAAGGATCTGAAAAGGACCTGGCGTAACTAGCGATTCTTTTGGCGTTTTTCGCAGCATTGATCAGTGTTGCTTTATTTACGATACGAAAAGTAACGCAAAAAGTAATGACTTATGAAGAATTTATATAATTTTTTTTATTTTTGAGCTCAATTAATTTTGATTCGGTTACAAACTTACGATGTTCCTTTAATATTTTAAATTTCTAGCGTAGCGTAATTACTAGTATTTATTATTTTAGAAACAAAATCACTTCTCCCTAATCTAACGAGTAATGATTTTATTCATTACTTATTACTTATAAGCAGGTACCATTTCCATACAATATTGTACTCTATAAATATGTAACTATCATTCATTTTTATATGTATAGGCACATGCGTGAAATATTTGGTTCGCTAGTGGTACCGGAATTATTCCGTGTTCCCTGAAAACAAAGTTATTAGCATATACGTTCGTGTACCACATGCAGATGTGTGTCATACGAAGAAATCATTTACCTACTTGATCGATTTCATTCATCTTCATCACCTCATTCCAATTAACTTCAAAAAGCAATGAAAAAAATTAAGGAAATATTTCGATAATATTTCTTTTGTTTTAACATCATTTCGTTTTCTAAATTGGCAGTTTACTTCGCTACATGAATTCAAAAAAAGTAATTATCATCGGCGCCGGAGCTGCTGAAATAGCTGCCGTTAACTCGCTTATGTGAAAATGGAATAATCGATGCACAAGACTACGACTTCTCGAGATTGAAAATCGAATCAATAAATGTATTTTCGCTCTAGAAGTCGAATAATCAGATTTTACTCAAAAACTAACATTCCTCAACTCCGATCTGATGGCGGTTTCATTGAAACTGAAGCTCAGGGCGGATTGCGTACACGATAAAGAAACTAATGTTATATATAGCCTCATCTCACAATTTGTTTCGATAATATACGTCTTCAAAAATTCATGATCTGAGCAATCTTGCGGTTGATAAATGCCACCTCAAAAATTTAAGTTGATGTGTATTACTTATTAGTCTTCAAGATATTTACTAGATATCAAAAGGTCTACATTATTTTGATCAGAGCAGGATATGAAGTCAAATTCAATATCCACCAAAAATCAAGTAGGTATTACTCTGTAGTCATGAGATGAAAGCTAGAAGCAGGGAAGTGTCAAGTTTACGAACTCATTCAGTTAAATAAAAAAATTAATTCAAGCTCTAGTAGCTCAAATCTTATCATTTAGCCTGACTGAACTACATAGCTGTTCATTAAATTTCCTTGTTCACCATTTTGCTTCCTTGAAGAGAGAAATTTGGATACCAAATTTTCATAAAACAATTTGGGAACACCCGTGCAGAGTTCCGCGATCTTACATGAATTTTTTCGATCACGATTTACTTATTTATGAGCTTAAAAAAAAATTATTAAGTGACCTGCTTACCCAAATGCTTCAATTTTTTTCAATAAAATGAGAAAAAAATTATTTTTTGCATCACTGCACACAAAACACACACAAAACACAAGTTACATTTTTAAATCTAAAAACTAAAGAGAAATTCTTGAATCTTTTTCATAAAGGTTTTTACACGAGTCATTACGGTCATATGTAAATAGCATTTTTTTTTATGTTTCCCCGCAAAAAGCACAATAATTTTTTGTCCGTTTCGTATCCATCCTAAGGTCAACCCTTTTTCTACTAATCAAAATTCGTATTTTCGCTGTTGTAAAAAAAGAAAAAACTCATGTAACTATGTACTCATAATTTCAAACTGGATTATCATGTCGAATTTCGAAAATGAAATAAGAATATATTGCAGTTCCCTATTATTTTTCTTCTGATCTTAACAATAAATAAAATTCAAACAATTTTGTTCTAGGTACATTAGGAAAAGTTTTTTTTAATCTCCATTATTACTGATTTTAAAATTGCTTAAGAATTTAAGCACTCAACAATTTTTACGTTGTCAAGAGGAATTGAAAATAAAAATAACTGATTCAGAGGAAAGGCTATAGTTATGTAGGTAGGTTACATATATGAACGAAATACACAGGCGCAGCAGCATTTTCTCGCAAAGGATAACTCGGTGATTCAAAACCATTATCACTACTCAGTCTACGTAACGTTGAAAGCTGCGAAAGTCGTGTTTTTTCGTTTAGTTTCTTCAAATATTACGTAAATGTCGATCGTTTTCGAAATTATATATTGCTCTAATTTAATGTATCCGTTTAAAACTTAAATTAATGTAATAAAAATGACAAAACGTGTCAAATTCAAATAGGTACCTATCTGAAAAAAATCATATCCAAAAAGTCGCATATAAATAAATCAAAATGATAAATCAAAATACGACCAAAGCCAAAAAACCTTGGTTCGTCTCAGCCGCGGATGTGGTTCAAGGTAATAGTAACGAGACCATCGAATTGAACAGTCCCAGTTTAAGATTTACTTTTGAAGAAAATTATGGTGTGATTTTGGCGATGTTTGTAATCATCGTGATAATGGGCACGTCATTGAATGCGCTTGAAATTTATTTCATCGTTAAAAATAAATTTCATAAAGATGCAACGAATGTGTATTTTCTGAATTTAGCGGTGACCGATATTGTCAAATGCATTATTGTGATACCATTCTCGATGTTATCGTTGCTGTTTCAGAACTGGATATTGGGCGAATTTTTATGCTACTTTTTACCAATGCTACAGGTAAGCTATGACATTTAGTATCTATCATACTTACATTTAAGGATTTTTATGGCACAGTGAATCCAAGTGATTAGAGGTAATACGCGTTGCAAAAATTCGGTTTTCAATATATGTAAAATCAATTATTTGTGAGTACCTAATACAAAGAGATTTTCTGTAATATTTTTGAAAGTATGTAGCTTAATTATACTTACTACTTTAATTCATAGTTAAACATAAAAAAAGAATTATTTCCATTTCACGAATCGTAATTTAAGTTTCATTAAATCAATGAGAAAATCAAAAAAAATGAAATTTTATGCTGATTGCTACTTTATTATTGAAATCCCACTCCTAATATTTTATTATAAACTTTCTTTACCTAACTTATTCACTTAGATACTCAAAAAGATCATATTAACAATATCTTTTAGCGGTTTAATTGATAGGCCTATCGCACTTGTCTAGGTAGGTATATATCTAATATCAACCTAGTTATCTAAAAATAAAAAATTAGTGAACTGACAAAATAAAAGCGATTATTGAACTGATATAACTTACCTTGATAGCCTTTTGAAAAATTTAGGTTTGTTTACTCTGAAAATACGCACTCTTGTTCGAAAACGATAAGTAAACGTCATTTATTGCAGAAATTTGTCGTTGGTCTACATTCATAAATTATGAACTCCGTCGATTCCTAAATCATATTTGGCAATTGGAAAAGTAACATCGCTTTAATCGAGTTTGAACCCTGTTTCCCCCAAAAAGATGAAATTTTTAATAGGAATGTAGAATTGTATATACAGTACGTGCGGTTTCCTTTGAACTAACATTTCTATCGGCCTAAAAATATGGATCTGGGACTCGGAAAAATGTTGGTGTTTTTAGAAGTTTGCGAATGTTTACCAAGGTTTTCCATCCGTTGCGGTTAATGTTTTTGTTATTTCGTAGCGAGTTTTATTTTTTAGAGATCGGACTTTCGGGTAATTAAAGTTGATGAACGAAACATCCCTGTTAGGTAAGCGATATTTGCAATTAGAACGATGCTGAAGGCTTTTTTTGTTTGGTTTCTGATGCTGGTATTTACGTTTCAGTTGAAGAAGAAAATACGAAATCTTCTACCTTGTTTGGTTTTGTATTCTTAATCTAGATCATTCGCGAAATTCATTCTGAAAATGGAAGCTTCATTTTTCAACTTCGTAGGTACGATACGGAGGATTGTAACACAACTGCTTGACGAAATGTTTCAAAACAAACGTAATAAATCACTATTATTAAAAATTCGCGCGATAAACCATCGCGTAAAATACGATTTCAATAAAAGCATATTTTGTACTCAATGTATTGTTTAAGGTTTTTCTAAAGGAAGGGGAAAAAAGGGTAATTAATGATTTAATGAATTTCCTCTTTCGTTATGATTAATGAACGAATATGTAGACTTTATAATTTATCGACTTGGATAGGGAAAAAAATTAATATTCCCGCTTTCTTGCGGATTTTCCTGTTAGGTACGACAGTCACGTCTGGATAAAATGAACTGTCTGGTGGATAAAAGGAGCGAAACACTTGAAACTACATTTCGAATAACAAAAGTTTTAGTAATTGAATTCATGTGCTGAAATTTTCACTTATTTTTTAGCCTAGAAAAAAATTTTCGTACGATGTATTGAAACAAATTTTAAAAACCCCAGTATATATACCTATTGAGCAACGAGGTGATAAAGATTCAATGGATCTTGAATTATAGAGTATTGTGCCCCTATCGATTGTTTTTATTGCAGTCATAAATTTTAGCTGAAGTATAAATTCCTCGAAAGCATAATATTCGCTGTGTTGAGCTTTCGAAGCGTCGAAGGTAATTTAATTTCGAAGCAAAAAGTATTATCGATGAACACTATCGTCACTACATAGTAGAAAGAGAAAGGATGCTCCATATCTTGCACACATTTAAAGCATTGCCCATCAATTTCATTTAATTGATTTATAATAATAACGCTTAAAATCGAAACGCATGTCTATATAACCGCTTTCGACGACATTCTCATTTGAACTAAACTTGATTATCTATCTAATTTTACCGTCATACAATGTTACCACATTGTATTTTTCAAATTACCTGTTTAACCATTTAAATTTATGCAAAATAAATTTATTGCTATTCTTTTCTTTACGTTGGAAATAGTTAAGTATTGATGATGTCTGAATATAATTTCAGTCATTTAAATATTTTCAGAATCAACTTCAATCCCTCTGAGCGTCTTCAACAACGAACTGAAATTATGAAAATATTGCAATCGAATATTTTTACCCGTACAGTTATACTCACGAAACAGTTTTTCAAGATAAAAAATTCCAATGTTTAAATTTAAATTACATAACACACGTTTGTATGAAAGCTAATCCTTGTTTGAAACTTTCTTAAAATACATATTTATGAATAGATAACTCCAACGAAATCCCTCGCTCGCTTAACTTTTCTGCAACAGTTTAATTGGAATTTCAATTTTTCGCAAGGAGAGAAAAACAAAGGGTAAATGTGCGGTCAAAAATTATTTTTAAATGGCGCTTCAAACCCTTAAAAAACCCTTTTCGCAAAAAATACGAAAGTTGAAAAATGTAACTCGATGTTGAACAAATATTTTACACATAACTTTGAAAGGCTAGATTACCTAATAAGTTGAAAATTGTTTTCTAATTTTAGTTCCCTATTTTGGGTGGGATTACGAGGGATAATTTTGAGTAAACTAAATTGCTGTTGTCAATCGTTCCTTGAATTAAATTTTTTAAAAAGCTGATCCAACAAATCGGAAACAAGACGAAGTTTACTAGAGAATAAAAAGTTTAAATTATCGCTTTGAAAATGTGTTTACATGCTTATAAAATTTATCCGCCTCTTTCGCCGTTTTGCTAATTTACGATGACAATGATTGATACGAAGAAAGAATTATTTGTTGTTTCCCTGCCCTGTGTTGACGATGAATCGTATTACTAGTACAACAAAACACTATGTTGGATATCTTTTAAATAAAAATTACTTATCGCATTCAATCTTCATGATTCAATGAGACGTGGATTCGGTTAATATGTGGATGCTGGGCGAGATACCTCAACTTCTCCACGCTGATGAGGTATAGTTGCATTGATTGGCTTTCAAAGATGAACATCATAGTGGTCGAGCAACCTATATCTTTAGTGCCCTAACATTCCAAAGCAGTCCAAGAAGCTGGAGCACGGCAGGTGGCTACAAGCAAAGTTACATTGACGTAACTGTCTTCGCTCCATCAAATTGATCCATCAGAATAACTTTGGAACCATGATGCAACGATACTTCAAACATTTATGTATGGAGTACTGTGGCTATACAAAAAACGACCTCGAATTGAGAAAAGCAACAACAAGCGCTATAGAGAGATAAGGTAATGCAGTTTTAGTGCGGTAGTGAAAAGGCTCAAAAATTAACTACTGCTCGTGTGTTCCTGATTTTTGTTCGTTTTCTTTAGCCATACATGCATGTTCGAAGCATGGACTTCTAAATTTATTGCTCTTACTTGCAGTCCTTCTCACACCTGCTCTACTGTGTGAAGAATTAATAAGCACAGGCTTAAATTCCAATGCCATGATTAAGTTTTAAACAAGGCAGGGGGCGAGGAGAAAGGGAAAAATTGCTCCCGAGCCAGGGGCCAGAAAGCAAGATTTCATGTTTAAAAACTTTTATATCTCCACTCGGAATTTTTTTTATTAATTTTTTTTTAAAGTTTCATCAGATGAAAGGAAAAATTGAAAAAGTAACCGAAAAATTATTTTCACCCATGGCCTAATTTTGGCTCTCCGAGTTCCCAGTTTCAAGAAGAACTTTTCATTGAAACCTACAAAAAGAATGAAAATATTATTGATCATATTTGTATTTCATTATTTCATTCCCTTTTTATATCATCGAAAGTACCTATGTTAATTTTATTCATTATTTTTGACGTGCGTCTCTTCTTGCTTAACTTGTCAATCGTCCTTTCAGTACCAAAAAATGTCGTATCATCAATCCATTCGCCAAAGATTTTGAGAAAAGATGTAGGTGTTTCTTTCTTTTTTTTCTTTTCTTTTTTTTTTTTTGTAATATGAAATTTAGATAAGTTTAGAACTTTTCAAGTTCACTACTAAATATACCATCTACCTTGAAAAGTCAAATTCATATTTTCCTTCCAACCTTTCACTTGTGAGATAAACTCGAAATGACGCAAAAGCATTCATATGATATGTATAGACACCCATGAAAAAAAAATTGACCTATTTTGACAAAAATTCTATTTAAATAGCTGTCAAATGATAACGGTGCAAAAATGAGATCCTATTAGCCGATCGACTTGTTTAAACAAACACATTTAGTAGATTAAACGTTCGGTATACCTATTATGTATCAGAATTAAGTTGGTATCATATTACCGTCCAACTCGTACGTGATACTCTCAGATTAATAAAATTACATAATTTATCAATTTTACATTCAAAGTAGAAAGAAAATGTTGATACCAAGGTTGCATAAAACAAGGAAAACTGTCTGTTATTAATAAAGTTTCAGTTTCACAGTACAGAAGTTCTTCTTTTTTTTTTTTTTTTTTGAAATACATCAATGGAAAAATTTTCATCATGATTTATGCTGTGTATTTTCATTTCTTTTAGTACGATCGGTGCCTTTTTTTAAACGAGGCGCAGCCAATGCATTCTTTGGTCAATATTCTTTTTAATTTATTCTTATACTTCACTAATTTCTAATTTGCTTAACGATGGAGTTTGTTCAATTTCTTCTCTTCTTTTTTCTTTTCTCAAATCGAAACGTTATACCTATGGGAACTGAATCATTAAATTTACATACCCATATGTTTGTGGTTAAGATGTGCTTGTTTTATTCCCCATGAATTTCTGATTGAAGTTTTGTGATACATAAGAGCACAGGGTTTTAATTTTACCCCTTGTTTCGTAACTTATTTGCTTTACGGTAAATTATTTACCTCAACATCATCTGACTCTTTTAAAACGATATTGGATCAACGAGAATATACATTCTAACTGATACCCTTGAATAACTAAATTCTACGCCAACAGTGGAATCGAATGCTTTTAAAATTACATAAAAAAGTACTAAACGAAAAGCCAAGCACAAATACGTGGAATAAAAAATATCAATTTCGTATCCATTTCGTTTCACTAAAAATATTCTGAACAAGCAACATTAGAAGTTGCTGATCCTAAGGATTTCTGTTCTGAAAAGTCGTAAGAAAAGTAAAATGAGAGGAAACGCCCAACACGCCAATGTCTAAAGTGTATTTGTGTTTTGTGTTCGAGAGTTAAATTTGAAACGTTTTATGCATCGGTGGGTATTTTTGTAGTAAATAAATAACAGGATTTTCTTCGTTTTGGGTAAACTTTATATTTGAAAATAGACTTATGAGCCGAGGTAGCGAATTTTTTTTTCATCGTGAATGAGAAAAAAACGATTTTTATTTGTTATTGGCGGCGTTTACTGTAAAAAGTAACTTTGATAAGTAATTTACTAGATCACTGGGTTAGCGTAACTCCAGTGAGAAAGTATTTAGAAAACATAACAAAATTTTACAGGTTTTTTTTATAATGCTCCAATGCAATAATTTGAGTTAGGTATTTCACTAATCTCCATACCTGAAAATGGAGGAAACTAGAATTACTGGCACTGTGATATTTATTTAAAAAAATTGTTATGTCAAAATTAAAAAAAAAAAAGTAAGCACTTAAGTTAAAAACTCAGCTAAAAATTTTAATAAATTTATCGAATTTGCGCTGGTACCTTATGGTAAGAAATAAGTCAACAATTTTTTAGAAATTTGATATTTTTTTTAATCTTCAAGAAGCGTAACATTACCGTAATTTTGATCAATACTGGTTTCCTCGAGTCAAGAAATCACGCCTTAATCAAATGCAAATATGGAATTTATTTCACTTTCATGCTATGATAATTTACTATCGCTGTTTTAGCAGGCATTACTATCGGAAAGATATGCAACTTATTTAACGTCAGTACTAGGATATTTGCCCAGCTTACTTTTGAAAGGCGTTTATGGTACCCCATTAAAATGCTTATTAGAATATTTATCTTCTATTTCTTTGCTAGTTATAAATGAACTTGAATTTCAAATTTGGCTTGAATTCACCAACGGGTTCGTTCTGCTTTACATTTGAAATTTTAATAAAATGAGCCGCGAGACACCCTACGAAAATACTCGAGGAAAATTTCCATTTCAAAAAATTATTCCCGGAATACTAATTTAGGTTTGGAAAAGTTGTCACTACGCCAAATCTAAACCCATATGGTACTGTGATTATGTAGGAAAAAAGAAACACTTTTCGAATACTATTTATTTGGCTACAATTCCCGAATCGACATCAGCTTCTTGCTTCGCTTGATTCTCAATTCGAATCAAGTCATAAAAATATCCACATAAATTATGCAGCCTCGCTAACGAAATAAATTACATCTACGTGATCGCCCTCGCCTGGAATAAAATTTCGATACTGGATACTTACTGGTCGTTTTTCAAACTACCATCGTCATAGAGCGAAGACAATTTTGACGCGATTTCGGAGGTGTTCAACATTCCGCGGTTGAGTTACTTTAGCGTGTACAATGGAACCGAAATGGCGTGGTATGATTAATGTATTCGAGACATCGTCTTTAAATTTACAGAGCGGTCGCTGATGCCAAAGGAATCAAAACAGACGGTTTGGCCATTTGCATGTAATTATTCGACTACGGCTCGTGTCGTTGAAGAAGTGTAATTACGGAGGCTGTAATTATCCTGCCCTCGGTTCTTATCTTGTGTTGAATTCGCAGACGGGTTTATTTTTTCGGTATCTGCATTGTTGAGCTTAATGTGTAACATTTTACACCTCATACTGCAAGAAGAATCGTTTAACTCCAACGAAAAAATTACCACAACGAGGTTATTTATTGGTTGAAACCGTCTCGGGCGGTGGAATAATGTGAACTTAGATAATGCTGTTTTTATACAAATACCCTTTCATAAATTTGCATAATTTGTTCATTTTTAAAATTATAATTCTGATTAATTATACGTAGTACCTATACGTGTACGAGCAGTTTTAATAGTTAATTAGGTAAATGTACAAGATTGCACTTTACTCATCCTTATTTATAGCGGTTACGTGTGAAAGTTTCAACCGTAAAATCTCGACGCTCTTTTGAAGTATTGAATGGATAACTGAATAAATCTCGTGCTTTCTTCTCGCAACTTTCATTCTGCTAATGTTTTAACCAACGGAAAAACTTGAAAGTCCGGAGTTGTTCGAGTAAAACAAATGAATTTTGTGAAAACGGAAACCGCAAAGATTTAGATGTTTCCCATCGGTACTGTAACCATTGATAAAAAAATGTACCTACAAAAGTTTGAAAAAAATTTAAGATTTTGTTTGGAGTATCCTATGAATAAAATGCTGATGCTCATAATTATCTTTAGACGAATGGTGTGTTCTACAAACAACGTAGTTAAATATTTTGTGCCATTCAAGGCGCTTAAAGTTTTCCTTAAAACTTGATGATTATTCATTTTAGAACCAAAATGACCTAAACTCAATGGGTTATGTTCTAGATTTATAAAAAACCTTCCACAAAGTCTCAGCTCTCCAAGTACATTTGGTGAGAACATTAAGAAGATTTATGAAATTTTCAAACTTGATTTTTCCTCTAAAAATCATAGCTCAAACTCACTTTCAAAGTCATTTAGGAAGCTTACATTTGAATATACTGGTAACTGAGACTCACTTCGTTTTTTTTTTTAAATATCTTTATTTTTAGTCACTCAGCAACTTGGCCACTTGCGACGAATACAACATAATATTTACATAATACAGAGAAAACATTACATATAACAATAAATTTAGGAATTTGCAAATGAGTATACAGGTTATGGATATTTATATAATTCAATATAGCTTCTGCGTTGGCTTCGTCGTCGCTAGGGAGGTCTTTGAGATTTGGTCTAAGTTTCATACACTCGGTCATGAAGTGTTATATGATCCAGTAATCAAAAATTGAATTACGTGTGAGGATGAATTTGAGGTATAGAATACTTGCCATCTTAAGTATTGATATTAGCTCATAATATGAAGTTTCATTTACCTGAGACTCCTTATGCTTTTCTAAAACATTGATCATCCCCATTTTGAATCGATTTTCATCCAAATTCAATGGCTTATAGTTTGATTTCTAACTAACCCCATGTGACGGTAGGTCTGACCAGCGTGAAGAATTTTATGAACACCATACCGGTTGACGTAATTCCGGACACATGTGTTTCCGATTTCACTTTCACTGTTTTCCTTTATGCTTCCCACTACCCAATAAGATTTATTCTCCACCTACATTTTCACGCCTGATTATCCTTAAACGCAACATCACGATCCTTTAACGATCTCAAATTGCGCCAACTGGTTTTGTGGTCGTCTCTATCGCGTAAAAGAAAGTTGACCCCGGCAACTTCACATGAAATCACGAGATTAATTATAGAGTTTTAATCGTTCAATTCTAATAAGTTTATTCTCAATATCTGGTCATAATGACCAAAAGTAATTCTAAATAAATAAGTTCTTGAATCGAAATCGTTGTGGTTTCCAGGGGGCCTGGTCGGCAAACTCTGACCTGCTGACCTTACCAGTCCGCCTCTGAATGTAGACAATTCTTTAAGAACGACTAGGTGCTTATAACATTTTAAGGAGTCTAAACTTTTCTCAAGTAAAGTATCAGTACATTTTCAAGGAGACTATGTAACGATCGACTACTTAAGATTTGACGCATATGACGTGTGCGTAGCTCGTAGACCTTCATATCATGCTAACTGTATAACATAGTTTTTGAATAAAAAATCATCTCATCCTATAGCATCTGACGACTAAATCTATACAGAAATTCACACATAAAGATTCCCTAGTGAATCTGTTTGACGTTTATTATTTTTTGAACGTAAATTAAAGCCCATATGCATGAAAACGATATTGCATCAAATTATGGGCTCGGAGAGAATTACTAGCGAAATCTCCGAACTCCTAAGCTGTCAGTCACGTTAAACTTTTACATGATTGAATATAAAGTAGGGAGTTTTGCAATCTCTTAGCAGGTATGTATTTTTAGTATGTAAATTTTAGCACCTTGAGTCGCAGATGAACCTGCCGTGATGGTTACATTTAACGATATTCAGAAGCATTTTGGTTATAAATTTGACATCAATAATCTGAACTGCCGTACGATGAAGTAATATATGAACAAAACTGGAGGTGAAAGTTTACCGAAAACATTACTGAATAGAAAGGCTGCGTTTAATATTTAAAAGGAATTGTTTTATTGATAATCGAGCGAGATTTTCAGCTCACGTGTGAGATGATTTTCAACGAAATTTTAAAATCTTTGTTCAACTGATAGGTATACCAAACATTCGGTTGAAAGTTGAAATCAACGAGTGAGTATACGAGTACCGAATACTCAACAAATAGAGAGAAGTTATAGAAAGTTTAATAAGTTGTTTTTAGAAACCTATGGATCCGCCAAACAATACGTACATTTCCAACAATTTTCAGCGGCTATTCATCAAAATAAACAGTCAAGTAATGATATACCAATCTATTGTTTTTCAGCTTTCGCTAACTGTCATTTAAGGTTTCTTCCATGATTAGTGTTGTTATCTTGTTTTTCCAATCGTTGATGATTTAATTGAGAATAAAAACGCTTCCTGTTTCTGTTTACCAAAATTAATTCGTTTCGTCTATCTTTTTTGCGATAATGGTAGAGCCTGTGATAACATTTTAAATAAAATTTACCGTTAAAACTGAAATTAAAAAATAACAATATGAGAGTTAATTTCGCGTAAAATTATTACATTTTATATTTTCTCAAGCGAACGGACCGACTGTAGGCAGGAAAATTTATTTTCCTTTTCCATAGACGTAAAAAAGCGTAGAGCACTCTTTGATGAAATATGCGTTAAACGATAAAAAATCATCAACATTTTTTATCTCTTTTATTAAACAGATTCTGCCATAACTATTACCATTGAAAAGGAAACGAGCACTTGAACGTTTTGTGAATCACGTTAATCATTCCGCTGTGAAATTCCGTTTCGTTGATGAATTTTTATTGGCCAATTTATTTATTCGTTGTTGACGAAGTGTTAATTTCCTATTCTAAAATAATTTACTGTACGTGTATGGTGCGTTCGGGAAGTATTACAGCCCCTTAGGACTAAATATAGGTCAATTATTCAGCGAAAGCGAGTAAATATTTTCCTTGAATCAAACCCAAAAATTCCTCTTAACGTTCAATTGGAGTTCTTGTAGTTAATAGCTGTTTGATTTTACTATCAAAAATATTTCACTGGGCACAATATAGCAGTATATAATTATGGAGAAAAACTAGTTGAAAAATGAATACTTAATTGGAATACAATAGGCAATGATAACATTCGAAAAAAGGCGTTGAAAAAAAAAGTGAAAATCATTGTATGGCAAGAAATACTGCCTGCATCATTACAGTTTGTGTTGCCACAAAAAAAGACTTGCTATTTGGTGAAGCCTGTAGACATAAACAAGTTGGTAATGTTATTTGAAGACCCGAAAAAGCCTCACAGTTTTGTTTTTCGGATTTTATGATTTTGGTGATAGTCCCTTTTCACGATTTTTTATGTTATTACGATTTCAATTTCGTTGAAATTTGTTGTGTCTGGATTCTTGGAGTGTCGGGATTTTGATTTTGTCGGAATTCCAGTTGTACTGAATATCTGAATCAATGAAATGTGCTACCAACATTTAGTTTTTGGTGCTTTCCAACCGAATACAAAAATATCAGGTATGTGCTGGATGATCGAATAGATAATAGAATTTTTTTCACATAAAAATAGTGCAGACGAGAATGAAAGCATTAGATAGGTAGGTCGTATATAAATAATTTTCCAAGGGGGTCATGTTCATGTACAAGAGTATTTTATTGATTTCAACCTCTTCTTTTCAAAGCCAACAATATATCTAAATGTGAAACACGAAGCGATGACTTGTTTGTAAACATGTTTGTAATAGTTGTACTCAAATTATAAATATGAGTGAAATATATTAAATATATCGATCGTGCGAAATGAATATTTCAGTTTAGAAAGTTCGTGTTTTTTATGTGCCACGAGTATCGCGTATTATTAGTTCGTGAACGAAGAGAACAATATCTAATAGGTAAACGATGTTATTGTTTTTCAATATTTTTTCAGAAAACATATCTATAGCTAGCAATATTAACAATAATTTCTCTCTTTTTCTTTAATGTTGAAACTCAAAAGAAGAAAACGAAAGATAGAATTTCACCTACAATATATCAATGGCAATTTAAATGTAAGTAAATTATTGCATTCAATCACTCGTCCAACTCGCCGAAGCAAAGCTAGACATTTATATCAATCGTTCGTATCACACCAAAAATAACTTCTGAATACTTCGCATCGATGCTACAAGATCCTGCCAATAAAAACAAATCAGCGTATTTCAATCCTTTTTACATAATCAAAATTTATGCCCGCAACAAATAAAACGAAATGGGTTTCGCCTTTATCTCCATAAAAGTACCCAGAGGATTTTTCATTAGTGAAAAATAAATCACCCAAATGTGATTTATTTACCGGGTAGACTAAGTCATGTCATTAAACAGTGTGTGTGGCAAATGGCTCGATATAAACATGAACATTTGTGTTTATTGTTTGTGAAAACGAGCTGAAAGACCAAAATAAAGTTGAAAAAGCTGCATAGTAACGTTAAACGAATGAAACGTAAACGCTAAAATGACTCCGTCGAATAATTATTCGCTGAGAACATAATTAAAATGAGCCCTATAATGATATGCTTCGGCGAGTATATATGGTTCGATGGTAAACAACTTGTAATTCATGCACATGGTTTAGTAGCATTAGCATGAAGTGACTGAAATTGTGGCAAAAAGCTTACCACTGATTAATTACAATAATTTTGAGAATTTAAACGTTATTTATGAAATTGGAAGTACGCTAGAGAGAAGAAAGTAAGGGAGACTAAAAATTTTCATTTTAGAAGAATTCAGAAGAATGTCAAGCTTTGACTTCTGACTAGACTCATTAAAATCAAAGCTACAAGCTTCCAATATTAAAGAAGTGGGCGAAGATCTTTTTAGGTAGAAGATTGGTGGTAAGTTACTAATAATTTACCAGTAAGTTACCGTAATTTATCAGTAAATTGCTGTAATTTATTCGTAACTAACTGAAATTTACGAATAAATTACTCTAACAACAGGATAACTTATTTAAATTTTCCAGATAATATAAAAATCCGCGTTTGTGAATTTTTCATTGCATTCTTAAATTTAAACCAGGGCTGCAAAACCGAAAAAATATTGGTTCTGGTTCTGGTTCTGGTTCCCAAATACTGGTTCCGGTTCTGGTTCTGGTTCCGGTTCTATGACTTCGGTTTTGATTCTGGTTCCGGTTCTGGTTCTATGATATCGGTTCTGGTTCCGGTTCCGGTTCTTATCGGTTCCAAAAAAAAAAACATGTGTGACCAATCAAAATACTCCATTTTACAAGCATAATCAGGAGGGAGTATTGAAACCAAAATTTGAAAAATAATATTATTGCGAAATGGTCTTGTAAATTGTAAACAACCCCAAGATCCCGAATTTTATCAATTTTAGAGAGTATTTTGCGAAGATGTACGATATCACAGATTATAATTTATAGAATGAAATACTACAACAGTTACCTACAACCTTTGACTATCGATAGGTAGAGAGTATACAGCTATTAGCGCACTCTAATCTTATTAATAGAGATAAAACTTTTCTAGAACCGGAACCAATATATTTTCATATCGGTTCCGGTCCTCAGTAAAAATTTTTGGTTCCGGTTCCGGTTCCAGCTTTGGTAAAAATTTCAAAATATTGGTTCTGGTTTCGGTTCCGGTTCCAAAATTTTATCGGTTCTACTGGTTCTTGGTTCCGGTTCGGTTCCGGTTCCAATCGGTTTTGCAGCCCTGATTTAAACCAATTTTTTCAGGAAATTCACTTTTTGTACCTACATTTCTGTTTACTTGTATAAATTACTCGAGTTATCAGTAATTTAGCGATAAATCACTGGTATTTAACCAGTTATGCGCATGCGTGAGCTACCTATCTACCTATACTGTGTAACCAAATGATCTTTTTACCCTTCAGCGTGAAATTCCCTACCTTTAAACAGAATGTAAACTTTTTTCATTTCTGTTGTTTTTTTATAGTATAGTAAATGATAAACACAATCATAAAGTTTAATAATAAATTTTCAACATTTTATTTTTTCATTATTAATTGATTTAAATCAATTTTATCAAAAGTCGATGTTGCCAAGTAAACTGGAGTAAATAAGTAAAAGTTGAATAAATTATGTAATTTTGATAAATATGGTTTGGAATGTCTGGAAAACGAAATAATTGAGTTTTTATTTCTTAATCGAGCAATAAACAACAAGAGAAAATAAAGTATTTGAAGTTTCTTTTTTTTTTGATAAGAGAATTTGACGCTGATAGGAGCGAAGATCAGTTGGTTCGCAAGGTATGCAACTATCATAATGTAGGACCAATTGGTTTGTATGTTGCTTATGGAAATAACTTGGTTCATGTCGTTTATAGCCAAAAGGTTTCAAGTATAAATAAATAAATGTTCAAAAACGAAAATGTTCTGGAGAAAAAATTCAAAATTAGAAATAATTCTTGAGAAATAAGGGGAAATGAAATAAGTTGTTTATAATTCTTTAAAATTATAATTAATTCTTATCTCTTTGAACAAAATTACAGAGAAAAAAGAACATTATAATTATTTGATAGGTGAAGATAGATGAACTCAATAATCCAACACAAAATAAAAATAAAAATAATAATAAAAAAAAGACTGATATTAGAGATATTTAAGTAGGTAATTTTAGGTACTAAACCATAAGAAGTAATTTATTGAAAATCATTCGAGTTGCCCGCTAAACCTTTTAATAATTTAGACTTTCACCGTGAGTTTACTGGAATAAATATCGACCAAAACGTTTCCATTTTCCCGCTTATTCCAGCTTGCTATCCGGTTCAATATTGAATGTTATAAATGAAGATAAACCTGGCGACTTGAACCGTAAATAAATGTTTGAAATAAGTTAGGCGAATGCACTTTATAAACATATACAAATAATATATTTTCTCTCGCTACCAGTTTTAATATATTACCGCTGAAAGGTATATGTGGACTTGTATTGGAAATCAAATTGAATTTAAAATCACCATACGAAAGGATAATAGAAATCGAGTATAAAAAGTTTGAAATAAATTGGTACCTATTTGGATTCAGCATAAAACGGTATTTTGTTTTCATCAAGAACATAAAAATAGAAGATGAGTCTCTATGTAAATTTATTGACGGTTGAAATAATTTGAAAGACTATTTTCATCAAAATTGAAATGATAATAGGGTTAACCCGCGAATTAAGCTGTTTATTTTTTCACGACAATTTTTTGCTCTGAGTAAAGATTTGGAACCATCGAGAAAGTCTGCAAGATATAGGTATCTGTTTTATTTTCGGTGTTTAGTATTTTGAATTTTCTACATCATTTTGTTTCTATAATGCAAATATATTCATTTTCATTGTGATGAATGTAAATAGAGCTATAACGAGTTTTGCTTTCAGTGTACGTTTAATTAATAAAATTCTTATGTATTTACCTATTTAATTATGTTGTTCTCAGTGATGTCTAACAAATAATATCGATGATAAAGCTGCAAACTCTTTTTATCGTGAGTATGAAATAATTGAAAAACTTATGTAATAAAGCAATTTTTGCAAAAAATCTATTTAGCCCAAATATACTTAGTTATCAAAATTACGTGAGCGATATTATTAAAATGATATTTCATTGTTACTTCGCAGTTCTTAGTATTTTCTTTTATTTGAGACATCATTTAACGAACTTTAGCTGCCTTTCACAATGAATTATAAATTGATGAAAAATTATATTAACCTTGTAATCACGTGTTAATGAATAGCTAAAAACATTTCGAGAAGAATAAAAAATTAATTTCATTAGCCGTAAAGATGAACTACAATCGATTTTGATCGGAGGACAAATAGAAGTCATAAGTTTTCTGTATTCTGAGAAAGTGATTTTACAAGATTTTGCAATTTTTTCATAATGCTTTCAAAACAAGAATACCAAGTATTTTGCAATGCATTGTGGGCTAATTTTATGTTTCAAATTATGAATACCTACCTACATCTTTCAAGAATTAATTTTCAATACATAAGTAGATTTTATTCGTATTAATTTTCTTTCAAATTTTCATAAATCGTCTTCGAGCTTTTTTCGATAACTTTCGAGTGGGATGATTAAAGCTGGTGTGATGCTTGATTGTATACTATCAATGAATTTCCTACCGATACAGTAATCTAATAAGAGGCTTATCAATATTTTGTAATCCTTTGCGAAAGCTCAGAGGCTTTATTCTACCTTTTAAGTTTTAACCTGAAAATTTCCTAAAAATAATGAATCTCATTCAAAATTAAAAGGATGGATGTAGCAGCATGAATATGATATTTAAAATATTCAGTTTCTTGTAATTTCACCAAGTACGTACGTATAAAAATATATACCTACTTAGCAGAAAAAAGTTACGTAAATAAGTTCCAGCCCCTTAGGCTCATTTAAAGAAGAGATACAGCCAAAAATATCTTTTAAAATTTGTTCGCCAAATAATTGACGTCTTTAATTACCTGGATTAAATTTGAAAATCAAAATCTTTTCACCAATTTCGCAACAATGGACCAGAAAAAATGAAATGTAGGCACCAAATTTAATTAAAATTCATCAAATTAGTATGATGAAATAGTATTGACAAAAAATGACTAGATATGGTTTGATATATTATTTAATCAAATTTGATTAATTCTAACGAAAATTTGATGTAAAATTAATAAATTTGTTGAAGTAAGAATCAGTATGATCAAATTTGATCCAAAAGGTATTGCATTTGTATTGATCCAATTTTACCGAGTTTGATAAAATCTAATAGGATACCCAAGAAAAAAGGAATTGATTAAATTTAATCAAAAAACTTACCAGATAATAATATGGTAAAGTTTTATTAAATTTGATAAAATTCTAAAATTAGCATGTAAAGATTAAATGATCAAATTCGATAAAATTTGATGAAATTTTTTCATATGTGATGAGCTTTGATTGAATTAGGTCTATTGGCCGTATTGAGCCATGGGGACACCGGGAAATTATTGATGGACCCTTGAGCTTGGGGGTCCCTTTGCGGCCTCGAAACACTTTCTATATCTCGAAATTTGCAATAGAGTACTTATAATAACGGGTACGTTTTCTGATTGGTCATACATCACGCGCGTAACGGCTAATCATAAGGCTAGAATGTGATACAATCTAGGTAATTTTATTTATACTCATACCTTTCTAAATAAGTTCAGTTTCCAATGAATGACTGAAATTCGTTTGCGATTGGAATCATCAGCTGTTTCATGCTTTTATTTTACGAGTAAGTCGAAGTAATTTACCACCATCTGATTTACAGATGGATTGTTACCTGTGTGACGCATGAACTTTGACTATGTATGTACTAGTCTACTAGACGGACCGAGCTAGCCACAAGCAAATACCAACGCAACAGCGATGATACATTACACAGATCTCCTCAGAACACTCATGACTAAATTCTTTACGCGCATGCGCAAACTTATTTCGTGCCAATAGTAAGGCTTCAAATCAAAATGATACGACAGTGATAAAAAACTTTGAACTTGCGCAAAATATAAAATTGTAATAAGGGTTCCTACTCTGATGCGTGTAATGTTTCACCGCAGCTTTCCCATACGTAATTCGATCCATCTAGTATAAATATAGTCAAAGCGTACGAGGTTAAACCAATCACAAAACAGAGCCGTTACTATAATTATCTTATACTTTTATCTCTAATAATGCAACATGGACCAAAATTCTTTGACCATAATTATATACATGGACGGCTAACGCAAATGTGTAAATAGTGAAGAAGAAATAGCAGGAGCACTTGGCAAAGCGTCGCTTTTGCGCATGCGCGAATACATGAATGAGAGCTTGTTTATATCTTTGATTATATACTAGATGAACTGAGTTACGTGTTGGAAAACTGCGGTGAAACATTATACATGCATCATAGTCGGAACACTCGTTGCAACTTTATATCTTGCGCATGCCTGAAGTCCTTTATCACTTTCATGTTATTCTGATTTTAAGCAGTACTATCGATGTCCCGTTGCCGCACTATTAGCACGAAATAAATTTGCGCTTGCGCATTTAGAATTTAGTCACGAGTGTTCTGAGAAAATTTGTATAATGTATCACCGTGTTTGGGTTGGCATTCGCTGGTTGCTAGTACGGTCCATCTAGTATATAGTCAAAGGTTTACATTCAACATGATTTTCCTCAAGTATTTCCCATTATTTCCTTATAAAGTCATCAACTTATCAGTATCTTGTAAACACGAGTTCACACTCGAAAGTGATGCTTTGTAAAGTGCTCCTGATATGATATTTGTTCTTGAAAACGCATTGATTTTTTAACAATGGATTAGCCGTCCATTTATACATGGTTGATACCAAAAATAGATTTTTTTGGAGCGATTCGAAAAATTTGGCGGATGTCACCAATCTGTTTCCTGATAGGTACTAATTTTTCCTTCAATCCGAACCTGCTTGCATAATTCTTGAAGAATTTAAATGGTAAGTCATTCGAATATCAGACCCAAAAATTGTGATACGCTTCAATTTCAACATAACATGTGATTTTGGAGGAAGGAAGAAGGATTCAAATTCTTGAAATATGATTGAGACAATTGCTTGAAATTTCAAAATGTTTCATTTGAAGGGACAAGTGGTTAATACTTAGTAGGCGAGATAACAGCAAAATGGTGGACTTCGATCTTGAGTATTCTCACAAGTGGGTGGAGAAGCTCATTTGAAATATTTTTCATGAAGTTTACATCCATAGGTAACTAAGTACATTGAAGAAATCTGATTTCAAAGAAGTATAGTTCCTTAGTGCGCATATTTTTGAGAGCATGATCGTACTTTTGAAGCCTTAGTATTGTTCAGTAAATTGTGCACCGTTGTTTATGATTTTTTTTCTAAGAATGTTTCAAAAATAAAATCACGAATAACAAAAAATTAATCTGACTTAAGATTGTACAATACTCCGAGACAATCTATATAGGTACTTGATGCATTCATGATAAAAATAACTATAAAATTGGTTACCCCTATTTACATTAAAAGATTATTTTTGAGCGGAAACATAGTTTTACGAAGCCATTTTCCACTCCATATAATTTGGTAAATAGCTGCTAAGCCGATAAGTTGTTAATTTAAGAACACGGTGGTACCAACACTCATCCAAACGGTACTCAACTGGCGAATTTTGAAACCAGATAAGCCTTTTGTATCACGGTACGAAGTTTGTATATCAATATTCATGAATTATCATCAACCAGACGGCTACTTCATTGGTGGGTTAATCAAAGCGTAAAAATATACGCTCGATGAACTCGACCGTGTTAATTACCGACTCGAGGGAAAATTAGTCGAGTAAAAATTAATTATCGTTGGGTAAGAGAGCCTAAAAATGGCAGTGCCCCAAATCGGCCCGTTATGAATTATGAAAGGCTCGCACTAGTCGTGCTTTATGGTTGTGTAGTTTAATAGTGTTTAATCGACGATGGTAAATTTAAGGATAATAAGGCGTTTTCGAATGCTCGTCTGAGAGGATTAATGACGAAAATACCTTGAACCGCGAAAATGATATGGCGATATTTTTGCGTTGTCTATAAATCTCTCTTCTACGGCAAAATGCTTGTAAAGAACTTATCTTTGTTCACATATTGTGTTGAACATAATTGCTTGTCGAGCTAATTTTAGAAAGGTACAAAAATAACTCAATTTTTTCCATTTATTGTGAAAAACTCATCGAGCCAAGAAGAGCTGATTTGACGTTAAATACCGAAAGAGTCGGTAGGAATACATAATACAAACAGAGGAAGATGGTTTGAGAAAATTTTCATTTTATATAAGTTATCAACTTTTATCACGCACAATAAGGAACCAGCATTATTTGCATCTGTTTCGCAGCCCAACTGTTTTGAGTTCAAAACGCCTTTCGACTTTGAAAGAAACTTAATACCGGTAGCATTCGTTGAAAGCTAATTCAATCGAGGAAAACTCGCATCCACAAAATTCTCGAATGATTGGAACTTTAATTTGTGAAAGTTAAAGCATCCCCGGAGGCCACAGGCTATCGAGTTAAAAACGTTCCAAAAATCAGCCATTTTTCGCGCCTGTCGTTTCCTTGGCTCATAAAAATTTTTAACATGTAATGGAGAAATATCCGATGCCAATTTCAGCGCGTAATATGTAACGGAAAATGTTGAGATACCTTGAGGCTTACGATTGTCGAATCATCCTTCTAGTAAGGACCATTGAAATGTATTTTTAATCGCGCGTATCGTGGAGACACAGATAGAAAAGGTTTTTTAAGCGAAACGCAACCGTAAGAATCAAATCCGGAGTTTAAATTTAATTTATTTTTGTATAAATAAATATGGCGCGAATTTCACGCGTGAAAGGAATCTCGCCGAGAATTAAATCGCACCGCAGCTGGTACCCTTCTCGTATCTGTATATTCCACGCATCAATGATGTTGACAATGATGAATGAAGAATAATATACGTACAACTCGTCACGAATAATGTACTCTTTAAATGAGGAAATAAACTGGTAGATGGTATAGAATTTTAAGCACTAAAAAAAATTCTTTGTAGTACCTAAGTGAAGGAAAAAACATGGAATTATTGCAAAACAAATGTTTACTGGCGGAGTGATTTTTTTATTAAAGCTTTTAATATTTAATTTTAAAATAACATCCCGAGCAGATAAAGATATATTTTATGGAGCACCAGGTGTTTTTTTTTTCATTTTCACGTACTATAAGATCATTTTGACAGCGAAAGCTTTTGTTTGAAAATTCGTTTAAAAAGCCATTCGATAGGCTTCAATGGGTTTTCATTTCGTTAAGGTGTTTTTTTCCTGTAGAAACGGAGAAAGGTGAGAGAGAGATTTTTTGCTTTAATGGAAAAAACAAGTTTTGAATTCCTTCAGAGCTTGGTCACCTAGCAGGAATTTCGGAGTTGATCGTTGGATTCTATGTTGATAAATTTTTTTTAAAAGGAAAAATAATGTGTATCCTGTAAGTATGTAATAAATCTTTATTCTTCTTTAGTTGGTTTGAAAAGGCATTTATATTGGTATCTTGATTTATTTATTCACGGTTGTAACCATCATTAATTTATTTATTCATTTTCAGGTTCCCTATCAAGTTTTCACAATTGACGCACTATTAAGGTTTTTTAATTGCTTTTTGTTTTACTGAGTTTTCAATGAAAAAGAAGGCTATTACAACTCTCTTGATTTGGAAATGCAGGGTGTCAAGGATAAGATGAGAGATTTCGCATCTGTACGTTTCAGACTATTTGCAGTTGATTGGCCAATATCCATTGCCGATATACCGTGCGACCCATTAATCTTCGACACCCCCACCGCAAAAATCTCAAGTAGCTTAAATAGGAGTACTTTCGATTCCTTTTGTAGTAACACTGATTCAAGATCTCCACGTTTCAGTCAGTGTTACCACGTTGTGAATCCAAAATACTGTTATTAAAGCCATTTGAGAGAAAGTTTTGTGCTGAGGGAGTCGAAGATCAATGGGATGCACGGTATACCTAAGTATTTGTACTGGTTATGAATCTATGTGTATTTTACTTATCAGGTTTCTCAAAAAGCATAGCGTATGCGTGAAAATTGCTTAAAATTTATTGAATGTATGTCCATCGAATCTTCTAAAATTGTTTTTTCTGAGATACTCGATTTAATTCAAAATCTTAGTTGATCATATTCTGAGAAGGTTGGAGAGACCTTCAAAGACCAGAAATCATCGATCTTGATTGCTACAATAGAACAAAATGAGAAAACCAACATATGCAAATTTCATCTTATAACGTAATTTTGAAAGAGGGGAGGGGGTGGGGTCGGAGCGAAAAATAGGTTTGAGCGAACGAATAAAAAATTTCTCAAATCGTTCTCAAGCGTAATCAACTTGATGGAAATTGGTGCAGTTGCAAATTTTTGCGCTGGTTGTTGGAAATGAATGCCCATACGGTATAAATAATAATTATAATTTGATTAGATTTAAAGGAATTAAATTAATAAGCTATTTTTTAAATTGATACATATAATAACGCTCATTCGAAATCAATGCATTCAGCTTCAGATTTAGAAATTTTGTGCCTCATACACTTCACATAAGTAACAAGGCCCGCAACCACTATACAGATGTAAGTACACCGTATTACGTTCCCTTCTAAAATTAACGATAGCACTCATGGTCATCTATATCAGGAAAATATAAATTAAATTTGTCTTTGAATTTTCAGTTGAACGTTTAATAAAAACGATATTTATTGCAGCCCATCTGATTTGGAAAGGAGGGGTGGGGCACGGTAGGGTCTTCAAATATTTGTGTTGCAGACCATTTGTAATCGTCTGACAAACATAGTATATTTGTTTGTTATACTTTCCCCCAAACGTTGAGCCGGCGGGTATGAACAAAAATCGCTCAAAATTTAATGAGTGTCTTCTTGGAAATGCAAAATGATATTTTATCATTTTTTTGATATACCTTAAAATAACGGGTCATTCAAATCTTAAGGAGGGCTGAAGAGAAGTGAAAAAGATTTGAAATTTCCGTTTTTCATCTCATATGAAAGAGTAAGTCGAGGACACCAGCATGCTCAAATTTTACCCTTCTAAGTGTATTTAGGGTGGCGTTAGAGCAAAAAGGGCTTATTTTCGAGGAAACGTTGAGTTATTAAATTTCTCGAATTTTTCATATGTCCTCATCGAGTCTATCTCGAAATTTCAAATTTAGTCTTCTAACTAGAAAAATTCTGAACCGAACATGTTTATGTATGTATTTAGTAATAATTTGAACGTATATGATACCATTCGAATATATGTTGCAAAGATCCATATTTTGGAACAATTGAAAAAAAAACCTGAGGGAAGAATGATAAACGCTCTCTATGTAAAGAAACACCAAATTACTCAGAACTATAGCACTTAGTGTGGTGGAATTAGTTTGGGAACAGAATGTATGAATATGAAACGTTGATTTGGGACAAAATGGATCCATAGTGACGGTGTTAGTTATTTGACATTTTTAAGGATGCATTAGCTCTTGCAAACTGATGCGTCAGTTCTTTGAAAATAACGTATTATTTTTTTACTAATTATTATGCTACTTTCTCGAACTTATATGCATCAACACGGTTTGAATAACGATACATATACAGTTTTTTTGTTTCTTTGTTTTTTAAATTATTATTCCTTTACGTTTTTTCAAATTTATGAACAAGTTTTTGCAAATTGATGCATCAGCACTTTGAAACTAATGCTTCAATTTTTTTTTTTTTTTTTCAACAAGAATGCCATCAGTTCATTGAATTGACGAATATCAACACGATGTAAATAACAATACACTAGTTTCTCTTTGAAATTGATACATATAGGTAATTCATTGAAACTGATGTAATAGGTCTTTAAAATTAATCCTCATCAAGTTCTTTAAAGATGATACGTCAATTTTTTTCGAATTGTAACGCTAGTTCTTCGAGTTGATGTATCAGCGCGATGTGAATAATAATGCGTCAGTTTTTTTTTTTTTTTTTTTTTTTTTTTTTTGTTTAAATTGATCCATAATTTTTTGCAAATTGATGCTCCAGTTTTGAAAGTAAGTTATTTGAAATTTGTGCGTTAGTTTTTACGAATTGATGCTTCAGTTCTTTTAAACTGATACATCAATGATTTTTTTTTTTTGAAATTGATGAATGTAAGTTCTTTCAAATTGGTGCATAAGTTTTTGCGAATTGATGCTTTATTCTTTGAAACTGATGCGTCAATTTTTTTCGAATTGTAACGTCTCTTTTACAAATTGGTGCGTAAACGCGGTATGAATAACAATGCATTAGGTTGGTAGCTTTTTAAGAACTTAGTTGAAACTGATGCATAAATTTTTGCAAATTGATGGGTCAGTTTTTTTAATTACCCATAACGTCATCATTTTTTAAAATTGACCCACTAATGTGGTATAAGTATCAATGATCAGTTATTAACCAAATTAATTTATCCGTCAATTTCAAATTTCATGTATCAAAAAATGATGGGAATCTGAATTTTTAGCGGACTTTACTTTTCAAGTAAATCCGCTGTTCCGTTCAGTCAGTTTCTTAATTTGTTTGCTTCTTTACTTCTTTTTTTTTTTTCTTCGCGTTCTCGCGCGATAACTCGAGTAGGAATGATCGAATCAAAACCAAATTCGGAGGAAGGGTTGGGGCAGTTAATCGGGAAAAATTGAACAGAATGATTAAAAGGTAAAAGAAGGTGGGGGTAGAATAGTTTGAGAGATTATTAGTTTTATGAGGTGATCGGACGTGAGTTGTGTGTGAGGAGGCATTCGTTGAGGTTTTTCCATTCTCTCACGATAACTTGAATAATACTTGATGGTTTGAGTTCAAAGTGGGTGGAAGGGTAAGGATAGTGATGCTTTAGAGCTAATTAGTTTTTGTGAGTGATCAGGCGTGATGTGGCGTGAGAAGGTATGATTTGAGGTTTTTGGTTCCCGCATGATAGCAGAAAGGAGTGGTTGAGCGTTATAAATGATCAGATATCTAATTTATCAGAACGTGAGATGATTCAACGAAACGTGAGATCACGGTTTTTTCTTTTGTATCAAAAATTTATCAGAATATGGTGCGAATGGCTGAAAGAATGGGCGTAGTAGTCTTGGAATTAAGTGTTTCTTGAACGTGAGTAGATGTGATTTGACATGACGTGACGTGACGTGACGGGGCTTGAGTGGAAAGAGATCGACACTAAATTTGATGGATAGGTAGAGTACGCAGACTTTCAGCGATTATTAGTTTTTCAACTTGAGGACGAATGATTTAACATGTCACTTTTTTGTAAACGTTCATTCTCTCGTTGTAACTAGAGTAAAACTTGACAGATTGATTCGAAATTTTTGAGGAGTGGTAGATTGAGTAGATTTCTAGAGTTGATTGATTTTTGAAGTCGAATGAGCATGAGGTACCGTGATGTCATGTAATTTTAATTTACAATTTGAAATATGAATCTTAAAAATGAGTATAGTCAGCCTCCGAACCGAAAAAGGAGGGTAAGAAGAAGAGTTGGCAATCATCGAAAGCATGTCAAACGTGAGGAAGTATAATTTAAGGTGATATTACGTTTTTTTGAAGAAACTGTCTGAAATATTATTGTTTTTATAGAGCTGTTTGAATGTAAAATGACCTGACCTCACATCATTCCAAGTTTTGGGTTATAAGAAGATAAATTATGTGAGGTCATGTTTTGTATGATACTTGATAAAATTCAGGATAAGTGGAGATAGTAAAACTTTTGAATTTTATAAAAAATTGTTATTCTGGTAAAAAAATAAATTATTCTAATAACATTCTTTAAAATAGTATAATTAGTAAAGTCCGCTGTTAAGATACTCTGGTATCTTCTAGTTTTTCTCTTAATGAGTAAATCGATTCATTTATTGTTTTGCATTACTTACACTTTAGATTATTTTCTGTTAGCAAGTCATTGCATTCAGTACCTAAAGCTTTATGAAAGTGAACATATATTGATTAATTTATAAGTATGCATCAATCTATTTTTGGAACTGATGTTAACTTTTATTTTTAAATTTATGTACCTATGGTCAAGATCATATGGGCTTTATTTTTCTTCTGCTTCTATTCATTTGGATTTTTTTGTCCCAAATGTTTCAAATAGGTAGTGATAACAACGTTTCTGCATCTCCAAAAATTCACCATATAACTACACATCAACTGTTTGGAATACCACGACATAGTAGTTTACTCTATAGTTCCTCTGAATGGTAAGACATGAGCAGATGAAATCAGCGGTATAGGGGAATGCTTGAGGCACGTAAATAGTTGAACTAGCGAGACTGAATTTTTACCCATAGACCCTGTAAGCATACTCGGTTACAAGGTAATAACGGTAGAGCTCGAATAAATAACAGGCCAAGATGAATGCGAAACTTCGCCGCAACTTTCGAACAAGCTCGTTCAGCCGAATAGTGAAAATACACGAAATAAAAACCACATCAGGTTCGTTTGCAAACCTCCAGCGTACAACGATTCACAGAGGAGTTCTTTAAAAAGGCGTTAAGATCGACTAGAATGATTTGTTGGGGCGTGTATGTATGCGTGGAGTCATTAAGGATAATGTAGGCGCTACTGTTATGATATATGTTCAACATCCGCGAGCTAAAAGCAATATTGTTAGAATCACGAATAGGTACCAACGATATTTACCTTTTTCGTGGTGCCGCTTAGCCGAGTACCTGTGCTGTTGATTTACACGCTTAAGCAGACGAGGTAATATATTGACATGAGCGTGTCGAGAAATGTAAGGAATTTTAAATATTCCCATTTTTTTGACCTAAGGTTCGAATACGTGCAATATTTGCATTTTCGGACTCGATATCCATATTTAGTAAGTTTTTATAAATGTTCGTAACGAGGTGCGAATTTCTCGTTAGTAATTTGATTTCAACAACGAATTCGAGTGCAAATATAGTCACGTATTTGATAAATTCGCGTGGCAATCCACAACAACTCGACGAATTACTCTGGGGGAATATTATTTAGGAATAAATGCAAATTCTTTCAAGTACATAAGATATAGGATCCCAGTATACAAACACACGGGGTGTTTGAAAAACGATTCGACAAAGTTCGTGCATTTGATCATCAAAGTAAAAAATTAAATGAACTCTAATCTGTTGGACAATCCAAGTTTTTCGCTCGTAATTGCGGAAAATTACGGAGCAAGCTTGATGAAAATAACAAGATATAGCTTCACTAGATAGATGAATGAACGCGATAAGTATACATTGATGTTATAACCATAATCACCGCCATTAAAAACCTATGAAGCGATATCAAACACGGTTATCGAATTACTGGATGCAAAGAGGGAGAAGTGAGGCGAAAGAAATAAAAAGATAACTTTTTTCCCATGACGTGTTCAGCAGAAAAAAAGGCGTCGAAATAAATTACCATCATTTCTCAACAGGTGCGTAGTAAGATAAGGGAAAAATCTAGAGAGAATAGTGTGAAGTATTTATTAGATACTAGAAATATGTTGAGGAAGATTTTTTTTCGTAAGTGAAGTTGGCCTTGGAATAATATTTGAAGGGAATTAAATTTAAGTATAGAAGCCAATCTGACTGTAGAGTGAGTTTTTGTTGAAACTCGCCGAAAAAAGGTGTTTTGCTTTCATTTCACACTTTAAAGGTAGAAAAGAACAACATGTTTTCGAACCCCTTGTTAATTGCGATGAAAAAAGTTCCCCAAGTGGAGATAGCATAGCACTACGAACATCCATTTCGGTAATGTGTTCTGTCAGCGTAATGTAATAATGAAGTATTTCAAACTGCCTTTTTTATATACACAGTGTATAAATATATGGCTATTTTTGACTAATTAAACTATGTATGAACGAGTTTGATATTTGGTAGCTTAAAATTAATACTCTAGCGATATTATTTGTTTCAGGACGTTCCGGCTCATGTAACCCTGTTAACGTTCGTAATGATTGTATTCGACAGATACCTATTCGTAAGGAATCCAGCTAAAGCCAGACTGCCGGGTATCATTTTCAGCATCGGTGCTTGGCTGACGGCTATTTGCATCGCCTTACCGTATCCTATTTACACAACGTATCTCGATTTGGAAGTAAGTAAAAATAACGTTTCGTAAGGTATGTCATGTTGAGAAAGTAATGCTAAAAAATTAAAAATATCACACTACCGCAGATACGACCGAGTACCATAAACTCTATTAATTTTAAATTTTTCGTTGTTCATTCGATATTGAGTTGTCATTTCCTTATTGAAAGAAGCTAGTGAAAAGCTTTCGCTGCGAAATTAGTTTTCGATTTTTATTCCACAAGCGGAAGTTAGTATTGCTACGATTCTTTGAAATGCGTACGTATACGTACAGGATTGGGCTTAACGCCAGTTGTATGAAAACACGGAATCAAAATTTTTATATATTTCTCTTGGTATATCTTCCGATTATGTTGGGCGGAAATTTGAGTCGGAGTTTTTCGGAAATAGGGTATGTTTTGTGTTAGGTTATATCGGAAGGTGAAATAATGTATCTTTCTTTCCTTTTGCTATTTTGGAGATAGGTGAATTTGAGGTACCAAAAAAAGCAATTGTTCGAATAAAATTGTTCTAAAGTAAAGAAAATAGATGAATTTTTTTTCGAATTTGAAATTTGTTAAAATGTCAGAAGCAATAAATATACAATAAAAATTTTCTTGAAATAGTAAAATTCTTCCTAAAATTAGAAAATTGTTAAAATGAAGGGGTGTAAGTTTAACACCCAAATTTTTTTCGCACATTTCCATGCCTTTTATACCTGTGACTACATGGGCTAGAGGACGCTAACAAGACTAATTAGAGATGCTTGATGAGGTCAGAGGTGGTGAGGTAGGTGAAGAAAGACTGTATTGTAGTTTCTGTATTTGCTAAAAAGTTGTGAAGGGATTCTGGTAGGCTGAGCCATCGTCTATGGCAATTGTGTTGCAGGTATTCTAGGAGGATAATATGTTGTACCGTTACCTAAGTTATACAGGGTGAACATAGCGACATCAAGGAGTGGAAGAGAAGGTTTTGTAAAGACTTTTCCTCTCTTGATAGTTCTGAAAAATGTATTGTTCTAAGAGAAAGGGAGGAGAAGAGGGGGTGGATTGTCCTCGAGCCCGGGTTCTTGAGAAGACTCGAAGATAGATACAAATTTTAGGTTGTAAAACTTTTCGCAATTTTAATTGGATTTTTAAAATTTATTATTATTATTTTTTTTTCAAATTTTCATTTTAATTCGCTTAGAAACGTGGTAAAGTCAACACACAATACCCTTTGATATAGTGTAACCTAACTCCTAGATTCGGATTCCAACTGTAGACTAACAGTCTTAGTATTGTCAATTCTTTAAGTTAACCTATCAACTATTACGAATGCGTAAATAGTTGAGATCATGTCACTTCAGCTACCAAATGTAAATGTTATTGCTGTTGGGCAGTTCACTGTAAATAAATACACTAAAAAAAAATCATTGCATTGGTTTAATTCCATCTACTTATGAAATTTATGGATGAAAAGGTATTATGTGATGCATGTACGTTTCAATGCAGGAAACATCCTCATTTTGCGTAAAAACACCTAATTTGCAACTAAAGCACATTAAAATTGCAACTTGAATTCATTATTATTATTTCTACCAGCGATAACGTGATGAAATGCAGTGTTGGATCTTTATGCATATTCCATACAAAACCACTTAAGAAGTTAAATTTAGAATAAATGTAGCATTTCTTGCCATTCAAAAATCATACGAACACATATTTCTCAAATTATAACTACTTCAGGTTCCTCAAATTATCTTCCAATTACCAAGATCAGCCATTTTGGATAATCTATTTTTACCAAATTGATGAGGTCATATTATAGTCATGAACTAACCTACACACGTAGTTTGACCTTTCTAGGTGACGAAATATGGAAGATTCGTGAAATTTCTTGAAACAGTTTCCCCTCTAAACGCGGTTTTTTGCTCTAACTCGTCTCTAAATTCACTTAGGAAGCTAAAATCACAATAAGTTAGTCACTGGGGCTCATTTATCATATGACATCGCAATAAGAAATTTACGATATCTAGTGTACCCCATCGCATTTTGAGATGGATAACCCCCTCTCCCCTTCAACATCATAATTATGTGGAGGTGAATTGGGGATACAGTATTTTTCTAATCCACAATAATCATACGAGTTTATATTAATTACATTTTTAACAATTTGAGGCTCCTCAAGCTTTACTCAAATTTTGATAATCCGCCCTTTCGGATCTATTTTTATCCAAATTCAAGAGGTCCTATTCTGGTAACCATTTAACCTCACACACAATGTTCGGCCCTTCTAAGTTGATTCGGTGAGAAGATATGAAAAATTCAAGAAATTTCATGACTCAAAATTTCCTCAAAAAACAATTTTATACTCCACCTACCCTCAAAATGCATTTAGAAAATTAAAATTTACATATGTCCTTTTCCGCGACTCAATTTTTCAAACGAGATGAAAAACGAATAGTTTAAGCGATTTAATCCTTCTTCATCCTACTTCTGAATTTTAGTATTAAATGTCCCTTTAAAAATCAATCGTTTGTAAAAATGGCATAAAATTAGAAAATGCATGCATGAATAAAATCTAACATAATTTTTCGTAAGTTTACAAGTAAAATCTGCTAGAAAAATACAAAAAAATATTCATAATATATATATATTTTTTTTATTATTCTTTCTAAAATACCGTGTGTCCCATTGATCTTCGAACCCCTCAGCACAAAACTCTCTCTCAAGTGGCTTTAATAAAAGTATTTTGGATTCTCTGTGTGGTAACACTGACTAAAACGTGGAGATTCTGAATCAGTGTTATCACAAAACGAATCTAAAATACTCCTATTAAACAACTTGAGGTTTTAGCGCTAAGGTGGTCAAAAATCAATGGGACGCATGGTATGCCAAAAAAATCAGGTTTGGCTATAATAGCTATGGTTTTTAAGTTAAAAACTCAGCTAAAAATTGCTATAGAATACTTGAAAATCTTTACACAGCGCTAATCAGAAAATTGGGTGATGCCCAAAAATAAGTAACCGTACATCTCGAACTTCGGTTTTATCCAAGTAGTTACTTTCGAATGAGGTGAACTTTGTTGTTGAATGAAGAAAAAACATTAATGCATACCGTAGAATTCCCAATATACGCTATGCCACAAACAACGTACGATGCGTAACCACAAACTACGGTTAACCATAATTTTTTTCCCCTTTTGAAGTTACGTGTACAAGACGTATTTAAACACAAATACCAGATATACTGATAATTAAGAAAATGTTATTTCAAAAGAAAAACGTTAAGGCGAAGCATGAACATTATTAACAGAAAATTTTCATCATACTCGTGTATACTACAATGAGAACAGTGAATACTCGCATGCACAGAAGCGTAACAATAAATAAGATGATAATGAATCAAAACATAAGCAATATTAAGCCAAAATTGAAAAATTTCTGCACTGAAATTTTCTCAAAAGTATGATTTTCTTAATTTTTCATTTTTGTTTTTACTAAAATCTAGTTTAATTTCATCCTGAAATTTTTTTCAGAATTGCAAACCAAAAAAAAAGTTTTTTTTCAAATCCAACTACCGATTTTTAAAAATTAAAAACTTTTGCTAAAGTGAAATTTCATTTAAAATTTCAAATAACAGTAGAATGAAAATTTTCTTCGGTTTATAAATTTATCTACGTGAAAAAAACAATCTTATGAAAACAAAAATTCTCTCAAAATAAAAATTTTCAAAAATTTCAAAAATGTCATCAAGTCGTCATTATATTTTATGCAATTATTGGAAAAAAAATTTGAAAATTTCATCTAAATAAAAAAATTCAACAAAGTTGATAGGAGATTTATTGACATACCTTCAAAAAGGGCATTATTTTAGATACGAATGTACCGAATGAATAATTCTGATTAATTACATTCAGTCGACTGATGGCAACTAAATTATACAATAACCTTTGAATAAAATTTTGCGGAACTGTAAGCTTTCGGTGTCAAATCCAGCTACCATGATAATAATCCCTAATTCATTATATACTCATATATCAATAATTAATTTCAATTCAACGAATTACAAAATAGATGTCGATACCTATCAACGTACCAACCAAGCGTACTACATTAAATAAAACACACCTATCAATTTCCCATCATAACAGTTAGATTAATATGTAGATAACGGGCAGTGCCAAATACTTCATCGATGAAGATGAAGCGTATGATTATTAATCGTCCAATAAAACGGTGCATTTCGGTACGTGGTATTATTTTCCAAATGTGGGTTTGCGGTTGGATGAATAATTTGGCGAATTTTTACGATTTATTGGGGCACTTGGGAGTATAAAATTAAGCCGTTTTCCGTGTAATAAGATCTCGCATAATGTGGGCGATTAAATACTGAAAACACGTTTTTCCTACCGTGCTAACGGCGTGCCGGCTTGTTGATGATATGTTATATAGATTTTAATTAACGCGTCAATTTGTGTAGGAGGAAAAACCAGGGTTGGCAATTTTTCCTATTTGATTTCGGCCTAGTTTGAAGCTGTGACAATTAATTTCATTAATGTTCTCTAATTGATTCGATGTTTTAAAGGAATCCACCTTTAACGAAGACCATTGGCTCAATTAGTACGCGACCTTTTATCCATTTCCTGTTTTGAAACTATTTTTTACGCTGATTGCGTCCGAGAAAGTAAAAATTATTTGGTTTGATAAAACGAGCCTTAATGGGTTTAATACCTATGAATTAAAAAGTAATTATCTACATTCGTTAATCGGTGTGATGAATCGAATTCACTACCAAAGGGGTGAAATTAAACTTAAAAGGATGTAAAATGCCAACGAAGATAAAGCTGAAATTAGTTTTTCACCGAAAGTAATATATCTGTATGTAATGAAAATAGTAGAGAGAAGGTTATAAATAATTCAAGACTTTTTTTTTGGTTTTCGCATTAATAAGAACCATAATTTTCATTTTTCTCCTACAGATTCCAAGTAGGTTGAATTAATGTAGACCATCTGTACCAAACAGATAGCTATAGGGGATAAAAAAATGTGATGTATTTTTTCATTTTAATTAAAATGTAGGAAGTTTATAACTGCTATAAATGAATGAATTGCTTATGTACATAGCCTTTTGCTCAAAATATCAGGCATGTATTTAAATTAGGTCTGTAAACATATTTACAAAAAGTCAATAGCGCCTGGTAGTTTACAAAAATTACGTTGAATCTATTAAAATTCATTGAAAAAGTTGGCAAGAGATAATTATGAAAAGTTTCCTTTATGTTAATTTTCTTCTGGTATCATGATGAAGACTAAAAAGTTCAAAAAGATGAAGAAAATGAAAAGAAATAACATCTAAGGTGCGAATAAGCCATTATGTAATTGTCGACGACCATTCTTACTGAGTATTTCATGTACTCGACAATTTTTAATTTTTTTTTTTTTTTTTTTTTTTGAATTTACGAAATAAACTGTCTTTAAATTTTTTTCAATTTTAAAAACCGTCTCGCCAATTTGAAAATTTTAAACGTTAGGTCTAAAAAACTATATTGTTACTTGGAGAGGAGGAAGTTTTTTGGAACAATGGAAAAGGGGAGGGAAAGGTAAACTGAAATGACTAAAATTTAAGCTAACTTAAGCTAAAATGAGATCAGAGTTTCCAAATTTTGAAAATCTAAAAATAATTCATTACTAGGTAATTTAAAATTTGGTTGGGTTTAAAAATTAAATTTTATCATATGAAGAGTGAAAAAAATTCTACTTTCTAATTTTTTCAAACTGTCATGACAATTTTTCAATTTTTTTTTTAAATGCAAAATTTTGTGCAATTTTGGAAGGTATGCCTGATTGTTCTCTCACAGGCGATCCTAAAATACGTATGAATTATTTTGCGATAAAACTTTCAACTTGAATTTTTCTAAAGCAGAATTGCGATACTTACTTTAGAAAGCTTGTGTGGTGGCGAAGGTTGAAATCGAACACATTCAGTTTCTTCAGTTCTAAAAAGGTCAATCAATAATACATTAACTTACAGGCAGGATTCATAAATTATGCCCGTTTATTCATTGACCATTCTAACCAAAATAACAGAGCTGCATGTGACAGTTTCAGGAACTAATCGAAGTGGCAGCTGGGAAAAGTAACATTTGGTTCTTTATTATGGGAAGAGGAGTTGTTTTTTCAGTTTTTTGAAGGGTAAAAAACGACTTAACGCTCAAGTTAAGAAAAAAAATTATGTAAACTTTTCTTAAGGTATAAAATTTTCTATGAGAATATTTATTGAATATAATAAATATTTCTTCGTTTATAATTGTTAATCAAAAATAAAAATAAATGCGTTCTTATAAAAAATAAAAAAATTAACCACTCCCTCTCACCACTGTGAGTACTAAATATTATTTCATTCCCAGATGGTACTCCGATTATTGGTGAATGGTATGAATACAAAATGGTAGGCTAGGGTGTACTTTAACAAGCCTATCGGTGCTACCAAAGTTATATAGAATACCAAGTTATCGCACTCCGAAAATTAAACAAGAAATCAGAGTAGGGTCAATTGCTCTCTACGCGAGCGCTGTAATCTAGTCGTAACTTTGATTGGTTATTGTGAATTTTTCACGTGATATGGCCGAACCGATCATTGGTTGTTATTTCATCCACCAATAAGGGATGTATCATCTGACTTCTCGACTGTCGCGCACCTGGTGATCATTTTTGAACTAATTGCATTGCTCTTATGGGAGTGCATTAACTTTGTATTATGAATCAGTTGAATTTAGGCTCGCTTCAAAGTGGATAGAGTGTATAAAGGTAAGTCGCATCATTTGCTAGTCACTAAGAATTCTCAAAAATACTTGCTTCTTTGTGACGTCATTTTAAGAGAAATAAAGATAATTAAAATTAAAGGAGGCAATGTAAGTGAAATGTAATGTTTACGTAGATAGTGATAATTGCAGAATTTTGAAACTGCAATATTCCTTATGATTCTTAGTATGTTGTCACAAAGAAACATGTATTTTTGAAAATTTTTAGTGGCTAGCAAATTAAATAACTTGCTTTTATACACTCTATTCACTTTGGTTTATATTCAAGTACACACACGACTCAAATATCAGCTTATACGCTGTTACCAATTTATGCTGTTTAGCTTGTATCAAGGTAAACATTGGGTGAGTGTATAGAGTAGTTAGTTCGTTTTCTGATTGGTCATACGTCACGCGGCTAACAACCAATCAGCATGTCAGAAAGTGGAAAATTCCCTTGAAGTAATCGTAAGATAAAAACATGAATCAGCTAATGATTTAAATCACAAACGAATTTCAGTCGTTCACTCAAAAATGAACGATATTATTTAAGAAGGTAGAAATGAAATTACCTAGATTTCATCACATTTTAACCTTATGATGGGTCGTTATGCGCGTGACTTATGAGCAATCAGAAAACGGACCAACTGCTATCACTACTTTACGTGCTTACGTTCGTATTGTGTTCATGTTATGAAGAGTCGTTTACAGACGCACATAGGTCTATCATACATCAGCTGACATCGGTGTTGCCAACTTGTGTTAACTGTTATTCGGCCTGTTATTAGAGTTGGTTATGGTCAGGGTTGGCATGTAGAATAACATTTTACCTTTACATGTAGAATATACACTTATTCTACATGTGTAGAATAAGTGCCCTAGCAATGTAGAATATGTAGATGTAGAATATGTAGAATATGTAGAATAAATGTAGAATAAGTCTTTACTCTGTCTTTATAAACGAAAATTTCACGTATTTTCTAAAAATGAAACAAAAAATTAAAAAAAAAAAGATCAATATCGACACCTATTTCTAATTAGATAAAAAAAAATGAAAAATGAAATAGGTTTATTGTAAAATGAAATGAAATGGAACTTTGATGTAATTATGATTACTTACTGGTGAGTTTTCAACCTTGTTTCAGCTGTGTTGGCCAACTGTTTATTGCATAATAAACAGAGTGCTGTATACTTTTTCTGACATATTACCAAACAGTAATCCAGCGCTTCGAATAAATCACTCTTTTCTCTAGTCATTTTTCAAAAAATGGAAATAAAAATCATCTTCGAACTTCAATCAGTAAACTTATCACTCAGTCAATCAATCATTCATTTCGCTCCAAAAAAATCCATAACTGTTTTTTTTTTGGCTTTCAGCTATATTCTACATTTATTTTACATATTCTACATATTCTACATTTATTCTACATATTCTACATATTCTACACTTATTTGACGTGTAAATGTAGAAAAAGTTTTTTTTCGTGTAAAATGCCATCCCTGGTTATGGTACTACTTAACCCATAAATAAATGACTATGTGATGTTGCTCATATTGACGTGGTTGAAAAACTGGAATTTTTCACGTAATGTCAAATGAATAAATCTCGTCTGCGTCTTAGGCCATTATATTCGAAAAAAACCGCAATTTTACTATACAAGACCCGGGTGCAAAACTTATCAAGAAAATGTTTTCCCTTAATATGGTTCTTTCAAGCAATCTTTCAGGTAAAGCCGTTCTTCTTTTTTTATTGCCTACCTTCTTCTTCACATTTTTTTCTTATTATATGTGAAATTTGAAGATAACTTGAATGAGAATAAATTTTATGACTCGTTATATTGATTTAGTTATAAGAGTTCGCGGTTTCTGGAGAGAAAAAAAAATATCAAGTGCCAAAACTTCTTGAAATTTACTTTTTCTCTGGTCGTTGAAAAAGAAAGCAAACTTGTGTCTCTTTCGTACCTATAAGTTAATTCAGGTAGGTGACTTTTACGATGCAGTAATACTCCATCCGGTTAAACTTTCAAGTAACATTTGTTGCGTTGACATGAAACAATAAACAAAAGCAGAGAAGTGTAAAAACAAACTTTTTTGGCGGGATTTAGCTAAACGTACGGGTAACGTAGCGTTTTAAAGAATTATCGACGAATATTTATTTTTCACGATGTGTCGATTGTACGATTACGCTATGTGATGCGAACATAAGTAATACAGAGTGTTTTTCGTATACATGACTTGCAGGTTCACTCCAATTTATCCCATGTCGCTGGATCTGGTGTATGTATATTTGGCGTTGATAAAGCGATAAAAGAGTACTCTCGAGGTCTTTTTGTCGGCATGTAAGTATCATTTTTGTATTCTACAAGCGTACTTACGATATAATATTATGCCTCTACACAAGAAAAACAAATATGTCGACGTCTTTGGTGAACCGGTACCTTATACATAAAACATTTTTATTAATTCCCTCGGGGTCAGGTTGGATTCAATTTTTAAACGTTTGGGTAAAAATATTCGCTCTTCACACAAAAGCTTATAAAGTACTTGAGAATTCGATTCCCTTTTTTTAGATATGCAATTCCTTGAAAGATACGCCTGTTGTTTACATTAGTTATACGCGACCAAGTCTTGTAAAAGGGAATTATTGATAAAATTCAAATAACAAGGGACCAAACTGCACTGAAATGCAATAACAACTACTTTTATTATTCAAATATTCGAATGGTTTCGGTTGTGGCCAAAAAGGTATATAAAAGGGATTTTCGTTACAACGGGAATTCCCAAAAGATACGTTACACTTTATAAATCACGAGTTGAGCAGTTTAGTCAACAAAACCTTTATCGTAATTCATCGTTTATTTTTGAATTACGAGTATGTAAGACATGCGGTACCAAAAACAGAGAAAAGACGAGAAGTTTTAAACTAATATAAAGACGAGGTCTTCTATCATTATATAACCACAATGTGCGCACCGCTATGATACTTTGTCAGGTCAATGAGACTATGTCGCTTTTAAAATTTCAAGAAAATCATATTTATACGACATGACGTTTCCTGCTAGAATGCGTCATCGATTTTCGCGCTATAAATGAAGCCCTCGTCTACGTATGTTTCCGAAATGTGGTTTAATATCACTAGTTGGTCTCAGCTAGGGTATTGTTAACTTCTAAGTGAAGATATAATTACGAGGGTTCTTATAGGATGTTTGGACGTGTGAAAAGTTAGCGCTACGACATTAAAGAAATTAATATTTTACGACGCTTCAACATAAACGTAAATATTACTCGTATAGGCGACACGTTTTTCAAATGTGTCGTAATGTGATGCTTGTGTTGTGCAAGAAGTCGCAGTTTTCGATTATGAAATTCGTTGAAATTGAGCGAACAAAGAATGTTGTAAGGATGAAAGAAGTCGAAAAGCGCAATATGAAATCAAGTTCAACAGTAAAAAATTTTGAATCAAAATTAAATCTTACAGAAAAAGGTTAGATCACATATTTGAAATATATTACTTATTGTTCAATAATAAGTTTATAAATTTGGTATTATTACTTCGAATATAAGTATAGGTAATTTCATCTATTTTTTAAGATTTTGTAATGTGTTTTTCACTTTTTCAGTATTTTTCAAGTTTTTAAATATTTTTATAAAATTTGTAATTTTTGTACTTCTCTGATTTTCAACAATTTCTTGTTTTTTTAACATTTCCCCATTTAAAATTTTTTTTTTTTATACATTTTTAGATTTTTAAATTTTAAACTTTTACAGTGATATCCACTAAACTAGACCCTGCATCCTCTTAAGATGTAATAAATACTTCCTTGCTATGTTTTTTACTAATAATAATGAAGATAACAATATAGTAGGCAAATGTTTTTTAGTTAAAAAATATGAAGTGCAAGCTCATTCTCTTGTTCAGTTAGCAAACTATTATCAAAAGCTTCATCATTAGTCAAATTTACATATTAATTGCCCCTTAAAACAACTTATTGGTAAATTTCTCCCATCGTTCGATTGTTGGAATGCCCATTGCATGATTTTTCTTATGAGTTCAACATTTAAACGCCTTATTGGTCAATTTCACTCATTGGTTAACTGTTTAAACGCCTCATTGGTCTAATTTTCTCATTGGTTGATCATTTAAACGATTTATTGGTCGATTGTTCTCAATGGTTAACTACTAATGTCTTATTAGTTGATTTGTTTTCATTAGTTGACCATTCAAACGCCTTATTGTATAATTTCCCTCTTTGGTTGAGCATTTGAACGCCTTATTGATCAAGTTTTCTCATTAGTTGACAGTTTAAATGTCTTAATGGTTAACTTTTCTCGTTGGTTGTCCGTACAAACGCCTAATTGGTTGATTTTTCTTTTGCTTGGCCGTTTAAATGCTCCATTGTTCGATTTTTCAAACCTTTCTTTACCTCGATCACGTCTTCCGGGCAATGATTCCTCCTTCTCTCTTCCAACATAATCTATGGAAGTGAATTTGGAATATTATTTACTTACCTACTGGCAAATTAATATGAAGAGGAAAGAAAATACATAAAAGGGTTAAGAACAATAACAAGAAGGAAACTATAAAATCACATCAATATTTGATCTTTGGTATCTCAGTAAATGGTTGCAGTGCTTCTGAATTCCCAGAATTGAAATAGCAAATATTTCGCAATTTGATATACCTAGCCTACGTCAAAGGCGAACTTAATGAACAAATAAATCCTTTCTGATTCCAATATAATCATATGAAAGGTAATTAAAACAACTCCGATCACTTAGAAAACCAAAAGAGCATTACATTCCACGTTCCCTTTTCATTCGTGCTCGATCGACTAGAAAAATCGTTATTTAAACGTCGACGTTTACCTAATTAAAGACCGACCGAAAAAGGGTTAGAAAAAGGTATGAAAAAAAAACTTACCAACACGGTCGCCGGCTCACCGCACAAACGAAGGGGGAGATGTTTACACGAATAAAATTACAGGTCTATCGTAATTTCCCGTCACGTCATGGAAGCGGAGACTCAGCGGTTTACACAAATGCCTGAAATTTAACACGAAAATATGCCAAGTACTTTAATAACGTTGTAAATAAGCGTCCAGGAATATTTTCAACATTGTAAACGTTCTCGGCTGCTAAGACAAATGATTTTTTACACAGCGAATTTAATTCCGATGAATACCGTCATCCTTAAAAAAAGAAACTTTCGGAAAAATTCAGCAACTTGGCTTTGTTCGGACCTTTCTAGTGTACCTAATATGCGTAAATTACGTCGCGGAAATGCGGGCCTGTTAAAGTAGAATTTTAAAGTTTTGATGAAAATTCTATTACGTAGCGAAATTAACGAAATGAGCCTTTTCGAGTTCACCGTTGCGGGAAGAATTTAAAAGGCGGTATCAAGTTAGCTATTATAGCTGGATTCAGGGAGCGGTATTATTTTACGTCGAGTTATACTAGCTCGCTTTGAGTTTCAAAAAAATCGAGAAGTCGTAATAACAAATATTTATTATTAACCTTGGGTCATGTTTAGCTAATGTTGGCGACATCTCTGCGGGGACTCATTAGCATTTTTTTTACTAATCAAAAAAAAAAAAAAAAAACTCGAATACCCGAGGAAATCAGAAAGCATGTTGAAATGAAGAATTGATTAATGGTTTCTTATAAATACGCGATCAACAATACTTGTAAAACGATATCTAATGATATCGAAAAAAATCCTCGTATAAGAACACCCCCTAATCTTATACCGCTTGAGAAACTGCCATTGAAATGAAAAATTGACCCCGCTAAGTAGATTTCTTTGGTACTTTTGTTTCGATATCGATGTCGTCGAAACCGAAATAAACGATGCGATAAATTTTTTTAATAAATGTCAAAAATGGAAAAAATATCACCGCGTCGTTTTCCCCAAGAAGTAAAGAAAAAAAAACTTGAAAATAAAAATATCGTGGAAAATACGCCATTTGTAGGAAACTTAAAATATTGTACCTATCATAGAAGCACTTCAAAATGATTGAAAATGCCGTCATCTATCACCTCAAACCAACACATTCGTTCACAAATAAATAATTCTCATTTGCGTGTAAGCTGAAATGAAAGGAAAGATAAAATCGAACCGAACGATTCAACTTATTACAATTTTGGTGAAAAATACCTACTTATTACCAAATAATGTATAAAATAGCAGAAATTTGGACTATTTTAGCTTTCCTTTCATTTTAAATCAATTGCCGCCCAATAGTTCGCTAATTTTAACTTTCAACGACGTTGATGCGTATTTCAAAAAGTTTATAAGCCCCTAAAATATACCCATTTAAGTCGAAGACATGAATTATATCGAAACGAAAAACTTTTTCTCCTCTTGATCTGTGAAACTTCGTATCAAAACTTCATAAATATTAAAAATTTCAGCTTTTCATGTTGACGTGATTCGGTGGGGTTTAGAAAGTTTTTAATGTAATAGTATTAGTCGTTTGGGTTTATAAAATGTTGTTATCTTATTTTTTAACGCAGGTTTATTATACCTCTGGTGGTAATTGGAGTTATATTTATTCAAATCTTTCAATATTTGCAAGAACAAGATCAGCCTATAGTCGTCGAAGGAAACGAGATTCGATTGAGAGCTACTTTTCGTAGATATTATAGCATACAAAGATTCAACAGGTAATTTTTTATAATATTATGTTAATGTACGGCTATGACATGCAGCTATCTATATATTGTATCGCGTGGGGATAGTTCCTTATCTGGTTGTGTTGGCTATGTATGATATTTGATCTTGTGATATATTCAGTTCGCTCTTATGCCGTTATACCAAATACATTGATTGGCTGTGAATGTGTCCGACTTACTTACTTTAATATGGTTGCAGAGCGTTAGTTTTAACGAGTGCAAGTTATGGCACGATTTTTTTTGAAAATATTTTTTAAATTGATGTAATTTTGAATCGTTTTACGTGATATGGCACATTCCTCTTCATCTCTTGTTCCGTTAGTTGTCCTCGATGGCACTAATTTTCAAGAATGGAGTTTTCGTGTGAAATTGGCGTTGCAGTCTCAAGGTTTGAGGAGTCACGTTGACAATCCAGTGCCAAATGCAGATGAACAAACAGAAAATTGGAAGAAAAATGACGCCAATGCTATGAAAATAATTGTTGATCGGATTAATAGTGAGCAATTGTACTTAGTGATGTCGAAAACAAATGCTAAGGAAATGATGGACGAATTTACGCGTCTTTACGGCAAAGGTAATGCATTAGAAGCCGTTTATATTAGGCGAAAATTAGGCAGTTTGAAATTTAATGAATCTGAAGATATAGTTGCTCATTTAAGCAAATTTGAAAATTTGTCTAATCAATTAAAGTTTTGTGATAAGCCATTGAGTCAGGATGACGAAATTGCATATCTTATTGCATCGTTTCCTGAATCTTATGACAGTGTTGTTTCGTATTTTGAAGCCTTACCTCACGATCAACAAACTATTGCTGTTTTAAAAAGTAGATATAAAAGTGAGCACCAAAATCGTATAAATCGTGGCGAAGTTAAAGAAAATCAATCCGCAGATGTTGGCGCTACTTCATTTATGTCCAGTCGTGGTGTTCGAAGAGGTGGTCGCTCAAATTCTCGTAATTTTTCTCGTCGGCCTACTCAAAGATATAGTTATTCTAATCATTCACATGATCGACGATACGCAAGTAATTCAAATAGTTATAATCATTCAGGAGATCGTTCATCGGGTGAGTTGCATCGTTCTAATCATCGAAATCGCTCAAGTCATGGTCAGCATTCAACTGATCGACGTGGTGCAGATGGGTCTAGTGAATTTGCCTGCTTTGTTTGTAATAAACGTGGTCATTTGGCCAAAAATTGTACTGCATCAAATAGAAAAACGTTTTTTACTGTGAGTTTACTGTCTAGCAATAATTTGGATGTTCCTGAGAATTCAATCAAGTTCTTTTTCGACTCCGGCGCGACTGATCATATGGTGTCCATTAGCTATTTAAAATTCATGACTGATGTCGAGAAATTTGATCAACCTTTACTAGTCCAGACTTCAAAGAAGGATGTAAAGCTTACGTGTAATCATTATGGTAATTTGAATGTAATTTTTAATGATGTTTTATATACTATTGAAAATGTTCTATGTGTTGATCAACTTGGAGCTAATTTATTATCAATTAATAGGTTAGATAAGAAAGGTTTTAAGATTCAAATCAAAGATGGTAGGATTAATGTTTTTGATCATAATAATTTATTGATTTTTGGAAAAATGAATTCTAACCTATACGAAATTAATCTTGACTTAAATAATGATAAAGATTCTGTGTATTCGTCTAATAATCATGCTTATTCATCCGCTAATACGTATTCTTTTAAAAATTCTGATGATGCGGAATTTCGTTTGTGGCATGAACGATTTGGTCACGTTGATTTTAATATTTTGAGGAAAATGCAAAAGAAAAAGGCTGTGATAGGTTTAGGTTCGTTGAATGGTAATTTAGATTCTATTGATAAATGTGAAACCTGCGTTTTTGCGAAACAGTGCGAATTGCCTTATAAGAAATTAAATGATAATCGATCTAGTCGGCCGCTTCAGTTGATACATACGGATTTGGTTTGTGTTGATAAAAAAAGTATAGGTTTTAATCGTGAAGGGTATATTCTTACAATGATAGATGATTTTACTGGTTTTAAGGCGGCATATTGTATTAAAAATAAATCAGATGTCTTGAGAAATTTTAAGGAATATATTGCTTATGTTGAAAGCATTTCTGAATATAAAGTAAATTCAGTTCGTTGTGACAACGGTACCGAGTATGTTAACGATGATTTTAAAATTTTTTGCCGAGATCGTAGTATTCATTTGGCTCCAGTTGATTCACATACGCCTCGTTTAAATGCGTGTGCAGAAGAAACAATAGAACTATAGTAGATAGGGCTCGTGCGATGCTTATTCAATCAAAATTAAAGATTCGTTTTTGGCCTTTTGCAGTAGAGGCAGCTTGTTTTGTTTTAAATAGGTCATTGGTAGGTGATGGCACTGTTACTCCTATAGAAAAATTAACTGGTAGAAAGCCTGATATAACTAGACTTCGCGTTTTTGGCTCGATCGCTATAGGTTTATTCCAAAACAATTTCGTGGTAAGTTTCATAAGAAGAGTGAAAAATGTATTATGGTTGGATATTCGGCTACAGGTTACGCGCTTTGGATACCAGGAAATGGAAAAATTTTTTATGCTAGGAACGTTGTTTTTAATGAAAATAGAAATATTAGTTCGTGGAGTAGCGATAATGGAGATAATGATTATGTACGTAAAAAGGACGATGTGGAGTTCGTAGAGTTGGTGAGCGATGAGGTNATATCAAGTGCCAAAACTTCTTGAAATTTACTTTTTCTCTGGTCGTTGAAAAGAAAGCAAACTTGTGTCTCTTTCGTACCTATAAGTTAATTCAGGTAGGTGACTTTACGATGCAGTAATACTCCATCCGGTTAAACTTTCAAGTAACATTTGTTGCGTTGACATGAAACAATAAACAAAAGCAGAGAAGTGTAAAAACAAACTTTTTTGGCGGGATTTAGCTAAACGTACGGGTAACGTACGTACGCGTTTTAAAGAATTATCGACGAATATTTATTTTTCACGATGTGTCGATTGTACGATTACGCTATGTGATGCGAACATAAGTAATACAGAGTGTTTTTCGTATACATGACTTGCAGGTTCACTCCAAATTATCCCATGTCGCTGGATCTGGTGTATGTATATTTGGCGTTGATAAAGCGATAAAAGAGTACTCTCGAGGTCTTTTGTCGGCATGTAAGTATCATTTTGTATTCTACAAGCGTACTTACGATATAATATTATGCCTCTACACAAGAAAAACAAATATGTCGACGTCTTTGGTGAACCGGTACCTTATACATAAAACATTTTATTAATTCCCTCGGGGTCAGGTTGGATTCAATTTTTAAACGTTTGGGTAAAAATATTCGCTCTTCACACAAAAGCTTATAAAGTACTTGAGAATTCGATTCCCTTTTTTTACATAATATGCAATTTCTTGAAAGATACGCCTGTTGTTTACATTACCTATACGCGACCAAGTCTTGTTAAAGGGAATTATTGATAAAATTCAAATAACAAGGGACCAAACTGCACTGAAATGCAATAACAACTACTTTTATTATTCAAATATTCGAATGGTTTCGGTTGTGGCCAAAAACGTATATAAGAGGGATTTTCGTTACAACGGGAATTCCCAAAAGATACGTTACACTTTATAAATCACGAGTTGAGCAGTTTTGTCAACAAAACCTTTATCGTAATTCATCGTTTATTTTTGAATTACGAGTATGTAAGACATGCGGTACCAAAAACAGAGAAAAGACGCGAAGTTTTAAACTAATATAAAGACGAGGTCTTCTATCATTATACCGGGTGACTACTTGATTCGAGCAACCCAAGCGCAAAAATTTTTCTCTCATAGAAATAAATTACATATTTGAATGATATTAAGAACAAGAAATGGCATAAATAATATTTATTTAATGCTTAAAAGTGTTTATCAATGAAATACAATTTATATTTTCATTGTCAAAAATACATATATGTTTTGAATTTATTCACTTTTTAGCTAATTTTTTCGCTTGGGTGCTCGAATCAAGTAGTCACCCGGTATAACCAAAATGTGCGCACCGCTATGATACTTTGTCAGGTCAATGAGACTATGCCGCTTTTAAAATTTCAAGAAAATCATATTTATACGACATGACGTTTCCTGCTAGAATGCGTAATCGATTTTCGCGCTATAAATGAAGCCTCGTCTACGTATGTTTCCGAAATGTGGTTTAATATCACTAGTTGGTCTCAGCTAGGGTATTGTTAACTTCTAAGCGAAGATGTAATTACGAGGGTTCTTATAGGATGTTTGGACGTGTGAAAAGTTAGCGCTGCGACATTAAAGAAATTAATATTTTACGACGCTTCAACATAAACGTAAATATTACTCGTATAGGCGACACGTTTTTCAAATGTGTCGTAATGTGATGCTTGTGTTGTGCAAGAAGTCGCAGTTTTCGATTATGAAATTCGTTGAAATTGAGCGAACAAAGAATGTTGTAAGGATGAAAGAAGTCGAAAAGCGCAATATGAAATCAAGTTCAACAGTAAAAAATTTTGAATCAAAATTAAATCTTACAGAAAAAGGTTAGATCACATATTTGAAATATATTACTTATTGTTCAATAATAAATTTATAAATTAGGTATTATTACTTCGAATATAAGTATAGGTAATTTCATCTATTTTTTAAGATTTTGTAATGTGTTTTTCACTTTTTCAGTATTTTTCAAGTTTTTAAATATTTTTATAAAATTCATAAACTTTGCAATTTTTGGACTTCTCTGATTTTCAACAATTTCTTGTTTTTTTTTTTAACATTTCCCCATTTAAATTTTTTTATACATTTTTAGATTTTTAAATTTTAAACTTTTACAGTGATATCCACTAAACTAGACCCTGCATCCTCTTAAGTTGTAATAAAATGCTTCCTTGCCATGTTTCTTACTAATAATAATGAAGATAACAATATAGTAGGCAAATGTTTTTTGGTTAAAAAATATGAAGTGCAAGATCATTCTCTTGTTCAGTTAACAAACTATTATCAAAAGCTTCATCATTAGTCAAATTTACATATTAATTGCCCCTTAAAACAATTTATTGGTAAATTTCTCCCATCGTTCAATTGTTGGAATGCCCATTGCATGATTTTTCTTATAAGTTCAACATTTAAACGCCTTATTGGTCAATTTTACTCATTGGTCAACTGTTTAAAAGTCTCATTGGTCTAATTTTCTCATTGGTTGATCATTTAAACGATTTATTGGTCGATTTTTCTCAATGGTTGACTACTAATGTCTTATTAGTTGATTTTTTTTCATTAGTTGACCATTCAAACGCCTTATTGTATAATTTCCCTCTTTGGTTGAGCATTTGAACGCCTTATTGGTCAAGTTTTCTCATTAGTTGACAGTTTAAATGTCTTAATGGTTAACTTTTCTCGTTGGTTGTCCGTACAAACGCCTAATTGGTTGATTTTTCTTTTGCTTGGTCGTTTAAATGCTCTATTGTTCGATTTTTCAAACCTTTCTTTACCTCGATCATGTCTTCCGGGCAATGATTCCTCCTTCTCTCTTCCAACATAATCTATGAAAGTGAATTTGGAATATTATTTACTTACCTACTGGCAAATTAATATGAAGAGGAAAGAAAATACATAAAAGGGTTAAGAACAATAACAAGAAGGAAAATATAAAATCACATCAATCTTTGATCTTTGGTATCTCAGTAAATGGTTGCAGTGCTTCTGAATTCCCAGAATTGAAATAGCAAATATTTCGCAATTTGATATACCTAGCCTACGTCAAAGGCGAACTTAATGAACAAATAAATCCTTTCTGATTCCAATGTAATCATATGAAAGGTAATTAAAACAATTCCGATCACTTAGAAAACCAAAAGAGCATTACATTCCACGTTCCCTTTTCATTCGTGCTCGATCGACTAGAAAAATCGTTATTTAAACGTCGACGTTTACCTAATTAAAGACCGACCGAAAAAGGGTTAGAAAAAGGTATGAAAAAAAAACTTGCCAACACGGTCGCCGGCTCACCGCACAAACGAAGGGGGAGATGTTTACACGAATAAAATTACAGGTCTATCGTAATTTCCCGTCACGTCATGGAAGCGGAGACTCAGCGGTTTACACAAATGCCTGAAATTTAACACGAAAATATGCCAAGTACTTTAATAACGTTGTAAATAAGCGTCCAGGAATATTTTCAACATTGTGAACGTTCTCGGCTGCTAAGACAAATGATTTTTACACAGCGAATTTAATTCCGATGAATACCGTCATCCTTAAAAAAAGAAACTTTCGGAAAAATTCAGCAACTTGGCTTTGTTCGGACCTTTCTAGTGTACCTAATATGCGTAAATTACGTCGCGGAAATGCGGGCCTGTTAAAGTAGAATTTTAAAGTTTTGATGAAAATTCTATTACGTAGCGAAATTAACGAAATGAGCCTTTTCGAGTTCACCGTTGCGGGAAGAATTTAAAAGGCGGTATCAAGTTAGCTATTATAGCTGGATTCAGGGAGCGGTATTATTTTACGTCGAGTTATACTAGCTCGCTTTGAGTTTCAAAAAAATCGAGAAGTCGTAATAACAAATATTTATTATTAACCTTGGGTCATGTTTAGCTAATGTTGGCGACATCTCTGCGGGGACTCATTAGCATTTTTTTTACTAATCAAAAAAAAAAAAAAAAAAAACTCGAATACCCGAGGAAATCAGAAAGCATGTTGAAATGAAGAATTGATTAATGGTTTCTTATAAATACGCGATCAACAATACTTGTAAAACGATATCTAATGATATCGAAAAAAATCCTCGTATAAGAACACCCCCTAATCTTATACCGCCTGAGAAACTGCCATTGAAATGAAAAATTGACCCCGCTAAGTAGATTTCTTTGGTGCTTTTGTTTCGATATCGATGTCGTCGAAACCGAAATAAACGATGCGATAAATTTTTTTAATAAATGTCAAAAATGGAAAAAATATCACCGCGTCGTTTTCCCCAAGAAGTAAAGAAAAAAAAACTTGAAAATAAAAATATCGTGGAAAATACGCCATTTGTAGGAAACTTAAAATATTGTACCTATCATAGAAGCACTTCAAAATGATTGAAAATGCCGTCATCTATCACCTCAAACCAACACATTCGTTCACAAATAAATAATTCTCATTTGCGTGTAAGCTGAAATGAAAGGAAAGATAAAATCGAACCGAACGATTCAACTTATTACAATTTTGGTGAAAAATACCTACTTATTACCAAATAATGTATAAAATAGCAGAAATTTGGACTATTTTAGCTTTCCTTTCATTTTAAATCAATTGCCGCCCAATAGTTCGCTAATTTTAACTTTCAACGACGTTGATGCTTATTTCAAAAAGTTTATAAGCCCCTAAAATATACCCATTTAAGCCGAAGACATGAATTATATAGAAACGAAAAACTTTTTCTCCTCTTGATCTGTGAAACTTCGTATCAAAACTTCATAAATATTAAAAATTTCAGCTTTTCATGTTGACGTGATTCGGTGGGGTTTAGAAAGTTTTTAATGTAATAGTATTAGTCGTTTGGGTTTATAAAATGTTGTTATCTTATTTTTTAACGCAGGTTTATTATACCTCTGGTGGTAATTGGAGTTATATTTATTCAAATCTTTCAATATTTGCAAGAACAAGATCAGCCTATAGTCGTCGAAGGAAACGAGATTCGATTGAGAGCTACTTTTCGTAGATATTATAGCATACAAAGATTCAACAGGTAATTTTTTATAATATTATGATAACAAATTGATGAATGCTGTATTCTTGATTGACGTTGATCAACAATGGTGCATCAACAGTAATAAAAAATAGTACAACATTGATGCAACATTGATCAACAATTGTACAATATTGATCAACATAGGTGCCACATTGATTATCATTAGTGCAATATCGATCAACAAAGATGCAACAATATTACAACATTGATGAACGATGGTACAATGTGTGTCAATGTTAATAATGATAAACAATGTTATAACATTGATCAATTGAGGTACAAAACAGAACAACAGTGATGTACTTAACATTGATCAATAATGGTGTAATATTGATCAACAATAGTACATATACTTAAGATTCTTCAAAAAATAATATAACATTGATCGGTAATGATAATATGATAATTGACAATGATGCAACATTGATCAAAAGTTATCCCTTGCAAAAAAAACACTACTAGTAACTAGAAATCACTACTAATAACTACTAGTAACTACAAGTAAACTAGTAGTTAAATAAACGAATAGTAGTGAATTGTTACTAGTTACTAGTAGTTCAGTAGCAGAATACTAATATCTCACTACTAGTAGTAGTTTGTGATTACAAGTTCATGAATAAGTAGTAGTTTTTCACTACTTGTACTGTGATTACTAGTTCATCATTACTAGTAGTAGTAGTTTATGATTGCAAGTTCATGAATAGAGTAGTAGTTTTTCACTACTTGTACTGTGATTATTAGTTTATTTTACTAAGTTTAACAACAGAGTACTAGTTTACTACTGCTACTAGCAGTCCAAATAAACACTAGTTCTTGAATAGAATAGTAGTTTGTTACTGCTAGTGCTTCTCCTGATAGCAAGTTGAAGAATGAAATGTAAGTTATAGTAATGAGAAACCATTATTTCATTCTTCAGTTAGGTATAGTTTTCATGAAGAATAATAGTACTGAAGATAGCAACTGCTAGTTATACTAGTAATAAATAGAGCAACTAGTAGTTGTACAGTTGACTAGTTGTAGGTACTCAAGATATTAATGATTACTAGTGTTCTACTAGTAGTCTACGTATCACTTTGCTTCTCTTAGATGAAATGTGTTGCAGTAATGCATATAAGGAAGAGTTTGATTTAAGTGTAATTGAAGTGCAAATACGCACTTCCACCAACAAACTTAAGGGCTGTTTGCACATTTTGTATGAACCAATGGTTTGAATGCATCCTTAGGTGCGTTATAAAGTTTTGAAAACCATTTTCCATCTTAGACGATAAGAAAATGAATGGTATTCAGGACTTCTAGTTAAATATAAGTATTAATTACTACTAGTATTTAGTAGTAGTGTTTTTCAATATTAATCACTACAAGTTACTAGTAGTGGTCACTTCTAATAAGCACTTGTAGTAACCACTACTAGTAACTTTTAGTGATTAATATTGAAAAATACTACTACTAAGTACTGGTAGTGATCATTACTAGTTACTAGTAGTGTTTTTTTTGCAAGGGATATAATATTGACAAACATAATATAACATTAATTAATAATAATGTAATGTTGATGAAATTGTAAGCATACGATTGATCAAAAGAATGATGCAAAATTGATCAACAGCCGCACAATATTAACCAACAGTGCAATATTGATCATCAGAAACATATTATTGTAATGCTGATGAAAATCATACAAGACTCTTTAAGAAGGATGCAACTTGATCAATAATGATGTTGCATACTAATCAGCATAACTACAAAAATTCTATCAAAAATGATTCATTATGAATCAACAAACGTTCAGTAATAATCATCAAAGGTGCAACACTAGTAACACAAGTTTTTTAACTTCAATCAATTTACATAGGTATAACATTGTATTTGTAACATCTCCTAAGAAGATTCAAAACCGCATTTTTGCGATAATTATGTCTTGATTCACCATGTAATGTGTTAGTCACTGTAATTTTCTCGAATTGAAAATTTCAGTGCAAAATTCGAAACATTGGTATAGTAATAAATTGATAACTTACACATTGCGAATTCCTATTCCACATCCTCACGGTAATCTATTCTAAAACCTCCCATCGAGAAAAAATAATTCCCCAACGTCATACGTCGGGTAAGCTCACTAATTCAATTCATTACTCTCACCAACGAGCAGGCTAAAAATTCCAAACCAGCGGTGTCGTTTCTCTACAATGTTCTTGTGGAGCTCTAAATTCGACGCTATATCAAATTTCATTAAATCAGTCAGGGGTAAGTTGTATTACAATGGTACAAAACGCTTTCTAATTTGTCGCGGTATTTTATTAGCAACGTCGGCGTGTTCTTTTAAATTCCACATTCTCCATTGTACCGGCATTCCGTGAGAAGAGTAAGACGTGAACAATAAATGTTACGATAAATCATTTATCACAATGAGAACACAAAAGTTTCACTTTAACCGGCGTCGATTTTTTCGCACCGAAAAAAAAAATCGAATTAAACGTTGCGCAATTTTCAGGCACAGCTTAATGACGCGGTTAATGTCGTCTTTTAATATTTCATCGTCGACTGGAAATAAGAAAATAGGTATTCGAAAGGATAGCCGTGTCATCTATAATGAGACATTTTTCGGAAAATCGATTTTCCAAACGAATTTTTTCACTTTTAGATTGTCTTCGGGACGTGCATAGCGATTTTAAGTGAGTACGTGATCTTTATAGAGTTTCTTCATGTCACTGGTGTCATACTTCACACGTTAGTTGAGGTGTGTAAAGCTCTGATGGAAAAAAACTCTATAGCATATGTTTACCCTTCATTTCCTCGTAGCAATTGAAATGATTAAATACGAGCACATAATATGCCATAGATATGAAAAAATCAATTTACAATTTAATTTCGCTCGTAACTTCATTACATTTCGCACTGTTTGTTAATGATCGTGGTAGGTTTTTTGTATATTAGACTTTAATGCATTCATTCCCTGCAGGTAAACAAATAATTACGAAATATCCTCTCAAAATAGAATGTTGCTAAATCAAGTTAATGATTTTCGGTTTTTTGTCATTTTGTTTTTCATCATCTTACAAAACGTAAAAAGCTAACAAAAAATACTTCCTTTTATAAAGATGAAAAAAGAACTGGCGTGTCGTGTACACGAATACATTGATAATGGTTGAGAATTACTTTTGAAATTCTTCGAAATTTTATGTATAGAACGAATAATTTACGACTTCGAAACAGTTGCACCCAAATTCACGACTAAAAAGCAATTCCTTAAATTACTGGCGGTCGATTTTATTACATGACTCGGCGAAAATAATTTACACGAAGGCTTGTGAGTAATAACTTGGGGTAATATTTTTCAAAACCTAATTAGTCAAGAATCAATCTCACTATTACAAAAATATGTTTATTCAGCTTCAAACACCTACACAAAACCTACCTATACGTTGGAAATACAAAGCATTTTTCATATTACACTAAAACACAAATCGAGCACGTTAAAATGGGCGTTAAAATAAGTTTTTACCATTGAAACACGCCAGGCAGCAATCTGTTCGTGAGAAATGCGAGTCCAATTAAAATAATCAGAATTTTAACGATTGCTCCAGAGTAATCGAGAATTTTGTACCTTTTTTTATTTATTCGATGGAACATTTTTATACTGCTCCTTTGTGAATAAATTAAAAAGAATTCTTTCTCTCGGCTATGAGTTGTAGGTATTCGGAAAGAGAAAGGTTCGAATTTTATTACACTGCTTTATGAACTTGATTCAAAGGGGAATATAAGAAATATTTTTTAAGGGACTTTGTTCGGGTTATTTCTGCTGACCGGGTTATTGATTCGAGCGTGTCAAATGAAAGGTATACACTATCTAGCCAAATTTAACTTTGAAAGGAAACTGGAATGTTGTATGTATTTTGATTCTAGATGAAAGAACCATGAAATGTTTCAAATTACTGAATGTAAAGAAACGTTAATAAAAATTCGTTATTATTCTTTAACAAATACCTAAATACGTAAAAACTAGCCACGTGTTCGAAAACACTTTTTCAATGCACAGATTCGGACTCAAAAGACTGCCAATGGTTGTATCGTTACACACAATGGATATAAAATGCTTAAAAGATATTGTGTTACCAAAAAACTAATGAGCATAAATGGTATAATTTCTTTATCACAAATGTTCAAATTTTTTCATTGAATACCATCCATTCTTCAACATCTACCAATTAGGTTTCATAGACTAAAACTCTTGACATTTATTATTATTATTTTTTTTTTCTTGAGGCAAGCAAAATCAGGAGTCAGCTTAGAAAATCACATGATTCTGGCTTTGCCTGTAAGCCTAAATTTGGTCATAAATCATTTCAGTTTTTTACAATACACCATATGGAGAATTTGTGGGCTGCCAAAAAGGGTTGTGACCATTTCGCTTTTGATCAGAATACCAAAAATAAAAATTCTCGACACAATATTGAACTACCAACAAAGTATACATAATTATCATAAAAACATATCTTAACAATTTTTAAATGTCATCCCAGCAATTAAAATTTCACGAATCTACAACATAATGACTTACCTATATATTTAGGTACATCAATGTTATATACATTAATATATATACCGTACGTCCAAGTGATTCGGGTACAATCAGCGAAAAAATCTCTTTTCCAATTATTTAGAACTGATTTTTTCAAATGCAAAGAAATTGTGATGCAGTTAAAATGAGTTTATCAGCCTTAAAATTCATTAAAGTAATTTTAAAAATAACTTCCGATTTAGATATTGTTGTTTAACTCTTATTATGTTATCAACAAACTGAGATTTTTACGCTAATTGTACCCGAATCACTTAGACGCACAGTATACTTTGATTTGCATGCTCCAACTACGGTAAGAAATGACTTTCTGAGCTTTTCATGCCATGATGCAACAATATTAATGTTCAAGTTGTAAGATTTTAGTTTTCAACATTTTCAATTTTATCGGTACAACATTGATTGACAATGGCATAACATTGATCAACAATGATACAAAACATTGATTAGCGACGATACAACATATTGATTAACGACGGTGCAACATTGATTAACAATAGCACAACATCGATCAACAATGGTACAACACTGATTAAAAATGGTACGACATTGATCAACAATAACGCAATGTTCATCGGTGATAATACAATAATGATAAACAATGTTAGGTGTAATATTTAACATTGAAACAACATTGATCAACATTAGTACAACATTAATCAACAATAGTACAAAATCGGCTGTTTCCATTCCCTGGATTTGTAATTTGTCTAAATTTTCTATATATTTTGAAGTTTTGATTTTGTTTTAATTTGAAATGTGGCGAAATTTTTACTGTTGCGATTCTCATTGTATTGGGATTTCCGTTAATGCGATTTTAAGAATATCAGGATTGTTTTTGGCGGGATATTATAACTATCGACATTCTGTTATATCAGCCCTATAATATTTCGCAGTTAGATCTGTGTTGATTGCTCTTTCCGGTGATTTCCAGGCCGTTTGCGAGTGAATCATATTTTTTTTATACTGCTTTTTTCAAATTCATGTTGAGAAATTTTCAAGACTGAATGTCTTCATTAAAGTAGAAAGATTACATTATGGTAGGAAAAAAAGAGCACACTTAGCAAAGAAATTTATGTACGTGTTACGCAGGGAATCTAATAATATTACAACGAAAGATTTCTAGTACTTTATGCAGATAGGTACCCCTTGAGGATTGAATATTAACATATACTCTAGAGAATCGTTTAAACAAAATACTTCGGGTATTCTCATCTCTCTCACAAAATCGATGAATAAAATTAAACTTTAAAATTAATATTATAAGAAGTAGATAAAAAAAAAAGATGTAAATACATTTTTCGTTGTCGATAAGAAAATAGAAGCAGCGTTTTACATTTTCAAAATTAATTACAACTTATGTACCGAGTGAAAAAAAAGCTATATTGACTCGAGCATAGAATTTTAATGCGAATATTAACATTTTAACAAAAACATTTTTCTCGTGAGTACTATTCAAGTAGATACACTTGAGGGCATCATCGAGCTAAAAATCACTACATTGCATCGCATTTTCATTCAAACCAACTTCAAGTATCTGTAAGGTATACTGGTGTACTAATGAAATATTAAAACCGTCGAATAGCTAACTCGTGAAGATAGGGAATAAAATGCGAGTTACCGAAACAACGATAAATTTAAAAATACATCATAAAAACGGGAGCTCACCTCGAGGATAATTTATTAGGGTAATATTTTTCATAGATAAGTTCGAATTTGCAGCAGGGCGTACATATGTACCTATGATATAAAAGGAGTATGGATGTGGAGGAACCAACGCTAGCTCAAAAGTCAGTGTATTGTTGAATTCCAAATGGACCTGGATTTGCTTTTCACCTTAATCAAATAAGATAAAGGATTTAACTCCAACCGAGCTATTCGATACTGAGATATTGTTAGCATTTGAATTGTGTATAGTAATGCTGAATAATCCGATACGAGTTGATATGTGAAGCTATCTAGTAATGAGGATTACACGTGGAGTAGAGAATTAACTAGATGGTAAAAATTTGTAGCCACGTTCACGTTGTATTCGACAAAAACAAAGCTCGAGGAAATTGACAATGGAAAGTGGCTCGATAAGTTAATGGAAATATAATAGAGCGGTAATATAGTTGCTCGCAAGTGGAAACCATTACCTTCTCCGCAATTGAATAAAAGGTTTGACGAGGCGAAAATGAGAGAGTAAAAATAAATTTCAATTTATTGACGAATGGAATTAAATTATTCGTTTTGAGTACACATTGCGTTACCTAATAGGTAATAAACTGAAGTTAGCTTGTTCGAATGATCGAAATTTCATCGCTTGCTTTAACGACGTAGAATATGGAATGATCAGTTTTATATCGTAAACAGTGTTTGATAAAGCGAATAAAATAAACTAAATTATAAAGTTGCCCGAAGATGAAAACTTCCACGCAGTCGGATTTTGTGGTCTTGAAGTTCTTTTCTGTAAGTTTAAAATTTTACGCCCTGTCGTTTATAAAGTTGAAAGAAACTCGATCTTTGGATTATTTACATTTTCCGTTATGACCGAGTCAACCAAAGCAAAAGTGCCCTTATTATGAGTCTTATGTAAAACACCCCTACACTGGAAAATTTGAGCTGCACGTTTGCTGTATTGAATTTTATAAACAAGAGGAACACAACGTGACGATCGTTTTAAGCCTGATATAGTTGGATTTGTGAGAATTATTCAATGTTATGAGGGTCGTGAAGGCTACGTATAATAGAGGTAAGGTAATCTGAGGTCGTAACGTTATGTGAAAGTTGGCGAAAAATCATCGCTTTGAACTTTACCAAATAAGGAACAATGCAAGTTTAATTCACGTTGACATTTGAATATCTAATATCGTTTCGGATTCACTAAATTACGCAGACGATAGCGTGGCGCCGGTATTAGAAATTACTCTGCGATAAACCTATTCGTTTACGGTGTTTACCTTGGATGTCTTGTACCTATTTTGGGAAACTTGAGAAACCGCGGTACGTTTTAATGGCGTATTAACAATAGCCTTATACGACGGCGTTTTATACGCTCTGTATACTGACAATGGCTCGAATATCGTTTTTAGTCGCGAACTAAGTAAATTATGTCAATTTATTTTACTTTTTTCGGCGAAGCATTTGCGCTGTGTATCAGAGATGTGGAAGTTTTTCTGAAAAGTTTTTTTGGATCGATTTATTCGGTGAGGTAAAATGTCATTTTTCACATATATTCTAGTTTCGTTTTCGCAGAAGAAGAGGAATAAGATCAGAAGTTGTACGTTCTGAACGCCTAGTAAAGTTGAAAAGAGTTTTGAAATTCTTAGCACTTAAAAGTTTGCTAGTATGCAACGACCCATCATGAGTGTTAATAAAATTGCATAACTGGTTTGCCGTAAATATGAATGATTTTTAAGGGGTGAGATTCAGGTTGTTCGAATAATCTGAAATTATTTTATGTTGCAAAAGTGATAAATGGGTGTAATACGTGTTTTTATCAAGTATTTAAGTTTTGAATTTCTTCTGAACTGGAAATTCCTATTGTAATTTCATTTTTACTAAAGATTATTGCAGATGTGTAATGTTTCAATGTTTCCACTTTTAGAATTTTTTTTATTTCAAGATTCGTCAGATTTTGATTTATTTTTTTATAATTTTTTTCCAAATTTTCCAAAATATTTTAAATTATAGAATTTTTTTAAGGTTTAAAAATTTTTCAACGTAAAAAAAATCGAACTTGAAATTTTTTTTTAATTTTGAAAATTATTTAACCTAAAAATTCTTACTGGTTAAAGATTATAAATTCTTAAAAACTAATTTTTTTCTTGATTTCGAAATTCGGCAAATTATTGGAATTTTGCAAGTGCTCAAATTTTTTCTTCATTCTGATTTTTTTGTTAGATTTGATATTTTTGCAAAATTTCTACTTCTTTAGCTGCGTTTTCAACTTGAAAACGACAATAATTACAGCCTATCTGATTTGGGAAGGCAGGATCGAGTGAAGGTGAGATCTTCAAATCGTTGCGTTTCTCGCCATTTTTAATCATCTGGCCAATGTTCAACTTCGTTCGATACACATCAAAATGAAGGATCACTCTAATTTTGAGGGAAGTCGGAGTATAAAAAGGCTTTTTGAGAAAGTTCTGAGTAATGAAATTATTTTGAATCTTCCATATCTCATCGTCAAATCAACCTAGAATAGTCAAAACTTATGTGTAGACTTGGTGGTTGACCAGAATGTGGCCTCTTGAATATACTTAGATTAAAATAGATCCAGAATGATGGATTATCAACATTTGAGTAAAGGTTGAGGAACCTCAAATTAGTGAAAATTTAATTAATATGAACTCATATGATTATTGAAAATGGACTGCATTACGCAACAATGTTCTAAGTGAAATGAGGCGCCATAAACTTTAACTACATCAAGTTTCTGATGTAATGTAAATTATAACAAAGCCAGTCAATCAAACTGAACAAATTTCGCTTGTTTGTCTTTGAAATTATTTAAATAACATGAATGATTTCATTCATTACCAGTTTTTCTCATTAAAAACAAAAATAAGATTGATCAACAAGTCTATGGCGCCTCATTTCACTTAGAACATTGTTGCGTAATGCAGTCCAAATAAGAAATATACAATGAAAGATCAAACTTCGTGTGTAGGGTTGAATATGAACTATTGGATTTGTGTCAAAATGGATCCAAAATGGCGCATTTTAACAATTCCTCAAGTAGTTATAAGTTGGGAAATATTTGTTTATTTGATTATTAAATGGCGAGAAATACTATGCTTGTTCTAAGTTCAACTTTATAAGTGGTAATGGAAGGTATAAGGTTGAGATTTTCAGTGGCCTGTAGATATGAAGAGGTTAGCAACGCTATTTTTAAACCTGAACAAGCTCTAGTTAAAAACTCAGTTCTAGTAATGTGACATGACTGTTCATGTTTTTTTTTTTTTTTAATTTTGATATTTTTCAACTCATTATCTTTTTGATGATTCAAAATTGTAGGAATATTCTTAAATCAAAAAATTTTTGAAAACAGAGAAAATTTCAAATTCTAGGGAATTTTATGCTTTAAAAAACTTTTCAAATTAAGAGAAAAAAACACAATCTATTTTTTTTTTTTAGTTTCAAAATTTAAGAAAAAGCTTGAAAAATTAAAAAATTTTATAAATTGAAAAATTCTAAATACAAGAAATTATTAAAATAAAAAAAATAAAAAATAAAAAAACTCCCAACAAGCCGAATCATGTTACTTGATTTATTCGTATTTACGGCAAACTAGGTATGCAATTTTATTAACACTCATACTGGATGGTTGCGTATGCAAGGGTTTTTAGGAGCTAAAAATTGGAGAGCGTTAATAAATAAATAAAATAAATTAATATGTATTGCGTACAATGCCCCAAGAGCAAGTACATAATATTATAGTAATGGTTATAATAAAATACAAAAAATAAAATAATAATAAACGAACAAAAAAAATCACCTATGGTATGCACAAGGTGTTTCGCGAAACTTTTTGTTCCTTTTGTGAAGTGAATAGTCAACAATAATTAAGTAAAAATTATGATGTTTGCCTATTCAAAATATTGAAGAAGATGAGATATACCACTTTGAAATAATAGAATTGTTGCGGGATAATGACCTGTTTTCGAAACTAATAATGCGCTTAGTGATACTGAAAATTTTTTTGGTTATATTGTATTTTATTATTATTTTTTTTTTTATGTAAGTTATTATCTATACTGAAAATCAATTTCATTTCATTTCAAAACTCAAAATTTCAGATATCTGTTGACCTATTGATGATAGGAATATGGGAGTTGTATCAGCATATGAGGCATATGATGTAATATTATTGAATGAAAAATAGTTAGTGTAGAAGAGATAAGAGGAGAAATATTTCAAAATAAGCAAAAAAATGTGTGGAAAAATATCGGATGTTTTTGATTCTTTATGATTAACTTTTGAAAAGGCCTAATAAATTATTTTACTGAAAATTTCTGAACAATTTGGAGTGCAGCGCCTTCAACGTAGGATAGATGCGCACTTTCACGTTCAATTCAGTATCGAAACAAAAAGTAGAGAGAAAAAAAGAAGAAATGCCGATAATAATGACATTACATTTTGAAAATCAAAATCTCGTGACGTATTAATAATGGGAGGTGCTAAATAATATCTTGAATAACCTAATGATTCGTTAGGTTCTTATTACTAAACAATTTAAAATGTACTTGTAATTTACAGAGGTATACTGTCAAACCATACCATTATTAGGGAACCCTGCTCACAGACGAGAACGGAAAGCAACAGCATAGCCGATCAATTCGACATAGACCCGAAAGAAGAAGAGAAACGTCTACAAATACATTTGGTATCAATGGTAGTAGCTTTCTCAATGTGTTTTGCTCCCTTAAACAGCATCAGGTGAGATGAAAAGAAGTATATTTTTGAAAATCATATATCCTTATTGCTCTCTATGGATGGTTGACATTCGAACTGTACGAAGCAATATTCATCGAAGGTCGTAAAACGAGTGTAGAAATTTTTAGCGAAATGGAAACCAGCTCGGTAATCCATTTACACGTATTTTCCATCCATAGATGGTTTCACGTAGCGGTGGAATTGTTTAAAAAATCAATTTCTTATTGGTTTTCGTGTGTCCACGGTTGCGAGAATTATATTCGCTGGCTTTTTGTTAGGTTGTAAAAAACGACGAACGAGTTGAAACATAAATTGAAGGTAATGAGGCAAGGTAGCTCGGAAAAGCTGCTTAGTTGTTATTTATGTACGTGGCGGAAAGAAATAGGTACTTGGAAAGGACGATACATGGGAGGATGGAGTATTAGATAAGACAAGGTTTTTATGCCAACTCGGCCAATTGCGCGAATCGTCATTGGTGAAATTAAATTTTTTTCCAAGTGTAATAGTATATGTTGTACTTGGTTTAGTCAGGAGTATATTCGTTGCTAAAAACATTCATTAATAGACGCGAAGCTGTACAGAATATCATGTTATAGCACTAATTACTCATTGATATTATCATTTCTTACTGAAGCATATCAACGCTGAATATCGCCTTTCATCAGTACACTAAATAGGACACTATGGAAGGATGTAGGTACCAAGTCCATGATATATGAACCCGACAGTTTAAGTTCATTTCCAAAAAAAAAAGAATACTAGGTACATGTTCAATAAAAAAGTTGAATTCAAATTCAAGTTCATTGATAAAATTAAAATTCACTTCACGTTCACGGTTATTTTGAGAAAATCCAAGCCAAATTCAAGTTTATTCCGAGAGAACTGAAGTTTATTGGGATGAACATCCTAAGAATTCAGCTCGAAAACGAACTTGGCTCATTCCTGAGTATACCATTATTGTTCTCTAACACGAGTGTTGTGATTTCATTAAATAAAAGAAAAATACTCAAAGTGAAATTTCAGTCTTGAGTACCTGACTCGGAATGTGGCCGATGTCGGAGTTAAATTTTTGGTTGAATTCCGAATTCTGATTCTTGTTGGAAATATAATATCCTTATAAGAAACAAGAAAGTCCGCTAAAAGAGACACCTCAAATGGCCTAAAAATGGTCTCAAGAAACTATTTTTCAAGAAACAAAAGAACATTGACCTTCAATGAAGACCAATAGCGTATCTTAAGATCCTAATACTTGAGCTTATTTTGGTTTATAAAAACAAGTAACCAAAAATATTGGAACCAATGTGGTATATGCGAATACCTTTCTCTATAATTCACCTTAATATTCTATGCATCCAACTTAAAATCTTTGACTATATAGTCTATATGATATAAACAGAGCTATCCTTATAATCTGCTGTACAAACACAAAGAACCAAAATTTTGAGCGTTATGCGCATGCGTGATCGGCTTAATAACTGTGTTTCGCGCAGCATAATTGTGAGGGGAGTTGCTTACGCAGCTCACGCATGCGCATAACCACCGAAAACTGATTAAACGATGTTGGACCGTTAGTTTACGTTAGAATTATAGTTGAAGAAATAGACGTATCAGATATTAAAAGGTACTTAACATTGGCAACACCGAAGGTATTTTTCATCCACCGAACGAACTGTATTATAAAACAATAAGTCGTTGAAAAATGCCACCTGGTGGAAGATTTAGAATCATTACTTGGAATATGTGTGGTACGCGAAAACGCGGTTACAAAAAGGAGTAATTTCAACGAGCCCGTCATAAATAATACGGGCATAGTAAGTTTTCGCAATAAAAAGTTATACCTAATAAAATTAGAAAACCGAAAATAAACGTGGCCTGGTAACTGTGGTGCGAAAGCTCGTTTCATTTCAGTATCCGAAATGCGAATCATATATCATTCGACAATAGCTATACAGTCGGTCGAAGAAATCTTTGTTCTTACGGAATTGTTTCGGTTTCGGTTGTTTTAACTTGTGAAAGCATCACTTGGGTGGGAATTTTCTGAGATTTTCTCGCGCTTGGAAAATCGTACGGCGGTGATATTGAAGTTTCACTTAGCGAGCTGTTCGTTTGATATGCGATAAGACTAATGAAAATTTTCAACGGTATTATCTAATCGCGATGAGAAGTTTTCTTTAATATAAATGAACGAAGCGGAACATTATGACAGATTCGAACTCGTAAGTTTTATTGTACATTTGTCGGAAATAAATATCTGCAAACGAGCTTAAGTGATTGATGGTAAATTAAGGGACGACTAATTTGCCTCTGCTAGAGTCCTAAATACCCTACGACCGCTAAGTCGAATTAACGTGCTGTAAAAAATATTTCCACCTTGTGCTTTTAATTAAATCTAACGGATTAAATTCACGTAAGAGGATACATATACGTTAGCATTGTGCCAGTCAAAAACTTAATCCTCTGCGTACGGATTAACCGTGAAAATTAGGTTACATAAATATTCCAAGACTTGCGAGTCGGTTAATAGAATAGATCAATCGGCGTAACTTGACGCCCATGTAAATTTCGACTATTTTCAAGTTTCGGCTAACTCGCATAGTTGAATTATACTCCAATCTTAGTAATTTCAACGATGTCGAATATGTTGCATACGCGAATGCCGCAAATAAGATATTTCGACGCGTTAATTAAATTGCCTAAGCACACCTGGCCTTGCGAAATGGATTTACGGCGTTTTGCGTATGCAAAATATTTAACATGTTAATATGACGTGCGTACGAAATAAGAATTGAAGGATGTTTGAAGAACACAACAAACCACTTCACTAACGATACTTGAAGTTTGAAGCGAATTGTTCGCAGATTGAGAGCATACCAAAGTAAGTGGTAAAAGGACGTGAAACTGTAGCGAACGACGTTAAAGGTATACAAAAGAGTGAAACAATGGTTTGCCTAGAAGCGAGTGGCGTTTTAATATAAAGCTTAAATTAGTTCATTAAGAAACTGTGCATTTGCACTACGCAGAGTGAAAGTAAAAAAATCACCGAACCCTCGGGGACATCTTCAGTCGTTAAATAAATAGCGAACCCCTTCACTAAAATATACGCGACAATACCGCGAACATGATAAAAAGAAAATAACAAAAATTAATTTCATTCTTGACGTTTCAGTAAAGTAATATTCGTCAGCATCCACGAGACGTATGAAATAACCGCACATTTGGATAAACTGTTCGTAATTTGCTGCTGGATTGCTTTCCTTCCAACCATTATCACGCCGTTGCTTGTATTTTCTACGATTATGAACGAGTAAGTTATATCTATTTACCGTGTACACTTTGAGTAATCCGACAGTCTGAAATATCGTCCAAGTCAACTTTGAAATATTTTCGCGACTCGTTTTCAGACTTCCAAGCGGTGATATGGAATTTTGGATTTTAATGAAACATTTTTTCGACTTTCTGGGATTTCTTTTAATCGAGGGGAGACGCGAATTGAATTTTCTTTGTGGTCTTTCTTTATTTCGATTCGTCTTTTATATTGGAATGTGTTTCGAGAATTGATGAGATTTTCTTCGCTTTTAGGACTTCTCAACGGAGTTTTGTGACCGAAGATGAAATAAAATTTGATTAAGAAGAGCGTTGAAGTTTTGTTACTCAAACATAATGATGTAGAAAATCATTATAGGTATTCTACGCGCAACAAGCTTTGAATAATGGAAAATAAAATTTGAATCCACATGTACCTTAGAGTGGAATGAAAATTGTTTTTTTTTTAGATAATTTTTAGCATGAAAACGACAGCTATTACAGACTACCTGATTTAGGAAGAAGGTCGGGGGAGGTTAGGGTCTTCAAATCTTAGCGTTTTAGACCATTTGTAACCATATTGAAAATGTCCAAATTTTTGAGAATATATTTTATTCATGAAATTCACTCAAAACTTGGTGAAAGACTCTTTTTAAATATGCAAAAAAGTTACTGTTTTGTTTTTCTAACACGCCTCAAAATGATGGATCACTCAAATTTTGGTAGCGTTAGAGGAAAGGCTAACGGCTTAATTTTTTTGTTTTACCACTGAAATGCAAAAGTTCGGCATATCCTGTATCTTGAATCCATAAAAGCAAAATCAACAGTAGCATCCCCTTCACATAGATAACTTATTTATCAACAATTTTCTGAAATAGTGAAACATGTCGTTTTTCAAACTATTAAAAAAAATTCTGTACAACTTTCTGAACCACTCGTTAAATCAAAATTGGAACACAATATCATGAACGGTGATTGAAATACGGATAAAATTTTGAAAAATTTGTTCAAATGCGTGTAGTCATAAAAATGAAAATTGTATATAAGTTTACCTAATTTGGAAAGAACTCAAAAGCGTGGTGTCAGTATCTTCAAATTTCATTAAGGCTTTTTAAATCATACGCCCAATGTCAAAGTTTTTAGTTATGAATACATTTTGCCCCTACTTCGTAGCGCGAACGGATGTGGCTGGAACCACTTAAAATTCCTTAAATAATATTCATGCGAATACTTGAAAGGACTTTTTTTATGTTTTCCGTTCGACTCCAAATGTTGGTTCATTGAAGTTTTAAAAGGCGTTGTTGGAAACGTAAATGCTTAAAATTTCACCTACGTATGCTATTTTTAACTTCCTAAGAAAATTTAAAGGGAGATGACTGTTTCCTTTTCGACGTTACCTCATGAAATCATTAATAGTTGTACATACTATCTACCTTTAAAAAATTAATGACGTCATTTTTTTTAGACAAAAATCAAGATCGAATCTTTATGGAATTTTTGGTCGATTGTTTGGGATTTCTATCAAATTTTACCTCATTCAAATATCGCTTGAATCAACGAATAAAATATAAAAAAAAAATAATAATAATGGAAAAAATAAAGAAAAATTGAAAACTGTAATCTAAAAAAAATAGTTACCTAATCTCTTTATGCTCACAGATCATACGCAGCACTCTGTCTAAAAACTCCCACTTATGGGTAAAATGATATCTCAAAGGAGGCATTGGCCTTTTTCTCCTCCCTCCAATGCTACGGGTCTGAAAGGAAGGGAATAAAAAAACATATGTAGAAAAGTAGCCATGCTAGGATAATGCTCTCAGTGTTTTCTGTATACCCTGACAACCTCAGTCCCTTACCCACTACCAGAATGGAAACCCCTACCTGTCCTTTTTAATACCATTTAAGAAGTTTAATTTAGGATCTGCCGCACTTTTTGCTCACGCATGAATCATATGAGCCTACACTTCTTAAATTTTAGCTATTTGAGGTTCTTCGAGTCTTCCTCAAAATTTGACTATCTGCTATTTTAGATAAAAAATATCCCAAATTCAAAGGATCATCTTCTGGTCTCCAACTAACCCTACATACAAAGGTTGATCTTTCTGGAATGATTTGATCAGGATATATAGTCTGCCGTGATTTCCCCTTTAGAAGACATTTTTTTTCCAACTTCTATCTCCTTTCAAATTTATTTAGGAACCTAAGATTTGAATTTGTTGGTCATTGGGTCGCACTTGGTCTTATGACATCATTATAGAAAATGTATGACCGTTCGTTTATTCCCCTTCTCCCTTTACTCACATTTTGTGTATAATAAGCCTTCCTGGCCTCCTCCTTCCCTTCAACAAAACTCTTATCCATTGTGAACATATAGCTCATATTTATCGAATTTGAGCAATTTAAAACTTCTCAAGCCTCCCTCAGATATTGAGCATCCTCTATTCTTTTAAATTTTGACCCATCAAGAGGTCATATTCTGGTTCCCAACCAACTCCACGCAAAACCTTTGATCTTTCTAAGGTAACTTGATTAGGAGATATGGTTTGTCTTGATTTTCCCTCCAACAACCAGTCATTGGCACTCACTAGATCTTATGATATTACATCATTACCTATGAAAAATTTCTGACCTTTCGTTCACCTCTATTCACCACATTCTTCTCCTCCTCCTCTCTTTTAATAAGACAGGTAAGAATTAATTTAAGATACACTATAAACATACTAGCTCATATTCATAAAATTTGAGTTATTTGAGGCTTCTTAAGCTTCCTTCAAATATTGACCATCAGATATTTTGGATCAATATTGATCCGCTTTTTGATGAGGAGGTGTGAAAAATTCTAGAAATCACGAACGTTTATTATTTCTTCAACTCTCTTCCACATGAACTTAATGAACTAAAATTTGAGTATTCCTGTGTCTTTGACTTTCTCTTTCGTACGAGATGACGAATAAAAGTTTTGAGCTATTTGCTCTCTCTCCAACCTCTCTTAAAATTTGAGTGAACCTCCATTTTGAGATGAATCAAAAAAACAAGTCGTTTTCCTTATTTTCACAAAGAGTATGTAGGCGATTACGTCACAGAATGGGCGATATCGTTTTTTCGTTCACGTTTACGACTTTCGAGTCAAATTAACTAATTTTAGATTTTTCTAGGCGGTCAAACTGTTTGGTGTGGCCGCCTACAAATACAAGTGTAATTCATATATTATAGTTAGTTCATGTTGTTTTTATGTTTAGGTAATGTTCAATATAATGCATCTCCCACATAAGGAGTTTTCTTCTTTCCTTAACGCACGCGTGTCTTCTTTATTAACACGCTGCAGATGATAACTCAGCCTTCTCGCTTCGCACGCACTTGTTCTTTCATCATGCACCGCGCGCATCATAGTTCTTAGGGCCTTAACTTTTAACTATACTTACACTGTGTCTTAGTGATTTTAACACCTCCAAGCGTCAAATTCCCTTCATCCACAAAAAAGTATTCATTATTTCATTTCTTTTTACGATATTGAGAAATTAACACGTAAATAATTGTTTCTCTATGAATTCAATCCATAATTTACAAGATTATGAATGTTTTTGAACTTTCAACGTTTCATTCCAGTTGATTTTGCAACACTGATTTTGGAAGAAATGAATTTGAATCAATCAAATGAGCGGTAAAAAATTATTTAAATCATAGAATTTGAGTTACCAAAGTCTTAAATTATTCATTATGCTGTAATGAAGTCAAACAAAATGAAACAGATGATATTTTTTTTCATGAGAGGGAATTTCGCGCTCGGGTGTGCTAAAATCAGTTAGACACAGAGTATAGTATATGGACCACTCGAACTCCTATTAGCGCAATGTTATGATAGTATAATACTCAGCCAATATAAATATATAAATGAAGGTCGCAATTCTAGAAACTCAAACGAAAAAAATTAGCTAAAAGGTGAATAAATTCAAAACATATACCTATGTATTTTTGACAATGAAAGTATAAATTAAAATTGTTTATTTCATTGATAAACACTTTTAAGCATTAAATAAATATTATTTATGCCATTTATTGTTCTTAATATCATTCAAATATGTAATTTATTTCTATGAGGGAAAGATTTTTGCGCTTGGGGTGCTCGAATCAAGTAGTCACTCGGTATATCGCAATAAATTTCTTATAAAATTTTCAGCCATTTTCATCTCGATTCGCTCGCATTAGGCAGAGTGATGTGGAGGAATAAATATAGATATGTATACTAAAACTTTCGATATCACCATAATGATTGCAAGTAATCTGAGCAAACATACTCCTTCCAAAATCAGATAGGTTGTAATAGCTGTCTATCATCTCAAATTAAAAACTCTGCTAAAAAATGACTCATTACGCTGATTGTGACTTTATAAAGAATGATACTTATAATTTTGATACGAGTAGATACGTAGTACAAAATTTTAAATTTATTTTAACGAATTAGACATATTTACTTCGATGATATGTCGGATGAAAAATATTCGTAAACATATTGTACGCAAGCCGCTTTGACAGACAGGCATCTGTAAAGTTATTCTCATCGAGTTCTATCCCAAATTAATACGCTTTGCGGAAATTACTCCGAGATGGTTTCATTAATTGGACTCGTCGCAGCTTGAAAAATACAAAACAAATTTCTACGTCGTGTTTGAAATTTTGCAAGATACTTAAAAGGAAAAGTTGGTAAATTAAAAACATCTACTATAGTCGCGAATGGCTTATACATGAACGAGCTAATTTTTTTTTTATTAAAATGGGTGAATTAGGAAAAAGTAATTTCATTTGGAACTTATCTCGATGTGCTTTTCCTTAGTGTCGCGTTAAACGTTGAAAGTAACGCTCGAATGAATTCTCGTTTAAATAAGTTTAGTCGAAAGCACGAAACACAAGTGCGAATGATCTTTCAGTTGCATTTTGCATTCGAGATTAAATTCATCGGTCGTGTGTTTGTTTGATTTTACAGCGAAGATAAAAATATCTTGAAGAACTATTTTCGTAAACGACGGCGAAGCGTTTGCGATAGGAGTTTGGAATTGGAAGAGAATTTCCCGAATGTAGCCTACATTTCGCATCCCAGCGCCACCACATTATCCACCGACGTGGGATCTCAACCGGATCGAAGTTTCTCGAAGACCAGAAATTGATTCGAGGGATTAGCGGATGTGGTCTTCGTTTCGGTTCGAAGGGTTAATGAGAAGGATGCTTATTTTTAATGAGTCGCTTCAGCGATTTTGGAAATATTTAATTATATCGTCAGTATAATGAGTTTGGCCTTTTTTCAGCCTAGCCTAAATATTTATCGATTTAGGGTGCTCAAAACGACCGCTGTGTCCATGGAGTTCACTGATGTGATGTTGAAACGCGTAAATAATAAATGATGTTTGCGGAAGTTTTCACCCTTCATTTTCGTATTATGATCATGTAATAGGCCTATTCGAGTTTGTTGATATTTTTTCCTATTGTATCTAATCTGTTGCATTAAATTGGACGTATCCTGCGTATATTTATTGTATAAACGAATGAAAAACTGAACATTCGTTTTTCTTCGTTTAAACACGAGCACGTGTTGTATTCGTAATTATTTTTGTAGCTATATCTACGAAGAATAATAATTTTATAGCTTCTTTGATATTTTTATCGATGTTGCCAGATGTAATATTTAAGTCGTTTTTAAATGTGTATTTTTTAACTTCATAGATGTAATTTTCATTGTGCCCTTTTTTCGAATAGCTCAAATTTTGAATCTCTACTGGATGGATTGAAATGAAAACTAATTAATGTGTTTGTGATAAATTCCAATGTTTGTGTTTGTGATCACGGTACCAAAAATAAACAATGTTTAGCTTGTTTAAAAAATCTTTATTGCTGCATCAGCGAAAGGAAAAATTCCTGTTCGACTGATGCAAAAAACGACTGAATAAATGAAGTATATAGGATCGAAGAAGAAAAATTATACTTAGTGTATGCAATTAAGCGTTATGTCTGAAAAAAAATTCAGGAAAAAAAATCTAAATAAGAAATAGCAACGCAAATGTCATGTTTTTCTTCTAGATTATTTTTTTAAAGAAAAATCCATCGCTGGTATTTCCGACAGCGGATTTTTGTTTCCGAGTAGGTACCTATTATAATTTCACCCAGGACAAGCCATCAACTGACTTGGCGTTTTTAGGTTAAATGAATGAGAAATAAGGAATGTTATTCGTACTTACAAATTTAATTCATCGTTTAATGAACAAAAGGAAATAAAAAGAAATATTCATAACTAGAAATTTCAAATAGTTACACGAAGAAACGTTTCTATTTAGAAACTTCGCCATATTTTCTCGTCGACAAAAATATTCGTGTAGTACAAACGAGGGAAATTAATTTTGAATGCATTTATTGTATAATTCATCGTCCTCGTGTGTGATCTTTTGTATAAATGTGAACTCAACGCGTTTGTAAGAGAATGCGTAATGAAATAACAGAAAAGTAATATGATGATTTACCTCGTAATTACGCTATGAATATTTTATCTCTTGTGTCATACGTTTGGAGAGAAGATTTCTATGTGGTGAGAAATATTTAATTTCTTCTTCGTTAGGAATGTGTATCGTAATAACACGAATGGGATTATTATTCTACAGGATTAATTACATCACTTTATTTGAGCAGATAAGTCGTAAACTGAGCTTGTAAAAATTTACAGGCCATACACATATAGGACCCAGACTACTTACTATCTACGTTGTACCTACGTAAGCTTTTAGTTTTTTTTTTTCAGCTGAGTTTTCAATAAAAATGATAGTTATAAATGGGTACAGCTATTAATGCGCACTTGATTTAGGTAGGTGAGGTGAAGTGAGGAAGGAGGGTCAAAGGATATTCGTATGTTTGCGTTTCATACTATCATTTTTGTAAGTAATCGTATGGCAAATGACCAATTTCTTTTTAATGTATTTTCCAACCACTTCGCAGCAGAAAAGAATGTGAATAAAAGTCGCGCAAAATTTAGTCGGAGATTACCTATCTATTTGAAGATCTAGAGACACTTTTTTCAAATTTTTGATACCACTCCAAATAGTTTGTTCAAATTTTGAGGGCAGCTAGAGGGAATCTTAAAACTTTGAAAATAAGTATTGATCTTGATTCCATATCATAAAATAAAAGGATACTGACATACCCAAATTTCAACTTCTTAAGAGAATTCAGAAAAGAGTTAGATCAATAAAAAGATAAAAGATATTTTTTTGTTGTTACATTCATCACACATCACGGTATCACTTCCAAGGTTGTGTTACCGTGTGCCGCCCGTGCCTATTGCGCATAAAATGTTGTTGCAATTCGCTATTCGTTAAGATACCATCCTGAAGTTTTTCTATTCATTCATTGTTATTTTCACACATTGACATGAATTATGATCATGCACTTTTTCAGTGTTCGTCTAGTGTATTTTTTCTTCTCCATAGGTAATACGAGATTAATAGAAGTGAGAATTATTAATTTAGACTAATAGAAATTGGATTTGGATCACTCATTCTGAAATTTGTTAGTACACTCTCACATAAAAGATTTCGCATTTAGTGATCTTAATAGTTAATTCAGTAAGTTCCTCTTCATTGTGTAGATTTTGATTCTTAAAATTCCTCGAATCTTCCATATTTCCTCACTATATTAATCTAAAAAGCTCATATTTTCCATGTTGGATAGTTGGATTAGTTAAAAACCAAAATTTTCTCGCTTGAATTTAGGTTGAATTGAAATGGATCCGAAATACCGAATGGTCAACATTGGAGAAAGGCTGGAGAAGCTCGAAGTGGCTGAAACTTGATAAATATGAGCTAACATGTATGCAATATTGATAAAAATTGTACTATACTGTGCGTTCAATAGAAACCCATGCAAGCAAAGCACCAAATTCTCTTTTAGTAAATAACCAAGTGGATATAATAAGTTGGTAACACTGATTTCTGATACCATAACCAATCACAACGCACTTATAAGCAGTGATGTAATATAATAGGATTTCAAGCTATCGCAAGAGGGAATTTAATTTTCAAAATTTAATCCGAAAAAATATACGTATCGAAGCCATAAAAAAAAAATGAAATATTCGCTCACCTTCGGCGAATATGATGTGCTACGGTTCTTTTTTTGTTCATAAGATGATTAGACTAGCTTAAAAATCAATGAATTCGTAAAAATATTAATAAAAAATGAATTTATTTATAAAAACGAAAGTATAAAAAAGTAGGAAAGTTGCATTCTAGAAAGAATAATTCACACCATTACCGCTAAACTGGAACTGAGACACATCAGAAGCCGCCGAATACAACACTCCCAAAGGCTGAGGATAATTAGCCTGCGAAGCTGGTTGCTGAGGGGCATATTGAGGTTGAGTTTGAGCAGCTGCGTATGGATTTTGGGGCTGTTGTTTGGAAGCAGCGTAAAACTGTTGAAGAGCCGCTAAGTATTGTTGAGTTTGAGGTTGAGCTAAATTTTGTTGTTGGAGCTGATTCAGTTGGTTTAGTTGATTGAGTTGGTAGTAATGATTGAGCTGATTTTGGTCGTAGGCTTGTTTCGGTGCGAGAATGGTGCGGTGATATGGTAGAGAGGCTGATTGTTTGGAGGAATCTTCTTCGATTTCGTATTTTTGAGGCCCGAGTTGTTGCTGCGGATATGCTTGTTGGTGGATGGAGTGACAGAGAGTAGTGAAGGAGAGAAGCTGGAAATTAATGTGAATTTACATTTATTAGTACTTATATAAATATCCAGGCATTACTTGGTTATAAAAGTCCCATTGATGAATCATTCAAAACTTCAAATCTCAAGGTACAAGAACTCTCCCTCAGCGAAAAATTTGTTGATCTATTTTTTAATTGTTGAAAACATGTTTTATCCTTGAACACATACTCGTATTACTTACCCGCCATATTTTGATTTCAATTGCTTTGATGTCAATGACTTTAAATTCGATACTACTTCTTCTCCTTCCCTCCTTTTTTTTAAAATGAATATTTTCTCTTTAAATTACGTGAATTAAGTAGGTACAGTTGCCCAGGAAATAAAAAATTCTTACGGCCAAGAACCCCAATTTAGACCTCTTGTGCGAGAAAATTACCCAAAATATTTTGGACCAAAAAATTGAAAACCCTATGCTAACTCAATTTCGAAATTTTGACGATCTCAAGAAAAATTAAGATAAAATTGTTTTCGACTTATGAGCCCAACGATTACGAATTTAATTTTTTTTTTCGAAGCTCAACTTTCTTTCATCTCTGAAAGGTCAGTTTAAATACAAAATTTATTATTAGTGCTTGTTCTGCAAGCAGACACAACTAAAGAGAAAGAAAAAGCCTAACAGGCTCTTAACAAAATTAATAAGGTCTGCTTATATCATTATTACATAAATTTGAATGAACTGTGATAATTTTGCTTATATGGATCTTAATCCTACTTCCAAGCTCTGATTTTTTTTATGTGATCTTACCTACTCATGATTATTATAATCATGATCCATGTTTGGAACATTTTTTAGAAAATCAGTTATTTACCTATATAATATATTATGAATATTTATCACATTAGATAAATTTGAAAAATTGATAGTACCAATTCGTTGATAGATATTCATTGAAATTTTAAATTTGAGCATTTTAAAGTACGCATTATGAACTTTAAAAACCTACTAGAATGTTCTCGGTGTCCTTAATGTACGTGTACATATCCAACTATTTAATTCAGAAATAATATATCTGCATACCTCAATAGATTTCGTTAGTAAAAAAAAAAAAATAAATAAACAATTAAAGTAAATCAAAAATGCTCTAGTTCTATACCTAATAATTTAATATTTTATCTTGAGTATTAGAAAAAATGAATTTAAAATAAATGATAATTTTCTCGAGATCTAAACTTGGCGGATAAAAAATAAGCCCATAGACATACTGTTAGGCACCCATCATGATTAATTTTACGTCTTTAAAATAAAAAATAATAATAATCAAGCAAATAAATAAATGCGATATGTACTTACGGCGAGAACAGTTGGATGTATCATGATGAACGAATTTATTAAACTTATTCTTCTACGATATAGTAACTCATTAAGTCATACGTTTCATAAACATTCCTTTTATACACACCTGAATGCAATCATACAATGTGCTACTGGTCGATGAATCGTCTGGCATGAAGCCCAACTCATTTAAAATCAAAGAATGGACGCACCGGACACGTAAATAGTATAATTATTATGTAAACCATAAAGGGTTTTACCGCTTTTTGACTTTCACTTACTTTCTTTAGAGTTCATCGAATGAACCATTACGCAATGAACTTCTGCGAGATTGAAATTTAATTCGATCGCAGAAAGTTAATGGTGAATATGATACCTGTGTGATGTTATTATATGGTTACAGACTTGTTAAAGCTTTTAAAATTAAATCATTTGAATGATATTTCATTGAATGTGAAGCTTAATATATGTATGAGTAGAAAGAATTAAACGATCTTCAAGACACCGAGACAAATAAACGTTTTTAATTGTTTTCCTGGTTTTTCATTTTCATCAAAGTGCCAAGTTTCCTACTTTCTTTGTTTTAATAATTTTTCAACATTAATAGTTCAACCTCAATTTTTTGAAAAGGTGATTCATTTTTAAAATACTATAAAATGGGATAAAACTGTGAATGTTGTACAATGATTGAAGAAAAAAGAGGATTCGGATTAATTAGAAAAAAATTTAAAACTTGAAAAGGAAGTAAGAAGGTAATGTTTTGGTGCCTTGAAGACATATGTTTTCTATTCTTACCATTTATCGTGAAAAGATTTTATGTGATGAAAATTAATCCTTTTTTACAGTCCGTAATGAGAAAGTTGAAATTTTAGAGATTATGAAAACGAGTAGATTTGTGTTCGAGAAAAATAAGCCGACAATGAGATTTATTCATCGTGTTTCGCATTTGAAATGTAATCGCTTTTTAATTAGAGAGTCTATTCATTCAAAAATGATCCCAAGTATCAATGACCAATGAGTAAGTAAGCTTGTCTGAGAAAATTTCTCGTTGAGAAGAGCTCAGTAATTTGTAATGAAGGATTTAAATTTTCTTAATGCTTATTCATCGTATTTCTATTTCGAGAAGCAGAATTAGAGTAAAAGATGATTGTCTTATTTTTAAAAAAAATCATGTTTTCTTAGCTATAGTCAGTTTCCCATATGTGTCTACACTGATTTCCATCTTCGAGATCAATGATTCATTCGTAATCTCACAGCATAAAGCTCACAAACACTCTTCGGGAGTAATTTTAAAAATGTTGCAAGGTTGAGTGAAACTTACGATTTGATAAGTTCTTGGATAATAAATTAACAATTTATTTAACTGGAATTTAATTTTCGACTGATTATATGAATTAATTCTTTCAAAATGTCATCTCTACCTATTTTTTTGCGTGCTGGTCGCATGCTTTTAGTGGAAAACAGTGCATTTAATATAAAAAATAGCTCTATAACCAGGTACGTAAATAATTAATTATCTTTATTCGATTCATATCTGCTAATACAGCTCAATTACTTGTCAATTACATTTACACACACGCTTCCAGATATCCTACTTATTCCAGTTTCCGTAACATTTGGAGTAACCTAGTTCGACGAAAGGAGGCAGCCGCCGATACCCAGACAGCAGCTGAATCCAACACAGCATCGTCTCCGGAATCCGATTCCCAAATAGAAGATTTGCTAAAAGCTGTTAAAGAATTACAAGAAAATCGAGATGAAATACAAGTAACTATATTGAAAAATACCTTATCTCAGGTCACCCTGGATTACCAAAACCTCGCTGATTATCGCCTTTCTTTTTTTCTGTTAGGAAAAATATAAACGGTCTCTGGCCGAAAACGAGAATATCAGAAAAAGATTCCAAAAGCAAATAGAAGACGCACAATTATTCAGCATACAAAAATTCTGTAAAGATATAATCGAAGTGAGTATAATGCCGCCCAAATTTCCAACTTCCATGTAGCAGTGTAATTTAATTCATATTCGCTGTAGGTAGAAGATATATTGAGTAAAGCAACCGAATGTGTACCCAAGGAAGCAGTCAACGATAGTAATCCGCATTTGAAAAACCTCTACGAAGGAGTAACCATGACCGAAAGTGTACTTAAAAGTGTAAGTATTGTTTGAAAATGTTCATATAATATCGCTTCACCAATAATAATTCCGGAAATGTTATCTTAATAGGTTTTTTCACGCCATGGCTTAGAAGTAGTCAACCCCTTAGGTGAAAAATTCGATCCAAATTTCCACGAAGCTTTATTCCAACAGGTTAGTATGATGCAATCTTCATTATATTTCATCATCTCGTGTTTCAGCCATTCAATTAAATTCGTTCATTTGCAGGAAGTCGAAGGTAAACCAGCAGGCACAGTGGTAGTCGTTTCCAAACAAGGATACACGTTACATGGAAGAGTAATAAGACCAGCTTTAGTTGGAGTTTCGAAATAAGCGTAGAATTTCGATCGAACACGTTTTTTATCACCATCTGAGCTAGTTATTTTATTCCAAAATTCAATTATTATAAGATCGATGTTTGGTTGGCGTGAAGCTAATTGTCTTTTAATTTTTTGTTTTTCTGTTTGAATACATTTCCATTAAATGTATAGTGTACCGTTTTGTGTGAACTTTCGTAATGTTGTGGCTAATGATGCAATGCTGAATGAGAATAGTGGTGGAAAATCTACCGAAATAAATTAATTTGATTTTAGTATATATTGTGTATTCCATGGGGTTTCGATTTTTTTTTTTGGAAACTTCAAAAGCCATGTCTGTAGGGCATAATGTCCTATGCAGTTAATAATAAAAAAAAAAAAAGTAATATAATTTCTTGAAGAGGTACCAAAAATGTTTGCCTCTCCTTGAACTCAAAGAAAGATTTCATGAAGCAAAATCAAAATCTTTTCCCATCTTTGGACGACAAAATATGACGTTGGAGCACAAAAAAACTTGAATCGACGGAAAATGAATTTGTTTTAAATTCTGAATTCATTTCGAATGATTCTAAAAATTCTACCTCTTTCCTTCACGATCACCGAACAATTACTGTAAGCCCTTCCACTTTTCAACAAAAAAAAAAAACTCACTTTTCAAAAATAAAACTGTCAAAATCTGTCGTCACTTCGCGTATCGATAATACCACAAGGAAAGAAAGAAATCTAAGCAACACGTAATAAATTATAATATAGAAGCATCTCATGCTGAAATGAATTCTCAGTGTACAAAATATAAATACAGATAATTCGAATGTACGTCAATACGCCTACTCCGTAAACGTTATACATATACAATAACACAGTTCACAAAAATCATTCTCATGTTTCCCGCGTACAATCCTTCGTCCTCGCTACATCTTCATTCCTATATTTCGAAAAAACGCGTGTGTCAATTTTACAAGCAGCAAAATAACCCAACGACATTGTGACGGATATTAAAACAAGAAATATACACGATACTCTAGCGCATCGGCGTGAACTACATAATAATTCTAAGATTACGCGCATCTTACGAACAAAAACAAAATTAAGTTAAAATTACAAATAAAACCAAAACAGTACACGAATAAAATGCGTCTTTAAAATTTCTCTTGATACTGTCTGGATTCTAATTTTTCGCGTAACTGATCCAACTGCCTTTTGGCTTCGCATTGCGGGAAATTATCCAAATCGTAATATTGTGGCGCTAATTTCAACAACCATTCGGCTGCGACAAATAATTACGAATTATTCGATTTATTACATCTGGCATAGCGGGTAGAGGGGAATCGAAATCACAATACTTACGTTTAATATCCGTCACAGTTCTAATGTAGTTCTTGGTCGTGAGCACGAATTCGTTATAAATCACCCATTCGGGTTTATGGTCCAGACACGTAGACGGATGTAATTGTACGACTTGATTATCTTTGATCGTCAAATAATGCCCGACGCGTTCCAAGTGCGCCACCTACGACAAAATTATTCATTATCGAATTTCATTCGGAAAAATACCTCAAAGAGAAATGAAAGGTATGTAAGGAAGTTCAGATATGTTATATCGATCATGAAAATCTCAGTGGCCTAGACACCGAAATAAATAATAAAATCATCATTTACGATGGTACAACGCGTAGTCTACTTTCTGTGTCCGATTTCCATTCATCGTAAGTTTTGAAAAGGTAGCAAAAAAGTAATGCATGAAAAATGAACTCGCGGAAGCCCTAAACTGAAATAATTATGTTATGTCCCCCTCCAGCTTCAAGTGTGATCAACAAGGAACAATGATATTCATGTACATCATTTTAAATCTTTGATGGAGTTCGTACCTCAGTGAACAAAAGTAGGGTGAAGCAAATATAATTCCAATCTCAAACTAATTTTTTTTTTTCTTCTTCTTATAGAGAATATTTTAATTAATGTAGAATATTTAAAAAAGGGTTGATACTTCAGTGAACAATAGTAGGCGTAGCAAATAACATAATTATCATCTTTGATACACTGGCTCCACAAACTTATGTCGAAATAGCATTTTTTTTCTTTTATAGATGGAATGACCTGATGTGGCATCTTCGAAGGAGTGATACTTTGGTGATCACGAATAGGGATAGAGATTCTACATAAAAGCTACAAAAGTTACTCACGTTTAAAAAAATTGAAATTAGGGCTGCAAAACTGATACCAATACCACAACACCAAGTGGAAGAAAAGAACGGAGCGTTTAAAAAACTAAAATCGAAACCATTTCATTTACAAAAACTGAAACCTCCACAAATCGAAAACAATTTCATTTTCAAAAACTGGAGCCTCAATGAAAGCAAACTCGTTTCAATTAAAAAAACTGGAATCTCAATGAAACCAAAATCATTCATTCACAAAAACCAGAACCTCAATAAAATGGAAACCGTTTTATTTTCAAAAATCAGAACTTCAACAAAACCAAAACTATTTCATTTACAAAAACTAGAACCTCAACGAAACTAAAACAGTTTCATTTTCAAAAACTGGAACCCCAATGAAACCAAAATTGTTTCATTTACAAAAACCAGAACGTCAATGAAATGGAAACTGTTTTACTTTCAAAAATCAGAACTTCAACAAAACCAAAACTATTTCATTTACAAAAACTAGAACCTCAACGAAACTAAAACAGTTTCATTTTCAAAAACTGGAACCTCAATGAAACCAAAATCGTTTAATTTACAAAAACTAGAACCACAATGAAATGGAAACTGTTTCATTTTCGAAAACCAGAACTTCAACAAAACCAAAACCATTCATTTTCAAAAACCAGAACCTCAATGAAATGGAAACGGTTTCATTTTTGAAAACCAGAACTTCAACATAACTAAAACAATTTCATTTTTAACTAGAACTTCAACAAAACTAAAACCATTTCATTTTCAAAAACTACAACCTCAACAAAATGAACTGTTTCATTTTCAAAAACCAGAACTTCAATAAAACCAAAACAGTTTCATTATCAGAAACTAGAACTTCAATGAAACCGAAACCAATACTGGAATGGTTTCGCAGCCCTGAGTGAAATATAACTTAACTAGTTACAGGAGAGGTGTCTTGTCTCACTACAAGTTCAAGTGATTGACTTTTGTTGAATAGAAAATAGAAAAAAAAATCAAAGTTTATTGAAATTTATATCACTCTAAATAAAGGGATTTTACTGAATTAACGATTTATGCAATCACGTCACTTTATATGAAATAAATGCTATATTAGCAGATATCAGCAAATGCATCCATAAGCATTCTTTACATACCCTTGAACACACAATTTCTCGCGGCTCGTGGTTGACTTTTTGGACCGAGTTGGACAACGAATTACATAACTATTTGTTCAAACTAATGTTGCATGATAACCGGTATAACCGATTATGCGTAAACGAGTACTCGTTTCGAAAACGATCGACGATGAAACCGATTATGGCAATTATTCAGAAATATCTGATAATAATATAAAGTACTAAATAAAATCTGTTAGGAGCGCTAGTTGAAGATTGTCTTTTCTACCATTTTTCTTAAGCGTTGCTTAAATAGGCAAATGCGAAAAGTTGATTTTAAAATGAAAGAAATGAAAAAATTGGAAGAATAAATGCAATGCGTACTCAAAGAAACTTTCTCAAACAACATATTTTCATTTCAAATCATTTCACTGCGTTACTTTTAAAAATAACATAGTTCAACCAAGTAACCAACTATAGATAAGCTCATAATCGGTTGTATAACCGATAATTGATTATGAGATGGACGAAACCTGACCGATTACGATGATCGGTTATCGTGCAACACTAGTTCAAACAACAAATCTTTATTACTGCTTAGAATTTTTTCTTTCTAAAATGAAAAAAAATAAAATTTTGTGGTTTGAAAAATCAAAACGTTTTTACCTTCATCTTTATTCATATTTTTTTTTTTTCCTAGGAGATATAAAAAATCTTAATGAAATAATTAAATGTAAACAAAACGCTTGACATAATGTATCTCACAGTAGCTGTTAAGAAAATGATGGAAGTGGATTTTTGCAAGCGTTCAGCGGTCTTGATGGGGGTAAATCGCTCATCATTATCATTTCCTAGATTCCAGACATGTTAGCTACCAACATTGCCAGATAACAAGTCGCTTATTACATTTTTTTTTTTGTCTAATGCACGGGTTTTTTGTCAATCTGGTCCACAGTGCATCATGCACCCATTTTCTCGCGTGGGCAATGCTCTTCACTCCGTACCCTTCACTGCAAGTCCTCTCTTTTTGGAGGTTCTCAGCCAGAAAGCACTTTGGGCCTCTGTTGACTTAATGGTGTTCGCAGGCAAGCTGAATGTTATATAACCTCTAAGAAGCTAATTCTATCTACGACATACCACTCCACTCCCAGTCGTTAGACTAGGTAAAGATTATCTATCACTGATTGTGTACCCTTTTCCTTTTTTTTTTTTTTTTTTTTTTTTTTTTTAAAGCTGGATTGCTCTACCACACACAAAACTACCTGCATGAGAACTACTTATTGTATTATTTCTAGATAGACAGGGACACCTTAACAACTGGCCTACACCTCCCCCAAGTTTCTCTCAGCCGAGTGTGCGCCCCCACCTTCGTTCCATCACACTGGAAGTTCAGCCATCGCTTTCTCCTTTCCTTCTGGCACCATATTGCCCACTGGTGGGTTTCAGTGCCAACTGCTATCTTCGGCCTTATCTACTCCATGCGCGTATCTTCTCAGTGAGCTGATGCCCACCACCTCCTACCTTGCACCTGGGTACTTGATTCTTCATCCTTATGGTGATCTGCACCTTAGCACCCTACTTCTGTATATGTTATCTACCTAACTCCAAGCCGTGAAGCAAGGTAGAGGTAGTCCGCAATCAGTTCAGTGCCTCAACCATAGGGTCCTACGAGCGTAGTCCAACCCAAACAGCTACTACCTCTAGGAACCTACTTCTATCTGCGTCATACCGCTCTACTCCCAGTTGTTAAGACTAGGTAGAAAAGGTCAGTCATCGGTCCAGTACCCTGTCATAGGGCTGTCTATGCGACCTTTGATAATGTAGCTACTCCATCTACCAGGCAGCCAGTTATGGCCACAACATGTAGAGAGTCGTTTATGGCTCAGCCTACTGCATGCTACCAGCGCACAATCAGAATCCTGTCAGGTGTAGTCTGAATGTGTGCTTACAAGTAGGCCATGACGACCGCTGTCGGCCTCAATTGAGAACTCAGCTCAAAGATTTAAAATTATGTATACCATTGGTCGTTGTTGATCAGACTCCAGAGTTGGGAACATTACTTGTTTCATTTAAGAGCTTCCGTGAGTTCATTTTTTAAACATTACTTTTTTGTCAGTTTTTAAATTGAAAAAGCTCATTTTCTAGGGCACTTTTCAGCCCACAGAAAGTAGATTATAGATGACGAGCTCAGATAGAGAGTTCGTTAGTTCTCAGAAACTTACCTGCATGAAAAATCCGGTCACCAGGGCCTTGCGTATATTAATATAGTAGTCTTTGGAGGTGAATTCTGTAGACGTACGTCTCAGGTTGAATCGATCCATAATACGCGATAACTGCTGTCTTACGTTATCGCCGGACTTCAAAGAACGATAATTAATGAAATTATCATAACACCACTGCGGATCTTCGGCATCTATTATCGACGCATAGAATATAAATTAACAACAAAGGTAAACGAGAAAAAAAAATCCAACATACTTAATTCTCGCAGTAGCGAAATCAGAAGTAATAACTCAATCACGGTGATCAGTGGCCTAGACACCGAATTCAATATTTCAAATTCATCACGTATACGGTACGCGGGATTAATATTCGAACGTCGTACTTACTTTGTTTAAAAGCGTGGTACACATTCAGCAACGTCAGATGGTCGCCGTCGATGTGGGCGAAACGCATTTTAGCATCATCGGCCGGTTTTTTCGCTTCATTCGGACGTACGAAACACTGCGGAACTAAATAAGAGTGGGGAAAGGAAGGGAGCAGATCCCAGCCATCCGTCCACTTTTAATAAACTGCTACCAACAAACCTACGTCATCTAATACTAAATTAGAATCTTGCCACGGAATTGCGTAAGTGTTTCCAGAGTGTTAAGAAAGTACAAAAATACAAAAAGAAATTTTACATCGTAGCAAGATCCTAAACTTCGACGATGCACCCGAGCTTGGGGGTGCGATCGCGTAGGAAATCGTAACGATATAATAGTTCAATGGCGCGTTTCGGGCGAATACGATTATTACCTGACAGCATGGCTGTGATCGAGAGTATTTCGTTGGAGCAATTCAACGAGCACGAGGCGATCAGCATTTTCGCTAGCTGCGGATCCAGCGGGAATTCGGCCATTACTGAGCCCAAATCGGTGAGGTTACCGTCGTCGTCCAGCGCCGCTAAGTAGTTCAGGAGTTCCAACGCTCTCATCAGCGTTTCTGGAGCTACGTAACATGAAAAATATGTTTGTAAATGAAAATACGAGCACGCATTTTTCGAACAAAAATAAACAATACAACAACCAATGACTGAAGTTACACAATTACATCTTCGCCAAAGAGAAAACTTCATCAATTCAAAATTACATACGAAACAATATTAATATCTCGAATTTTTCCTCACTATTTTTCAGCCGAGTGAATGGGAAGGATAAATAGGGGGAAGGGTGTCTTCATACATTTGGTTCCAGAGCAGCTATACTCGTATAGCTATGTTCAATGTTTCAGTTCTCCTAATGCTTATTACGAAAAATAGTTCGAGAGAGTAACACATGAACGTTGCAGGTTAAAATTTACAAACTTTTTCCTTTGTATACCTGCTATCCTTTATATACCTTTTATACCTGCTATTCAAAGCAAGGATGCGCGCGCATCTCAAATCCGATTTCATTTTGATTTTAATGGGCCATATGAATAAAAACGATGCAAATGCTCATAAGCATGAAGTATGAGCAAATGCTCCGGAGTAAAAGGTCAAGGAAAAAACATTTGCTTTATCCAGTATAAATAATAATTACCTTTTACTCCGAGCATATGCGCAAAATCCGCGAGTAAAAGATAGAAGTAAAAGCATTTGCTCCATTCGTTATGAATAAACTTTACCTTATACTTCGACTTTTTGCTCAGTACTTTACGTGAAAAGTAAAGTAAGACTTTATAGGTAACTATATAGAACTTCATTTATAGTAAAAACTCGTTTGTATCAATTATGCATTGAGATTTAAGTTCATATTTGGCAGAAAAAATTACAAAATTTAAATAGAAAAATCAAAAATTTTCATTTTCTGAATTTGGTACCTATCATGAAAGAATTTTGTAACCTACCGTGATACATCGCAGTCAGCGCAGTGGATTTAAACACATATGTAAGTACGAGTTTCATTGAGTCAAAATAGATCTAAAATGGTGGATCATCAAGATTTGAAGATAATTGAGAATTCTCAAAAGTTCTAATTTGAGACGTATATGTTCATATTATACTTCTCAAGTGGTTTTGGAAGGATAGTGTAGGGGTTTTCAGACTTGGTATTTGGCGTGGCCTGTAGTCATGAAGAGTTAAGCAAGTTATTACCAAATCAAAACAAGTTCCAGTTAAAAACTCAGCTCCAGTAATGCGGCATGGCTGCTTACTTTTTTTTTTTGTCTGCCTCAACATCATTTTCGAAGTCAAAATCTTTGTTAATTTCATTTTATTACAACTCCTTGCAACTTCGACAGAAAAAAATGAATTTAATCTTAAAAAATTCATCATACTTTCAGCTTTGATATGAGCCAAAAAATTTTGAAATTCATCGATTTTTTCCTTAGATATACCAGAAATTATACATGTACTTTTCGCGTGCATCTGCTGTCGACCAGACTCATAAAAAGTTAAGCATTTGCTCACAACCTGGAGCATAACCTCGTTTTTATTCATACCGGTAACTTTTCTTGCGAGTAAATACTTTTTATGATGAGTATATGCTCGTGAGCATTTGCTCATACTCATGAGTAAAAGCTATTGCTTCGATTTTTTTATTCATACTGACTGAAGCATTTGCTCCAAAAATGCGAGTAAAAGGTTTTGCTCGTGTTTTATTCACACGGCCCAATATATAAAGAGATAATTCTAGCTTAAATATATTTTTTTCGGTATAAGTTTGAGTTGATCATTCATTATTAATTTAAAAAAATTAAAATTTCCTTTTCCAATGTACTTCGGGTTATAATTTTTTTTTTTTCGATACAAGGATCAAATTGATTTTTTCCCCTATAACATGAATGTGATTTTTTGGTTCATTCTTTTTTCACCATAAAATTTTCAATTTTGGTTCGATAATTTTTCTTTCAATGAACATATTAGGGGAAAAAAACAAAAACAAAAATGAACTCGGAATAACAAATCAGAAAACAAATTCAACGAACCATAATCACATATTTACAAGAAAAATGCAATTTTTCATAATCACAAATCAAAAATAATAATAATCACGTAATCACGCACGTATTCCAAAAAAAAAAAAAAATGAACAAAAATTACAAAATAGTAAGGGAAAAAAATACTAACCAGGAGGGTCCATAAAATCGAAATGCACTAAATCATCAATACCGAGCTTCTTCAATTGTAACACAACAGATCCAGATTAGACCTTAAAATTTCAGGATACGTATTATCCTGCATTTCATTTTATATGCTTTTTCCGTGTATAATCTGGAAACGAGAAAATCGAAATGAAATTGAAAATCTTCTCTTCAGAACTTTAAAAAATCATCGAACTAATTTCATACCTAAAACATTTTCCAGGCCGTGTTCGACCAGCTCGACCGGCTCTTTGTTGAGCCGAAGCTTTACTAATGGGAGAAACAAGCAAAGACTCTACTCTTATCCTAGGATTGTACACCTATGGAAATGATATGAAAATTAGCTTCTATTTAGGTAATTAGTAGCGATGAAATATTCGATTATTACTTTTTGTTTCGCGAAACCAGGATCGATTACAAAAACAACACCGTCGATAGTCAAGGAAGTTTCGGCGATATTCGTAGATACGACGACTTTTCGGCCAATAGCTCCGTTAGGTTTATTTGGTGGCGCTGGTTCGAATATACGTTGTTGCAGATTCGGCGGTAAAGTTGAATATAAAGGAATGCACTTCAGATCTCCTACTTCTGGGCCGAGGTTATCGATTTCACGTTTAATTCTTTTACAGGCTTCTTCAATTTCCTAGAGAAAATAATAATTGAAATCTACTAGTTCATAGAGAGATTAAAGAATTAAAGTATTTCCTTACCTCTTGACCGGTAAGAAATAGCAATACGTCGCCGGCTACTTCTTCGCACATGTGAATTTGTATTACAGTTCTGATAGCGGCTTCTAAATAATCACGTTCAGGTTCAGGGGTGTAGAAGATTTCTACTGGATGGGTACGTCCGGGTACATTCATCAACGGAGCGTTATCAAAATATGTCTGAGGCAAAAAAAAGGTATTTAGGCACCATATGAATCATGCATTAGATAGTATAAGTGACCTCACTTACTTGGAACTTGCCGGCATCCAACGTAGCGGACATAATAACGAGTTTTAAATTAGCTTGTTGTTTGATAATCTCTTTCAAAACACCCATCAGAATATCGGTAGCTAAGGTTCGCTCGTGAGCTTCGTCGAGCAATATTACTTGATAAGTTTCGAGCATGGGGTCAGACATTCCTTCACGGAGCAACATACCATCAGTCATGTACCTAAGAGTAGTAAGCAATTAGCACTAGTTGATAAAATGAATAAATCCAAAAACAGCTTCGTACTTGAGGACTGTTTTGGCTGAAGAACAATCTTCGAATCTGATACAATAACCGACTTCTTGGCCCAGACATACGTCCATTTCTTCGGATACACGTTGAGCTACTGACATAGCAGCCACTCTTCTCGGTTGGGTACATGCTACTGATTTTTTGCCCATTGATCTCGAAAATTCTACGCACCTGTGAAAATGATGAAAGCATGAACAAATAGATTTTTATCGAGGGTAACGTAAGATACGATTCAAGTCGGTACCATTGCGGTATCTGCGTGGTTTTACCAGAACCAGTTTCACCAACTAATACGATGACTTGGTGTTGAGCAAGTAATTTCATAAATTCTTCGCGATATTCGAACACAGGCAACTGTAATCGTTTTTTCAAGAGTTCATGATACCTACATTGAAATGAAAATAATATTGTGAAACGGTGTAAAGCATAAAAACAGCGAAAAGGATAACAACATACTTCGGTGTGTATGGTAAACCTGTGAATGGATTCGTTTGGACGGATGTTTGGGGTTTGATAAATCTACTCGCTCTGAAAATATATATTGTATTTATTTAATACTCTGTAGTGGATAACTAATAGGCCATTTCTAAAACACAAAACTTACCCTGGTATGCCATCGCCAAGTTCTGCTTTACTGTAATTAAAACGCTATTTAATTTAAATCGTATGTATTTTCAGAATTTATTAGGATTAACACTTACTTTTTCTTGGTGATATAAGGGTCGATTAAATCAATTCGTCGTTTCGCCATGTGGACAAATACAAATAACGCGATGAACGGCAATTAAATACTACAATTATACATAACGTGGAGGCAGTTTCGAGGAGAGCAGTAACTTTTCAGCATCAATAAACAAAACACTATTCACCGAGTAAATAAATGATATTGGAAATCTCACCACTAATGTGAAAACAACGAATAAATACGCATTAATTACCGCATTACTTCTCCTTGAATTCGATTATTTTGTAGCTCTTTTTGTACGAGCGAAAATGCTTTATGATGTTAGGGTGCATTCAAACGAAAAGAGCCTGACGCCAAGCGCACTAACTAATGCTAAGTAATGACAAAGAAGATTAAGTTGTGCTTCGGAAAATAAGTAGGTAATTACTAGTAATTACGAAAAAGTTGATTTTAAAATGAAGAAATGAAAAAATTAGAAAAATAAATGCTAAATACCCTCAAACAGAGTCTCTAAAATAATATATATTATAATTTCAACTCATTTCGTCGCGTTATCTTTGAGAAAAACACTATCAATGAAAATTATATCCTATTTTCGTTGGTAGTGTTTTTCTCAAAAATAACGCAACAAAATGATTTGAAATTATAATATATTGTTTTAAAGACTTTGTTTAAGGGCATTTAGCATTTATTTTTCCAATTTTTTTATTGAAAAATCAACTTTTTCGCATTTACCAACTTATTTTCCGAAGCACAGCCACAACCTCAACATCATTTCCCCATAGAAGTAAAAACATAAGATTAGAATACATATGCGACGTAGGTATAACCCAGATACTATTGATAACATTACGATTTTTTCAATTTTTCACGAAACTGGAAAATTAACACAAATAATAGTAAGAAATAAATGCACACAATGATAAATAAAAGCGATTATTCCTATAATTTTTTGAAATTTCAGTTGAAATATTTGTTATCAACATTTTTAATATTGTTCTAGCCAAAGAAGTCTATGAATTTCTCGAATTTAAGTAGGTAATGGTATCACTCGTATTATTTAGTTGTATTTAGAATTTGAATTATTTATTTAGCCCTTTGATAATTATGTATCGTATTTCAAAAAGTGTGTGTAGCTAATACATCCTTAAACTCAAATTTATATTGTCAAAAAATCAATCTCCCCTGATATCAATTTCAATTTCCTTCGGCCCCCTCAGAACGATAAATTCTCAGCTCACCTCCTAGGCTACTACCATAACACTGTTTACTAAACCGCGTACTCAAGTTCAATGTACGAACAGTGTTTTCCTTCGAATTGATATTTTCGTGATATAAATGTTAAAAATTCATAATTAAGTGATTATTATTCAAAATTACATCACGTTCAAATACGATGTAACAAAATTTTATCGACGGAAAAGTTCAAAGCGTTTTATGTCATTTTAAATTTCATAGTTCTGCAATGTCGCAGAAATTTATCATACAGAATGGGAGGATGTTTAGGTACTAATCGACGGGAGAGCGCGGAAAACGCGAATTCTTCAGATAATGGTTCTCGTCCGAATTCCGGTGAGTAATGAAATCACTTTAGAAACTACGTATTAACTTATAACATATAGCGATAATATTCATTGTCTATGTCTGACAGCTTCCGCCAGAAAAAACCACCCTTTAAGCCACGAAGTAATTCGTTGGAAATCTGATGTGCCATTAACCGAAGGACAGTTGAGAAGTAAACGAGATGAATTTTGGGATACTGCTCCAGCCTTTGAAGGACGTAAAGAAATATGGGACGCTTTAAGAGCCGCCGCTGCTGCACTAGAAGTCATGGATTACCAATTAGCTCAAGCCATACTGGATGGTGCCGGGATCTCTGTACCAAATGGTGAAATATTTATTCACCTGAAATCACTTTTATGAGATTTGGCACCTAATTTTTTTCATTTCATAGGATTCTTGACAGAATGTTACGATGAATTAGGAACTCGATATCATGTACCCGTTTATTGTCTTTCATATCCAATAAATATCGTGAAAGAGGGCAGCGGAAGAGACTCGCCGTCCGAAATAACAGGTTAGTGCAATAGTGTACTTTGCACATAACATTAACCTAAAAAGCCTTCGTTGATAACATTAATCACGTTACAGAACCGACCGCTGAAGGCAAAGAAATCTTTTTAAAGATAAGACTGTCTCATAATAGTCAAGATGTCAAATTGGTATTGTTAACCACCGATTCTATCGCAGTTGCCAAAAAGAAATTACAGGTGCGCATTGCTCTACAAGTAAATAATTCCTTTCGATAAACATTATTTTTAATTCATACTTTACAATGACACTACACAGATTAAAGAAGGTATTGATCCAAGCGCACAGAGATGGTTTTTCGGCGGCAAACTATTGGGGGATAAAGTTCACATCGAAGAGATCAAAGTATCACCAGGATACGTAATACAATCGATCGTTAATACCGAACAATATAAATAAACAAACTATTTGTACATATTTATCAGTCACGTTTTACAATATTGTTCTAATACATTTATTTTGTTTTGATTTTTTCTTTTCTATTCTCATCATTGTTATTTTTTTCTTTATTTTGTTGTTAATTTTCCTTTTTTATTTTAGAAAACTCAGTACAAAATGAAAGTTGTTATTATCTTAAAGTTACGATAATATAATAAATATATTTCTAACATTCTTCTTTTTTCTTCATGAACAATAACAACACTTAATCAATTAAGATACTTTACTTTGCAATTTTTTTAATATACTTGATTTCGTGTGTCAACCAAGTAGCTAAACTGAGTAAAATTAATGATCCGCTTTGATGCATAGCGGCAAGATAAACTGGGACATAAGTGAGTAACGTTGTTATACCCATAGCAACCTAAAAAAAAAAATTAAAGATGCTCTTAAATATTAGAATTTATCGCAGTAACTCCAAATGAAATAAATAATTTAAAAAAAAACGTACCTGCGCGTAAGCCATAATTCCAAAAGCATTTGCTGCAACTTTAGCTCCAGGAGGGAGTTTAAATCTAAATGACCAGAGCCATAATGCTGTAGTTAAACATAACGTGGTGGTACCCTATCAACAAACGAAAATTATATAATTTTCCGAACTAACAATTTCAATTCATCAAATCGCACAGGTGATTGAATCAAGTGCGTGACGAAAGCGTGAAATTACCCACAATTACTTAAATACTCAATGTCAAGGATGTGACGGTGAATTGATTTTTATCACGGGTCATCAACAGTTACTGAAGTTCATCATTAAAAACATACTAACCAAAACACGGTGATCAAACTGCACTGTGGTAGGATTTTCGAAAAAGTTTTTATACACAGGAGAGAAATCTAATATATCCGAAGGAATCCATTTATCAGCCATTTTTGGAAACGAATTATAAATTAATCCAGCATCCAAACCGGCTACAAAAGCTCCTATTTAAAAAAAATATATATATTTTATTGGATTAAAATGAATTTCATGTATTGTGAGAATCTGCACAAACCTGATATAGCAGTCAAATATACCATCCCTTTACACGAATGGGCTAGAACTTTAAATGGTACTATGGAATTGAGAACCGGCCAGTGCAAAGCTGGTGACAACTGTTCTAGTGCTGCACGCAATAGAGAGGCGTATAAGACAAATGCTAGAGTTAGATGAGCTGCTAAACGATACTGAGATACTCGTGGCACATCGTTAGGACCCTCGAATTTATTTTCTAAACCAGATTTTACCATATACCATCCCATTAAACCCTATTGATTGGAATAAGTGCGTTTAAAAACAAGATATAAAAATGATTTTAAAAAAATGAACATGATTCCTACTTGACATAAAAGTAATCCGCCCATAATGGCTACTCGTTTTTTAAGCTGACTACTGAATTTATTTTGAACTAAAAATATCACAGCCGGAACGAAAAACACAGCTCCGATACATCGACCCCACATCCTATGGATATACTCCATTCGCCAGATCCATTTGAACTCGGATAAAGTCATATCTTTGTTTTTCCTAAAATTAAGTCCACAGTAAAATAATTCTGTTGTCGTTTAAGTATTCAAGGAATGTGTTGAATTTACATTTGAAATTCAGGAAATTGTTTATATCTTTCAAATTCTTCTTGCCATTGTTGCTCTGAAAATGGGGGCGCTTCTCCGAAAAATTTCCACGTAACCATTGATAAGCCAGATTCTGTTAATCGAGTTACCCCACCTAGATTGAAAAATAAATGAGTAAAGAAATAATTGAAATACATGACTTTTTGATGACATGGATTAAATATTTTTTACCCAACGTAACAGCACCAAAAACCATTCCACTGCATGTTAATAACCAATACCCCACTTGCTTTTGATTACGAGCTATATTGAAACTATCACTCGAAGTGTAACGTTTGATTTGGAACCAATTTTTCTACAAACATGAAATAGATAGTAGCTTCGAGTTGAACAGAAAAATATATAATGAATGGAATACTAACCGTATTAGGGAGCTTAGAAAGAATGGATGAATTCTTTAAGGGAGTAGGATTTACCGTTTTCAAGCTATGTAACTGAAACATTAAATGAAATAATTTCATGTAAATTCACATATTGTATAGATAGTCAAATGAGGGTTTTAATGGATAGTTCATTTTATGTTATTTTTTTAATTTTTAGAATGATTTCACTTACTTTTGAAATGCATCCACATTTCGGATTTACATTCGATATATTCAAAGTTGACCTAAACTGGTTGACGTTACAGAATAGTTTGGAATTTGTCCTAAGCATAAACATAATGGAAATGCAGTTTAAATACCTAAGAATGATTAAAACTATAAATAAAATGCATAAAATCTAATAGAATTTCTTTATTTTCTTTTTTAGTAAAATTTCAAATTATTTCATCATGTGCAAGAATAAATGCGAAGTGATAGTGAGTGGCCAATCAAATTCATCCGTAGAAGAAATCGACCGGCAAAAACAAATAGGTGGGAAAAGAAGGATGTTTGTTTTGAAATAATGCCGTTTGAGAACGCTAGTTGAAGCTAATTGTTCCAAGATGCCAAAGAAGAAAATTTTTATTATTTTCTCAAGTTCTGCTTCGACATTCTTCTATGTATTCACAAGATGACTCAAGTTTGGTTTGTGATTTCGCGCCTTCAAAATATATTTTTCGAAGAAATTTCGAACTACCGTAGGGAATAAATGGGAAAATAAATAATGTATGACGTTGATACAATAATAATATTATAACGCCTGATTTGATGTCAGAAGACTGTTTGAGAATAATTAATAAAATTAATCTAATATTCAAAAAATTTTCACACTCTTCATATTTTTGAAAGAATCAGTACATAATTATGATTGCTTGCAAAATCTTTTCAGCCCTTCGAACTAAAATTTTTTTTCTTCAAAACTGATTTTACATAATTATAGGATTTCTAAATTCAAACCTAAAATTAGCTTAGTATTGAAATGTTAAACATCTAATCTTCAAGTTCCAGAGCCAACTTTGAAAGAAAATAAATGAACAGAAAACAAATGTTTTTAAATCGACCGCAAAATCTGTGGGGGTGCAAAGATCACTTGGACACAGCCAGTGACGAATTTAAGAGATAAGCCCCAGGAACCAGTATGGAAACAAGCTGAAACAACTTAAATACCAAGAAAATTAAATGTATTATTAAAAACCAGGGTTGCGTACCGCGGTATTTTTTCCGGTCGGTATGGTACTGGTATTTGGTATCGGTATTTTTTCTGGTCGGTACGGTACTGGTATTTGGTATTTATATAATTTTCGGTCGGTATGGTACCGGTATTCGGTATCGGTATTTTTTCCGGTCGGTATGGTACCGGTATCGGTAAATCCCAAAAAACCGCGGTATTGGTCGGTATATACCGCGGTATCGGTACCGGTACGCAACCCTGTTAAAAACATACATTTGCCTTTAAATGTTCCACTAGGTATAGTGTATGTAATACGATTCAAATATTGAGTATCATTATGTTACATTATTCATCTGGCATTTCTGATCTTACTACGTTACGATGACATTGAAATGGAACTGTGCAGAATAAACTACAAACAACTTTTGCGCATAAAAATATTTGGATCATTTATTTCAAGCAAAACAGTACCCAATGACGCAAAATTCCGTCTGAAATCGCGTATTCAAATTTACGATAAATCATCAACAAACGTGAACGATCACGCTAAAAAGGGTACAAAGTATTACCAGACAAGGTTTTACTCTTTTCTGAAAATCGTTGCGATAATGATTGATTTGCCTATAATCAAATTGAATTTTATGCCTTCGGTATACAATGTTCAAAAATGTGTACTATAGTATTCTTAATAAGCACGAAGAAAAAAATTACATGAATGTTTTAATACCGATTTGAATATCTTCGTTTTAAATTAATTGTTATGAATACAAGAATAATATCCGAAAATAGATAAAAATCTTAAATTTTAAAAACCCTATGTTCAAAGATTTATGCAACACCTTATACCTAGTTAATAATCAGCATCATATGTTACATGAACCGAAATGCTGACGAAAAATTTACGCGCAAATATTTCATTAAATTGTGTAGTGACACCATAAACGGTATCTTTGTATTATTGAACTTTGGAATTGATAATAAAATAGTAATGACGAAGGAGCACCATGAATACAAAAGGTGCGTGGGAAAACGAGATAAAGGATTAAATAAATTAAAATTGTCGTAGGCATTTTCATCATTATAGTGTTGGTGATGAACGCGTGAACACATCGATTTATTAAGTTTCCTCTCAAAGTGATTTTATATTTTGGAGTTCTTCCTCTTGTGATATACTTTTTTTTATTAAAGGTAAAAACTGATTTATTTTTGATATTAATTTTAAATTGTTCTAATTATTTTATTGTTGCATTTTCAATATTTGGGCTCGTCTTAAAATTTTTTTAGTAATAAATTTTTAGGCCCCGAGTAATATATACCTACAATAGTTTGTTTGTTCGTTTATTTGTTTTTTTTTGTTTTTTTTTTTTTTTTTATATGTAACGTATGTAACCAATTAAGTAAATAGCAGTATACGATACATACGACACGAAACATGATACATTCAGGTGAATTGTAATCTTCATCTAAGTAGTTTCCTCAAAAGAAATGCCATTATTAATTTTACATGTATTTCTAATTAATTATTGCTTCAAAACTGAGAAATTTCAAACCAAAAATCTATCAATACAGAAATTCATTCAAGTATTTCCCTCCTTTGCTTAGAATTTCCAAAATCGATACAATTTTTTCTTACTGCTATTTTAAATTTGAAAAATTACTTATTTATTAAACATAATCATATTTCTGAATTATTTGCTCATTTATTAAAGTAGTTGTAATTAATTATAAAAATTACTGAATTTATTTTAATTTCAGGAAGTAGCCAAAATGCTCATAGGATCAACGAGTCGTATGGTGAATGGCAGAAAAGCCCTTAAAACCGTATATTGGAGAGTAACAAATCAAACATATGCTAAAAACAATACCGAAAAAAAATTATTCAAAAATGGAAGAACCATAACATTTGCAAATCCTGCCGTCAATTCTCCTCGTAAAGTGAATTCAGATTCGATGTATGGAAGTTTTGATGTCAGATAATAAAGATAAAGCACGAGTGAAACTTCACCATATTGATTAACGTATTATTTCTTTTAGTATTTTTATTCGATAAAAGTATTGAACCTATTTTAATGTTTTTTAATATTAATATTTTCATTTTGTCACGGTATTATACCTATATAAATTGCACGGTAGACAGGTTATCAAAAAGTCTTCGTAATATGTATAGATAGCAATTATAAAAAGTTAAAGAATGTGGAGATACCTACAATATAGATGTTGATAGTTTTCGAATTATGAAATAATTGTTTTCTTGATAATCGGTTACTTGACTATTAAAAATTAGATGGTATGATGAAGGTAATAGATAAATTGGTACTTAAGATGACCAAATAATTAAAACGATTAAAACGGATAGGCAATCATCATTAAATCAATATCATAATTACCTACCTATGTTCTACCTCATTGCAATTCGTAACAATATAATCATCCCATAGTTTAATTTTGTAATGAAAACTATAAAATTATAAAATAAAAATTTTCAACTAAAATGATTTGATTTGAATGAAAATAGTTTTGAACGAGTCATAATTATGGCTTTATGAATCATATTTCAAACTCGTAGTTGCTGTGTAATATTTTCTTATACCTATCTATGACTTAGTTCATCGACGGAAATCCGACTGTATTATAAGACTTATAATAGTTCTCGAACATGAATATTATCGTTCACGAATGATAAAAGAAGGCGGGAATCAAAACACTGAACAAACGAATTCATCTCGTAGAAGGATATCATCATGATCAAACAGAATAGTGGCGTCTTGATCGATAAGTAGGTACTAAACAAATATCTATGTCTTGCATTTGAGGGATAGGTCCATGAAACATAAAAATAGATTTCGGAAATGACAAATTGTACAAATAACTTCTGTCTTTATCATTATAACATAAGAAACTCGGATATTGCTTTCAGATAATGCTGTTAGCAATATTCAATATGGATAAAGTAAATAGACCTATGAGAGAGCATTTTTGATAACAGTTTAAAATGAGGTCTTCCTTATCAAAAATATTCACGTTTCATAAAAGTACGTGAAATGAGTTCACAAATAACCAATGAGAACACTTTCCAACGTGGTTAGAGAGATAACATCATGTTTGCGATAAAGTTTGTAATTATTATTGATTTTGTTCTACAAAAAGGTACGTGTGAACTCTTTTTCTTCGAAATGTGGTATAAACTTATACTATAGACTGTACATGATGCATTATTGGATTCCGTGAGTTTTAATCTACTTTTAGAATCAGTTCAAGAAAATTGATGAAAAATATGGTTCTGAAATTGGTGATGAAAGTAAAAAACGTACACCAATGTATACCTATGTGTTTTAATTTCATTTTATGAGAAGGCATAATAACTTTGAAATACATATATGATGTATAATAACAAAAATATTTATTCGTTTAAAATTACATAAATTATCAGATAAATACTGTGTAAAAAACATTTTAGGCGATTGGTAACTGTTCATGTATAAATTGACATGGTCCTCCTTCAGAGAAATCGGCAGCAGCATGCCCATCACCTGATAAAACCCATTTGGTTGTTAACAATCCTTCGACTCCTACGGGTCCACGTGCATGAATTCTCGTAGTACTAATGCCTACTTCAGCTCCTGAAAAATTAAAAATAATAAAATCACTTGCTGTGTAAATACTTTTACAACGAGTTACTTAACAAAATTATCGCTTACCTAAACCAAATCGATAACCATCAGCGAATCTGGAACTGGCATTGTGGAAAACGCAGGCACTGTCTACATCTCGTTGGAACTGAGAAGCATTGTTATCTATGCGAAAAAATAGAGTAAGTTAAAAGTGGGTACTTTTTTAAAATCAATAATGAGAAGGAAATTAAAAAATCGAATAATCTTACCATTTTCAGTAACAATGACATCAGTATGACTACTACCATATGTGTTAATGTGATCTATAGCATCTCGTAGATCTTTAACTATCTCAATAGCGCATTCTAAAGATCCATATTCGTGCTTGAGCTTTTTCACTGGTGGGGGACCGAAAGTAAGTTTCTTCGATAGATTCGGTCCAGCATAGATTTGAACCTAATGATGGTCATTGTAAGATTTCCAGTCAACATTTTCAACTCCCAAGCACTAATTAGAAAATCTCAAGGCATTCTACTTACTCCTTCTTGTTTAAGCATTTGACAAACATCAGTGAAAAATGGGCCATTTAGAAGGTCTTCATGAATAAGCAGGGTTTCCATAGCATTACAAGCCGCTGGATAGTCGCATTTTGAATCTCTCACTATAAATAGCGAAAAACAAGAAGGTATTAGTTCAATTGTTATTTTAGAGAAGTTACTGCGAAAGGCTATATCTTCGCATTTTCTTCATATCCAGTACTCACCAATTTTGATTGCTTTTTGGAAATCCGCATCTTTGTCTACAAACACATGGCAAACTCCTTCAGCGTGGCCAAGCACAGGAATATGATTACTTCTTTCTTGAATACTACGAACCAGTTCACTAGATCCTCGTGGTATGATCAAATCTATGTGATTCTCCATCGATAATAAATCACTGATTTCCTCACGAGTTGAAACCTACAACAAAAAAAGACATTTCGAAAAACGGACTTCGAATATATTATGCTAATAATCTACGATGTAATGTATTACCAAAGACATAGAATTGGCTGCTCCAACAGTACTTAGAGCCTCCTTCACGACATCCATAAGCATTTTGTTACTGTTTGCTGCTTCCTTACCGCCTTTCAGCAATAATCCATTTGCTGAGCTGAGAGCGAGAGCTGCTACCTGTTAGTGACATTTGTGAGAACAATATACCAAAGATACAAAGAGAATTATTACCAATTGATTGTCACCTGTGGTAAGCAATCTGGTCTAGATTCAAAGATTACAAGAAGAACACCAATTGGTACTGTGATTTGTTTCAGGTGCAAACCATCAGCTAATTTGGTACGACGAACCACTCTACCGACATTTTGGTGACTACTTTCGGCAATTTGTTTCAAACCTAGCAAAAAATGAAAATAAAATGAATGAACACCTTATGTCTTTATATTTGGACTGCTGGAATTGCCAACTCAATAAAAAGGTACAGACCAGTTGAAAGACTCTTAAGTTTTGAAGGATTTAAGGATAATCTAGAAAGTAATGGTGTTGCTAAACCACTTTTTTTTGCTTCAACTAAATCCTTTTCGTTGGCATCCAATATTTCAGGTTGTCTTTTAAGAAGAAGATCAGCCATTGTGTAGATAGCATTGGCTCTATCTTCAGCTCCTAAGCTTTGGAGTACCCTACTACCAGTACGAGCTAAAAACAAGAATTTAGGAAAATAATAAGAATAAATGTATAATGTTTTTCAAACTAGCATCTTAAGGTCATATTATACGCATATGTGCAAAATGAACCCACCATTCTCTGCGAGAGCTTCTACAGGAGTTGATTGAGCACCTGTGTTCTGCGTGAAAAATGTTCCAAGCCTGCGTCCACCAAGAATTTGCTTAACAGCTTTTTCTTGCATGCCATTACATATGACCACGCACACTCCGTGATCTAAAGCCCATAGCGCTGATTCGACCTTGAAGATTTTCCAGAGTTAGCGATAAATCTGCTATAAGTAGTTAAATTTCTAAATTCTTAGTATACCTACTTTAGAATCCATACCCCCGGTACCAACACGAGATTTCCTTCCAAACTGTATTTCATTTTGCATTCCTGAAGTGAATGTTGATAACATTTTGGCTCCTTCTTGAGATGGTGGGGCAGTATAGATCCCATCCACATCTGACATCAAGATCAACAAGTCAGCTTGAACTTCAGCAGCTAGTCTGGCAGCTAAGCTATCGTTGTCTTTAATACTTATAACCTGAGCATCAGATATGGTGAAATGAGTGTATTAAAACTTTCTGCATATGGATTTGCTCTAAAATAATGATTCATTTTTACACCATATTTCTTGTGGGGTAATTGGTGTAAAGAGAAAGGTTCATTTATGCTACCCCAATACTTTACATCTCATTGGCATTAAATTAAGATTATAACCATCTAGATAGTAGATACCATGAAATGAAGACAATACTCTTAATTACCTTCTTGGCACCAGGTGGTAAATCATCATGTTGTGGCGGTGGAGTAACGGCGTCGTTTGTATTGATAATAGGAACAATGTTTAAACTAATTAGTTCTGATAAAGTGCTGAATAAATTCCGACGAGTTTCTTCATTATAAAAATCTGGTTTTGTGACTAAAACCTACGGATAAAAGAAATTCAATTTAATATCAAACAGTTGAGGCTCTACTAATGGCTACATGCAGTACGTTCATTTTTGAATAAAAGCATTTTTAAAAAGTGTACCACGTACTTGAGCAACTTTCACACCATATTGAGCAAACATAGCTTCATATAAAGACATGAGTCCTGATTGTCCTACAGCAGCAGCAGCTCTTGGCTCCAGCAATGTAACAGCATTCTACAAAATTTTTTAGCTTTTAATGAAAAATTAAAGTTTTACAATTTACATGGTTTATTCGATTTCGTTTCATTTAGTATTTAAAAATATATCTTCACGTTTTAAAATGTTATTATCCCTGCCAAAATTGATGATTAAATTTACTTCTCTTCTATGATCTTTCGGAGAAAGCGTTTCCCTCATACTCAAGGACATTAACAGTTCCTCAGTGAGTTTTTGTTTTCCAAAAGCTACAGCTCCACTAGTCACCATAATACATTCTCGACCTTCGATCTGACATTCGGCAACCTATTTATGTAAGACCCAATGACAATTAGTCGAAGAAGTATGAAGAGTTTAACGATACTTGTTTAAGCTATCAATGATGCTTCACCTGCTCTACAATAGAAGCTAATCTCCCTAAAGCTATTCCATGTTCGTCTTCTCTGGTTATAACAGCGCTACCCAATTTGACAACTAGTCTTCGAACATATTTCAACTGACTTCGATCCGAAAACGTGGCCGCTTTGGATGTTGATGTCTGTAGTGTACGACGCGCTTCAGGATGTAATATCTAAATGTAGTTAGCATTATTTGAGACAATTTCTACTCCTATAGATGATTCAACTAGAACCATACACTATTATAGGTATATTCAGGTATGTCCTCAGCTCATGTATCCAATACACCGCCTTCTAATTACTTCATACTTGCATAAGATATCGCAAATTCGATAATTTTATTACGCGTAACTTCCTGTCTTCTTAGTCAACCCTTGGCACACCACGACCTCATATACGTGATCGACTCCTCACGTTTATTTTTCGCTACACTCGATTATCTTATCAGTAAGCAGGTACTCGTATTAATGAAATCTTCATCCAACGGACCGTAAAAATCAAACTTTACGTATTGTTTGAAGATAAAATTGATTGATAAAGTTTTCCGACAAATTCGCACCATCCATACTTACCAAATGATTTCCACGAATTTTATTGTACGAAATATTTCGAGAACAAGGTAAGAATCCACGTCTCTGCGCATACCCAACTGATGTGAATCGACGACATTGGGTGCAAGTCGATGTCACCAGAAGTTTTCCTTTACCGAATAACATTTTTTATCTGAAATTATGAAATAGATATACTTATTCGACTGGTAAGGTCAAGGTGGGATAATTTGATACATAATAATATTGGATTGAAAATATTCCGAAAAATGTTTTATCAATGGGACCTTAACCCTCTCTCGCTAGATTTATCGTAATCAGTTACCTAAACATTGTTTTTTGAATGAATTTAGCCAAACTAATTCCACACGTAGGAATGCTCTAGAAAAATTCCGAATATTATTTCATCTCGTGTATGGAACAGCTTGTACACCTGTACTCGTACCTACTTATTTGTAGATTTTAAACCTCTTCAAACATATAGATGGAATAAGTATATTTTTTGATGATAGGCATAGTCAACTATAAATACTTGTGATGAAGATTACATACAAATCTTTAAATGAGCTTTACTTACTTTTACAAATTTATTAAAGAAATTTAATACAATTTAATCACAGTACCAATACACATAATGCCATCAAAACCGATTAAAGCCATTTCTATACTAAATTAATCCGAAGAGATTACAAAATTTACTATAGCAATTATTCCCTCTCATTTAAAAGTGCGATTTTTGTTATCTTAATGACAATAATCAATCATGTCGAGACTCTCACGTTATACCTAATTAATACTTTATCTATAAGTATCCAATATTTATGATAACCCACGTGCTCTCGTAATTCATTATATTTTATGTAGATAGGTAATAGTATAGAATACTCAAATTGTTGCATCAAAAGTGCACCAAGTATGTAAATTATTAAAAAAACTGTTATCATCAATTAACTGAAAACATTATTCCATCAGGGTAGGTATGATTTATATTTTTAGATAGAATTTAATCAATAATGATAGCTCAGAACTCGAGTGACACTTTTCTCAATATTGACACGATAGCGGTAATTAATCGAATTATAAAAATTATCATTTTTATCTTTGGACAGCTGAATATTCTACAGCACGTAATACTCGAGTCAGACAATTTACTTAAACATACGATAATTTGTAAAATGTTATAAACTTTATAACTTACCAAATCAATTTAACAACGCGACAACCGTTTCTCAACCTTCATTTTCCGCATTCTACTGAGAATCTTGAACCGCTGTTAACGTTAAGCGTTGAATTTAGAAATGTGGACTTTGATCATTGAAGTAGCATTTTGATCTTAAACGTCAGCTGTTATGTATCTATCATTTGTGTGCATTAGAACACACGCGTATTTTCAAATAAATTTACAATATTCTCGGTATAATCATAGTGATAAGATAAATATTGATTATTTTTGAATTTTCTGGGATTCGCGTTTTTGTTCAATAATACATAAGGGTAAAAGGAAAAGATTTTAAAAGGTGGAATTAGAAATAATTTCAAATGATGAGTGAATTTTTGTAATTGGAATTATAAAAATCAATGAAACTGTAGCTATAGATACCTAACTAGTAACTACCTACATTGAATATAGGTACTGATTATGAAAATTATTCAGAGAAAATTATCTTTTATGCTATATGATTTCTATAATTTAGTGATTTGATATCTACACAGGCCACCAGTCTATATTATTTTAACACCCACGATCAATGACGGGTTTTCTCACTACTTATTCCTCCTATTACACATATCTCACATAATTTCCTGTTAATCATCTGATATTGAAGAAAATTACGTGTGCGTAGAGAAGTCTTACTTCATGTTCATATTATCTACTCGTACAATTTATGGAAATTCAATAAGTGTAGAAACGAACTTATTCATTGCTTATTATCTATGCTGAAGCTCAATGCCCTTGGTACGTGTAAAATCTAGGTATTTCCTATTAATCACTTGAATAATTTTGTGTAAGATTCTCTCACATGCATAAATACTTACCTGTTTTAAATTTATGATTGGTAAATTGCATAGATCATTAATTCAATGATAGCAAAAATATGAATAAAATTAAATGAATAAAATTATTTTATTCAATCTTTATTAGTAAAATGATAAAGTTCAAATTTTTTTCAAGTCAAATAAATGATAAAATAAAAATAATTAATAAATTAATAGAAATCATCAATTCAAAATTTATTAAATAAAATTTCATAAAATTAAGATGAAAAAATCTTGCTAAAAATTTTAATAAAAAAATTTCTTTGAAATAAGAACTGTCTGTCAAATAAAGCTTGAGACTTTTTGACAGCGCAAAGGTAGGCAACAATTCATGAATGGTTACTCAAAATGTGGATTGTATTACAAAGTAGGTAAGTGTGTTATTACCTATCAGTTCATCGAATTTTACTGGAAACGCAATCATCATACTTTTTTGTGCTTTAGTATTTCGACTATTTGGCCCGCATTTTCAATTTGAAATATTTTGGGAAGTAATAAAATCGTGAAGATTGTCGCGCTTTTTGCCTAACTTTGCGCTGTCAAAAGTCTCAAGCTATATTTGACAGACAGTAGTTTAAATTTATTTAGGTAAATAAAATAAAATAAAATATATTCACTTCTTTTATTTTTCAAGAAGTACAATAGCGTCAAGGTGGTCACAATAGTTGGTGAATGACCTCAAAATCGTTCCGCAAACTCAATTTTTGTTACCTCAAAATCAGGTGAGAACTTTCAACAACAAAACTTTCAAAAAAGTTTATTTTCGTGAAATTTAATTATTGTTTTGCCTTCAAAAGTTATATTTTGTGTTCAAGGCCAAATAAAATTTAATTTTTTTTTTTTTAAATAAAGGTTTTGGTTGATTTTAAAATTGAATCACAAATAGGTAATTTATTGGTCGTTTATACATAGTAACAACTTAATTTCGTTTCTCTCGAACTGAAGAGGCAACATGTATTCAATTTTTGTTTCATAAGGATTCCCACGCGCCAAGTTTTTTGATGGTAAAACATCTAAATGATGCTATTTTGAAGCAAGAATACCGTACTTTGGAAAACCTTATGCGATAAAAACCAAATTTATATCAATCTCATACCTACTGTGTGCATATACAATAAATTAGCCATTCATTATTCATTTTTGCAAAGAAGCAAAATAGATTTTTTGAAAAAGGATGGTTTTGATCCCTTCAATTGGAAAGAAAATGATTGGTAACATTTTTTTCGGTGTTTTTACAAACACGACTTTCAAGTGAAAAAAAAATAGCCGATCGTCCGAAAAAATATGTTTATGAATGTTTCAAAACTTTTAAAAGGTTAATCTCGTTTTAGAGCTGTAAAAATTGAATCAATGAGGATAAAATTTTTGTAACGCCCTCTTGAGGTTATTTAGAAACTAATGTGACCTCGCACCTTTACTTCTTAAAAAAAACAAATTTGGTTCATGTTTTGACGAACGAAAGTATTTTTTCATATTTTCTTAATAGGTAATGTAAATAAAGTCAACGCAGGTTTTTTAATTCATTGGAATGAGTATGATAAAAATCGTATGTAGCACGCTACTATACTTAGGCAGCATATGTAGTAGCTGTTGACATTCAAAGATCCTCTCTTTTCACGCTTCTCATGAAATATGGTGCCTAAAGTTATATAGGATACCAAGTTGCTGCACTCCCATAAGGAGCAATGTAATTACTTCAAAAACGATCACCAAGTGCGTGACAATCGAGAAGACGTATTTCTAATTGGTGACTGAAATAACAACCAGTGATCGGTTCAGTTATATTAGGTGGAAAACTTGAAATAATCAATCCAAGTTGAGACTAAATCACATAGTTCGTATTGCAAGCAATTGACTCTATTCTGATTTTCTGCTTAGTTTTCAGAGCGCAGTTAATTGGTATTTTACACTATTTTACATAACTTTGATCGACTTTCAAAGATCCTTTCGCCTCACGCTTCTGCAAAAATATGAAACCAATAAGTAAATAGTTTACACAGTTGATGATTAACATCAATTATACATATTGCGTTGATAGTTGAAACTCAATACGTACACGTATGTAGAAGCTGAATGTTTCGAAGTTTCAGTTGTTCACTCAATAAAATTATTGGTAACTAGTGAATATAAAAAAAAAGATAATATGTCACCTAGATGTTTTGCAGCTAAGTCCCATGAAACATGCTTACTATGATTTCTATACCCATAACTAAGTACCAGTTGACGTTCAATAATTAAAAAACAAAGGCATTTTAGCAAATGTTACTCTTGAATATATGGAGAGCATAATTTAATTGATTATCAATTTTTTTTACATTATATACCATTGAAATTCAATCAGTATTTCATTCAACATAAAATTTCGTATGTCACTTACACAGAAGAAAAACTCTATTCAAAATGCAGTTCTTAAATTCGCTGTTGCTATAACCAGTACTTAGTTATGTTCTATTCATCACTTCATTCATTCCCCATTGTCAGGTTCATTATGATGAAGTGAAAACCTCGACGAAAAAAGTTACGGGAAGAACAATAATTGTTTTTTCGCTCAGACAGAGGATGCTGAACCTAATAAAATGAAAGAATTTTCTGATGACAAGATAAATGTCGAAATTCACGAACTGAATCAAGTGACCATGGCACATCTATGATCATAAATTGCATTTTCCAGATCTTGCTAAAATGGAAAGACTAGAGTTATTAAAAAAAACGTAAGCAGCCATGCCGCATTACTGGAGCTGAGTTTTTAACTGGGGCTTCTTTTGATTTAGTAATAACCACGCTCAACTGTTCATCACTACAGGCCACACCCAATACCAAGTCTGAAAACCCCTACCCTATCCTTTCCAAAAACACTTAAGAAGTTCAATTTGACACAAATGTAGTATTTCTTGCCATGAAATAATCATGCGAACGCATATTTCTCAAATTATAACTATTTGAGGGTCCTCAAATTATCTTCAAATTTTGTAAATCCGCCATTTTGGATCCATTTTGACTCAAATTTAAGTGGTTATATTCTGGTCACAAACTAATCCTACACACAAAGTTTGACCATTCTAGGCCGATTTGGTGATGAGATATGGAAGATTCATGAAATTTCCTGCAGCAATTTCCCCTCCAAAAGCCGTTTTTTGCTCTAACTCCCCTCCAAAATCACTGAAGAAGCTAAAATCAAAATACGTTTGTCACTTGGGCTCATTTTATCATATGACACAGCAATAAAAAATTTTCGACCCCTCCTGTACCCCCACCACTATTTTAGGTTGGTAACCCCGCCTTCCCCCTCCAACATCATGTATGGAAGTGAATTCGGGATATAGTATACAACTTATCCCCAATAACCATATGAATTCATATTAATTACATTTTTACCAACTTGAGGCTCCTCAAGCTCTACTCAAAATTTTGATAATCCGCCATTTTGAATCCATTTTGATCCAAATTCAAGAGGTCATATTGTGGTCACCAACTAACCTCACACACAAAATTTGACCACTTTACCTTGATTTGGTGGGGAGATATGGAAGATTCAAGAAATTTCATGACTCAAAACTTCCTCAAAAAGCCGTTTTTTGATCTAACTCCTCTCAATATGCACTCAAGAAGCTGAAATTTGGATATGTTAGTATCCGTGACTCACTCTTTCATATGAAATCAAAAACAAAAATTTGAGCTATTTGCCCTTCTCCAGCCCCCTCAAAATTTGAGTGATCCGCCATTTTGAAATTTATCGAAAAAAAAAAAAACTATTTTTGCGTATTTGCAAGAAGAGTTCCTCACCGAATTTTGAGCGAATTTTATCCACACCGCCTGCGCAAAGTGAGTGACACAAAAAACGCAATTTTCTCAAAAACGGTTTTTGCTAACTCGCCTCAAATGCACTTAGGAAGCTGAAATTTAAATATGTTGGTGTCCGTGACTCACTCTTTCATATGAGATCAAAACGAAAAATTTGAGCTATTTGCCTCTTCTCCAGCCCCCTCAAAATTTGAGTGATCCGCCATTTTGAAAGTTTTCGAAAAAAAAAAAAAATACTTCTGCGCATTTTCAAGAAGAGTTCCTCACCAAATTTTGAGCGAATTTTATGAATACTCGCCGGCGCTACGCGTGGGGAAAAAAAAAATATATATATATATACCAAAAAGTTGGACATTTGCCAGATGATTACAAATGGTCTGAAACGCAAAGATTTGAAGACCCCACCCTCCCCCGACCTTCCCTTCCCAAATCAGGTAGGCTGTAATAGCTATCGTTTTGTTAAAAACTCAGCTAAAAATGCACTGTATCAGTCCGTACAATTCCAAAGAGGAGAGAACTTAGCGTGAGATGAGTCAAATATGTCAATGTTCTCAAATGTTTGGAACATATTTGAGTTGATTTTAGGACATATTTCTTCTTTCAATGTGCATATTTTAAAAACATGCATAAATGCATTAAATGCACATTTCAAATTTATGAATGAACATATTTTCAATGTGTTTAGCTCATATAGATCGGCGCCCTATTCGTCAGGGGGTGATTTTATGAGAACTGATTTGAAGGTCAGAAGAACTCTGCTTCATCACGTACCGTTAGCGAAGTCGAACATTGGTTTATAATATGTTGTATTTTAAGTCCTTTCCATTATAATTAATTGACTAAAATTTTTTTAATTTTCTTGATCAAAATTTAAATTGTGAATAAATTATAGGGAGCTCTCATAGTTCTTTATTTCAATTGAATTAATAATTAGAAAAAGCAGGGGCGTACCGAGGACATTCTTCAGGGGGAGGGGGGAGAGAGAAAACCAGAAATTGCCAACTAATACCATAAAATTTTACCAACTGTTGACCTTTTTTTTTTTTTTTGCTCCACGAAAATAAGATGTTAAATAAGATGTCACAGTTGTTAGTCTTCAAAAAATGTAAAAATAGCTATAATAATACTGCGCAAGTGGTCAAGTTTACCAACTTTACGCTAAAACTCCAAATTTACCAACTTTCCAAAAGCCAAGGGGGGAAGCTCCCCCTCCCCCCTTTCGGTACATCCCTGAGAAAAAGTCTGATAGTCAAGGACTTTTGTGCGTCTGGAATTTCTGAACCTCCATCTAGCCACTTCACTGGAGTGGATGCTTGAAACTGCAAGTTATGTTACATAGTAACATTTACTTATTCACTTGAATATCCAAGCAATGAATTTATAAGTAGCGAGAACGATATTGTTGAAAAAAAAATTATCTACATGCCTTGTCATTTTCAATTCATTCCAATGAGAAATAAAAAATATACGTAGCAGGCTACTGTAGGCACCAAAAATTGGTACCTATCGACATTCAAACATCCTTTGGTATCACGCTTCTGCTGAAATATGGTACCAATAAAATAGTTTACGCAGTCGAGGATAAATATTGATCATATTGTGCTGAAGGTTGAAAAGTTATACACACGTATGTAGAAGCTAAATGCTTCGAAGTTTCAGTTGTTCACACAATAAAGTCAAATGTTGCCCTTGAAAATATGGACACCAGAGTTTAATTAGTTATAAATTTTTTTACTTTATATACCGTTGAAATTAGACCCACATTTCATTCAACATAAAATTTCGTGAGTTACCCTCAAGGTAGGAATACTCCTTTTGAAATGCAGTTCTTAAATTCGCTATTGTTAACCAGTAGTTATGTTCTATTCATCATTTCATTTATTACGCATTGCCAAGCGCGTTGTGATGGTGATAAACCTCATGATGATCCTCCATGCATGAACAAGGAACTTTATGGGGAAGGTAAGAGTTGCTTTTTCGGTTATGCAGGTGATGTTTGCGCTGAAAATATGGCAGAAACTTCTAGAGGAAATGCTCAACAATTCCTTAAAGGTGTTTTGCACGTGAGTTTTTCAAGTTCTATTTTTTATAAAAATTATTTATGTGCTAGACAAATGATTTTTCAAATTTACAATAATTGAATAGGATTACAGGTTTGATTTTACAATTAGTCCACCTTGGATAATTAGTATAATAGCTCCAGAAAAAGGCAAAAAAGTGTATGGCATGACATATTTGTTTGATGCCCAGTATTACGAAAAGGAATACGTTCCGTAAGAATAGTTTATGTTTATAAAAGATTACTCACTGGATCATGAAAACAAAAGTATACTTACTCACCGTATTATGAAAATGTGTTATTTTAGGGCGTATACAATGGTTGGTATGCGGTATGGGACGGTCTCGATAGAGGTAACGATTAACGACAAAAAGGAAAGCATACTTTGTAATACTCTTACAGCAGTAAATCCACCAAAAAAGGAGAAACCTATACCAGAGGAACGACGACCCGAGAAAGGTACGATAGCAAAATACCGTAAGATTTTCAAAGATGCTGGTTTTCCTGAGGAATATATTGCAGAATTGTCCGAAATCGCAGAAAGTTCGGGAGGTGGAGGTGAAAGTGGAGGTGAAAGCAGAGGTAAAGGTGGAGGTGAAAGTGGAGGTGAAGGTGGAGGTGAAGGTGAAGGTGAAGAGTGATGGTATCGTTAGCGCCATTCACTCCAGCGTTCTTGAAAGCAAACACATTCATCTGCTACGAACTAGTTATAAAAATATAAATAACTTAATATGTTATGTTCGTGCGAACGCGTTCGAAATTTTCTCGAATGTGTCATCACTGCGTGCGATGAAAACAAAAATTATTAATGAAAAAATTAATATAATTATTGTATTTTTATATACATTTATATTATGATCCTAGACTTTTCAAGAGTTGAATTTTTTATTCATATATAGATACGCATAATGTAGTTATATCCATTAAATTCTATATTTTATTTATCCATGTATTGATGTTTTTGTTCAAATAAAAATGTATCAAACCACGTAATAATGATCATGGAAAAATTTTCTTCAACTTTTGAGAAATTTATAAATCATGTGTTACGCATTTTTAAAAGATGCTTTCCTTGAGTACCTACACCTACCTGAAATAAAATCAAAAAAGTCAATATTTAAATTAATTTAAATTCACTTTAACGAACTTAATAAAGTAAAAATACGATAAAACATAGTATACCTCTTCCCTACTGACAATAAAAACTAGTGGCTGGACTTCTGACATGTGGCTTAAGTGCAGAAGAAAATCGTCGGAGATCGATGATTTCCTTTCAAAGTTTTTTTTTCTGTAGCGTATTCTACTAGAGGCGGATTGACCATTAGCGCAAACCGGGCAGTCTTTGCTGTTTTACGCCGATCAGCGCCGCAAATGTCACCACAACCTTAATCACCTAAAATGTGATGATGTGAATAAAGTAGAACCAGTGGTGTAGTAAAGCTTGTGTCTATTCATCATATCAAATTTTGTTATATCTTAAAAGTTGATGAACAAAGCAGCGCCGCAGCGTCGTTGAAATTAGAGGACTGTGCCAAAACCAAATTAGCGGTAGCAGCGTCACCTGTGATTTTATTCGGCGGCAATGGTATCCAAGGGCGTAAAGGGAATTAGGTAGAACGGTCGTTCTGCGAGTCAAGTTCAAAACACAAACAAATTGCCATGTGTATAGGTGGTGAACAAAAAAAAAACCTTCAGGTACAAAATGATATGATACAAGCTCACAGATGAAGTTCTCCTCATTTCCTCTTAGAACTTGACGTCGTTATTAAGGAAGAAATCAGGATTATCACGTACCTAAACATTACATTTTATGAGATAAATCTCTCTTAACCTATTTCAACTTTAATAGGATACCCATTTAGCTTAAATATATCAGTAACAACTTAAAAGGTTTTAACTTGAAGTTACAAAGAGATCGCGTCGGGACGCGAAGAGATGTTATTGTTGTTACCACCTGAAGATATTAAAACTCCCACATTATTACATTAGGAAATACATATTGTATATATTCTGAATTGTCGTCATTATGACATATACTTATTTTTCAACCTCTTTCAACTGTAATAAGATATCCATTTAGTTTAAATACATCAGTAATGTTCTTCAATCATTCCTACTTCTTGTTGAGTTATTGTGTATGCAAAAATATAACGTAAGGCGATATCGTTGTATGATTTATAATCATTCGTAAATAATGAAACATTTAAACTCATAGCATGCATACCTGTAACAATCCTGTAATAAATGACGATCGTCAAGTTCTAAGGGGAAATGAGGAGAACTTGATTTGTGGACTTGTATCGTATAATTTTTTACCTGAAATTTTTTTTTTGGTTCAATACCTATACACATTAGACTCGTTTTGAACTTGACCTCTTTGCTTTTCAGAAGTTTTTTTTTTTGCAGATAACAATTTTCCAATTACATTAATCATTTTTTTTTTTCGTTTTATGTAAACGTTTGTACATGATATGAGATTTCAAAACCATGAACGCCCCCAACAAAATTTCAGCGGCGGCAAAGAGTATAATTTGTTAAATGAAATTAATAGGGATGATAACATTGAAGCGAGTGCTAATAAACCTTAACTTCGAAAAAAAAAAAATGCAAGCAGCCATGCTGCATTAATGGAAATGAGTTTTTAACTGGAGCTTGGTTCAGAATTTGGAAATGAGGTTCTGAATCATTCACAACTACAGGCCACACACGATACCAAGGCTGAAAACACCCTTCCTGAAACACTTTAGAAGTTCGATTTGGAACAAAATTAGCATTTTTGCCACGAAATAATCATGTGATATTTCTCAAATTATAACTACTTGAGACTCCTCAAATTATCATCAAATTGTTAAGATCTGCCATTTTGTATCCATTTTAACTCAAATTAAATAGGTCATATTCTAGTCATCAACTAACCCTACACACAAAGTTTGACCTTACTAGCTCGATTTGATGACTAGATATGGAAGATTCATGATATTTCCTGCAGCGAATTCCCCTCCAAAAACCTTTTTTTGCTCTAACTCCTCTTCAAATTAACTTAGGAAGCCAAAATTACAATAGGTTAGTTACTTGAGCTCATTTTATCATATGACTCTACAATAAAAAATTTTCGACATCTTGTGTACCCCATCACATTTTTAGGCTAATTAACCCCTACTTCTCCCCTCCAACATCATGCATGGTAGCAAATTGGAGATATATTATACATCATATCCCCTATAATAATATGAGTTCATATTAATTACATTTTTACTAATGTGAGGCTCCTCAACCTCTACTCACATTTTGATAATCCGCCATTTTAATTCAAATTCAAGAGATCATATTCTGGTCACCAACTAATCCCACATAAGAAATTTGATGACTCGAAATTTTTTCAAAAAGCTGTTTTTTGCTTCAACTCCCCTCCAAATACATTTGAGAGGCTGAAATTTAAATATGTTAGTGTCAGCGACTCACTTTTTCATACGAAAACAAAAACGAAAAATTTAAGCTATTTGTATTTTCTCCAGCCTTCCTCAAAATTTGAGTAATCCGCCATTTTGAATTTGTTCGAAAAAAAACACTTTTTTGCATTTCTAATGAAAGTTTCTCACCAAGTTTTGAGCAAATTTCATTATTACCCGCCAGTGCTTCGCATGGGGGAGTAATATACTATTATGCGTACGTACCAAAAAGTTGCATATTTGCCAAATCATCACAAACTGTTTGAAAAGCTAAGTTTTAAAGACGTCACTCTCCGCGACCCTCCCTTCCCAAACCAGGTAGGCTGTAATAGCTATCGTTTTCAAGTCAAAAACACAGCTAAAAATGTTGATTATTCGAAGTTTTTCTTTTATTGAAAAAAAATAAGCAGCTACGCACATCAAAACTTTATTAGAGACGCCCTTCCCCCCTCCCAAGAAAAAGCAAAATTAGGTATTCATAAAACGACGCAGCGCCGCTGTAGCTTACGTTTGCCTGATAAAATTTTTAACGCCAATCCAAACCTGTATTCTACTGTGAGAAGTTTTCATTGTCTCGAAACTATATTAGATTGTTTAATTCTTCGCGAAAAATTCAGATATATTGAACCAATTTTATGTCCAAGAATTAATTATGCAACTTCATGATATGAATAGAACATCTAAATATTTTACATTAAATCCCAACTTTTATGGGTAATCAAGGGAGTAACGAAAATTAACGTTGTTTCTGGGTTTAATTTGGGATCAAATTACGAAACTTAGATTTGGATCATAATGAATCCAAAATGGCGGATTGCCAAATTTCGAGGAGACTTCGAAAAACCAGAATAACTAAAAATATGATCAATATAGACTCATATGATTATTGGTGATGAGCCCTATGCTAATTAATTATATATTCCAAATTTACCTTCACACAATATGTTGAAGAAGGGCAGGTGAAGCTATCAACCTCAAAATGTGATGGAGGTACACAGGAGAAGTCAAAAAATTTTTATTATGATGCCAAAGAATGAAATGAGCCCAAGTGGCTAACCTATTCTGATTTTAGCTGCCCAAGTGAATTTGAAGGGGAAATTAGAACAGAAAATTTCATGAAATTTCAATAAGTCCTTACTAAATCGAGTTAGAGAGGAAAAAATGTGTATTCAGTTAATGACCAGAATAGGAGCTCGAATTTAGGTCAAAACGAATTCCATATGGCGCACCGTCAAAATGTATGGAATAGTTGAGGAGCCTCAGATTGCTAACATGTAATAATAAGGATTTATTGTGATTATTGCGGGCAAGAAATACTACATATTCATACTTCAACCTTTTAGATGGTTTTGGAAGGGAATGGTATGGATTTTCAAACTTATGTTAGTATTAGATGTGGCTGTCAGGATTTCAGGTCATTTTCCTTAAATGATTTTCCTGAAAGCCATTGTCCCGAATAAGAAATTTCCCTATTTTCTTCAACCATCTGGTAAAATATTTGTTTCAATGATTGTTAGGCCCGTTAGGCCAATACTCTATTGTGGGCTATAGCCCTCGAATACTCTATTTCGTTGTGTTCATTGAAGTACTGCTGATGAGCAGTTGCGATGGTGCGGAATCGAGTATGGAATTAAATCCATTTTTGTTTAGGGGAATTCTTCACTCATCGTATTTAACTCAGTTCTGCCAAGCTCGCTTCCGTGTTGGACTGGTAGGACTCACCTTAAGTGTTCCCTCGACGTATCCGTCAAATAATAATTTTATTTCTTATCGACTATTGTTGCTATTTTATTTCATTGGTTTCATTCGAATTATATGAAGAATTGTGTGTGGTACACTAAGGGTTTTCAACTTGCTTACTTTCCATTCAAATAATTATACAAACTGGAGAAATTGTCAATTTGTGTAAATTATTTTTCGGGAAACTGAATTCGAGAGATGAGCATTCGGGGAATAAAATCCGGAAAAATAAATTTTGAGGTAATCGGAAATTCGGGAAATTGACCGGGAACCTACTGTGAGTATGGAGACAAGAAGAGGTTAGCTATAAACATATAAGTTTAAAAGTTGAAATTTCAAGTCCTCTCATCTATAATTAGTTGATCTATGCGTCAAAGTAATTTTTTACAATTTTTCTTAATAAAAATTTGAATTATGAAATTATAGTGAATTCTCGCAGTTGTTCATTTTAATTGAATTAATGATAAAAAAAAATCGAATAATCAAAGACTTTTAGGCGTCTACGAAGTTGTTGAAAAAAAAAAGATGATCTGCACAACAAGTAATTTTTTGGTTAATTCTTAATTCTAATGACTATGATAAAAGATGCCTGTAGCAGGCTACTATATCGGCACCATATACGAATACCTATCGACATTCAAAAATCCTTTCGCTTCACGCTTCTGCAGAAATATAGTTCAATAAATACTTTACACAATTGGTGATAAACATTGATCATATTGTGTTGAAGGTTGAAACGCAATACCCATGAATATAGAACCCAATTGCTTTAAAATTTCAGTTGTTCAAACAGTATGGTTCAACTGGTAAATTCCATTGATAACTCGTGAATAAGCAGAACAAAAAGGTAATATATCATCTAGATATTTCACCGCTAAACCATAATCAAACATGCTTACTATGATTTTATTACCCATACGTACTTGTAGACGTCCATTAATGAAAAAAACAAGAACATTTTAGTCGATGTTGTCCTTGAAACTATGGAAAGCATGGTTTAATTGATTATCAAATTTATGCTTTATATACCGTGGTAATTCGATCGACATTTCATTCTATATAAAATTTTGTGAGTTACTTATGAAGTAGAAAATCTCTTTTCGAAATGCAGTTCTTAAGTTCGCTATTGTTAACCAGTAGTTATGTTCTATTCACCATTTCATTTATTCCCCATGGCAAGGCGGATTCCAATAAAAATGATCCTCCATGCATGAACGAAAAACTTTATGGGGAAGGCAAGAATTGCTTTTTCGGCTACACAGATGATGCCAGCACTAAAAATATGGCCAACTATTCTTGTGGAAATGCTGAACCATTCTTTAAAGGTGTTTTGCATGTGAGTTTTTCAAGTTTTATTTTCTATTAAAATTGTATATGCGATAGGCAAAGATTTTAAAATGTACTGTAATTGAATAGAATTATAGGTTTGATTTTGCGTATTCGAGTCCAGATACTGTAATTACTACAATAGCTCCGGAAAAAGGCGAAAAAGTATATGGTATTACATATTTGTTTGATGCAGAGTATTACCAAGAAACATTTGTTCCGTAAGAATATTTTATGTTTATAAAAGGTTACTTGCTGCTTTATGAAAATAAAAGTATACTTACTAATCGTATTATGAAAATGGATTATTTCAGGTGCGTTACAACAGAGGATATGCGAAGTATGCAAGTAACGGTAGAAGTAACGATGAAGGGCAAAAAGAAAAACATATGTTGTAATACTCTTACAGCAATAAATCCACCGCAAAAGGAGGAACCTATACCAGAGGAACGACGACCGCCGGAAGGTACGATAGCGAGATACGTTGCGATCTTCGAAGCTAATGATTTTCCTGAAGAATATATTCAGGAAATTTCTGAAATCCCAGAATTTTCGTGTAAAGGTCAAGGTGAAGGTAAAGGTGATGGTGGTGAAGGTGGAGGTGAAGATGGTGAAGGTGGAGTTGGAGGTGGAGGTGTAGGTGGAGGTGTGAGTGGAGGTGAAGATAATGGTGAAGGTAGATGTGAAGATGAAGATGGAGGTGGTGTTGGTGGAGATGGAGGTGAAGGTGAAAGTGAAGGTGATGGTGGAGTTGGAGGTGGAGGTGTGGGTGGAGGTGAAGATGATGGTGAAGGTGGTGTTGGTGGAGGTGAAGGTGAAAGTGAAGGTGATGGTGGAGTTGGAGGTGGAGGTGTGGGTGGAGGTGAAGATGATGGTGAAGGTGGTGTTGGTGGAGGTGAAGGTGAAAGTGAAGGTGATGGTGGAGTTGGAGGTGGTGGTGTAGGTGGAGGTGAAGGTGGAGTTGGTGGTGGAGGTGAAGGTGGAGTTGGTGGTGGAGGTGAAGGTAAAGGTGAAGATGAAGATGGAGTTGGTGGTGGTGGTGTAGGTGGAGGTGAAGGTGGAAGTGGAGTTGGTGGTGGAGGTGAAGGTGGATGTGAAGATGAAGATGGAGGTGGAGTTGGTGGTGGTGTACGTGAAGGTGAAAGTGAAGGTGATGGTGGAGTTGGAGGTGGAGGTGGAGGTGGAGGTGAAGATGATGGTGAAGGTGGATGTGAAGATGGAGATGGAGGTGGAGTTGGTGGTGGTGGTGTAGGTGGAGGTGAAGGTGGAAGTGGAGTTGGTGGTGGAGGTGAAGGTGAAAGTGAAGGTGGAGGTGAAGATGGAGTTGGTGGTGGTGGTGTAGGTGGAGGTGAAAATGAAGAGTGAAGGTACCAATAACGCTGTTCACTCCAACGTTCGTTAACGCGAACGCGTTCATCTGCTACGATCCAGTTACATTTTTACACGCCTTATAGCTTATATTATGTTCATGTGAACGTGTTCATGTTCAAACAAATATCAACTTTTCCAAATTTTCAAGAATGTTACATCACTGCGTTCTAAATAAAACAAAACTTGATTATGGAAAAATTATTATGTTGTATTTGTATTCATATGATCCTGAACTTAATAAGAGATTACATTTTTCGCTCGTGTATAAATACCTAGGGGTATTTTAGAGATATCTATATATTATTTTGTATATTTTATTTATCATTATGTAATTGATTTTTTTGGTCAATTAAAAATATATCAAACCATGTAATAATGATATTGGAGCAATTTTCTTCCCCTTTTGAAAAGTTGATAAGTTACCTATACTTACCTGGAACGAAATCATAAACATTCAATTTATTTAAATTCATCTTAACAAATTCAACTAAATAAAAAGACTAAAACATAGCATACCTGTTGCCTCTTGAGAATAAAAAGTAGTTCCTGAATTGCTGACACGTGGGTTATAGAAGAAAATCGTGAGAAAAATTGCGCAAAAAGCAATAATTGATACTTACATTTTCATTTTTGAAAAATAAATTAAAAGAGAACTTGCAGGGAAAATAAAAAGATATTCAACTTTGTAACATGGATTCAAAGCTTTCGTAGAAATCTACGATTCATTTTAAAAATTTGGTTTCTTTTGCAGCGTATTCAACTGTTTATTGTTTAAAAGTATAAGATTGTTTAAATTTCTCGAAAAATGCACGTATATTGGACTAATTTTTTATTCAAGAATTAATTATGCAACTTCATGATATGACAGAAATTTTTCAATTTACATTTATGCTGGACTGCTACAAGTGATCAAGTTGTACCTAACAAAAATTGTCGAAAAAACATAGTTTTTTTTTTTTTTTTTTCAAGAAATAACCAATAAAAGTTAGAAAGGAATAACATTCAACAGAAAATTTCAATAAGAAAAAATTTAAAAAATACGTTGTGCAACCCTATCTTTCACAAAGACTCATTTAATATTTACGATGTTCTGGCAGCCATACGCTTATGAAAGGAAACGAGTGGGATGAATAGATAATATACATATAATTAGGTGATTTCATTAATTTTTCGTTAGCGATTTGAAAAGTTGTTACAATGATTTCGTTTTCTCAAATATGTTTTACTTTGGCAGTTTGCAATGTTTTTTCTTGAGTTGGGGGCGATATTGAAGAAAGCCTATGGTGATAAAAACCCGTATTGAGGCCTTGCTTCAGGATCATATCTATAGTTAACATAGTAATCATATTTTTTGAATTTTCGGTTTTGAAATAAAATAAATTATTGTTATTTTTTGAATTTTCGGTTTTGAAATAAAATAAATTATTGTTCAACTTCACAATTCAGCAGTTTTGAAAGTCAGCTATCACAAAGTATATTTTTATAAGATCTGCAAAAAAAATCGAGAAAATAACATACAAATGATTTCTTGCATTCTATTTTGTCCTGTTCAAGAGAGATTATTTGAGAAAACTTCAATTGTTCCCACAAACTCTTGAATATGGCGGGTCGTCAAAATTTGAAGGTAACTTGAGGAGCCTCAAATTGTTAATATGTAACAATATGGATTCATTATGGTTATTGCAAGCAAGAAATAAGTACTACATATTCTCAATTCAACTTCTCAAGTGGTTATGGAAAGGATAGGGTATGGATTTTTAAACTTATGTTAGTGCTAGGGAGGGTGGGAGTCTGGAAGCATAAAAACGTTATAGCAACGCTATTTGCAAAGCATGCAACGTGACTGCTTAAGTTTTTATTATTATTATTTTTTTTAATGATAAGTTGGTTCATCAAGTTAATATTGTATTGATAAGCGCGTGACATACTCGAGAAAGCACATGCTTATGGTTGTCCAAGTTTACTCAAATAAGTTTACCTGAGGTGAACCCAGACTCACCTAACATATCAGTGCTGCAAATAATGAAAATGTATTTTTCTCTATTAAATACTCGATTAAATGCTAGAAGAAAGTTCAGCGAAACAAAAGCTTGTTGAATTTCCCTCAGAAAACATTTTAATAATTTTTTTACGCGAAATGCTCCTAAAAACGGAAGAGAGAACTAAAAATATGCTGCCTTACTCTGCATTTTGCAGCTTACTCAATGAAAAATAAAAAATTGGAATACTGGAAACTGATTCTTACGTTGTTTGCAGAATTCTAAGCATATGGACCTTACCTTCGTATTGCATTCGTAAGTAATAATTGTTGCCACATTTGATAAGTGGACTTGGCTACATATGGTAATGAATGAAGACACACCGAATAAACTTCAGATGTTTATATAAAGTGAAGCTTGATCAACTCTTTCCTATCACTCATTAAAACTTCTATCTTCAGCGATGGATCATTCACGAATAAAATCACCGAATGTAGGATTGTAGATAAATGATTGACTGCGAAATGGTTTTTTTTTTTTTTTTTTCATTAAATTATATCCGAACGACTCATTATTTGAAGCTTCAACTTTGAACGTTCACCTTAGGAAGTACTCGTTCTACACTTTTTCTCAATACTTCGAATCGATTCGCCTACTCGATGTTGACTCAACTTATCGCTGAAAAAAAAATATTCCAGAGAAGCACCTCTTTCAGAGTTTTAATTTTTAAAACCTATTCCAAGATGAATGAATTCTCTCTAAAAATTTAATGATCTCATATGCGAATTTCATGCAGCGTCGACTAACTTTTGCTGTACTCTATGGTTTTCAACTTGTTCAAGGGCAAAATTTGAACTCATTGTGTAAAGAACTGAAACTTCAAAGCATTTGGATATTACACACCTACATGTATATTGAGTTTCAAACTTCAACACAATATGATCGATATCGACAGTGATATCGAGTAAGTATTAACGAGTTATAAAGGAAAAACTGAATTTTTGACTTTTGATCGACCACACTGTGGACGACAAGTCGCAGAAACTTCTGAAGACAATCAATTATATGATAGTAATATAGTGCATGCCCACGCATTATTTCTAAATCCCAATGTACATAATTTATCAACTTTTCAAGAGCTGAAGAAAATGTTTCCGAGATTATTATTTATTACCTAACTTAATATAAATAAGTATATTATTTACATAACAAAAAAATGTATACAATGATAAATAAAATATAGTACTTAATAGATGTATCTAAATTACGCATACTTATAAATGATCTGAAAATCTTAACTCTTGCAAAATCTAGCATCATATGGATTCTGTTTATTATAATAATCAGGAAAATCAGCAGCTTTGACAATCTCAACATATTGCTCAAGCCTTTATTGGCCCAACGTAGGTTGTTGTTCTAATGGTATTCCTACAAAACCATTACAACACATGTTTACCTTTTTGTCCTCTATCGTTACTTCTATCGAAAACTGTACACCTCGCATCACTTTTTTTCCGTTTTCCTCTGTATTATACCTAAAACATCGCGTTTTCATAAAACAATCAGTAAGTATACGTTCATATCCATAGCGCAGCAATTACACTCTGTGGGAACCTCACCAAGTGCCAGACGCCGATCAGAGTGATATTGCGCCTGTATATAGTAGGGTATGTAACTACTTCAACACCACATACCTTTTTTCCGAAACGAGGCTAGTTTTTGAAATTCAGTGTTGTCAAGTTTAAAATTTTTTATATGCAAATCAATTCAAGGTGATTTTAAAAGTTTTTTCAATTCGCGAGATTAACAGTTGGTGAAACAGGTCGAGAGAAACAAGAACTGTCGTGCACACATATGACTTAAGTGTTCATGGAGGAAAAATCAATGTACCTATAGTTTACCATCAATGTATAAAAAAAGATAATCATAATTTTATGCTTATTAAAAATTTTCAATATTGTAGTTCTTGCCTAAACTCGATATTGAAGGGGATGCTTTCCCTCCTCATAACCAAAAATTTCATTATGTTGACATTTTTTCAGTGTTGTAGGAACAAACCAAAGAATGAGAACGAAGAACAACAAGAACGGAGAATTTTCATTGTTCCTAAGGAACAGGACTAAGAACGAGAACATAAACGTGATAAAGAACAGAACGAGAACAGAATATTTTCAAACTGAAAGATCAAAGAACAAAACGAGAACCAACTAATGAACAATGTTGAGGTACAAAAACAAGAACAAGTACGATGTAATTTTTTGTTGTTCTTTTTCTTTGGAAAGTTCAAGATTTATTATAAAATTTAAATTAATAGATATCATTAGCGGAAAGAGAAAATAAAAAACTTAAATTGAAAGGGGTCAAGTGCTACATATACCCATATAAGTAATTTTTTTTTTTAATTATTAGCTTCAATTAATTAATTTTCAATTTCAACAACAACATTAACTGTAAACACGTTATCAAAAAGAAAGAAAGAACAAAAGAAAAAGTTGAAGAACGAACAAGAACGAGACCATAAAGGATTGAAAGAACAAAGAACAGAATGAGAACAACATTGTACAGAATTAAAAGAACGAAGAATGGAACGAGAACAGTTGAAACATTGAGAATAAGAACCAGTCAGGAACAGGATCAAATGACTGGGTCTTTCCAGGAACGAGAATAGGAACAAGAACAGACATATGTTCGTTCCTACAACACTGCATTTTTTTTTTTTTTTTTTTTTGTATGAGTAGATGGTATATTTTTGAAAAAACAAAGTAGTCATTTTACCAATAATATAGATACCGTGCGTCCAAGTGATGTGGGTGAAATCAGCGAAAAAATGTTTTTTCAGTTGTTTAAAATTGATTTTTTTAAATACAAATAAATTTGTACTATAGTTGTAATGAATTTATCAACCCTAAAATCGCTTTAAGTAATTTAAAAAATAATTTTTGATGTAGTAATATTGTAGTTTAATTCTTATTATGTTATCAAGGAACTGAGATTTTTTGCGTTGGTCGAACTTAAATCTTTTGGACGCCCGGTAAATTTCTAATTTATTCCATTTTTTAAAATAATACTTACAAGAAAATCATAAGAATTTTTTTTTCAAAATCACATAAAATTAATTATGTTCATACTATTGATTTGTGGCGTGTTTGATGTTAAATAGTTGATGTGACCACTTTCATTTGGCAACAATGAGGGATGCACAAAAAAATTATTTGCAAACTTTTAAAACTTTGCATACCTATATAAAATTTTAAACTTGGTAACACTGAATTTTAAGAACTAGGCTCGTTTCAGAAAAAAGGTATGTGGTATTGAAGTAATGGCATACCCTACTATACACAGGTGCAATATCAGTCAGATTGGCATCTGGCACTTGATGAGTTTCCCTCGTAAGTTGAAAATCATCAATATTCTTACGGCACCCATGTTGATTTGAAATAGTCTACTGGAAACAAGTATGTCATGCCTTTTACATTTTTGCCATTTTTTGGAATTACCGTATAAGTGAAGGATTCGTCATCAGTTTCACTTCTTGGTATATCAGTTGTGTCATAATTCTGTTAGATTATATTAAATTGCAGATACATTTATCTACCGCATAGGTTAATAATTTTTATTAAAAATTGCATTTGAAAAACTCACGCGCAAAACAGCTTCAAGAAATGGTTGAGCATTTCCACAAGAATATGTTGCCATAGCTTCAGGATCCATATCCGCTGCGTAAGCTAAATAGCAAACCTTGCCCTTCCCACAGTGTTTTTCGTCGAAGCACACATCAGCATCTGTCATTTCATCGCAATGCACCTGACAATCAGGAATAAATGAAATGATGAATAGAACATAACCACTGGTCAGTAGTAGCAAATTTAAGAACTGCATTTTAAAAAGAGTTTTTCCACTTTATAGGAAAATCACAAAATTTTATGTTGAATGAATGCCGATCGAATTTCACCGTATATAAAGTAAAAAAAATATAATTAATTAAACCATGATGTCTGTATATTCAAGGGCAACATCTGCCAAAATGACTTTGTTTTTCATTAATCAGCGTCAACATGTAGGTATGGGTAATAAAATCATAGTAAGCATGTTTGATTGTTACTTAGCTGCAAAACATCTAAGTGACATATTACTTTTTTGTTGTGATCATTCACGAATTACCAATAACTTAATTGTATGAACAACTGAAATTTCGAAGCGTTTGGCTTCTACATACGTGTATTGTGTATTGGGTTTCAACCATCAACACAATAGTATAACTGATATTTATCATAAACTGTGTGAAGTATTTATTGGTCCCATATTTCAGCAGAAACGTGAGGCGAAAGGATCTTTGAAAGTCGATGAGTGCCAACATTTATGTGCCTACAGTACTCTGTTACGCACATTCTTTTATCATGCTCATTGAAATAAAAGGAAAATGACTAGATCCCTTTTTTTCTTTAATTTTTCAACTATAACGACAAATAATTAATTATTGTTAACACTGCCTAGAATGAAACTTGTAAAATTATGCTCAAATGTGTTAATGTACGAAATAAAACGGCGTTCTTCTGATTTTCTAAATTGATTCTCAAGAAAATGATTTCAGTTTTGAAAAACTATTTAGCCTAGAAGGTGACGTAAGTTCCCTCGACATTACAAGGAGGAGAAAATTTGTATTTTAAATGTTGTTTAGAAGCCATAAATTTTATTCGAAAATAAAGGACCTTAGATTTTCAAAAAATCAAAAAATGTTTACGATTGAATTCTTTTTACTTTGATACTCCATTTCATTAAAAAAAATCCATCCCGAATTTTGAGACAAACAAAAATTATTGGGTTTAAAATTATTCAAAATTCAATTGTTCTAATATGTAGATATATTATTCGAATCGACATGTAAAGTCGTTATGGTTTAATAATCACGTTTACAAAAAAAAAAAAAAAAAAAAAAACATGACCAAGGACGATATGCAGAGACGTTCTTTTTCATTATTTAATTTAGTTATAATGTTTTATGGAAGTATGGAGGGCATAAATTATGCAAAATAGTTCCGTTTCCAGGGGCCCAGTGTGGAGCTGGACATGACATGGACAATTCTAACCATGGAAGCTGGAATATTCGTTTATAAATCTTCATCTCAATAATTAGAAAAATAAAATTATTTTAATATTTAAATCAGACAATGGACGTTTATAAATGAGCTGAAAACATGTGAGAGAAAAGAATTGAAAATTAAATGGGAATAATGTAAATTGAAAATTCAATGTTCGCAAAGCAATATGTCGAGAAAACCTCTGTCGAAGACTTTATTTACATCATTAAGAGAATACATATGAGGAAATACTTTCGTACGTTAAAACATGGACCAAATTTTGCCATTCTCCACGAAAAAAATTTTTACAGCATATTATTTGAGTTCTTTTCAGGACATATTTTCTCTTTTAATGCACATATTTAAAAAGCATACATAAATGCATAATTGTACGTACACATTTCACATTTATTAATGCATATTTTTGAGGTTTTTAGCAAATACTAATCCGCACTCTTTTCATCAGAGAGTGATTTTGTAAAGATTAATTAGAAAATAAGAAGAACTTTGCTTTCTTTCGATCCGTTAACAGTGGTGGATTTAGGATTTTGCTGCCCTTCGCTTGGAACCATTCGCCGCCCCCTCCAAATTTCACCTTTTCTATCATTTTTTGTCGGTTGAAAAATTATCTAGTTTCCTAGTTTCTTAAGCACTTCTTCGTGTTTTGTTTTGTTCTCCTTTGCCAGAGGCGTACCGAGGACATTCTTCAGGGGGAGAAAACCAAAAATTGCCAACTAATTTTACAATTTTACCAACTGTTGACGTTTTTTTTTTTTTTTTTTTGCTTCACGAAAATAAGATGTTAAATCGATGTATGTCACAGTCTTGTTAGTCTTCAAAACATTTAAAAATAACTGTAATAATACTGCGCAAGTGGTCAAGTTTACCAACTTTACACTAAAACTCCAAATTTACCAACTTTCCAAAGCCAAAGGGGGGAAGCTCCCCCCTCCCCCCTTTCGGTACGTCCCTGTCCTTTGCTTCTTTGCGATACTGAGCACCACTCAATCTTTTTCGATGACTCACTTTTTTTTTTTTGTAAACACCAGTAAAATTACTGTTTTGAAGAAAAAAAAAGAATGCGTTTTGGTTATCGAAAAAGATTACATTTTTTGTTTATTTAACAGACATCTACTTTTGAAGTTTTTGGCGCGGTAGTACTAAATACATAGCTAACAATTCTGGTTGCTCACATGTTCAATAATTACTGTCAAGTACCAGGAGTCACTCCGAATTTGGAATCAAAATGACTCCGAAACCACAATGACTCCGGAGACAAGCCGGAGTCTGAAGTCAAGATTTCGAAGTTGACTCGGAGTTAGAGGTTGGAGTTGTGGTCACATCTTCAACTGACTCCGGAGTCAGGTCAGAGTTGGGCTCATAGATTTCCTCTCCTGAGTCAAAGTGGAGTCGGAGTAATATTTAAAGAAATGCTACGGAGTTGTGGATTAGATTCAGAATCTGAGTCAAAATTTTTAGGTGACTCCTAGTCCATAATAATTACGGTAATAAACAAAAAATTCCGTGACAACAAAGACCGAAGTAACTCCGGAGTCAGGAGTTGGAGTCGGAGTCAAATGTTCAACCTGACTCCAGAGTCAAGTTGGAGTAAGAGTTAGGCTTTTATATTTGCTCCGGAGTCAAATTGGAGTTCGAGTCATGTTTGGAGAAATGCTCCAGAGTCAGAATTTGAGTCAAAATTTTTGGGTAACTCCTAGTTCGTAATAATTACGGTAATAAACAAAAAAACACTATCAACAAGAATTCCAAAACCAAAGTGACTCCGGCGTCAGGGATTGCAGTCGGCATCAAATTTTCAACCTGACTCTGGAGTCAAAATGGCGTCGGAGCCAATTATTCAACCTGACTCTGGAGTCATTGACTGGAGTCGGAGTCAAATTTTAAACCAAACTCCGGAGTCAAGGGTGGAAGTCTGAGTCGAATGCTGCCTTGATTCCGAAGTAAATTTTTGGTTGACTCCTGGTTCTTGATTATACTGTCTCCAATATAAGGACATTAGAACATGACTTACGTATTATTGCTATTCCTAAATAAAAAGGAATAAGTGCTGATAATAATTTATTTTCCTTCAAAAATTATTTATTTATTTACTTTTTTTTTTTTTCGAATGTAAGTGAAAATTTTGCCGTCCCCAAAAACCTGCCGCTCTACGCGCGAGCGTAGTTAGCGTATGGGGAAATACGCCACTGACCGTTAACAGAGTTCCGCTTAATTATACAAGTTGCATTCTAGGCAATGTTAACTATCATCAAAATCTTGAAAAATTAAAAAAAAAGAAGGATGTAATCGTTTTCTGTTCATTCCAATGAGTATGATAAAAAAAATGTGCGTAGGGACTACTGTAGGCACATAAATCTAGGTACCCATCGACTTTCAAAAGTCCTTTCGTTTCACGCTTCTGCTGAAATATATGGTACAGATAAATAGTTTACACAGTTTATGATAAACATCAATCATATATGTTGTACTGAAGGTTGAAACTCAATACTCATGTATGTAGAAGCTAAATGCTTTGAAATTTCAGTTGTTCACACAATAAGGGTATTGGTAACATGTAAATGCACAACAAAAAAGTAATATATCACCTAGATGTTTTGCAGTTAAACCACAATCAAACATGCTTACTTTGATTTTATCACTCATACCTATACCGCTGTTGACGTTCATTAGTGAAAAAACAAAGACATTTTGGCAAATATATTGCCCTTGAATATCTGGACAGCATAGTTTTATTGATTATCAAATTTACGCTTTATATACCGTTGAAATTCGATCGACATTTCATTCTACATAAAATTTCGTGAGTTACGTACCAAGTAAAAAAACCCTTTTTGAAATGCAGTTCTTAAATTCGCTATTGGTAACCAGTAGTTTTATTCTATTCATCATTCCCCGTTGCCAAGGGAATGGCAGTGAACTTGGTGATGATGATGTCAGTGTGGACAAGGACCTTTACGGAGAAGGGATGTGTTGCCATTTCACTTACTTAGATGACGTTAATCCTAAAATGATGGCAAACTATTCTGAAGGAAAAGCTCAACCATTCCTTAAGGGTTGTTTGCACGTAAGTTTCCTAAGTTCTATTCTTTATAAAAATTATGTATGGAGTGGACAAATGATTTTTTTAAATTACAATAATTGAACAGGATTACAGGTTTGATTTTGCTTATTGGAGTCCACTTTGTGTAACTATGACAATAGCTCCAGAAAAAGGCGAAGAAGTATGGGGCTTTACATATTTAATGAACGCAAAGTATTACGAAGAGGAATATGTGCCGTAAGAATAGTTGATATTTTTTAAGTTAAATGTTACTTACTGCGTTATGAAAATAAAAGTATACATAAATGTAATCATCATAATTACTGTGAAAACTGGTTGTTTCAGGTGTATTACAATGGATTCAGATAAAAAGAGAATAATGCGAAATGTGAATTTATCGATAGAAGTAACAATGAATGGCAAAAATGTAACGATACCATGTAATGGTTTTATGGCAGTAAATCTACCAGAAAAGCAGGTACCTTTACCAATGGAACGACGACCGTGGGAAGGACTGATTGCGAAATATGTTAAGGCTTTCAGTGATGCTCATCTTCCTGAAGAATATATTGAGAAAATTTCAAAAATCCCAGAACGCCCGATTCCTAACGGTGGGGGTGAAGGTGAAAATGGAGCTGAAGGTGAAGATGGAGCTGAAGGTGAAGATAGAGCTGAAGGTGAAGATGGAGGTGAAGGTGGAGGTAAATGTGAAGATGAAGGTAAAGGTAAAGATAAAGGTAAAGTTGATGGTGAGGATAAAGGTGACGGTAAAGGTGAAACTAAAGAGTGATGACACCATTTCACTGTAGTATTTGTGAATCCGAAAGCGTTCATCTGCTACAAACTAATTACATTTTTACATGCCTCATAACTCATGTTATATTCAAGTTCAGATGAATGCGACTGCGTTCGAAACTTTCGCAAACGTGCCATCACTGTGTAAGAATAAAACAATAGTACCTATACCTACTGTCTGTCCAAAATAACTTGACACTTTTTAGCAGGACAAGGATAGGCAAAAAGCGCGACAATTTTCACGATTTCATTACTTCCCAAAATGTTTTCAAATTGAAAATGCTGGCCAAATAGTCGAAATAGTAAAGCACGAACAAGCACGGTGAATACGTTTCCAGTTAAATTCGATGAACTGATAGGTAATAAAACATTAACCTACTTTGTAATACAATCCACATTTTGAGTAACCATGCACGAATTGTTGCCTAACCTTGCGCTGTTAAAAAGTCTCAAGTTATATTTGACAGACAGTATATTAAGCAACAAGGCGCGAAGCGCATGATTCCAAACGAGCAGTGCTGTAATTGCAAGAGTTTGTGAACACGCCTTTGCATAGGTGATGCATACCATGCGTCCAAGTGATTCGGGTACAATCAGAGCCAAAATCTCTGTTTGTTGATAACATAATAAGAGTTGAACTACAATTCCTTAAGAAGAAATTATTTTTAAAATTATCTTAATGAATTTTAAGGCTGATAAATTCATTTCAACTGCATTACAACTTTTTTGCATTTAAGAAAATCAATTTTAAATAATTTGAAAAGAGATTTTTTCGCTTATTGTACCCAAATCACTTGGACGCACAGTATAATATGCTATAGAGTATTTATATTGCGTGGTCTATGTTCTAATTGGTCATACATCACGCGTGTAACAATCAATCAGCAAGTTGGAATGTGGTAAATTACCTCGACTAACTCGTAAAATTAAAACACAAATCAGCTGATGATTCAAATCACAAACGAATTTCAGTCGTTCACTGAAAACTGAACGATATTATTTAAGAAGGTAGAAATGAAACTACCTACATGTTATCACATTCTAGCCTTATTATTGGTCATTACACGCGTAACATATGACCAATCAGAACCCAGACCAGACGACCAGTTACTATAACAACACCTCCTATAATAAAAGGCCTGGGCGCAGGCAAGGCGCAGGTGTTGTGACGTCACGCTTAGGAGGCTGAAGTTGCGCGTTTTACATTGTTTCTTATGTAACTTTGCGAATTTTTTACGGCGCTCCAGGCGACGCTAGCGATTTGGAAAAAATTTTACCGTAAAAAGGAGATGATGGGGAGTATGTGAAAAAAAATTCAGACTTATAAATGCATAAATACAGATTTTTGAAAAAAATAACAAAATCGCTATTTTCATAGGTAGAAGTCTGATTTTTTTTTTATATACTCTCCATAACGTCCTCTATGAGGTAAAATTTTTTCCGAAGCGCTAGCGCCACCCGGAACGCCGTAAAAAATTCGCAAAGTTACATAAGAAACAATGTAAAACGCGCAACTTCAGCCTCCTAGTGATGACGTCATAACTCTGCGCCCAGGCCTTTTTATTATAGGAGGTGTTGACTATAACAACTTTATTTGACTCAACGTCAACGAATCAAAAATTTTTAATTTGAAAATAATCATACCACACTACAAGCTACAAACAGGAATGGCGGGAAACATGCAGTACTATACTATTTACCTCCCTAATTTGAAATATTATCATACATCCTTAAAATTCATTACCTCCCTACTTTATCATACTTTATTACTTTCCTCTCTATCAACAGCGATGTAATGATGTACCTTATATGTATGAGTTAAGTAAAAAATTATTTCTATAAAATTCATATTGCATTTGTATTTACATTCATATGATCTTGGATTTTGCAAGACTTTAAATTTTCCGTTTATGTATAGATAGGTAATTTAGATATATCTTATAAGTTTTATATTTTATTTATGTAAGTATAAATTATATATATTATATTGTTTAACTTTTCCCGAAAAATTTCGGTATATTAACTAATTTAATGCGCAAGAATTATACAACTTTGTTATATGACAGAACCTTCTTCATTTACATTAAGGCGAGAGAATTTTAACAGTAGATAGGCAATAAAAATTTATCTATTCAACTCGTTATTATAGAAAAACCTGCTGTATCTTTAGAAAAATATAATATTTTTTCTCAATTATATGATTCTTTCAGTTACAACTATACTCCAACAGAACAAAATAGAATGTAGTAAATCACTGATAGATCATACCTAACACAATATTGTCTTTTTTTTGGGAGGGGGGATTTTTTCTCTTGAAATGAAATAAAATGTTCAACTTCATAAGACAGTTTCGGAAGTCTGCTATGGTGATAATGATCAGCTCAAAAGATAAAACGAAGATTCACGAATTTATTTAATGACTCCTATAATCATATACATCTACCTCATAACTACTCTTAACTAGAATCAAATTAGATAGACATTTTCATAACACCACGTAAACGCATTAGAAAAGTACTTGATTTGTGTTGATCGTACTAATGAAAATGTGAACACCGTCATGTCGGAATATTGCATAATTTTTTCTATTTTTGGTTTTGTATCGTTGATCCAAGGAGAGGTGATCTTAGACGATCCTCCTTGCTTGGACGAAAAAAATTACGGTAAAGATATGTTCTGCTTGTTTGGTTATGCTAGTTGGTGCGCTCCAAAATATTTCCTCAAAGATAGTTTAACTGTTAGATATTTCGGAGTAGCTCAATTACCAGTAAGTACATCTTTACTCAGAATTTTCACGATATTTATTCACGTTGAGTTAAAATTAAGGATTAGTTGTGATATTATAGAATCACAGGTTCGATTTTGCTACACCTCCAGGAGATTTGAAAGTGATGCCAACGGTGGTTCCGGATAATGAAGAATCGACATGGGGGTCGACCTACTTATTACACGTCAATTACTTCAACAAACTTCGAGAGTGAGAATAATCATTAATGCTCTAGGATAGTTTATGCACATATAAGTATTAATAGTAGGCAAATATACGAGTATTATCATTTCAGACTATCCAAAAAAATATATGGAAAGAAAGTCGACCGACTTGTAGCAAAAGATGTGCTAGTGTTGAATAACAATGGTCGTCTAGTCCACCACAGATGCAATGTTGTTGTGGCGGTGGATCAACCAAAAAAAGAACTTATTATCCCAGAAGAACGAAGGCCGCCTGGGCAATATATAGATATGTTAATTGAGTGTTTTTATGATATGGGTCTACCACAAGTCTTTATCGATAATATTGCTACATACCCTACACAAGAGCCCTATTCGTAAGAATCCACGGAAAAGTATATATGCTGAATATAATATGAAGATGAATACGCTGTACTTTTGCATCAACTTAATGAACAAATACCAAGTAAAAATTGCCTATATGTATAAAATAACGGAATTTACAACTTATACTCTAATGAAGAATGTTTACACAGAAATATCAATATATGATAATTGATAATCCTATTTTATTAGGTAGATGAACTGAATAAAATTTGTAAATTAGTTGGGTAATATTGTAGCTTATTCTTTCGTCTCGGATAAACTACTTGGCGAAAGAACATTAAGAATTTGAATAGTATTGTGAGTTGAATTAAAAAATGTGAGTTAGCTTTCATACTCACTAACCTTTAAAGGTCATTTCGTAAGTGTATTTATATGGTATATGGCACCTACAACTGATCAGCATAATTCATGCCAAGCATAAATCATAAAACATTACAAATGAATGTACTGAGCATTCCATAATCTATAGTGGTTCAGTGGCATAGCTGAAAATGTTTATTGAGGAGGGTTTCATAAAGAGAAGTCCTTAGCGTGAATCTGAGGACTGCGCCCTCCCCCTAAATTATTTACGATTTGATTTATAAAAAACTAAGTACTACAAATTCAATCACATCAGAAATTTATCTTTGATAAAATCTGTCTAGCATAAGGCCTGTGTTATTTACGAATTAAATTTAAAATATAATTTTACAAGGTTAGCGGCAGATAATCAAATGCTATTGTTTTTTATTTTTTGCTATTTAAGGCTCAAAATATGATCCCAACACAAATAAATTTCAAATTGCATATAAGCTTCAATTCGGATATCTGAGAATTTTAAAAAACTAACATGCAGCTTTTCTGACCTGAAATCCCTTTAATATGAGTTGATTTTATTTTATCAATAGAGCCCGGATTTCATAACAAATGTTGGATTAATTTTGATCGAAAATGTCAAAATTTTCTTGCACCAAAATATGAAGAAAACTCTGGGTCATAACTTTTCGAAATTCAAAAGTTTCCAAAAAAGTAAAGTGTTGTTTTCCCACCAATTTGTGGCCCCTGATTTTGAATCTAAAGTAATTTTTTGACACTCGATTTTTCTTCTTATGTTTTTATGTTTTTAAAATTTATTTTGAGGCCAAATTAAAGAAAAAAACAACAAAAAAAACATAATATACTTACTATTGCTTTTAATTCATCTTAAAATTGTAATTATTTAACAGATCGTGACAGCTCAATAAAAACAAGAAAGTTCTCCATCATCAACAGGGATGTACTTGCCTATGTATAGTGCCTACAGTAGCCTGCTACGTACATTTTTCATCGTACTCATTAGAATGAATTGAAAACTCCAGAGTTCTTTTCACCTTCAAATTAACTCTCGCAAAATTACTCCGTGACCATGAAGTCCGTATTTGTGTGCTCTAAAAACCTTGCAAATATATGCATTTATAAATGAGAAATGTGCATTTATATGCTTTTTTGTATGCTTTCGAAATATACGCATAAAAAGAGAACATACGTCCTAAAAACCGCCTAAATATGTTCTGAAAATTTGAAAACTTTTGCACATTTTGTTGATTTTAAGCTAACTTTCCTCCTTTTTGACGTTGAAAGGGCTGTTACAGTCCATTTTTCAAACAACCTCTTTCAAACAACTATAGTCTTTTCTATTTCAACACGATCTGGAAAATACAATTTATAATCATAGCTGTGTCAAGTTCACTCGGTTCAGTTCTTGAACTTCGACTTTTATTGAACCGAACTGACTTCAATTTGAAGTTTTGCAGAAAATAAAGAACAAATATGAAGGCGATTATTTTGCCACAATAGAAAGTAGAAAAATTCCTTTTTGAAGGTATTGTACTTAAATGCAGTAAAATATTTATTGATATGAGTTACATACTTTTCATTTTTGTTAAATACATACAGCGTACTTACGTATGTGAAATCATTAAAATTTTTTGTTTTTCAATTTGTAAAGAGGGGAGGGGGGAAGGGCTTGTATAAAAAAAAAGCCTCTAACGGAAAATTTCATGCTACGTCACGGTAGGTACGAAGGTGTTCGCTTTATTCTTTAATTTTGCTCTTTCCATTTTTCACCAGTTTTTTTCCTAATGAAAAATCAAAAGGCCTTTTTTTTTAACGTGGGATATTTTTCAAGAAAGAGCCCCTAGACCCCCATTGATTAATTTCCATATTGCTCACTTGTTCGCTTGCTCGGTTCGTATTTACTCTTTTCATTATCTTGGGTAAGCTTTCAAAGTTGGAATTTCAAATAATGAGTGGTCTGTACTCTTAGAATGCTGTAAACAACGTAAGAATCAGTTCTCACCATACCGATTCCTCATTTTTTATTGCATAAGCTTGCAAAGTATAGAGGAAAGGAGCGTATTTCTGATTACCTTTCCACTTTTTTAGAAGTATTCCATTAAAATATTTTTATGCGGAAAATTCAGTAAGCTTATTTGTTTTGTTGAGGACTCCTCCAGCATTTAATCGAATATGTAACGAGTTATGAAGGAGTAACTGATGTAATTGACTTTTCATCATACACAGTGAAGGCAACACATTGCAGAAATCACTAACGTCTGCGTCTGTCTAATGTAATTATTATGGTGATAGTGTGTTTAAGTGCCAAAATACATTATCTATCCCCTTCTCTATAGTTACACAAAATGTTACCAAGATGATTATTCATTACTTGATTTAATATATTTTTTATAGAACAAATGAATTAATCTATTCTATAAATGGAAGTATGCGATCTTTGTCACAGCATCACGGCTAAACGGCTGAATGAAAGTGATTGAAATTTTGACTATACATTCACGTCTATGTGTAGGTGGTCCACACGAAAGTGATTTTTCAAAATACCCTTTCGAAAAGCCGCAATCGAGCTTCAAAATTTTTATGACGTCACTGGACAATGCGGTGAGGTAACGAGTCCGAAGGCAAGACGAGGTACGATTTCGTTTTAAAGCGAGCGCGTTACGTTGGAATGAGGGTGGGTGCTGGAGGTGGTGGTGTTCCAACCAGTGTTGTTATTTTACGCAACTATCAACCGGTCTCATGTTCACCGAGATTAATGCACACAACGTATTCTAATCCCAAAAATTGAATTTCCCATTTATTATGCAATATTTTTTTTTTATGTTCACTTTATTTTTCGAGTTTTACTTGGATGTCATGTGTTTAAGATTTGAAATCTGTCATCTCCAAGGAAACGCAATCTTTCACGAAACTATAAAACATCTAAACGAAAGAAGAACGTGCACAGTGTATCCTGAAGCGGCCGGAACTGCCAACGGTCGTCACTATTTGCGTGGCTACTTTGCCTAAACTGGTTGCAGAGCAGTCGGCGCGGTCGAAGTAACGAATCGAGTGCGTCGACGTCGCGGACAGTATGGTCTCGGCATAGCTAGAGTATAGTTTCGGTATAGCTAGAGTATGGTAATAGACGTAGCGTATTGAGTTAGATCTTGTATGGTGAAACGAATTGCATAGCGCGTAATAAGCATTTAAGCGATATGAAATGTGTTTTATTTCAATGATATACAAATGAAACTGTGTAATGTACGCGTGCGAAAGTATTTGTTTAATTAAATTGTTCTGTTTGTGCGACGTGTCGTGTTCATTATTCTCGAATCGTGGTGAGTTACGGAATCCATCTTTCCCTTGAACAGCTTCATTCCGTGTCGTCTGGATTTTCACCTGCACTTCACCGAATTAACTGGATCCTAGGTAGGAGTCGCGTGGATGGTTTCTAGTTGTACCTGCGAAAGCATAGGCGTGGTTAAGCGTAGCGTGATATTTAGAGAAGCATAGTGTGCAGCGATAGTCATACAGATACAACACGAAGCGCATGCAAAACCCACGACACCCTTTGCGAAACCGCGACAACGTAAGAGAAAGAAAACCCACACCCCTGACCGATTCATTGGCGCCCGAACTTGCGAAGTGCTGGAGAAGTCTGGAACCAAGATGGAGGAAAAGGGAAGCCTAAAGCAGGCAGGATTCAACGGGATCGAACAGCGAAGAGCACAGACAAAGCCATACAACGATAGAGATAACGGAAAAACCCGTCTTTGTTCGGAGAGCGAGATCAATGATGGCAGAACAATGGATCTACGAAATAGAGCTATTCAACGACAAACAACGAAAAAACCTGCTGAGAAGATTCGAAAGCGAAGCAACTCGGAAGGCTCGCTTCCACACACGCCAGTCGACACGAGTCCTATTTTTGAGTTTCGTGGATATAGCGAAAAGAAAAAAGAAGAAAAGTCACTGGAAGATAGTATTTTCGAATCAGTGATGAGAGATACACCGGAAAATCAAAACAAACAGGACACGATGGAAGACCTAAGCAAGGTGTTGGAGAACGCGAATACAAGTAACGAACAATTGGCTCAGGTATTTGACGATTTAAATATAAACATGAAATCTAGTGAAATATCGAATTTAGTGAAATATAATGGCGATCAAAATCGCATAAATGATATTGAAAATAAATTAAAATCAATCGAATTAAATGTAGAAAAATTTAATAGTGATTTACGTCAGACAAAACGTGCCGTGGTGTTTTTTAATAACGAGTTAGGTCAATTAAAATCCGATATAGTTACAAATTTCGATAACGTAAAAGCTAAATTTGATGATATAACTGTTAACTTCGATAATGTGAAAGAAAATATTGATAACGTAAACATAAAGATCGATGATGTTGGTGTAAACTTGATTAATGGTCTCGAGAGTGTAGGTCAGCGGTTGCAGACCCAACTAGGTGAGATGTTAACGGCGAATCGACAGGTAGATGTGGATGCCGATCAACACCGACAAAGGAGCCAAGGTGAACCAATATCGCCACCGAGGCATCACGAGGCAACAGCGGCGCGCACCCACTGATGACAATGTCGTACGTAGATGCACAAGCAATCGTCGAGAAAAGCGCGATGGCGTTTAACGAGGCGAACCAATCGCACCCACATTATTTCGTAAGACGGTTCGAACAGGCGTTCGAAAAGCTAGGTATCGATAACACGTATAAAACGATATGTTTCAGGAATGCGATAAAAGTCAATAATGCAGAGTGGGATTCCGCGCAAGCGACGGAAGAGACGTACGAACGCCTCAGACAGCGCTTTTACAGAGTATTCTGGTCGCGGAGTAAGCAACAGAGAGCCGAAACAGAATTCTGCAGATATGTCTGTCGAAGTCCGTACGAGATTGACGAACTCGTGGCTCAGCTACGTAAATGGGCCACTACACTGTCAAGCATCGAGTACCTCACAGAGAACCAAGTCATTTTGTACCTGAGGAAAAAGATACCCAGCGAACATCAGTATTGCGTCAGAGACGCCAGGTCAATTAATCAAATTTTAAAATGTTTACAGGAAGAGGCAGAGAACCTAGCACAAATACCCGGGCGAATTGCGTCAGCCAACGAGGCAGCAGCGAGTACACACAGGCGCGAGTGGCGAAACCATGGTAAAAACAAAGACGAACAAAACAACTCTAGTCGTAATACAAAAAGTTACCGAGACAGCGAAAAGCAAGACAACTCTAGTCGTAACGTCGGAGAACAACAGAAAAGCAGTCGTCGTTTCGAGTGGAAAAATAAAAAGGGAAGTAACGTTTCAAATAATTACGATAATGTTAAACCCGCAGCACCCAACGAAAGCGAAAAACGGAAAGAAGATGAGAGGCCAATACCGGCTTCTTTAAACGAGTAGCTAACGACGAGGGTGCCGTATCCACGCGAACACGTACGACGAGCAGTAGCGACGACGACGATAAACCTGAAATACAGTGTAGAGTAGGAGGTAACGACAAAAAATATTTTTGTATTAATAATGTATATTTCGTAGGAGGCGAGTTGGCGAAGTATATAGTCACCGAGACCGCGTACGCGAATCGAGAGACCGAGACCGCTAGAGACGCACAACGAACGGAGACGCTATCGACGACGGCAAAGATCGACGAAGTGACGCGATTAATCGAATATATACCACTCGAGGAAACATTGGTTGTGGCGATGGCATCGTACGAGATGAACCTGCGACGGATCGATCCAACCGAAATACAACGCCGAGTCGAAGAACTGGTAACAATTTGTAAAATGCGGAAAGGTAACACGTATTTTTTACTTCCGAATCTGAGAGACCTAAGTTACGATAGGGTGCCGACTTACTCCCACCGTAGGGTAAAGAGAGTCAGTCGCATAAATTATGTAATAAATAAGTCCATAAAGGGTACAAACATACAACCGATCTATGTAGGGTATAATTTGAGTGTTTTAAAGGCCAAAAATGGTAGGCCCATCGTAAATAGGAGAGGTGAATTTTGTATAAACAGGCGGTTCTACTTCGCGTCGAGAAAGGCAAAAAAAGTCTATATAAATCGAAATTCATATGCTTCAATAATGAGCGTAATGCTAAAATGTGTTAGGGAGTTAAGTAATGACTATGATAGGTTCGATGATATAAACACCGAAAAAGTCTCGCGAGTCACGTTAACCGAGGAAAACGCTAATGTTACGGCGATTCAACGGAAAAGTACAACGGATTCGGCGGATGATGAAATACATGACATAATCGACGCGTTTTTGGAATTGCCGGAACACCTCAGAACTACGCATCAGGCCAACGTGAACGAAATAGCGACGGAGACCGACGACAACAACACAGCAGTCGTGGCGCTACAGATAGGCGAACACGAGTATGAAGCCCAAATCGATACAGGGGCAAGAGTCTGCGTCATGTCAAAAGGTTTACTGAAGCGGATACAAAAGAGAAGCCCGAATGCAGTAGAGTTAGTCCCAGCGAAGCGGAAATATCAGTTGATATACGCCGACGGAAGAAGAGAAACGGCTCACCCAGTGCAGGCAGTAGTGAGAATGAAATTCGCGGGTCAACCGATACAATGCACTTTCAACGTGATAAAACACGGAGGACACGTCATGATTATTGGCTTGGACGAAATGGATCGGCACAACATAGAAAACGTCGTAGCGCAGAGGAAAGCGACATACAGTCACAACGGAGTTCTATATGAGACGCCGTTCTTGACGTGGAAACGCTGCGCAGAGGCGGAACTGCAGATATGTAAGATAGACGATTGCAAGATCAAACAGAGGCCGAACTATAGCGAGAAACAATATCCAACGCAGTCCGAAAAAACCGTGAAGGGGCAGGAAAAATTCCGCGCGAAACTTGTCACATCACTGGAGGAGTTAAAGAAGAAAGGCGAAATCAATGATAGGCAGCTCAGAGACGCGTACAGACGACTGACGCGATATGAGGAGATATTCCGCGACGCGACAGGGAAATACAACGGAAAACCGGTAACATTGGAAACCACCGCCTGGGATGGTAGAGAATGGAAGGGTCCGAACTACAAGCCAGCGAATAAAATGATGCCACTAATACGTAAAGAAATACGGAATATGCTACGGCAGGGAATAATAAGGGAGTCGAAGACCCCCTTCATAAATGCGTCATTAGCGAGAGTAAAGAGCAACGGAACGATACGATTGTGTACAGATCCACCGTTCCTGAATAAATACTACGAAACAATTGGAACGAACCACCGTCGCTAGATCGGATAATCACGAGTAATAGAAATACAAAATACTACTCATCGTTAGATTTCAACAATGGGTTTTGGCAGATACCGATCGACGACGAAAGCGCAAAATTATGCGGAATACAAATAGAAGGCACGGTGTATGAGTACGTGAGGCTTCCGTATGGTATTAAAACAGCGCCGGCTGAATTTATACAGGTAGTCAACAGAGTAATACATCTCGACGACGAAGATGATGACCAGCACATAACGAGGTACGTTGATGACGTCCTAATCCAGGATGAAAACTTCGAAAGCCATGTGCGACGTTTAGAGAGGACTCTAGAGAAAGTCGAGAAGGCAGGAATGACGCTCAACGCACAGAAAACGAACTTCTTCGAAACCACAACGAAACATCTGGGATACGTGTTGAATCGCGGAACGGTCGGTAAACAGAGCGGAAAAATCGACAAATTTCTCCAATTTCTCGAGAAAAACCGCGACAAAAACGGCAAGGTCAAGCTGAAGAGTGTAGGCCAAGTGAGGGCACTCTTGGGCCTCACCAATATGTATCGGCGATTTATCAACGATTACCAAGCGATCGTGAAGCCACTCAACGGCCTATTAGAAAAGGGAAATACACCATTCAAGTGGAACGAAGAACACGTAAAGGCTGTGGAAAAATTGAAAAAGGAGTACATAAAAGAGTTTGAACTAAAAAAACCCGATTACGGCGAGGATTTCCATGTACACGCGACGATTGAAAACGACACAATCAGCTCCGTACTATACCAGAAAGACGAAAATGGCGAACATGTCGTCATGTATACTGCGAAAACACTCACAGCAACACAGCGAAGATATACCGTGATCGAGCGGGAAATGTTAGCGTATGTAACGGCGCTGAAGAAGTTTCAGATGTGGATACATGGATGTGCAGTATGGGTACCAGACGCGGTTCGAACGTTGAAGAACAAGTTCACCGAGTTGGCGCAGATACACCGGAAAGCAGCATCGTGGGTTACAGTCCTGAATAGCTTCGATCTCAAGTATGAGAATAGAAATACACGCGAAAAAAGAATGTCGGAAAACCCGCGAGACGATCTGACAATTAACAGGATCGACCTGGAGGCGGTACAAGAGCTCAAAACCGAGCTTGAACAGATAGCGAAACATCAGAGAGCCGACGAGAAGATACGGAAACTCGTACAACGGATTTTAAAAGCGAAGGAAGATTCGAAATTAGCAGAGCAGTACGAAGTCGACAAAAATGGAGTACTGAGGAAGAAGATGCCAGGTCGACCGTCGGTGCCGGTGCTACCGGACAGATTGTTCCGGAGTACAGTAGAATATTTACACTATAAAACCAACCACTGCGGAGCGAATCGATTGGCGATAATTTTTTCATGGGCATATTACACACCGAACGCGAGGAAATACATCAAACAGATCACGAATAGGTGCCTGATTTGTAAGGCAAATAAAATCATGGCTAGCAATAACCTGCGAAAGTTCGCGCCAGTAAGAGCGAACGCGAGAGGTGAGCTCATCTCAATCGATATCATGGGACCTTTACCCAACCCGAGGGGAAAGGAAAAGTATATAATCGTCGCCAAAGACGTATTCAGCGGTAGAACTTGGTTGAACCCGATGACAAAAGCGTCCACGAAGCAATGCGAATCCATCATAAAGAAAATCGTCCGTGACTGCGAAAGAACGGAAACGATACTGAAAAGAGTCATCACGGATAATGGCTCTCAATTCACAACGCAGATGTGGAAACAGAGGTTGGAAGAAAACGGCGTGAGTAATTGTTTCGTCAGTCCGTACAACCCTCAGTCCTCCACCGTGGAACGAACGATGCGAGAGATTTCCACGAAGATGCGGACGCGAATTAATGAACAAGATTATCAAGATGTCGAGTATACACACGAAGATTGGCAAAAATTACTGGACGAAATACAAGACCAAATCAACGAGGAACCGAGCGAGCTAACGGGGATCTCACCGGACCAAATTTGGCAGATAAAAGGCGGAAATATGGCGAACGATCCGGTCATCCACCTGGCGGAACCAGATTACCGAGAACTACTACAAAAAGCGAAAAAAATAGTCGAAACATATCGATTACCGGCGTACACCGTCGATGAAATAATAAGTGCGAAACCACAGGAACTGGGGCAAGCCAGTGCATGGATGACGGACGAGAAAGAACGAACATGGCTCACCGTCGATGGGGCATGTCGAAATAACGGAGAAGAGGACGCAACCGCCGGAATAGGCATATGTATCAAGCCAGATGCCAGGTACAACGTGAGTCAACGTATAAAGCTCGAAGAGGATTCCAAGCTAACCAATAATTACGCGGAATTGCGCGCCATATTAGGAGCCATGAAAATAGCCGAGCTGTACGATCGGAGGAAACTCGTCATCATGACGGACTCGAAGTATGCGACGGCAGCACTCAACGAACGTCTAGGCACCTGGACGAAAAACGGGTGGAAAACGTACAATAATAAAGTCGTTCAAAATAAGGAAATCTTAGAAAAGATCGTCGAGCTACGCAACAGGTTCGAGTACTGCGAATTACGTCATATACAGGGTCATGCGCACGATTATTCAAATGTAGTCGCTGATCGGTTGGCGAAAAAAGCAGTGTACGGCGACGAATTTGCGAAAATGAAGGAAGAAATACAAAACGTCGAACCGAACGAAGAAGTTGAGCTGACGATAAATGAAAAAAGGGACTTAATTGAAGTCTACGTACGCATTATGCAGCGTACCGAATACATAAGAGAGGAAGACAAGCACAACAAAACCAACAGCACGAATCGAGAAATACAAATTGGAGACTGGGTGTACATAACGACCCATCTACAGAGCTCCGCCGACAGGGGCACGATTTCAAAGTTGTACCCGAAACGAGTAGGACCATACAGAGTCATAGCGAAAATCACAAAAAATTGCTACAGGATTCGTGGCGTCGGAAAAGGTAACGCAGATGACGAGAAAATTGTCAATCAGCGACAAATGATGGTAGTAAAGGCGAAGGATGAGGTGCTCGGCAAGGAGAAAAATCCAAGGATGAAACGTCTCGAGAAATGCGACTTCGGGAATACGAATTATATTAGCGACGAGCATGAAGGCGACCCTACGGACAGCGAAACTGAGAAGGAAGAAGAAGCCGAGATACATCGAATAGAGGCGAACATACGAACCAATCCACCACAAAGAAGAGGAGCACGCGAACAACCGACGTCTTCCTCTGCGGGAGATGGTGAACGGCCGAACGGCGAATCCGACATACAGAACGAAGTACTGTGTGGGATCGGTCTGAATCGAGTAGGGTCGAGGGCCACACAGGAAGTGAGTTCGCAGGAGCGTGAACCCAGCGCTCAGGAGGCTAAGGAATACCGCGACTCACTAGCCATGAACGCAGCGGAGACGGAGGCATTCAAGTGCGTGGTGGAGACTTTAGGTAGCGTCGACAACATAAACGTAATAAATAGAGCTATAAAAGTCTTAGGCTACGAAAGGGCAAAAAATCTCGCAATAGGCGCTAAATGCTTCGCAGAGTCAGGGGGAGTAAGATCGGCGATTGTACAAAATAGAGTCTATGCAGAGCCGTTCGATATATATACAAACTACCTGATTGGCGAGGGAAAGAACGTAACGATAGCGGAAAGGGAAAGGATTCTCCGTAGGAAAATACAAATCTAGCGTCTCAATAGGTCTCGAAAAACGAAATACTCGTCTCATAAAAAAGTCTGTCTTAAAAGAAAATTAGGTTTTTATTCGCGATTACGTAAATTGAGAAACCGTTAATATTGTTTCGTAGTCGTATTCGAATATTCTATTTTATTGTATTAATGTGTGTTTTAATCATACCATAGTATTGTATCATATTTTTTTTTGTTTGTTTATAGTGATAATTTGCGAATTTTGATGTAGTATTGTTGCATGTTTTAATGATGCGCTCGTCACCCGTCGTATTAAAATGTAAAATGCGACAGCCGCTGCGAAATAGGTAGGAACGATAGGTAGGACACAAAATGGCGGACGAGCAAATTTAAAATCTCGTAACGGGAGCGTCTCGCAACGCGCCTCGCTAAACGCGCAGTAAACACAGCGAACCAGTACAACATTACCCCTACGTGGGGGGAAATTGTTATCGCACCAATCACAGAGCTGTGAGCAGACGCGGTGCAAGAAAATGCGTGTTTCGATTCAACGTGCGAATGTCATAAGCATTGTTTGACGACGCAACGCATTGCTTTCAGAGTTTTCCGAAATACAACGACTTAATTGTGAATGTTTGCGAGATAGAAAATATTTTCGGTCATCTAAATTGTTCGTGCTTCAATAAGTGGCAACGAGAAAAGTATTACGTGAGTAATTTATGAACTTACTTGGTGTTTAACGTTCGCGACAAACATGGCCAGTCGAGAAGACTTGTTGTATTGTTCGGTGTGTTACGAGTCGGTGTTCGATAAATCGACCGATGTAACGATGTGCGGACACTTGGTGCACCACGAATGTATAACACGATGGCTAAATACACCCGATCAACAACGAATTTGTCCGGTATGTCGAATGGAGCTTACAGAAGCTATGTTAACGCGAGTACACATGCCGATGACCGATAGACGACCGCGAACGCCACCAATGGTGCCAACGTTGCTGCGAATTATCAAATCGAAAGCCGAGGAGGCGATAGCGAAATGCAACGGCATTGATCAGGAGTTACTAGATGCACGGGCGCTAGCTGACCAAGCCAACACCGAAGCAGACAATTTGCGAATGGAAAACCTACGTCTGGTCGAGGAGTTGCGTACGGCGAGAGAGGTGATGGTACGTCAAGCCGAACAGGCGGCGCGCGGAGGAATCGTAAATGAAATACAACTTCCTGTTAGAATTGTGTACGAATATCGTGAGCTTCAGATCATCGAAAGAGACGGCGAAAGGATATACAAACTACAGAATCATCAGTTGATCGGCGACTCATGGGTATACATGTTGGCCAAATACGTCGAGGCGAAGAAAGTCGGTTCCGGGATGCATGCAGTCGATAACAATACGGTATACAGTGATAAGCCTTTGAAGCGCGTGAACTCCGAAATAGCCCAGCTGAAGCGAACGGAGGAATCCGTCATACTTACAGTTGGCGGCATGGAGGTTGCGGAGAACGTTCACATGCAGAAATACGAGGTCAGTGTGGTCCGACTGTTGCAACAATTATACGACAAAGGTACGCGTAGAGTGTTGGTGCTGCCGTTCGTGAAACATCCGAATGAAGATTACGCGAAGGAAACGAAAAGGAGGCAGATCAATCACCTGTGGATTACGCATATCAGGAACCAGTTTCGGGACGAATTGACGATAAATTTTTGGCTCGAGTTCGAAAACGAAGTAGAAGCGTTACCCATTGATAGTGTTTGGATGTACTCACGAGCGAAGAATCGACATTATCCAAATACGGACGTCGCCGAGAACGTAATAGATATACTACTGGCGAAGATAAACGTAAACCGTGAAAGACCTGACAGAGCCGAGGAAAATTGGATGGAAGCCGCCCATGGACAACGACGAAATGACCAACCACCGAACGTACGACAGGAATCGAGAGTCAGAAGGGATTCAACTCAGCGAAATCGAGACGATTGGCAGCGACCAGCGATAGCTCAACCTGCTGGTGAGGAAGAAGAGGAAGAGAGATGGGATAACTTTTAGCGAACGAGCGATAGATAGAATGTGAGGCGTTCGCGAGCGCTCCTCCGTCATAACAGTGAGTCTTGTCTCAGTAAAAGCGATCTTTTGTTTTGATTATTTTACCTTGCGGCGAAGAGTCGAAATTTTACTTTTGTTTTGATTTCTCATTTTCGGCGGTTGTCGGATATGATATTATGTTTTTTTTCATGTGTATATATGTTATGTCTATATTCTGTTGAATTTTATTTGGTTTGTTTTATTTTCATTAATTACATAATAGGGGTGACGATGCGGAATTTTAATGAATTTTATTTGTTTTGTTTTACTATAGATATACGATGCTTATGTTTAAGATCTGTTTAGCGATTTATGAAGATCATGTAAGCGACCGGTTTATGCGAATCCTTCTTCGCCCTTGCGTTGGTCGGCCGGCGAAGGTTTCGGGGGCAGCCCCGGGCTCGAGTCGGTTGCCCAACCCAGAAATTTTGCTCAACGTCTGAAGTATTGTGTTTGCGAAAATTTCCGATTTGGGTCAAGGGGCAGTGAAGCGGCCGGAACTGCCAACGGTCGTCACTATTTGCGTGGCTACTTTGCCTAAACTGGTTGCAGAGCAGTCGGCGCGGTCGAAGTAACGAATCGAGTGCGTCGACGTCGCGGACAGTATGGTCTCGGCATAGCTAGAGTATAGTTTCGGTATAGCTAGAGTATGGTAATAGACGTAGCGTATTGAGTTAGATCTTGTATGGTGAAACGAATTGCATAGCGCGTAATAAGCATTTAAGCGATATGAAATGTGTTTTATTTCAATGATATACAAATGAAACTGTGTAATGTACGCGTGCGAAAGTATTTGTTTAATTAAATTGTTCTGTTTGTGCGACGTGTCGTGTTCATTATTCTCGAATCGTGGTGAGTTACGGAATCCATCTTTCCCTTGAACAGCTTCATTCCGTGTCGTCTGGATTTTCACCTGCACTTCACCGAATTAACTGGATCCTAGGTAGGAGTCGCGTGGATGGTTTCTAGTTGTACCTGCGAAAGCATAGGCGTGGTTAAGCGTAGCGTGATATTTAGAGAAGCATAGTGTGCAGCGATAGTCATACAGATACAACACGAAGCGCATGCAAAACCCACGACACCCTTTGCGAAACAGCGACAACGTAAGAGAAAGAAAACCCACACCCCCTGACCGATTCAATCCTAATCACAAAAATCATTGAGAATTCTAATCAGAAAATATTGAATTTCACATTTTATATGACATTTTTTTCTTTTTTTTTGAGTTTCACTTTATTTGTTTCGTTTTACTTTGATGTGCCGTGTTTGAGATTTAAAATATGCCATATCCAAGAAAACGTAATCTTTAACGAGACTGCGAAACTTCTAAAAGAAGAAACAGAAAAGTGCAAGTCGAAAGTGACGTAAATTATGACGAATTTTATAGATGTTTCGGGGCGGTAACCAGTTGGGGAGTACGATAAAGTGTGCATATTGCTGTGGTAAATAGATATGCAGAAAACACCATTTTGGGCTTATACATGTCTTATGAACATCTTATCGACATACTTTCGAGTTGAGCTTCAATTAATGTCGAATAGATATCAACATTTTTCGTTAATCACAACAAGATATTGATGTTTACTGATATCTGTTCGATATTAATTCAAGTTCAGTTTGAAAGTATGTATATCTATAAGATGTTCATAAGACATTTATTAGCTCAAAATGGTGTTTTTCAACTATTTACTTGCCATGTAAGAACAGAAACAGAATATCTATCAGCCAAAGTGTACACACAGGGATAGTGTTACCAGAACGGTGAAATGTATTATGTGTTGTGATTCAGAGCTGGTGAAATGTGGGTACTGGTGGGTAGCTTAGTCATTTTGCATACTGCATCCTTTCCACCTTTTAGTACATATTTACTTTAAATTACTATTTGCGTGTAATTTTGTATTGAAGTAATGGAGCTACAGGGTATTGTTTTGTGGTTTTCTATTTATACTTATACCTATATTACTAAACCAGTTTCTATACCATACCTCTTTATTTCATATTTTTTGTTTAATTTTTGGCTGAGTTTTCAACTTAGGAACTACATCTGTAACAGCCTACCTTATTTGGGAGGAGGGGTAAAAAGAGGATGGGGTCTTTAAATCTTTGCGTTTTAGATTATTTGTAATCATCTGGCAAACGCCCAACGTTTTGGTATATATATTTTTTCCTCTACGCGTTGCGTAGGCGGGTATAAATAAAAATTGCTGAAAATTTGGCGAGACACTCTTCATAAAAATGCAAAAAAAGGCCATGACTCAAATTTTTTGTTTTTGATAAGAGCTGGAACAAAAAACGGCTTTTTGAGGAACTTTCAACTCATGAAATTTCTTGAATCTTCCATATCTCCTCACCTAATCAACCTACAAACATCAAACTTTGTGGGTGGGATTCATTGGTAACCAGAATGTGACCTCTTGAATTTGGGTGAAAATGAATCCAAAATGCAGGCTTATGAGAGATGGTTCTTAGAAATGCAACAAAAGAACTTTTTTGTTTTTTCGATAAAATTCAAAATGGCAGATCACTCAAATTTGAAAGGGGCTGGAAAAAAGGCAAATATCTCAAAACTGTTGTTTTTGATCTCATATAAAAAAGTGTATTCTTAAATTTGGGTCAAAATAGATCCAAATTGGCTGATTGTAAAAATGTGAGAATAATTTGAGAAGCCTCGAATTGGTAAAAATTTAATTACATAATGTATAAACTTATACCGTGCATCCAAGTGATTCGGGTATAATAAGCGCAAAAATCTCAGTTTGTTGATAACATAATAACAGTTCAACAACAATTTCTAAATCGGAAATTATTTTTGAAATTATTTTAATGAATTCTAATACTGATAAACTCATTTCAACTGCATTACAATCACTTTGCATTTGAAAAAAACAATTTTAAATAATTGCAGTAGAGATTTTTTCGCTGATTGTTCCCGAATCACTTGGACGCACGGTATGATTATTGAGGATAAGAAGCATACAATTTCCCCAATTCATCACATATATGATGTTGGAGGGGAGGAGGATAGGTTATCGACCTGAAAATTTAGTGGGTGGTGGTACATGAGTGGCTTCATATGATAAAATGAGCACAAGTGACTAACCTATTCTGATGTTTCCTTCCCAAGTGAATTTGGAGGAGATATGGGGCAATATCAGCTTCTAGAAGGGAAATTACTATAGGAAATTTAATGAAGCTTCGATAATATCTCCTCACCGAATCACCTAAGAGAGGTTAAACTTTTTATGCAGGTTTAGTTGGTAACCAGAATATAACCTCTTGAATTTGTGTCTAAACCGATCTAAAATGGCGGATTATCAAAATTTGAGTAGGGAGGCTCAAGTACTTAAAATTTGTAAAACACGTATTATTGCATGGCAAGAAATACGATATTTGTCCTAAATTAGTACTGTTTATATGAGTTGGAATGGCAACACTGTAAACCTTACATGATCTTCAGTTTTGTACATTTTTTAATAAATCATTTCAAATTTACTTCTATATTCACATATTATTCACGCACGAAGGGCGGGTGAGTACACTTGTACAATGATAAATAAAATATATCACTTAATAAATATATATCCAAATTACGTATGTCGATGCTAAATATTAATTTATCACAAAAGCATGACACGGTATAGTTTCCTTTTTGCCATTCAAATCTATTTCTACGGAAAAAGTCTTAAGTTGATACACTTCTTTACCACCAGTAGCTTCCATAACATTCCTAAAAAACAACCAGTTTTCATATAAAGATGAGTAAGCATACTTTTATTTTCTTAACACAATAACAACACTTTAATTTTAAAAACGTCATCTATTCTTACGGGCCGATTGTTTCTTCTAAAATTGATTTTGAAATGACGTATAACATGGCTTCCACATCTACGCCATTTTTTGGAAGTAGCGTATCAAGGCCGTTTTTCTTACTTATTTTATAATTCTGTAGATTGAAGTAAATTTTAAATATCATTTGTTTACCACATAAATAATTTTCATTAAAAATGGAGCTTGAAAACCATACTTTCAGAACAGTTTTCTGCAATGGTTTAGCATCGTCCGAAGTCCCACAAGGATTGAAGTTCGGCAAATAACCGAAATAGATAATGATGTTCGGCCCAAATTGTGGAACATCACCTTGCGCTTGGTAACAATACACCTGCCAATGGAGAATTGAGAATAAAATAAAACTACTGGTTACCAATAGCGAATTTAAAAACTGCATTTTAAGAAGTTTTTGGTTCTACTTTACGTAACTCCCGAATGTTTATACTGAATGAAATGTCGATCGAATTTCAACCGTATATATCTAAAATAAAAAAATTTGATAATTAATTATGCTGTGCTGTTCATATATTCAAGGGCAATATCAGCCAAAATGTCTTTGTCTGTAATTTATCAGTTGGATTTTATTGTGTGAACAACTGAAAATTCGATGCATTTGACTTTTATATATACGTGTGTATTAACTTGTAACCTTCAACACAATATGTTCGATGTTTACCTTCAACTGTGTAAATTATTTATTGGTGCATATTTGCAGAAATGTGAGGCGAAAGGATCTTGAATACTGATAAGAAATCTATAGGGTGAGAACTGATTCTTATGTTTACTGCATTCTAAGAGTAGGGACTACTAATTATTTTAAATACCAACTTTGAAACCTCACCTCAGGATGTACTTATACTCGTTGTACAACTTTTGCCAAGAATTTCGAATTGATTCGCCGACTCGGTGTTGACTCAACTTATTGTTGAAAAAAAATTTCATAATTACAATGAATTACCTCCTTCAGAGTTTTAATTTTCAAAGCATATTCCAAAATGAATGTACTCTTCACTCCACCTACTCTTCACCTTTTTAAGCAATATGTCCACTTTAACTCAGAATATGGTGGGAAAAGAATAGACATTTAAAGCTCGCCTGAGTAGGTATATAACTCTAACTGAAATTGGATTTTGTAAATTTAAGATGGAAAAAAATTTAAAAAAATTTAATAAAAATATAATAAATGAATAAAGTATAATAAATAATTCTAATTTTTTTTCCAAGAACTATAATTAATCACGTGGCCACAATACTCTAATGAATGACGTTGAAACTGTTCCCAAAACTCGGTTTTAGCACACCCCAAAATGAGGTGAATATTTTCAATAATAAAATTTTCAAAAACATTCTACTCGTATTTCCGTGAAATTTCATTTTTTTACCCTCGAATGTGATATTTTGTGTTCAAAGACCGAACAAAATAACATTATTTTTTATACTTCATGAGGGTTCCTCCACAACATCCGAAAATATCATTTTCTCCACCTCATAATGTTGACGGTACTCATATCACCTTCCGGACTGCACAGTTTTTCAAAATCGAAATTTCCTCAACACACATGTAGATTTTATTTCATCGTTGTGTAATTTTCCGAGAATTGATTTGAAGGTCAGAAGAACTCTGCTGCATTCCGTACCATTCATAGAGTTGAGCATAATTTTACAAGTTTTATTTTATGCCCTCTTATCTTTAATTAATTTACCTATGAGCGAAAAAAAATTCTTTCAATTGTTTGAATTCAAATTGAAATTGTGAAATTAGTCAACTCTCAGATTTGTTCATCTTGATTGAAATAATAAACAGGAAAAATTTGAAAATTTAAGCACTTTGAGTTTCTAGAGTGTAAAAACTCCCAAATGCTTTCTCACTTTGCTAGATACTTGGAGCCAGTGGCGTCGCGTCGGAAGCTTTCTTTTTTTTGGGAGGAGGGAGGGGGGTAACCATTCCCAAAAATTCATGCTGAATTCCTTTTGTAGGTTTTTAGGTGTATAGGGATAGGCATTCTCCGTGAAAAGTAATTTTGTGAAATAAAACGCGAACTTACATGTAAAAAGTGTGAAAGTATTGAAAAGTATGAAAAGTGCTATATAAGTGACTATTCGTTGAAATTTAATTTTAAAGGGGGTGGGAGCATTCGCTACATATAACTATATAGAAATTTAAAAATTGAAAAAAAAAATTACAAAATTTATAGCGACGGTATTATGTACCCTACAAGCGACAACTTACAAAGTTACAAGCCTACGAATCCTACGTATGATTTGACTTTTTTTTTATAATTCTGGAAAAGATGGGGGTAGGGGGTCAAAAATTTAGGTGGGATGTTTTTAGGTCCCAAGTAACATTTGGAACGACTTTTAACCAAATTAGAGTCAAGCGCCGACTTCACCTACGTAATGAGGGAGGCCCTTTATCACTTCATTCTGTTGAAGCGTTATATTTTACCAGTCTTAATAGAGGGGGCAGGAGAATCCACGTGTAGGGTAATCCGTTTAAGGAATGGAAAAAACCAATGTCATTTTTGAATGCAGCGTGAAATTATAACCAATTTTAATAGATCACACGACTAAATGGGAGGAAAATCAAATTTGAGGGGGTTAACCTATCGGGGGTGGGAGGTGGGAAAAACTTCGTAATTTTTTAATCCAGTGCAGAATTTTAATACATTTTAATAGGTCACACGACTACTTTTGAAGCAGAATTTGCAAAGTTTAAATTTGAGAAATAACCATACTTACGCAACTTGAAAATTCAATAACTACAAAAATTGTAGGCTAATTCGATCAACTTTGCGGTTTTGGATGTGTTAACATTGGTTGCAAGAAAATTTGGCCCCTTGTCACTTTTGAGGATATGGAGCCGCAGTACAGTAAAAAAAGGCCAAAAATTACCAAAAATGACATTTGAGGTGCCATAAATTGTAATTGTGCAGATGTGAAGTAGAAAAAAATGCATATTCAGCATACTGGGGCACTACTCTATCAAACATCGCTTGAATTTTTTTGCCCGGGTCTAGGTCAAAAAATACTCCCTTTTGACCTCCCGCCACTCAACGTGCAAGGTTAGAAAATTTTTTTCACCATTTTTGGGAATGCTGAACCGGTACCTTCATTATGTCCAGTAATTTTTTCGGCCCCCAGAAATGGACAATGAATGAACACTTTTTGGCACTTGGTCCGTAGACTACGGACGAAATTAATATGTTGACTTTTTTTTTTTCTCTCTCTAATGATTTCGCATAGTTATATTGTAGGTATCTAACTGCCTATGTAGTCAGAATGAAAAGTATGTATAAATCATATCAACAAATATGTAATTACTCCATGTTCAAGAAGCATCAGACCTACCTTCAAAAGGGAATTTTTGGCATATTTTCTCTTTTCATGCGTATATTTTGAAACAGTGTTGTAGGAACAAACCAAAGAACGAGAACGAAGAACAACAAGAACGGAGAATTTTCATTATTCCTGAGGAACAGGACCAAGAACGAGAACATAAAAGTGATATATCTGAAGAACAAAGAACAGAACGAGAACAGAATATTTTCAAGCTGAAAGATCGAAGAACAAAACGAGAACCAACTAATGAACAATGTTGAGATATAAAAACAAGAACAAGAACGATGTAATTTTTTGTTGTTCTTCGTTCTTTTGAAAGTTCATGATTTATTATAAAATTAATAGATATCATAAGGTGAAAGAGAAAATAAGAAACTTATACTTAAAAGCGAGCAAATGCTACATATACCCATATAAGTAATTTTTATTTTTAAATTATTAGCTTCAATTTATTAATTTTCAATTTCAACAAGAACATAAACTGTAACAAGTTATCAAAAAAAAGAAAAAGAGAAAGATAGAAAGAAACGAATAAAGGAAGAAAGAAAGAAAGAAAGAAAGAACAAAAGAAAAAGTTGAAGAACGAACACGAACGAGACCATAAAGGATTGAAAGAACAAAGAACAGAACGAGAACAATATTGTAAAGAATTAAAAGAACGAAGAACGGAACGAGAACAGTTGAAACATTGAGAATACGAAGGAGTCAGGAACAGGATCAAATGACCGGGTCTTTCCAGGAACGAGAACAGGAACAAGAACAGACATCTGCTCGTTCCTACAATACTGTTTTAAAAGCATACGTAAATGCATATTAATGCATATTTTCAAGATTTTTAGGCCATAGAAATTCGGAGCTTATTCTTCGGAAAGTGATTTTGCGAGAGTTGATTTGAAGCTTAGAAGAACTCTCAATTCATTCTAATGCGTAAGATGAAAAATGTACGTAGCATACTACTGTAGGCACGAGCGGATCACCGTACCGTTTGATATTCAATCAGAATCGTGCTGTTATACAACTATACCACCAATAGGAAACAAGAAGAGCCTCTTATCATTTCATTTTTGAAGTTTGTAATCTAAAATATTATTGATACATCTCCCGCTCTCAATTTAAAACTTTTATATTGTTTCGCGATGGTGGATAAATTACCGATATAATGGAAAATTATTTTTCATGCTCGTTATGTGGGAAATCTATAACTCCATATAAAGGGAATTAAAAAGATATGAGTCCAAACTTCGAATGTAAGGTAATAGTTGACAAAAGATGCATAATTATCTTATCTAGAATGTGAACAAGTATTTAATCAGAACGAATTATTAAGAAATCACGTTGAGAAAGATCATCATGATTGTGAATTTGAAAAGGAATAACTATACTTTAACACTTAAAGTGGTAAGTGTGAACGGTACAGCATCATCTTATTCTTATGGTTGCATGATACACTTGTATCTATACATAATTTTGGCTCTTGAATTTTTGTTTTTAAATAGATTTCTTGAAATGGAAGGACGAGACCAGCATATTTCTTTATTTTCTTCAGCGAGTCATCAATTCGAAAGGTTAATCTTTAATCATACGCCAAAATTTGATTCACCAAAATTGTGGTTTTACACTTGAATAAGTTTTGTTTATTACTTATATACATTTTTTTTTCACCCAAAAATTTGAAAATTAATATTTATTCATGATCATGTTGTAAAATTTGTTTTACTTGAATAAGTTTTGTTTATTACTTATATTTATATATTTTTAGTTCATTACCCACTAATTTGAAAACAAATTTGTCCATTTCTTTATTAATTCATTTATTTTATTTATTCTCATTTTATAATCCTCAAGACAAGTACTCAAGTGCACGCAAATACATCAGAAGATACCCATGAGAGGCTCTTGCTTCCTATTGGTTGTATAATCGTATAATAACAATGATTTTGATTGGATATCAAACGGTACGGCGATCCGCTCGTCTCTAGGCACCACAAATATAGGTACCTATCGACATTAAAAGATCCTTTCACCTCACGATTCTGCTGAAATATGGTACCAATAAATAGTTTACACAGTTGAGCGTAAACATTGAACATATTGCGTTGTAGGTTGAAAGGCAATACATACGCATATGAACGCCAAAAGCTTCGAATTTTCAATTGTTCACACAATAAAGTCATATGTTGCCCTTGATAATATGAACAGAATAGTTTAATTAATTATCAAATTGTTTTACTAATTTACTTTATATAGCGTACCATGAAAGTTGAATTCACATTTTATTCAATATTAAATTTCGCGAGTTATCTATAAAGTACAAAATTCTTTTTGTAAAATGCAGTTCTTAAATTCGTTATTGCTAACTAGTAGTTATGTTCTATTCATCATTTCATTTATTCCTCATTGCCAGGTGTTGTGTGATGAAGAGAAAGATGCTGATCTGTGCTTTGTCAAAGATAGGAACGGGAAGGATAAAGTTTGCTATTTCGGTTTTATAATCGATGGCGATGCTAATTATGCGAATATGGTAATCTTAACGACTAATTTCGGAATAGGAAATCCTAAGAAAGACGATTTTACATTATACCATCAAGCTGTTTTGCTCGTGAGTTTTTAACTTTCATTTTTGATAAAAATTATAAATTAGGTAGAAAAATGATATTTAAAATTTACTGAAATTGAACAGAACCATACGAGAACCACTGTATGCGACCTACCTTCAGTAATTCCAGAAAATGGACAAAATGTAGAAGGCTTGACATATTTGTTTAGAGAACGCGATTTCACAAAGGAATTTGCGCCGTGAGAATTACTGAAGTTTTTTAAATTCAAGCGTACCCACTGCTGTATGAAAATAAAAGTATGCTTACTCATCACATCACAAAAATGGCTTGTTTTAGGATATTTACAGAGGGTGAAGGACGCAAACTGAGGCGAAGGGTGCAGTTTTCGCTGGAAATAACGGGGGATAACGGAAAGGAAAACGTGGTTTGTACTGCTTTTGTACCAATAAATAACTGCTAATGAAATTAGTACTTATGTATTACATTTGCATTTGATTTCATATGATAATGGACTTTCTCATGTATAGGTTTACGCAATTCAGATGTATCAATTAGGGGCTATTTTTATTCATCATTGTATTAATTCTCTTGTTATTTAAAAATTATATCAAATCACGAAATAAATAATCATGTTGGAAACGTTATTTCTTTAGATCTTGAAAAGATGTATTTAAGAATAATACGTATTGGTTCACGCTATACCTAATTACCTATTATATAGTACTACAGTCTATAGTAATTCCTGCGATGTGTTGTTCTCCCTTATGCGATGAAAAATGAGAAATAGGAATGGTAAAACTGATGATGTTTATGTTGTTTACAGCATTCAAAAGTATGGAAGTCACCTTCGTATTGAATTCATATAACTAATTTCTACTACATGCAATAAGTGGGCTTCGCTCCATATGCGGCAGTGAATATGATACGAAATTAAATTCAGATGGTTATATCTTCTATTATATAAAGCGAAGTTGGAAATCTTTTTCACATCATCATGGCTGAACGGCTGGGAACTTTTTGGTACAATATTTTTTTCTCCTCACCCCTAGCACACGAGGGTATTTATGAAAATTACTAGAAATTTAATAAAACGCTAATTGTGAAATTTTACGAAAAGTACTTCCTTTTTTTAATTCACTTCATAATGGTGCTTCATTCAAATTTGGAGAGGGGTGGAAGGAGGGCAAATAGCTCAAAGCTTCATTATTGGTTCCATATGAAGGAGTGAATCACGGATACATTTCAGTCGAAATTTCTTCAATTTTCCATATCTGCTCACCAAATCTATCTTGGAAGATCAATCCTTGGGTGTGAGGTTGACTGGTAACCAGAGTATGAGTTATTGAATTTGGGTCAAAACAGATCCAAAATGGTGAATTATCAAAATTTGAGTAGAACTTGAAGAATCTCGGATCAGTAAAAACGTAATTCAGATGATTATTGGGAATAAGGAATATACTGTATCCCCAATTCTTTTTCGCACATGATGTTAGAGGGAAGACCCGGTTATTGTTCTCAAAATGTGGCAGAGTACCTAAAAAGCCGAACATTTTTTATTGTAGTATCATATGATAAAATGAACTGAAATGACTAATCTTTTCGAATTTTAGCTTCTTAAGTACATGTGGAGGGCAGTTGGAACAAAAAATAGCTTTTTGAGGAAGTCTTTAGTTATGAAAATTTTTCTCCACGCGTGCCACTTGTGGGTATTCATGAAATTCACTTTATGAAAGACTTTTATTAAAAATACAAAAAAATGGATTTTTTGTTTGTTTCGATACACCTCAAAATGACGGATCACTCCCATAGATCTCGAGGTATTAGGCAAAACCTTAATTTTAGGAGACGTTTCACGTACCTCATTCAAAAAAATACCTTGCAACTTTGATACTATTGGGACTTTCGTCAACACATTTTCGCAAAACGAACCTTCGTTCTAAATTTTTTCCATTTTATTCCTACGATGCTTAGACTAGCTGACGCAATGATTAGAAAAAATTCAAGGAAATGTTATGCTAAAAATTATTCATGTGTACTCACATTTTCACCTCTAAAAAATAAGTGAATGGAAAACTTACTAGGAAAATACTCGTACCACGGTATTGAGCTTTATAACATGTATTCGATATTTATACAGATATCAACACTTTTTTTCGGTGGCCATATTGTCTAATTTTTGGCGAAAAAATTCGGTATTGTTTTGAAAAGTTCATTTCCTTGACACTATATAAAATTTTTCTCTTTATGTTTCGAGATGGGAATGGTTCATATACGTATTTGAACGGTATTGTAAGTGGAATTAAAAAATGTTAGTGGGCTTTCGTACGAAGTATTCTCTGGAGATCATTTCGCAAAGGTGTTTATATGATGCATAGCACCTACGAGTACAACTGATCAGCATAATTTATGCCAAGCTCAAATCACAAAACATTACAACTAAACATGGATTCTAGAATCTGTTAGTACTGAGTGAACCAGTAGCATGGATGGAAATTTTTATTGAAGGGTTTCTGTAAAAAACTAAATAATACGAATTCAATCTCATCATAAAATTTGTCTTCATTGAAATGTATTGCCTACAATAAGGCCAGCGTAATCAAATAATAAAAGTGTAGATTGTGAAAATTGGAGGATAACTTGAGGAGCATCTAATTGCTAAAATGTGAAAATATGAGTTCATTATGTTTATTGCAGGCAATAAATATTACATAATTATTCTAAATTTACCTTCTTAAGTGGTTTTGAAAAGATGACTGCTTACTTTTTTTTTAGTGATGAGGTCTGTTCACCAAGTATTGTATCGATGCATTAAACATAATGTGCAGGTGCGCACTGCGTAGAGAGCTTAGCTCAAGAGCTTATTATCGTATTCAATCATTTTCTGTTTTCTGTAAACTAAGGCTCTAGATAATGTACATAAACTATAATAACTAAAGCAAAGAAAACGATGAACGAACATGAACAAAAATATTCTCGATTTCAATAGTCCGCGAAAAATGAATAGACAGATAATTACACGTTATTTCAGCCCGGTCGTTGCTTTTTAATTTAGTACTCAAAATCATCGCTAGTCGTAAAATTTTCGCATCACGACCTTGTAATTTTCTCTACGCTAGGCCAGGCTACGTAGATACGACTGGATACGACATTTAAAATCTTCCCGCCCCGCCCCCTCCAGCCATGCTCAACCAACATTCTCGAAACGTGCTAGAAAAATGATAACGAAAGTACATCTAAAAATATTGGAACAAATCGAAACGCGAAGACATCGCCGATCGTTAATTGCGTTTTAAAAATTATCTCAACGTGTGAAATGTGATATTATTTTAATTCTTTAGCATTAATATGTATCGCTTATTGAAAGCTTCTTCGCGAAAGGTGAACGGTGTCAATCTAAATAAAATACAGTTAAATCAATCCATCTCGCTTCCTTGCTCCTTGTGTAATCGTAATTATGTGCTTACACCAGGTAAATATTATTTCATTGGTAGTCGGCCAATAATGTTGTAATAAATGCTAATTCCATCCTTCCGGCGTACAGGGCTATACTATTTCCCAAATATATCGATATCTAGAACATTAACCACCCAAGAAGTAGCTGCATTAAGAGCGGGCATTTTGAGTCTACGAAAAAATAGAAAATCGAAGAAAAAATACGTCGAATTACTCGAAGGTAACCTTGTAACCGATTGTAATCTAAGTTATATTTACTACATACCAATGATTACAAACTCATATATTATCTTAATGTCACAGTAAACGAAGGCAGTAGCAACATCAGAAAAGCGGTTGTGAAAAACCTGACCCCTAAACAAATATCTGAATTAGCCGAACAACCAGACACTACGTTAGAATGTTTGCAGAATGTAAAGAGAAAAAACTTGGTTATTGTTCCATCAGACGATAACGCCAACAATCTGTCTACTGTAAAATGTAATGCACCAAAACACCATGTTCCTAATTACAAGTCTTTAGTTCCATTCCATCATTCGTGGGTGTCCTCTTTCGACAATTATGCGTTGGAAATGGAAATCGAAAAAGAACTCGAATCTGAGATGATTCAGCGTAGTAAAGAAGAAGTCAGCATAATATCACAAACTGATGTAGATCGGCAGATGATTGAATCCGTTGAAACTAAACCCTTGAAAAAAACAGTCGAAGAGAAAGTATCATGTAAACCCAAGCGGTAAGTTCATACTGTATATGTAAATAGGTGCTCGTATGGTTCAAATAACGATCATCATTTAATGCTCATTTTATCAGAAAACGAAATGATTCGGAAAATCAAAAGAATAAAATCTTATTAGAAAAAGAAAAACACTTCATAAACGAAAAATTTAATAGCAATTTGTCTTCGTTTATCGAGTTATGCGTAAGTATAATTAAATACCTGCGGTAAGTTTCCTAATCAAACTGATAGTTAATTTCTTTAATTTTTTCAAGGTATATTGCGATTATCTAAACATTGCATATGGAACATTGAATCGTTATATACATAAAAGTAGCCCTACAAATAAAGTATTTTCTTTAAGATCAGCCAATCCTTTTAATTCATTAATGCACGGATATGCTAAAAAGGTATTTTTGTCTTTTTTACATATCGTTATTTAAATTTTTGTTTTTATCGCTTTTCAGGTATTTATTTGTTTTCATTTTTGTTTTTTTTTTTTCTCTATCCAGGAGAATTTTGACAAAGTAAATGAAATCCTTCGTATGATGAAATCTTGTGGTATTAGTCCGAATCAACAATCATTTGCTGCTGCTTTTGAAGCCCTCGGTCGTCTTTCTTCTGATCCAACGACAATGACAAAATTAAACTCAGTATATAAGGAAATGAAAGCAAAAGTATGTTGTGATTTAAACGTGAAAAAAAAAATTTTTTTATGACCATTATTTTTCAAATTCTCATCACCTGTTTTACATTGTATCTTTAATTAACTAATGTTAATTCATAAAGATTATTGATTTCTTCTAGAGTGTAAAGAAAATCTAACTCGAATTAATTAATTTTTTTATATATTCTAGAATAACTTAGAAAATTTTTTTCCAACTTTTTTTTCATATAGAAAAATTTAATCAAATTTCTTTGTTTTTTTTTTGTTTTTTTTTGTTTTTTTTTTTTTTAATTAAAGCTTACAAAATTTATTTTACTAGTGCTCCTACTCGATTTTTTTTTAGCTAAGTTTTTAATTTAAGAATGTATGTATTACAGCCTACCTGGTTTGAAAGGAAGAGGTCGGGGAGGTGGGATTTCATACCTTTGTAATCATATGGGTAATGTCCAACTTTTTGGTAATATATTTCCCCCCGCCATTCCGAAGCGCCGATGCGTTTGGACGAATTTGTTGAAAGTTTTTTTTTTGTTTACCTCAAAATGACGATTCACTCGAATTTTAAGAAGAATTGGACAGAGAACAATTGACTCAAAATTTTCATTTCGGATCTCATATGAAAGAGTGAATTACGGACACAAATGTATTCAAATTTTAACCTCCCAGTAGCATTTGAAGGAGAGTTGGAGGATCTTAAAATGGCGGATGGTTAAAATTTGAGGATCTCAAATGAATAAAAATGTGATTAATATGAACTCATATGATTGCCTATAATAAGAAGTATGCTGTACGCGAAGTTCATTTCCATACATAATTTTTAACAAGGAGGGGGATGTAAGAGGAGTTACTGTCCTCAAATATGGTAGTGGTATTGGTCGTGGTGCCAATTGATTGAGAGAGTCCAAGTGACTAAATTATTTCTATTTTAACCTTCTAAATTATTATTTGTAAATGTTTTTGGAAGGGATGAGGTGGGTGTTTTGAACTCGGTCAATGTGGCCTGTGGCACATTTGGGCATGAGAAGTTCTCTTAACCGTATCACCTGTAAATGTACACAAGCCCTAATAAAAAATGCACCTCCAGTAATGCAACGTGGCTCCTTACATTTTTTTTTCTTTTCTTTGAGAAATTTTTTTTTTCAACTGACAAAATTTTATTAAATTCTTTGAAATTTTCAGCATTACAAGTTCCAAGATTTATTTGACCACTGCTCTTACACCTCTGACCAAAAGGATTTCGTACTCAAGGCTATTCACTTGCTAGATCCGAATTTCAAGCCTCATTATCACCCTCCAGTCTTATACTACAATTGCACATTATTGAATGAACTCAATAAACAGGTAATTGAAAAAATTCGCTCATTTTTGTTGAAATTTTACCCTAATTAACGATTGATCGTTATCATTTATAGTCCAAAAAACCATTTCGTTCGCCCTGTGAAGGCCTGATTAGCGAAAAAGAAATGGACAATTTTATTCAGGAACAGTTAAAAATTGAACTATCGTCTCCTATGAAAATTAAATCTGTAGTGGAACCGCCGAAGCTCACTGAAGAAATAATTCGCTGCGTTAGTATATTGCATTGTTTATTTGAATAGTTTTTTTTTTCAGTAATTTTGTTATTGTTTTTTGTTGATGTTTTTTTCTTCTTTTTAAATAGAGAAATAAATGGAACGAATTGCAAGACCAGTGGAGAATGTCTATTCGAGAGGCATTGAATAGAATTTGCATATGATGAAAATGAAGCAAAATAGTACCAAATTATGTTACAGTATTAATATTTACCCATATCTGAAAGCATTGACCGCCGAACAATATGTTGATATTATATTAGAAGTAGGTATAAAATTGAAAGAAAAGTAAAAAATTATAATATTCATGTACTCTGAAAAATGAAAAAAAAAATAATATATATATTTTTTTAAATCTGTAAAAGCAAGAATACCAAGCTTACATCATTGATTAAAAAGAAACCAATTTCCCCAACCTAGATTTTATTGGTTGAAACTGAATGTCATTTAATCGGTGACTTTACAATATTGTTTCACTCTCGCCCATAGGTATGCCACATTTTCCTTGCGTGGTCAGTTTTCATTTTTTTGACATCGTTGCACCAACTCCTACTTATTGAAACTTTTATAGTATAATTTAATCTGAGTAACACATTTTATTAAAAAAATAGCGACTGTACCTCCGAAATTTTTTTAACCAAAATGGCTGTTCAAATTTTTCAAAATGCCATAACTCGGTGCAAAATGGCTCAAAAATGTTGAAAAATTTTTTTCACGGTTCTATTACCCTCTATAATCGATCTATAAAAACGCGAAATTTTTATCTACTACTGACGGAGAAATAGAAAATGAACTTTGAAAAACACATATTGGCCCCTGTCCCCTAAAATAATTGTGCCAGGGTTTCAAAATTTTTGTCACGAGTATTTTCTCATCATGGGTGACCTTTTGGAGTAGGAAAACCCTTCATTTATCCTGCTATACCCTTTGGTTTTTCTTGGTTGTTGATGGTTGCATCATCTTGTGAATATTAATAACTTGTCATTTTTCCTTTGTATTGAAAAGCGTATATAATCATTATGTATTAATTTTCTCAAATTAAAAAAAAAAAATAGGCAATTGCAGATAATAATTATACTAAAATTAATTTTAAATAAGTTGAATTCTATTTTTTATTATTTAGAAATACAAAAAAACATGTTGCAGATTTGAACAAATATTCAGATTTTAAAAGAAGAAAACCCGATAGTTATAACAAAATTAATAATTAGTTCAATCTAAACTCACAACTTGGTACATAATATTAACTGAAAAAAAAAATTAATATGACAGACCTCCGCAAAACATACGTGTAATTACAGAATATAAAGAACTGTAGAAAGAGTGAAGTGTATATTTTTTAGCCAAAATATCATGACAGATTACTTCAGTTCCTATAAATAAATTAAGTTTATTGTGAAATTAAAATTTGTGTGAATTATTTTATGTGGCTTAGTCCACTCGATTTTAAGTATGCAACACATTTTGAATTCTTGCAAAGGCGAAAAAATAGTGCGATAATTTTTTTTAATGAAATTATTTCCTCAGGAAATTCGTAATCTGGTCCAAGGCTCGGAAACATTTAGCCCGAATTTGAAATTGCTTCGAAGAAACCTCGGCGGTCAAGTCAGACTAAAGTAAATAAATCTAATCCTCTTCTTTTCTTAGACGTTTCTTTTTATTTGTTCAAATTTAATTGTTTCGTTTCGTTTAATTTTTCAAAGGTATCTAATCAAGCAAAAACAACAACACGGCGTTATGAATAAAATGCAGAAATTATACAAGGATTATTGCAAATGGTATTTGAATCCGGAGATCAATCCTAAGAGTATGAATACCAGACATCAATGGCAAAATTTGATTTATGAGAATATGGCGATAGGGGCTTCGTTGGTAGGTTTGAAAAATATAGTGATTAATGTACGGAAAGATTTGTTTATTTAAGTATAATTTTACATTATTTTTGAAGGACGAAAAAGAAGAAGCTTGGCCACTCAATATAGTACATGAAATCGGACGATTTTTGTACAACATTATTATCAAAGATATTAAGACAGATGTGAATTGTTTAAGGCCGAATTCGACGCCGTAAGACATATTCTCTAATTTATGAAGTAATAGGGTACCAAAATTTAACGTTGGAGATTACACGACGTTGCTGGTTCGAACACGTCTTGCTATGTGATTTATGAAGTTGGGAAATGCGAAGAAATATATGATGAAAAATTAATGTTGGTTTTAATGGGCGAATTTTATGGGAAAACTATTTCACCTGAGATATACATTAATTGAGCTATTTTCTTTAGATTATATTATCATTTATGTGGTAGGTTTCATCGATATTTTTGAAATATTGACTAATGTTGGGAATTTTTTACTTTTTATTTTCTTTATTTATTTTTCATTTTTTTTTTTTTTTTCGTGAATTTCCAGTTATATGATAGAATGGCAGTATTTAGTACACTTTGTGAAAGCAAATTCCCACTTGAACGTTTTTTAAGGTTTGCTGTGTTTTTGTGTTGTTTATCTTCGAGGATTAATTAAGTGAAAGCGAATAGTAGATATAAATAAAGGTATTTCAGTTGATTGATGAATAAATAGAATGATTAGAATTAACAAAATATAAAAATTTGATAAATTCAGAAGAATTAATGTAATTGATCATTTTGAATAAAATAAATAAATTAAATTGAATAAAAAATTAAGTTATTGAACATAATAAAATTGATAGGTAAACAAAAAATATAAAATGAAAAAATCTAACGAATAATTATTACTAAAGTAATAAAATGAAAAATACAGTAAATGACCAAATTAAAAAAATGAATTAATTGAATAAATTTAAAAGCATAAATAAATAAATGTAAAAATAAATGACAACTACTCCTGTGCCCGGGACTTTCTTGGCTCATCTTAAGCTTCTAGTAACCAATTTTTTTTGGAGGGAGAGGGGGAGTTTACCTAATTATTAATAATTTGAGTGAATAAGCGAAGCTGGAGGGGGGGGGAGAATAAGAGGAAAGTGAATTTTTAAAAAGCATTACTGCAGCAAAAATTTTCGTTGCATTTTTTAAAATTCTGATATCGTAAATATTTTATTTTCACGCTTGTTATTATGCTCAGAATACACTAAATTGTTCAATGTTCTCTATAGGTATAATATGGCGCACAATGGGCTACAAATGGCCAAAGTGCATGGTACTTGTACCACTTATTTCAACCTGAACTTAATAGGTATACGTAATGTGGTATAATTGATATCGAAAGTAAACACAACTGAATCTCGCTTCACGCATTAATCACAAACCAACAGCTACTCGAATTATTTCAACGATAATAAGAAAAAAATTTTTCTTAATTTAACAACAGGCATAGCTTCAACATTCTGATTATTCGAATTTATGTAACTGGAAAACTGTGAGGGGTAGAAGGGTACTGTAAGCGGCGTAAATGTTCTAAATTATTAGCTTCTTCCATTTTAATATCATCCAACCTCGTAGCTTTTTTAGTTTTCAAAATAAATCCAAAAAATTGCGATGAAATATGAATTTTTATGACTTCGTGCGCCCAAAAAAATTTCTGTACTTGATGACATATCTAGAGGTGAAAAGACGTCGATTATAAAAAATCATCAAAATCTGTTCATTGGGAGAGGCTGGGCGATTGCGCTTACGTTTTTTCAACGAATTCTTTTATTATATAACTTTTCATTACATGATAAAGTAAGTAAATTAATACAACATATAAATAAATTTAAATAAATCATATTGATTGTAGTGAAATTTAAATAAGAAATTATTCAATTCAATTAGCAAAAATTGTGTTGATTAATCAGTTAAAATAAATAAAAAATTAGAAAATTATTAAAACTTCGACTTCATTTTGGAAGCCGTATGTACCAAGTTATATTTTTCTCGTAAAACGAAATAAATTGTAACTCGCCCTTGTAAACCAGTGTTAATTTTTTAGAAGTCACTTTTTCGCTTATTCATAGTCCGTGATTAGGGCCATGAAGAGGAGGGTAAAGGGGGTAGTTTGTTCTCAGGTCTGGGTTCTAGAGTGGATCTCGAAATACAAATATATTTTAGATTATTAAACTATTCAATTGTAATTGAATTTTTTTTTTCCTTCAAATTTTCATTAGATTTAAAATAGTTGAAAAACTAGGACCGAAAATTATTTTTTGCATCAGATCAAATTTTGGCTCTCTTTGGTCTCCTGTCCAGGCCCGCATTGAGGGCAGGGTCGACGCGACAATTGCCTTGTTAGAGGTTTCAGTGGAGGCATTTTTTTTTTTTTTTTTTTTTTTCTTCAAAGAAAATTTTCTATTGATCTGGACATTTTGATTGGTAGCGTGCAAATAGATTTCAATTGTAGGAATAAAGTATTTCATTTTTTTCTTCCTAATCAGCGTGATTTTTCAAAAATTAAAATTTCAAAGATGAAGGTATTTTCCTAAATTCCAATTTAAAGTTGGAGTGGAGGGGTTCAAGGCGAATTTTTCCCTTAGTGGCGCGCCTGACTGGCCCCGAGGTGGCAAAAGCCTCCGTAAGGTCCTGGTGCTGTTCACCATAGTATAGCCAAACTGTGTTTATATTAGTGAAGTCACGTGACCTCTGACGTAGAAATTTCGGTACTCGATTTTCGTGAACAAAGAGCGAAAAAAATTTCAGTTGTATTTCACTTTTTAGGGAATACTTACCAGCGTTCTATTCGTTATTCCGTTACCATGGGCAATTGTTGTTCGAAGAATTGAAACCACATCCGTCTCTGGTGCGATTACATAAAGAAAGCATGTTCGACGATTTATATTTCAATGTTAACCTCCTACCGATGGTATCCCCTCCACTTCCCTGGACCAGTCCGAAAAGTGGAGGGTATATCGTTAGCAAAGCAGACTTCGTTAGGTTGGTTTGGAGAAATACGCAAATAATCCTCCTTATCGCCAGTCGGATTTAACCTGGGAAGCTAATTTTTGCAGATTTCACTACGGTGCGTGTTCCAAAGCACTCGAGGAGACAGCTCCGCAAAGATTATACCCGGTGTTCGACTCGCTCAATCAGTTAGGTTCGATTCCGTGGAGAATCAACGAACCTGTGTTGGACGTGGTGTTGGAAGTATTTCGTAAGGGTGGCTCGAGTAAGCTCGATATTCCCCAACATTCTTCTACATTTGTACCGACCGATTTGCCGTTCGATTGCGCGCAGAAAGTGTTGAATTATCAGCAGCGCGCCTTACAGATGAAGAAGAAAAATGAAATGTATGGTCTATGGTGTGAAGCTTTGTATCGCCTTTCCCTAGCTAATCATGTATGTAGGAGGAATATAAACCGAAGTGTCGAATTGTTATTACAGGAACGACGATTATTTTATCGTGATTTTTTTTTTTCAGTTTCGTAAGCGAATATTCTGGTTGCCTCATAATTTGGATTTTCGTGGCCGAGCGTATCCGGTACCACCTCATCTTACTCATTTGGGTAACGACATGGCTAGATCGTTATTACGTTTCGCGAAAGGAGAGAAATTAGGTCCGAAAGGATTAGATTGGTTGAAAGTGCGTAGTTCTCGATGTCATCGTATTTTATATCGTTTATGAGAAAATAAATGAGAGAAAAAAAAAATGTCGATAATTTTCTAGATACATTGTATCAACTTAACTGGCTTGAAAAAACAAGAATCGATGGACGAACGATTAAAATACGCCAACGAAATGTTACCGGAAATTTTAGACTCGGCGGAGAATCCGTTGACCGGTAGAATGTGGTGGGCGGAGTCCGAAGATCGATGGCAAACGTTAGCTTGCTGTATGGCGATTAAAGAAGCCATCGATAGTGGTGATCCGGAAAATCACGTTTCTTATTTCCCGGTCCATCAAGATGGTTCGTGTAATGGCCTTCAACATTATGCGGCTTTAGGTCGTGACCAAGCTGGCGCTGAGAGTGTGAACTTGGTACCCAGTGAGAAGCCTCAAGATGTGTACAGCTGCGTGGTGGCACTGGTAAATTGCTTGTTTGGGTTTTGATAATTTCGTATCGAAGTCTAATTTATTGTAACCAGCCATACTTATGCTGTAACGTGTACTACAGGTGGAAGCGGAGAGAGTCAAAGATGCGCATTCTGGTTCGGAAGTTGCCATGGCATTGGAAGGATTTATCAAAAGAAAGGTAATAAAGCAAACTATCATGACCACTGTGTACGGTGTGACGAGATATGGGGCTAGATTACAAATCGCTAAACAACTCAAAGGTAATAGAACATTAACTCGGTAACGTAAATGAGAAAATTTTGGAGCTTATAATATGTATTCGACTTTTTTCGCAGATATCGACGATTTTCCAAAAAATTTAGTGTTTCCAGCGGCCGGATATTTGACCACGAAAACCTTTCATTGTCTCCAAGAAATGTTTACTTCTTCGCGAGAAATTCAGGTATTATTTTAGCATTTTTTCGGTCGTATTTTTAATGAAAATTGAGCTGTTGCACTTTACCTGATTTGGAAAGAAGATGATGAGAGTAGGTATCATATCTCTACGTTTCATTCCATTGTATTTGATTTATTACCCATCTCATTGAGCGCGACTGTTGTGTATAAAAATCGCTTGAAAATTTATCGACACGATGTTCATAGAAATCTCGGAACGTATTTTTCTCAGGTGTTTAATTTGGCTCAAAGTGATGGTTGACTCAGATTATACCCAAAGCCTCAAGATTTTATGTCTTCATATCATTTACAAGGTCATAGCTAGGATATATCAATGGGTGGCGTTTTAAAAATTATTTTTAAGTTATGCGTTTTGCAGGTTTAAAGCCAGGATAATGAAAGGGGACGAGGGTGAAAGAACATTTTTTCAAGAAGCGTACATTTTTTTAATTGACAAGAAATTTATGAATGTACCTCAGAGCATAATTTAAGCAGATGAGAAACTTTTTGTAATGATTCATAGCCATAAGTGTTCCCGCTCACGCGCTCATTATGCGTGAGTGGGAACGCGCTCACGAGCGGGAGGGCATTTTGAGAGCGGGAGCGAGAGCGCGCTCATTTCCGCTCATGCCAAATGAACACGCTATTAAGTTATCAATGAGAAGAACTAGTATAGGTTATTGTTATTGACTTTTAGTTATTATATTCATGCCAAAGTTATAACTTATAAGTTATAATTTTAATTTTTAACTCCATTAAATATTGAGTTGTGTTTGAAATAAAGTAAATGAACATGTTTTAAGAACATACAACATAATAGTTTAGTAATTTTATATTTTTATGGTATTTAAAAAAAAAAAAAAAAACGTAAGCAGCCATGCCGCATTACTGGAGCTGAGTTTTTAACTGGAGCTTGTTTTGATTTAGTAATAACCATGCTCAACCGTTCATCACTACAGGCCACACCCAATACCAAGTCTGAAAACCCCTACCCTATCCTTTCCAAAAACACTTAAGAAGTTCAATTTGGCACAAATGTAGTATTTCTTGCCATGAAATAATCATGCGAACACATATTTCTCAAATTATAACTATTTGAGGGTTCTCAAATTATCTTCAAATTTTGTAAATACACCATTTTGGATCCATTTTGACTCAAATTTAAGTGGTTATATTCTGGTCACAAACTAATCCTACACACAAAGTTTGACCATTCTAGGCCGATTTGGTGATGAGATATGGAAGATTCATGAAATTTCCTGCAGCAATTTCCCCTCCAAAAGCCGTTTTTTGCTCTAACTCCCCTCCAAAATCACTGAGGAAGCTAAAATCAAAATACGTTTGTCACTTGGGCTCATTTTATCATATGACACAGCAATAAAAAATTTTCGACCCCTCCTGTACCCCCACCACTATTTTAGGTTGGTAACCCCGCCTTCCCCCTCCAACATCATGTATGGAAGTGAATTCGGGATATAGTATACAACTTATCCCCAATAACCATATGAATTCATATTAATTACATTTTTACCAACTTGAGGCTCCTCAAGCTCTACTCAAAATTTTGATAATCCGCCATTTTGAATCCATTTTGATCCAAATTCAAGAGGTCATATTGTGGTCACCAACTAACCTCACACACAAAATTTGACCTCTTTAACTTGATTTGGTGGGGAGATATGGAAGATTCAAGAAATTTCATGACTCAAAACTTCCTCAAAAAGCCGTTTTTTGATCTAACTCCTCTCAATATGCACTCAAGAAGCTGAAATTTGGATATGTTAGTATCCGTGACTCACTCTTTCATATGAAATCAAAAACAAAAAATTTGAGCTATTTGCCCTTCTCCAGCCCCCTCAAAATTTGAGTGATCCGCCATTTTGAAATTTATCGAAAAAAAAAAAAACTATTTTTGCGTATTTGCAAGAAGAGTTCCTCACCGAATTTTGAGCGAATTTTATCCACACCGCCTGCGCAAAGTGAGTGACACAAAAAACGCAATTTTCTCAAAAACGGTTTTTGCTAACTCGCCTCAAATGCACTTAGGAAGCTGAAATTTAAATATGTTGGTGTCCGTGACTCACTCTTTCATATGAGATCAAAACGAAAAATTTGAGCTATTTGCCTCTTCTCCAGCCCCCTCAAAATTTGAGTGATCCGCCATTTTGAAAGTTTTCGAAAAAACAAAAAAAATACTTCTGCGCATTTTCAAGAAGAGTTCCTCACCAAATTTTGAGCGAATTTTATGAATACTCGCCGGCGCTACGCGTGGGGGAAAATATATATATATATACACCAAAAAGTTGGACATTTGCCAGATGATTACAAATGGTCTGAAACGCAAAGATTTGAAGACCCCACCCTCCCCCGACCTTCCCTTCCCAAATCAGGTAGGCTGTAATAGCTATTGTTTTGTTAAAAACTCAGCTAAAAAAAACCTCATGCGAGTGCAAGTAGATCTGTGCTCATAAGCGTGAGTGGGAGCGGAACTGCGCTCATGAGCGGGAGCGAGAGCGCGCTCATATTTTTCGTGAGCGGGAACACTTCCGATAAGAACAACTGGCTTCAGCTACAGGTATACAAGTACAAACTAGTAAAGTACTAGAAGGAGAATGACTCAATGCTGCTTTTTTATCTCGTGGACTCATGGTGTTGTGAACTTGTGGTATCGTTATGGGCTTACTGCAACGCTTACCAATGCAATTTTATATTTCCTATTTTTCGAGTTGTGTTTGAAATGAACATGTTTTAAGAACATAATACAAGGGTCGCTCAAAAAGTAAGGTTCCCAACCCTGTAGAAAAAAAACTAAAAGAGATATTGAAAAACGGAAAAAAGATTTGAAATCCTTGAAGTTTTTACTATTTTTCAACATAATTTCCAAAAACATTTATACATTTATCCAATCTAGAAATTAACTTATGAATACCAGTCTCGAAGTGTTCAGCGTCCAACTTTTTGAAGTATTCGTTGACGTGATTTCGCAGTTCATCGTCCGTGTTGAAATGGCTTCCTCCAAGGTGAAGTTTGAGGGTGGGGAAGAGGTGATAATCGCTGGGGGCTAAATCGGGGCTGTAGGGTGGATGGGGCAAGCAATCCCATCCAAATTAGCGCGACTCGTCTTCGATGTTTGTTCGGCCGTTTCGAAATTCTCGGCACCATTTTCGCACATGTTGTTTTGACATTACATTTGAACCGTATACCTCGACTAATTGCCGATGTATTTCAATCGGTGCAAATTTTTTTGCATTTAAAAATTCGATTACAGAACGGACTTTCAAGTTGGACGGAACTAGCATAGACATCGCGTCACTTTTTCAAACGTAGGAACCGTAATAATTCACTTAACACACTGGTAACGGTTTCTACTTGGGAGACGACACTCGTACGAGTATTTTAAGACCACGCCCACCTGGAAAGGTTCATTTTTGCTGGAGTTACAGGGTTGGGAACCTTACTGTCTGTCAAAAATAACTTGACACTTTTTAGCAGGACAAGGATAGGCAACAATTCGTGCATGGTTACTCAAAATGTGAATTGTATTACAAAGTAGGTTAATGTTTTATTACCTATCAGTTCATCGAATTTAACTGGAACCGTATTCACCGTGCTTGTTTGTGCTTTACTATTTCGACTATTTGGCCAGCATTTTCAATTTGAAAACATTTTGGGAAGTAATGAAATCGTGAAAATTATCGCGCTTTTTGCCTATCCTTGTCCTGCTAAAAAGTGTCAAGTTATTTTTGACAGACAGTACTTTTTGAGCGACCCTCGTAGTTTAGTAATTTTATGGTATTCAAAAATTGAATTTCACGGGAGTGCGAGCGGATCTGTGCTCATAAGCCTGAGCGGGAGCAGAACTGCGCTCATGAGCTGGAATGGGAGCTGAACTGCGCTCATGAGCGGAAGTGGGAGCTGAATTGCCTCATGAGCGGGAGCGCGCTCATATTTTTCGTGAGCGGAAATACCTCTGTTCATAGCAATTAAAATAATCGTAATCAATTAATTATTTTGAAACGTTTGAATTTTTTTGAATTCAAGAAATGTACTTCGGTATAAATTTACACGACGACTGTTAGTATGGAATAATTATACGATTTAATAATGATTATTTGAATATTCAAGGAATTCAGCTCATGGGGCCCATTTGCAGTAGCCTTGTTCATTCAGTGGAGTAAAAGAAAGACAATGACATTTACAAATTTTAGTTTTTTATGTGAATTTGAAGGGGAAGAAGGACAATAAATGAATGTTTGAGGAAGTTTTTAGTCATGGAATTCCTTTAATCGTTCATTTGTTCTTATCAAATTCGTCTAGATAGCTCAAACTTCTTTACCTCGTGTCCAATTGAATCCCATATGGGAAAATCATCAAATTCCTTCTTATGTTGCTTTCAAAATATACAATACATCACTGTCTATAAACACATTTCGATTAGTTGTGAAAGTAGAAATCAGTGTCATCAACATTTCTAGTGAATGATTCATTGAAAAATGATTTGGACTTTGGCGTGTATAGGGTTCAATCGGACGCCTAGTATGAAGGTAGTTTGGTACCAAAATATAAATCCTTAAATTTGAGTCAGCGGCCTTACTACCCTCGATCTGCGCAGCATGCACAGTGGAATCAGCCTCCCTGAGAAGAAACGGCACTGCCGGAGAAATGGGCGATAGAGGCAGAAAGCCAGCCACAGGGAAAAAGGGGAAGAAGGAACGCTGAACCTTAGGGAAGCTAGGAAAGAAGCGCTACTGCTGCGTAAGCAGCAGGATGCCATAGTACAACTCGAGACATGAGTAAAAGATGCGCAAACGCCACTGTTGGGAACCTCCAAGGGTACCATCTGTGCAAAAGAGGCAGAAAAAAGCCCACCCCTAGCTTAGGATGTGGGCGTTCCATGTACCCTATGGGCCCCTGAAGTAATGTCAAATGGTGGTTCCGGGGCTCCTCCACTAGCTAGAAGACAGGGGAAAAGAATAGGTACAAAATATTGAATCGTCAAATTCTGAGGAGAGCTTGAGGCGCCGCAAATTAAATGAATATAAACTTTTGGATCAAAATCAATCCAGTAGTGTATTGTCAAGATTTGCGAAAAACTTGAGAACCCTCATATTGTTGAAATTCGATAAAGATGAATTCCAAAATAATTTTAAAAATATTAAATCTATTTCTCGATTTTTTTCTAGAATTGGTTCGTTGATTGTGCTAAATTTGTGGCCAACGATTGCGGCAGTTTTGTAGAATGGCAGACTCCTCTAGGTTTACCCGTTGTCCAACCTTATGCCAAGGTCAAAATATCTACGTTATTGAATGACAAAAACGGACAGTTGAGAAGGCTCGATTTAAACATATTTTCGTGAGTACTGTTTTTTTCTTTGTTAAAAAAAAAAATGTATTTTTCGTCGAGAAAATTATTCGTATTACAAGAAATATATCTGTCCGGAAACGATTATACGTATTCTTGTATTATGTGTAGAAAACCAAATCCTACAAAACAGAAGAACGCATTCCCGCCAAATTTTGTGCATTCGTTGGACTCTAGTCACATGATGTTGACGTCTGTATTTTGCGAACGAGAAGGAATCACTTTTGTCTCGGTGCATGATTGTTTTTGGACTCATCCTTGTTCGGTGGAGGCCATGAATGAGGTAAATCGTATACGTTGGAAAATTCTTGAGAAGTTATCGCAAAGATTTCGTATCAACGTTTATGCATTTGATCCGCAGATTTGTCGCAAGCAGTTCGTCGCTTTGCACTCGGAACCTATTTTGGAAAATTTATCGTCCTATCTTGTGAAGAAATTTTCTACAGCTTATGATAGGTATTTGAAATGATATTCAGTTTGGAAATTCGTCTTATTTTAAATTGATATAAACGAAATTATATTTCTGGTTGTTTTACAGAATACCCTCGCAACTCGTTTGTAGCTTACCCCACGAAGTTCTCACCAAAGTTCCACAAAAAGGAGATTTTAATTTGCAAGAAGTGCTGCAATCGACCTATTTCTTTAGCTGAAAGTTGACTTATTTATGTTCTGGAGGAAATGCTTTAGTTCCGAGTAGATTTTACTGTTTAGTAGGAAAAGTTAAACTGTGTTATTTTTTTTTTTTTAAATTGTTGTAATTATACGTTTTTTAATTGTAAAATTGCGTATTTATTGCAACGATGTAGATTCAACATTGGCGAAGTTTTGGCGATTTTCGCATCATTTAATTCGATTAGCTCGAAATACCTATGGGAACTTGAAGCGGGAAAGGAAACACAATAAATTTAATGCAATATTTAAACGGAATTTTGTATGAATACGTAAAATTTGCATTTTTCTTTATGAAAGCGTATTAGCGAAGTATCAGTAGCTCTATTTGTGATTGAATCGTGATGATGAATGTTTCCATTTTAATCGAGAATGTGTATCGAAATATTCTATAAATATTTTACTACGTAAGTCCGCAGCTCTGTTTTTTGTTTATTTTACTGAAAAAGATGATGGCGATTACAGGTGAAGTGTTTATGCTCGATAACACATTCAAATCGGTCCAAATATTCCGCAATTAAACCAATTTAGCGGGTATTTATTAATCGGTTTATCAAAGAGAATATATCTGGTTTCGTTGGTAATAGGTTGAAGATAAATTAAACGATGTTGTATAGGAAAAATATAATTCTAGTTTCATACGAGATATGCCCACAGTGATAGAACATAGGTGACAAAAAAATCCCTATTATCGGATGAATTACGGATTCCTATCGTGTCTAGCTTTCGTATTTAGATATCTAGATTCATAACTCATAAACCATGAACGATTCGATAAGACGACGGCGCTAACGTTTATATAAATAATGAACTTATGGACAGGCGAAGTACGTCATCGCAAATCCAGAGCCATAAAGATGAAAGAATCACTTCGGTGTAGCATGTATTATGGTAAAAGCGGCGTAGAACTGTAGAAGCGAAGGTTAACATTCTCGAATTCCCTTTCTCCGCAGTTCGGCGCGTCGTTTCGTATTGATAATTCGTGTTTTATCATAGTTGATTTTCGAGTCGGCGTACTGGTGCTTGTGTCTCGCGCGTATTCGACGAATGTGTAATTTTTGGAAAGTTCGATCAGCTGTTTGATGGTAGTGTTTTGATTACTACGCGTTACAAAAAAATGAGTCAAGAACAGATACCAAATTATTTGAAATTTGCCTTCGGCGGATTATCAGGGTAAGCTGATTTACATTCGAAGGGGATTCGATGTGAGACTATATAGGTGTTGTGAAATTGTATTATAATGTTACTGTTACAGAATGGGCGCTACGTGCGTCGTACAGCCTTTGGACTTGGTCAAGAATCGTATGCAACTGAGTGGAGTCGGTGGTAAAGCTAAGGAGCATAAGACTAGTTATCACGTGATCAAAGCTATTATCAAAAATGAAGGATTTTTCGCCATGTATAACGGTCTATCTGCAGGATTACTTCGACAGGCCACTTATACTACCACTAGATTGGGAATGTATACGTGGTTGTTTGGGAAATTTAGTGGGTAATGAATGTTACTCTGTGACAATTTATGTGGAATCGTTGCGTCGGTGTGACCACTGAATATAAATATTTCCACAGAGAAGACAACAAGCCCCCTAATTTCGCGGTGAAAGCTGGTATTGGTATGTTGGCCGGAATGTGCGGAGCATTCGTCGGTACACCGGCTGAAGTAGCTCTGGTGAGAATGACAGCCGATGGAAGACTGCCAGAAGCCGAACGAAGGAATTATAAAAGCGTAGTGGACGCTTTACTGAAGATCACGAAGCAAGAAGGAGTATTGCAGTTATGGCGAGGTGCTATTCCTACCATGGGTCGATCTATGGTGGTAAACGGGGCGCAGTTAGCTTCGTATTCGCAAGCCAAAGAATTTCTATTAAAGACTGGTAAAAAGATGATTAATAAAGTGTCGAATATTCATTTAAGATCGTTATAATCTAATGCTTCGGTGTAGGGTTGTTAAACGATAACGTTTGGTGCCATTTCACCAGTAGTATGATATCAGGATTGATTACGACCGCTGCTTCAATGCCCGTTGATATCGCTAAAACCAGGTAATTATAGTTCAACATTACGAGTAAGTTTCACGAGCAGTATAAAGCACTTATGAAAATGTGGGTATTGAGAAATCACGCGACATCTTAATACCCTTCACGAGTCATCTGGTCTTCGGAAATTTCAAGTAAACCCGTTGCTATCATCGGTATATTTTTCATTTAAATAACCTTGACAAACACGTTTTTGTTTTATACATACGACCGTTGCATACCGGCGATGAATGACCTTAATATTGTTGTCGTTTAGTAAACGGAAAACAAACAGCTAAAATGGTTCGACAAACATTCTCCAAACTCCACGAGCTGAGTTTGGAAAGAAAACCGCGACCGACCTCTGCGAAACCTTATGATAATTTTTTGGTGCGAGTTGCCACGGTACCCTATTTCATGACAATGTCAATAGAACATTAAACCGTGTACAATCGACTTGGAAATTAAGCGTTAAAAACGATTTTTTTTTAATGGATTGCTTAATTATCTATGAAAAGTAGTTAATGATGTCCTTCTCTCAGACTATTATCAAAAGTATTTTTAAAGATAATAAGTTGCGGATTTAAATTTAATCTCGAACTGATTAAGAGTGCTGAATCAATGAAGAAGTGATAAAGCGCGGAATAATTTTTAGTTTTTGGTTCCCCATGAAGAGTGCCAAAGTACGAGTTCGAATAACCGAATTTTAAGTTATTACTTGGTTATTACAAATGAGCTGCGTGTTTAGACAGATATCGCGAAACTTATGCAAATGTGTAGTGTGTAGTACTGAGAGTACTGACGCTTTCGTGCAAGCAACGTAGGTTGAAAGTCCATGTGCAGTGGCCTACCTCTCGATACGAGAGAAAAAGTCTAATTGAAGCAGAGACTGAAAGATTCAAGAATAGGTATAGGATACTAACGAACATTTAAATTTTAAACCTTATAAGAAAATTAAAAAAGGTTTGAATGGGGAACTGGGGTGACTGAGGTGGCTAAAGTTTGTTTCTACGCATGCGCAAAAATTCCAAGACTCTCCATTTTAATTTTCAAAATAATCTTTAACTGAAAATTTCAACATGCTGTAACTTCTTTTATGTTGAAAATTGGCAAAAATTTCATATCACTTTTTTTTATTCCGCTTTCTAAAAAGTATCCATAACATGAATGAAGATTTCAAAAAAAAGTGAATTTTTAGGTGACGTCATAACATCAAGGGCGTTTTTATGTAATGACGTCATCTGAGAAACATAGTATTTTTTTTCTAATAAATATACCTACTTGAAAATTGAAGTTAAAAAAAGTCGTATAAAATTTTTGTCTATCTTGATAATTGAATATGGAAGGTACCTATTATGTTGAATAAAAAATTTCCTTGCGCTGGCTCCTTCAGTTTTGAAGATATGCAAAACTTTTACATGACTTCTTTTATTCTGCTTTCCATGCGCAATGTAATTTAAAAAATAAAATATATTTCAGAAAATGCGAACTTTTTCTAGCGATGTTATCATATCATGACTTCAGATATACATGTGATTATGCGTCATGGAAGAAGATGAGTTTTGAGAATTTTTTTCATTCATGAATATGTGATAGTTGATGGAAAGCAAGGAAAACTTGCGTTTTTTGAAATATTTCTTCTCAATTGAAAAACGAAGCGAAGAAGTCGAATACAATATTATGCCTATTTTCATCATTGAAGGTGTTTGGGCTATAACAACACCTTCAATTTTGAAGATTGGTACAAATTTTACACGACTTTTTCATTTTGCTTTTCAAAAAAGTATACTATCATTCAAAAAAGTACGTTGAGAAACGATTTTATTGTAGGTGACGTCATCGCATAAAAAACATCGAATTTGATGTCACCTAAGAAAATTTACGTTTTCTGGAATTTTCTTTCTCGTAATAGATATTACATGAAAAGTAGAATTGAAAAAGTGATTTAAAAATATCGTCCATCTTCAAAACTGAAGAAGCTACAGCGCATTGAAGTTTTAAATTCGTGTCACAGACTCATAGATCCTTCGATTCTGAACATGAAAAATTTCATTAACGTAAATTAGGAGGAAAGTGAAAGTATCATTTTCATTTTATTCTCTGGTACACATTGAAAACACTGAACACTTTTGTCGCTTCTTCAAAAATAATAGCAAACATATGTGTGTTGTCTTTTTGTTGGGTGGAGTATTTTACGTGAAAGAAGGCAAATTTAATGACTGGTAGTTTGGATATTCTTTAGCTTAATTAAATGAAAATATGACGGTTTTTATTGGGTCGTTAAATACTCATGTTCTAATAAAAAGTGTTTCTTTGCTTTTGAAACATATGCGTTTGACTATTTTTTATTTCGAATCGACGACCAAATTCCGCCAACATTTGTACAATTTTTAGTTACATAGTTTTCCGTCATCCTAGTTTTATTAGAGATAATAAACTGTTCAATCAAAATTTCTCGAATTAACGAGATGTTCGTTTATCAGATAACACCCGATAAATCGATTCAGTAGCGTTTACTTTTTTATTTAATGAATTTTTTTATAAAAAGGTTCAATCATACCAGTGTATGTGAATGGCCTATATAGGCCTAATAATATGCAATAAGTTCCACTTGGTGGGTAGTGAGATCAACTTAAGAAAAGAAGAGGAACTCTCTTAAAAGTATTAAAACGCATTACTTTTCGTATTCGAGAAAATGAAAAATATAGGTCAATTTTAATCACCTGCCTCTTTTCAACCTTTCATTTTATATTGTGATTGCGACCATTCTTTACTCTTTAGTGAAATTCATCTCCATACTAATAATTGAACTGTAATGAATACCTTATTTCTTTTCAGAATACAAAACATGAAGATAATCGATGGCAAACCAGAATACAGCGGTACCATAGACGTAATAAAAAAGATTATCAAAAACGAAGGTGTTTTCGCTCTATGGAAGGGTTTCACTCCATACTACGCTCGTCTAGGACCTCATACTGTATTAACTTTCATCATTTTAGAACAGCTGACCGGTTCATATTACAAATACGTGTTGGGTGATACCACCGGCAGAGGTAGTGGTTTATAAATTAAACGAAAATTCGTCCTTTATAATCTATAAACATTAAGAATATATCTGTGATCTCGGGTAAACGATAACGATATCCATACCATCTGAAACTGGTCGTACAGGACTCAGTATTTGTAGCATTTTAGTTCTATGTAGATTATTAAATAGTTATGTTATTCTTCCTCTGTTAAAATTGGGTTGTTGAAGCAATGTCAATTATTCTTCGTTGCGTAGATAAGTTAAGGTCGTGTATGGGCTACACTGCCATTAAAATCAGTAGCATTTATTTTCTAAAAGAAAGGCACAATACATTAAGCTACAATTATGCTCCATTTATAGGTAACGCTTTATTTTCATTAGGTTATCGACCCCGTTATGTTTTGTTATCTAACTCAGAAGTTGAAATCAAAATAAACGTTAAGATTTTCGCTTATTTCTTCCTAAAGGTGTTTGATACGCTTCATAAAGCTTGACTAATTTGTATGAGTTTATGAGTTTCGAAAAATTAATTTTTAACCTTCATCATCGATGTTAATGAAATACCTTCGGGTGATTAGTATGTTAAGTGAGGTCATATGAGTTACCTTATTTTGTAAGACAATAACTACAGCTTTTTCTATTATTTATATTTATTATTTATGGCATCTATCTTAATTCTTAACGAATGTCTTTACAAACGAGAAACATGATTTCATTGTGAAAATTTTCTTGACTAGTCGTGTTGGGGAATAGGTACCTTTAGTTTTTATTGTTCAACTTTTAAGTCGCATAATTGTAATGTTAAATATTGGAGTAAAATATATTCCTTGTTTGTTACGTTTTATTATGTATATTTTTTATATGAGGCTAGGTCTCGTGATTTGAGAAATAAAAAATAATGTTAAGGAAAGAAACACATAAAAAATCATTTAATACAAAATAAACCATAATTATTTAAATAACTACATTATAATGGTAATTCATATAGAGTAAAGTTTTGTCGGCATTATCCAATTAGTCATTTGGTTCTTTCTTCATTTTATCTTTACCATCTGGGCTAACGATACGTTTTTGTTTCTTGGGAGGAATAACTTTTACATTATCATCAGCGCTTCTTTTACTTTTGAAATCGCTGTTAATGTCTTCATTTTCCGTTTTGATATCATCAATGTTCAACATAGTTGCGTACTCTTCTTCGGGGTTGACTTTCAAAATCAAACAAGTGGAGTCGTTAGAAGACTCGTCTTCTTGGTTGAATGAGGATTCGATTTTGGGATTTTTTTCATTATCCATATCTTTGTGATCTTTACCGTTGAGTACATTTTTCAAGTCTTGAACTTTCAAGCTAAGTTCGTTATTTTTTTCTTTAGATTTTTTCAATTCTTGTTGTAAGTAATATATAGTGCCTTGCATGCCTTCTACGTCTTCGTCAAGATCTTGTAATAATTCGTCCAATTCTGGAATAAAAATTATTCATTGAAAATAAATTTAAACGTACGAGAGTAATGATGGGTTATGGTTGCTTACCGAATTGAGATTTTTTTACTTCTTCGCTGAAACTTTTTTGTAAGGCTAATTCGCCTTCTAATTTGGCGACTCTGCCGCTGGAAATCATTTTACCTAATTCTTCGTTTTCTTGATGTAATAGTCTGCATTTCGCCATTAGTCTTTTTCCTGTATTACTGTAATAAAAAGGTATGAGATAAATGATGAAAAACATTAGAGAAAACTCTCTTCATGGCATACCTATCAGGAGTGAATTTCCAAGCATTTAATTCGTTTTGAGTTTCTTCAAGACTAGCTTTAGTAGCGCTCAATTCGTTTTTTAATTTTTGAATAATTATATTTACAGCTGGATCTAGTAAACTGGATTTTAAAGCGTTAATAGATGATATTTGAGAGGCTTTCAATTCGTTGATTTGCACCTGCACAGGAATTTCATTAGTAAATTCAACGCTAATGAAATTACTCGTTGAAATATACATACCGCGTATTCTTGAATTTCTTGCTCTTTCATCGCCAACTTTCGAAGCAAAACTTTCTCCCGGTAGGATGGGTCGCGGTGTTTTTGATAATCGGCCGCATTCTTCATGGATAATATCTCAGCTTGAAAATAACCGAAGTTGAAATAATTATGGAACATTAACGTAATAAATGGTACGCAATTTACCTTCAAAATTCGCTAATTTTGTTTCCAAATTGTTAATATAAATGTTGCTATTTTTATATAATTCTATCAGTTCTTCTTTCGTCATATTATTCAACGATTCTTCGTTATGTACTACCTCCGCACTTTTATTTTCGAAAGGCTCTTTGACGGTTTCATTTGTAGGGGAATCTGCTTCTTTTACGAGAATTTGAGGATCTTCTTCGGCTGGAGGTTGTGGCGGTGGATCTTCAGCTACCGGAGGTGTGTCCGTCATTTCTAATAGAATCGGCGAAATTAGGACACAAGAGGATGAAAATATCAGATGGACGGTGAATTAATTATACCGGAATATATATCTATCGATGAAGATTTATAATCTTGATTTAATAATAGTTTCTAAATCAACATCTACCGCGAAAATATAAAACTTTTCGAGTTCAAGCGATTGTTTTTATTTATTTTTTTTTCTTGGGCAAACAAGGGCAAACAGTACTAAACTGGACTGAAGGCTGAACCTATATTGCAATAGTCGGAGAATACGCCATTTTGGTTTTAAAAAAAATTAAATTCTTAGAATCTTGCAATTCCAAAACAAAATTCTTTCGCCTCGTGCATTACTGCATTTTAAGAAAAATATTCTTCAAAATTTCATTCAGTTACAAATTGAATTTTTTTTCGATTTTAAAAAATTGTCATTTTTCAAGTGCGGGTGCGAACATGGTGCGAAGCTGCGAACCAGAGTAAAGACTAATAAAGAGTAAAATTCTATCTAGTATACCTAAAGCCCTATAACCTTCGACCATATACTATGGACTGCTAATGTTCGTACAGAAACGAACACAAAAGTGAAGCAAACAATAACAACATCATAGATGAGCTCGCGCATGCGTAGTGATATTTCAGAAATGAAAATGACAATTTTCAATGATAAGAATGTTAAATCAACATCAACTACTGATTTAATTTCATTAATACTACTCAATAATTAAAATTACGTTAAAGAAAGTATATTAATAATTATTTCAGTGAATCATAACTGTATAAGTTGATAAGAAAACTGAAACTACGCATGCGTCAGCGCATCTAACTACTGTTGTTGTTGGATTCAATTTCTACCATTTGAATTAGCAGTCCATAGTATATGGTCGAAGCCTATAACCAGTACGAGTGGTGACATACGTCATTTTCTATCCAGTCTATTTTGTATGCAAACCAATGCAAACGTCATGCAAAATAGTTAAAGATGTAGAATCCAAGAGTTGCACAAACTATATGATAATTTTTGAATTTTTCAGAGGAAAATAACATAAGAACAATTTAAAAAAATTTTAAAAATTGAAATGTATCAAGTTAATCGAGTTATAAAGTTGCATACAACTCCATCTACTCCAATGTTTACATTTTTGGAGAGGATAGAAAATGGCGTATGTCACCACTTGTCTTATTATAGGGCTCTAGTATACCCAAGAATATATAACGACGTAACTGGATGAAGGCTGTATGTATACTGAATAGAAAGTTTTTCGCCTAATTCTTTACCTATCATTCTTTGTTTTCGTACTTTCAACTTTTTGATAAGAGAAATCAGCGATGAAAACATTAAAATCGTGTTTGTAAAATTATTATTTCGCGATTTCACGAGTATAATTAGCAAAATATCACATTACTTTGCTATTAACAACGCGTGAACATTCGTATTATGTTATTTTACTAAATATATTCGAGATAAATTTGCCTCAAAAATGACCATAACACCTGCAGCTGTTCGGCAGCAAGTAATTCAATTATCGAATTACACCGGCTCGCATAAAGATCAAGTTGAAAAGTAAGCCATAAAGAGGTTCCAATTATAAAATAATCATCTAACATGTAAATCAGTAATAACTTTTCATATATTTATAGGTATAGAGGAATTTTGGAAAACATCTTAAAAGCTCCAACCGACGATAAAGCAGAAGCGTTAAAAATATTCATCGAAGCCAGTAAGACCACTTGGATGTTAAACATAAGGTAGTTCTTTCTTTCCTAATTAATCGGTGTTCGATTTTCTTTCAGTTGTAAATGAAAATGTTAGTCTCGTGATCTCACGTCAAATCCTGACAGATATCACCAATCATTTGATCGAATTGCCTGATGAACTTTCCAAAGTCATTTCTCATTTCACGCTGGAAAAAGTGAGCTTCTTGATAACTATAGAATATGTTACGAATTTCCCATCTTATATCGCTGCTCTTTTTTTTCTTTTAGGTTCAACCTAGAGTAATATCATTTGAAGAACAAGTAGCAGCCATAAGGCAACATTTAGCTAACATATACGAACGTGAACAGAATTGGCGTGAAGCTGCAGTCGTACTCGTTGGTATACCCTTGGAAACCGGTCAAAAGTAATTGTTTGATATTTAAATTTAATGTTCAAAAACCGATTGTCTGATTTCCGTATTTTTATAGACAATACACGGTGAATTATAAACTGGAAACGTACATGAAAATAGCTCGTTTATACCTCGAAGATGAAGATCCTGTGCAAGCGGAAGCGTTTATAAATCGCGCATCTCATTTACAAGTACTTATATGTTACATCCTATCTTGTGTATTTCCTCGTAACTTACAATTTAAATACGTTGAATTTCAATCCAGGCGGACTCGGATGATGAAAAACTCCAAATATACTACAAAGTATGTTATGCTCGTGTACTCGACTATCGAAGAAAATTCATCGAAGCCGCTCAACGTTATAATGAATTATCCTATCGTTCGATTATCGACGAAGGAGAAAGAATGACAGCTCTGCGAAATGCTTTAATATGTACTATTTTGGCTTCAGCTGGTATGTCATCTTCTGTCATATGTGCGTGTGATGCTCAGTTTAAATTATTAATTCGTATTTTCGTACAGGTCAACAAAGAAGCAGAATGTTAGCCACATTATTTAAAGACGAACGTTGTCAACAATTACCGGCCTTTTCAATTCTAGAAAAAATGTATTTGGATCGCATTATACGACGTTTCGAACTCGAAGAATTCGCCTCCATGTTATTACCTCATCAAAAAGCTGTCACCGGTGATGGTGAGTATTTTTGCACTTTCAAGTTACCCTTCAATCTCAATTAATTCATTATTATTTTCCAAGGTTCAACTATCCTTGAAAGAGCTGTGATTGAGCATAATCTCCTGTCAGCCAGCAAGCTTTATAATAACGTTACATTCGACGAACTTGGCGCGTTATTAGAAATATCACCATGTAAGGCTGAAAAAATCGCCAGTCAAATGATTTCTGAGGGCAGAATGAACGGATTTATTGATCAAATATTGGCTATCGTTCATTTTGAGAGTAAGTGGATATGAAAACAAATTATATTTTGATTAAATTTCTAGTTGTAATTTCGTGCATGTTTACTTAGCTCGTGATGTGTTGCCAACATGGGATAAGCAAATTGAATCTTTGTGTTATCACGTCAATCAAGTTATCGATCTTATGTCAAATCAGCAAGTCATTCGTGATTGGATGAATAAACATCTTAATGATCAAATGATGTATTAATATTCGTATTTGTAATATTAATATTATGTATGGTATTTTTTTTCTTTCGGTTTTTTTTTCTATTCTTGATCCATTTATTTCTAATTGATAATATTTTTTTCATACATTGCAAAATGTGAATGATAAATAATTATTTATTGTCATTCTGCGTACAAGCCACTTGTTAACGAATAAAAATATGTTTTCATGTAATAATTTAATTTTAATTTTCTTAATTCATTTGTCGTTATTTATTTTTTCTTTATAAATTTGCACCGTGTATAGCTATGGCCTGTGGTGTTATCGTTTGGATATATTTTTTATCGTTGAAATTCGAAGCATTTGTAGTTCAAAGTTTTTTTTGTTAAAAAATGAAAAAGCCTAGGTTTTGGATTTTCCAATATTTCGACGATTCCAATAAATTGATGGAAATGTCGTTTTCGACTAACTCGAGATTTTCATATATTTCATGTTTTATGGGATTAATTTTATTAATAATATGAAAATTAATTAAATTAAATTTACTAAATAATTTAAACTTGATATTTAAAATAATTAATATTTTATTTTTATTGATATAATTTTACTTCTTCATTCTGACGAAAAAAAATCGTTCTCAGATTTTGTCGTTCAAAATATCTAGATAGAAGTTTTGGGATCCGAGAAATTCATTTCTGCTGTTCCTTTTTTTCGTAGAATGCCATGCTGGAATAAATCCAATTTAATGTGTAATTACTGCGTTGAAGAGTGGAAGAAAAAAGTAGGTAATAACCACAGTTGAGATTCGAATCATGGATTTAAATCAGCCAAAATCCGCGATTTTCGATATTTTCAAAATACGTTAGCAAAGTTGCATACCCCTGAATATAAGGCGCTAGTGATTTTTCACGAACTTGAAACAACGAATAATATATTTTACTTATCGTAACCTTTACTGTGATGGTTACCAGAAGCGGATCTAACACTAGGTAAAAGTGCAGTAGGCAACTGAGCCTCGAAGAAAATGGGCCCTCGGAGCCTAATGAGGGCCAATTTTTTGTCAACAAAATGTTCAAAATATTCAATTTCAATTTTTTACATATTTGGAATTATCGTATGGATTCACCATTATGAATCCATTTCAACCTAAATTCAAGAGGTCCTATTCTGGTCATCAAATGAATACACAGTTTAACCTCTTCAAGTCGATTTGGTGAAGAGTTATAGGAATATCATGAAATTTCCTGTTGTAATTTCCTCTCCCTAAGTCGTTCTTTATCTCCTCTCCGAATTCACCAACATGAGTTATGAAAATGATTAAATGTAAAATAATTTATTTCATTTCAAGGCAGAAAATCCAAAAAAAATACAATAGGTATTATGTTATTGGTATGATCTTGAAGAACAACGTATCAATAATTTACTACATTTTATTTTGTTCTGTTGGGAGTATAAAACATGTTTTTGTAAAGATATAACGTTTTTCTATAATAGTAAGTTGAATTGATGAAATCCTATTACGTATTGTTAAAATTCTAACCAACTTATTCGTAAAATGTATATTTGACTACTTTTCATTGTGTATATTTCTTAAAAGAAAAAAAAGAATTTTCTGTTTCCCTGGACAAATTTTCATTATCCACTTCATTGCTTACAAAAGTAGGTATCCCCTTAATGCAAATAAAGAAGCTTCTGTCATATCATGAAGTTGCATAATGAATTCTTAGACATTAAATTTGTCTATTACACTGGAATTTTTCGCGAAGTTAAACAATTCATGTAATATATTTTCGTGACAACGAAAATTTCTCACAGTCGAATACGGTTGCAGAAGAAACCAATTTTTTTTTCAAATCGTCTGTCTCCGTGAAGACCTCTGATCTTCCTGTTTTCATTGCAAGTTTCCTTTTCATTTATTTTTTAAGAATAAAAATTCAAGCACAAATTATTACTTTTCGCAGATTTTTTCCCGCGATTTTCTTCCATAACCTAACGCGTCAGCAGTTTAGCAACTAGTTTCTGTTGTCAATAGGGAATAGGTATACTATGTTTCATCGTATTTTTATTAGGTTTAATTTTCTAAGATGAATTTAAATAAATTGAATTTTTATGATTTCATTTCAAGTAACAGTAAGAATAGGTACCGAAAGGTTAGCATTTAAAAAAAAAATGCAAAACATATAACACTTCAACTTCTCAAAAGGCGAAGAAAATTTTTCCAAGATCATTGTTATGTAATTTGATATATTTTCAATTGAACAAAAAAAAAAAAAAAAATACGTACATAAATAAAATATAGAACTTAATAGATATATCGAAATTATCCTTATCTATATTAGGTACATGAACGGAAAGTCTGAACTTTTGTAAAGACCAGGATCATATGAATGCAAATATAAATGCAATATATTAATTTTTTCAGTAATAATTTTTGTTTTATTCACACATAATGATGGCACGTTCGCGTAAGCCTGAACGCGTTCACGTGAATTTGACATAAGGTTTTAAGGCTGAGTGGTTGAGACGTGCAGCAGATAAACGTATTCACATTCACAAACGCTACAATGAACAGCGCTAACGGTGCCATCATTCTTCACCTCCACCTTTACCATTACCTTTATTCTCACTATCGCTTTTACCCTCACCATTACCTTTACCTTCATCTTTACCTTTACCTTCATCTTTACCTCCACCTTCATCTTTACCTTCACCTTCATCTTTACCTTCACCTTCATCTTTACCTTCACCTTCATCTTTACCATCACCTTCACCTTCACCTTCATCTTTACCTTCACCTTCACCTTCACGTTCACCTTCACCTTCACTACCATCTTCACCTCCACCTTCACACGAACGTTCTGGGAATCGGGAAATTTCCTCAATATATTCTTCAGGAAAACCAGCAGCTGTGAAAACCTCGACATATTCCGCTATCGTACCTTCCGGAGGTTGTCGTTCCGTTGGTAAATGTTCTTCCTTTGCCGGTGGATTTATTGCCATAACAGTATTACAGTCTATGTTTACGTTTTCGCCATTCATCATTACTTCTACTGATACCTTCACATTTCGCATTTTTATTTCTTCTCCATCCATTGTACACATCCTGAAACAAACCGTTTCCAGAATACAAGAATGAGTATACGTTCATTTTCATATCGCAGTAAGTATCCTTTATTTCATTAACATCAAATATTCTTACGGTAAGAATTCCTCTTGGTAATGCTTTGTATTAAACAAATATGTGAAGCCCCATACTTCTTTTCCTTTTTCTTTAACTATTGTAGTAGTTACGCAAGATGGACTTCTATACGCAAAATCAAACCTGTAATCCTATTTAATTACGATAATTTTAAAAATCATTTGTCTACTTTACACATAATTTTTCATAAAACACGGAACTTGAAAAACTCACGTGCAAAACACCCTTAAGGAATTGTTGAGCATTTCCACAAGAATATTGTGTCATATTTGCTGCGCTTACATCATCTGAATAAGCGAAAAAACAAATGTTGCCTTCTCCGTAAAGATCTACGTTCGTGAACAGAGAATCATCACAAAGTTCATCGCCATTTCCCTGGCAATGGTGAATTATGAATAAAATAAAACTACTGGTCATCAGTAGAGAATTTAGGAACTGCATTTTAAAAAGAGTTTTTCTACTTTATACGCAACTCACGGAATTTTATGTTGAATGAAATGTCGTTCGAATTCCAACCGTATATAAAGTATGATAATTAATTGAACTATGCTGTCCACATATTCAAGGACAACGTCTGGCAAAATCAATGAACGTCAACTGGTAGGTATGGGTAATAAAATCATAGTAAGCATGTTTGATTGTTGTTTAGCTACAAAACATCGAAGTGATATATTACCTTTTTGTTGTGTTCATCTACGAGTTGCCATTGGAATTTACCAGTTGGACTTTATGTGTGGACAACTGAAAATTCGAAACATTTGGCTTCTACCTACGTGTGTATTGAGTTACAATCATCAACGCAATACATACGATTGATGTTCATCATCAACTGTGTAAACTATTTATTGGTACCATATTTCAGCAGAAGCGTGAAGCGAAAGGATCTTCGAATGTTGATAAGTACTCACATATAGTGCCTACAGTAGCGCGCTATACGTACACTTTTCATCATACTCATTAGAATTGAAAATTACTAGGCGCGCGTAGATAATTTTTTTTCAATAATATCGTTACCGCTACTCAAAAATTTATTGTTTGGATATTTAAGCGAATAAGCAGTTATTACTATGTAATGATTCGCAGTTTCAAGTACCCACTCCAAGTGACGTGGGGGCTGCCAGGAGGTTTAAAAATTCAAAAGTCCTTGACTTTCCGATTTTTTCTAATTATCAATTCAATCTAAATAAACAACTCTGAGAACTCATTATAATTTCATGATTTAATTTTGACTAAGAAAATTGAAAACATTACTTTGCCACATAGGTAAATTAATTGTAGATGAGAGAACCTAAAATACAACTTGTAAACTTATGTTCGACTTTGTTAAAGATACGAAATAAAACGTAGTACTTCTGACTAAACTGATTTGAATTTGTAATCTTTTGGAATAGATATTTATAATGACTGGTCTATGTTCTAATTGGTCATATGTTACGCGCGTAATGACCAATCATAACGCTAGAATGTGATAAAATGTAGGTAGTTTCATTTCTACCTTCCTGAATAATATCGTTCACTTTTCAGGGAACGACTAAAATTCGTTTGTGATTTGAATCATCAGCTGATTTGTGTTTTTTTTTTATAAGTTAGTCGAGGTCTTTGACTATATACTAGATGGACCGAGCTAGCAACTTTGAGTATTAATATAGTAATATGGAGAGATAAAAGCCATACTCTTAGCATTACGCATCAAGGGACCTGATAGAGGGCGCTATATCAGATGCGAATTGTACACTTGATGTGCACCAACAAGGCACCAACGTCCCTTTACTAAAGGTCGGACGGAAACGAAACGTGCTGATTGGTGCTCATTCAACATTCCTCTATCCTCTTTCGCCGCTAATCTCTGACGTCACGCAGCAAAACTAAAAACCCGTCGCAATGTACAATCTTACGCGTACTGCCAAGTAAGTGCACAACAAGTGCACAATTCATAGTTGGCGCTGCGCTATCTATCAAAACCCTGATGGAACTACACTTTTATCTCTCCATATTACTATATTAATACTCAAAGGCTAGCAACAAGCAAATGCCAACCCAAAAACGGTGATACATTACACCCAGTTGGGTGAAAATTCGCTCTAAAATTCGCTAGCGATTTCCGTGGACTAATCGCCCGTCTTTTCTGCCTATAATTTCGCTGGTAAATTCGCGTGAAATATCGCGGTTGCGCGACGCGGTTAATTTTAATAGCGACTGCGCATCTAAATTCGCGTTTTATTTCGCTAAGCGATATTTCGGGCGATTATAGGTGCGCAGTCGCTATTAAAATGAACCGCGACGCGCAACCCCGATATTTCACGCGAATTTACCAGCGAAGTTATAGGCTGAAAAGACAAGCGATTAGTCCACGGAAATCGCTAGCGAATTTTAGGGCGAATTTTCTCCTTTTCAACATTACAAATATACGCATATATATATTGGCGCATGAACATAGAACATAATATATATTTTTATTTTAATACTTTAATTTTTTATACACTGTGTCTAACTGATTTTAACACCCCCAAGTGCGAAATTCCCTTTCATGGAAAAAAATATATCACCTATTTCATTTTATTTGGCGTCATTATGGCATAATGAGTAATTTAAGACTTATAACTACTCAAATCCTACGATTTAAATAATTTTTATCCTATTGCAAAACTATATGCGCGAATGTAATTTTTTCTAGCTCATTTTTTCAGAAGTTGGCCATATTTTGAAAAACTGTTAAAATGTGCATTTATTTCGAGTTAAAAAAAATTAAAGTTCATAAAGAGAAAATACAGTGTATGAGAAGCACATTAGAAAAAAAAATCGCGTAATTCATACCCTTTTTAACGGGTTTGAACATTTTTATATTTTAGAACATATATCAACGCGAATGTTCAAGGTCAAATATGTTTAAATCGTGTATCTTGAGCGTAACGAAACGCGAGCGCAACGAAAATATTCCATGTACAACCAAAAATTAAAAGGAAGAAAAAATGAAGAAATTCTGGGTTTTGTTTACCCCCTCCCCAAATATGGTCGAAAACCGTTAAGAGATTTTTGATTTTACGAGTCAAATCTGACGGGTAAAGGTGCCCCAAAAATGAAAAATATCATAATAAGAACATGAAAAAATATGTGGAGCCCTATTCAAAATGTTGACCTTCCTCCCTCCTCCATTTTGGGGTTGGGAGTGCAGATTATGGTTAAAAATCCCTAAATGTTAATTCGAACTGAAATTCAAAATTTTGTCAAAATCGAACCAGTGTAGTTGCGGAGGAGAAGAGTCAAAAAGAAAAAAATCAAACCATGCAGATTCATAATTATAAGTATATTTATTTAAAAGTCACTAAAACTTAGCGTCTTGTTGATAGCAGATGAATTATTCGACTCAGCAGGCACCACAGGTGATGGTGTTGATGGTTGAGTCATCATCATGCTGTCATCAGTGACATTACTTATCGGCACTTCAACAAAAAAATGTGAAAAAATATTAATATCAAATGATTTCATCGTCAAAGTCTTAAAAAAATTATCTTACAGCAATGGTTATACTTACCCGTATTATCAATATCTTCCCCCTTATTTAGTACCTTTTCCCCTCTCTTCAACGTATCATTACATGTGAAGGTGCTACTGTTGGAGAAGAGGACTTTTCCCCTGATGAATTCGACGACTGAAAATATATGTCATTTCTTAAAACTTATCAAAATACGTATTAGACACTGATAGAAATTTTTTTCTATCACTATACCTCAGACTCTGACGATTCAGCATCCCGTTTTCTTTTTGCGTAAAACGAGCTCCTTCCTACTCGTTTCCCGTCAAAATAATATTCCTTATTTCCTTTCCTAATGTAATATAAAAATATTATTAAATTAAATAAAAAATTGACGGAAAATTCGAGTATATTTATTTATAAAGTAGGTACCTACCAATAAGTTTATCTATTTATACATGTAATATGTATTGAAAATTCATAAATACTTACCCACTTCCTCCAGACATGATAATGGGGCACTCAAATATATGTAAATTAAAAAAATAAAATTTAAAAACATATACGATAAGTCGCACAATAATGTTCTCGTTATTGATGCTTAGGCGCGCGTATAATAATACGTTGGTACTTGATAGCGTCTCTAATATACGCACACTACCACACTTATTTATTGTATCGGTATAACGTGCACGATTCTATATTTAAAAATTAACGAACTCGCGCAAAGGCGAAATCTTAAGCGAATATATGGGCGATTTTTTGAGCAAATCAACTGTAGTTTTTTTCGCTGGTAATATCGCCCGTTAGCGCGAATTTATAAGCGATAATATTATTTTATATCACCATAATTAGCGACTAGCGATATTTGAATCGCTGTAAACAGCGATCAGCGATATAAATCACGCTGGTTGCTGCTTTTGGCGATTTTATGCGCAAAATTTCCGAGGAATAACGCGATTAACCGCGATTTTAGTTGCGTATAGGCGAATTTTCACCCAACTGGGCACAGATTTTCTCAGAACACTCGTGACTAAATTCTAAATGCGCATGCGCAAATTTATTTCGCGCTAATAGTGCGTCAAGGGGACATCGATAGTACTGCTTAAAATCAGAATAACGTGAATGTGATAAAGGACTTCAGGCATGCGCAAGATATAAAGTTGCAACGAGTGTTCCGACTCTGATGCATGTAATGTTTCACCGCAGTTTTCCTACACGTAACTCGGTTCATCTAGTATATAGTCAAAGGTCGAGGTAAATTTATAACATTCCAACTTGCTGATTGGTTGTTACAGGCGTGACGTATGACCAATTAGAACCTAGACCAGTCATTATAAATACTCTATAAAAAAAGCAAATTTGTAGACAATTTTGCGACGGTTAAAAGTAAAAAAATTCCCTTCTGAAGGTATGATGCTTTATGTAGTAAATATCTTATGTTGATATGAGCTACATACTTTTCATTTTTGCTGCATTAATATCATAATAACACTTTTTATGTTTATTTTTTGAAGGGGAGGGGGAGAGATAAGGACTTGTAAGAAAAAGCGGCAAGATACTAATGTCCCGAGAACGGAAAATTTTATGCAACATCACTGTACCAAAGTGCTCCCTTTATTATTTAATTTTGCTCTTTCCATTTTTCGTAAGTTTTTCTTCTTAATAAATAAATCAACAAGCATTTTTCTTCGACGTGTAATGTTTTATAAGAAATAAAATTATGCTACTTTTCCCCTTACATTATTCGTGCCAGGCAATGAAAGAGTTGGCCTCTAGCGGATTTTAGTAGAACCTCTGAAAAGTTGAAAATGAATAAAATTTAACATTGATTTAAATGGAAGCAATTTCGTTTTTCCAATTTTACGGGAAAATAAGGACAGTCAAAGGAATATTCATAGTAACTTTTTATTAGACAATAATTTTTTTTTTCCAAAGATATAAACATTGTTATATCTTCATCTCCAATAACAATAGAAAGTAATTGTTTATTGTAATATTAATCATTTAAAGTCAACTATTCACTCATCATTTGACATTTGTTCTGTAATCAGTCTGTTGGGGTTTTGTTTAAGTGAATTGTGGAATGAAGATTTTTCATTCAGTATTCAAATATTATCGTTATTTGCTATATGTAGAAGGTAATGTGCCACTGTGATAACTCATTTTTTCAAATTTTTATCGTTACTGGTGATGAAAACATAACAATATTTATATCATTAAATAGGAAATTTCATCCTCTAAAAATTAAGCCATGATGAATTTTTCTTTAAACCCTACAGTTTTCTCAGAAAATTTAAAAAACAAAAACCCTTCTATTTAAACCAATGTTAAATTTTGATCAATTTCACCTTTTCAAGTAAAACGACACTAGCGCGCCACACCTGGGCCTGGTCCGAATTTGTTTTTAACTTTCTACCGTTGAATATAGTTTGTTGATATCTTTGAATTAATAATAATAAAGATGAAATTCATAGAAAATGGATTTTCATATTTTTTAAAATCTGACCAATCTTTAGAGTCCAAATTTTATAATTTTTTTTATTGTTTTTGATAATTCATAAAACACTCGCAATTCCTGTGATTGCTATTTTAGGTATTGCCATAATTGAATGTACCTGCATCTTTGTTTCTTTGATTTGATTTTTGTACTCACTTTAAATCTCTTTCTACTTTTTGCTTTAAAAAAATAATTTTTTTCCTTCCTTTCCTCTAAAATTTAATATAGTAAAGGTTCAATTCATTGATATGGAACGGAAGTCTCATATACTGTAGGTAAAATAAGAAATGTACGTTTTTTTGGTAATCGCATATTTTATCGAAAAAATGTCGTGATTGGTTCCTTCTTCAAATAAAAAGAATGCGCGAAATCTTTTCCACTGCTTATGCACATGTTAGAACATCACCTCGATAATTTCAAATCATCTAAAATTTATTTACAGAAAGTTTGCTGGATGTATGCTCACACAAAATTAATTCAACGATACTTCAGTAAAGAATTTCGTACTTCATGAACCTTCATGAATTGTGTAGTGGGTATCGTATGTTTCCTATCATCATATTCGAAGGTTTCATACAGCTTATTATGCTAATGTAGACTCAAAGGACCTTCAAAGAGCAGTTACGGTGGCTCAACCGAGCGTACGCAAGTCTAAAAAACAAAAAATCTCCAGGCCGCGACGGTATTATTAACGAGCAACTAAGATATGGGGGTGACAGGTTGATACAGGTATTACTTAACATGTTTAATAAAATTTTGGAAAAACAAATAATCCTTAACAAATGGAACAAGTCTGATATAATACTAATATTTAAAAAGGGAAAAAGGAGTTTGATAGAAAATTATAGACCAATAACATTGAACAGCACTTTAGCCAAAGTATTCTCCTCATTGATAATGAACAGAATCAAAGCAATAGTAAATGCCCAGCAACCATGTGAACAAGCGGGCTTCCGATCAGGTTTTTCTACCATAGACCATTTGCATGCTATAAACCAGATTTTAGAAAAAAGTCAGGAGTATCAAATAAATTCAACTTTGGTATTTGTAGATTTTTCGAAAGCATTTGACTCCATCGATCACCAATTTATGGTAAATGCAATGATCAATCAAGGAATTCCAATTGTACTAGTAAAAATTATAATAAAAATGTATGAAAACGCGCAGGCGAGAATTATTACTGATGTGGAGGGAGAGTATTTCAAAATAAACAGGGGGGTGAAACAGGGAGACCCTCTGTCAGCTTTATTGTTCAATATATCCTTAGAGGAGGTCTTCCGAAAACTAAATTGGGGGCAAAGAGGGCTAAAAATTGAGGGGGAATACCTGAACAATCTGAGATTCGTGGACGACGTAGTGCTGATTGCGGAAAGCTTAGAGGAGGCCAAAAATATGCTGGAGGAATTAGTAAGAGAAAGTAGGTGTGCAGGACTAAATATTAATATAGCAAAAACAAAAATTCTAACAAAAGAAAAATCAGACCCCATCAAAATTAATGATAAAAATGTGGAAATTGTAACCAACACAATGTACCTAGGTCAACAAATTAGTATCGAAAATAATACCGGCAACGAGATAGAAAGAAGGATAAAAATAGGTTGGGACAAATTCTGGGCTCTGAAAAAAATCTTTAAAGGAACTTTTACTACGAAATCAAAAAGTTTGATTTTTAATGCATGTGTGGTTCCAGCTGTGACATATGGTGCACAAACTTGGGCACCAACAAAAAAACAAGAAAATAAAATAAAAACATTGCAAAATGCCATGGAGCGATCGATTTTGAATGTTAAAAAAAAGGATAAAGTGAAAACAAAAATTATAAAACAAAAGTTACACTACAATATGGATATTCTAAAAAATACAAAAAGATTGAAATGGAATTGGGCAGGTCATCTTTCGCAAAAAAAAGAAAAAAATTGGGCAACAAAAACGACCTTTTGGCAAAATTGGGGAAAGAGAAAGAGGGGTAAACAAAAACGGAGATGGAGAGACGGCATTACTGATCTCATCAAAAACACCATGTTTCATAGGATAGCGCAGGATAGATGTGAATGGAGAAGACTGGGTGAGGCCTTTGTCCTGTTATAAACAGGACCTTTTTTTTTCATGTAAAAAAAAAAAACATATTTGTTTGTATGCAAGTATTATTTTATTATGTTTGTACTTGGAAAATAATAAAAGGTTTGATGATGATGATGATGATGATGTAGACTCAAAGGAATTTAAATCCCTACGTACAAACGGGAATTCCGCCAAGTTACCTATATGAAGAGGAGAATAGGTAGAAATTTGTCGCGAAACTCGTACAGACTACTGTCGACAAGGGCTCTCACATACCTATTAATCGCGTCTGGCATTTGTACCGTTGCCAAAGTCGAATTAATACCTATCGTACGCGCTACTCAAACCGTGTAATTATATTTTTCGGTGTAAATTTGGAATTCACGAGGCATTGTATCGAGTCGCAAAACGTTTGATAGGGACGCAAATTAAATTCCGTTTTATCGGTTCGCCTGCGAGTATATAATTTCGACTACGGATAAGTACTATTATTTAGCACATCAAAGAAAAGCTCAAGACGGGTCTGTATTTAAATAAAGAGCGACGGCAAATTAACCAAACTATGAGTATAATGCTAAGTCGTTTGTATAATAGACGCACCTTATATCTAGCAAAATCTCGCTGAAAACGCCTCGCAACTCGAAACTATGTTTTGAAAAGCGACGATAATACAAAACAATGAATTCACGGCGAGCACCGCGAATACGTGCATGCGGAAGAACACACCGCGTTTTGCAGACGAAGACCAAGGTATCTAATTTAATAAACGTGTAAAATTCAAACTTCTCGATTCCCTAAAAGCTCACCCTTCCGATGGAATACTAATAAACGATGTTTGGTGACTGTGGCCACGTCCGCGTGCTCATATTAACAAATCGACCGATAAGAAAAGCATTTTGGATAAGTTTTTAAAATAAATAAAAACCAGGGTAAACTCGGCCCGAGTAAACGATTGTTATTACTCTTTTGTTGGTAATACAAATAATCGCGGTCGTACGTATTTCCCCTACGATGTTTTGGTTATACTGCGTTTCGGTCGTATGAGAAAAAACACAGTTGCCGGTTCATTATTTTTGTCCATTTTTTCCACCTCTATGATTACGGCGCCCAGATTAAAAAGGAATGGCGAATGGAGTATATGGCTGGAAGGTGCGTTAATAGATGAAATGAAATTGCCCCTGGTTGCCTATAATGGTGTTTGGAGGTGATGGTGGAAAATTCGTTGTTAGCATTAATGAAGAGTAAAAGCTTTGATTTCTGCCTCTAGGATATGATGGTGAATATTTTATCCGATGGGAATGCATACAATACATAATTATTTAATTTAGCTAATGAACTATGAGTTTTTTACTCATTTAAGCTTTTGCGAACTTTTGAACGTTTTCATTTCAGCGTGTAATCAGTGGGTGGGCCCGCTGATAACTTGTTTGGCAGATTCGTTAGAATATGCAGGTATTCATGCCCCATTATTAGAGCTGAGATCCGATAGCTTAATATTCAAATTTGCAGAACTATAAACTTCAACCTAATTCTGATGGTAAGAAGAAGATATAATTGAGTTATCCCGACATCCGTAAATATAAATGAACGAAAAAAAAAAAAAAAAAACAGAAAAAAAATAAACGACAAATAAATAAATATCATTTGTTAGAAAATTAATTTATCAAGTGATAAATAACTAATGAATAAATAAATAACAAATTAGTAAATTAGTTATTGAAAAAATACCAATCAATCAAACAAACAAACAAAAAAACAAACAAACAAACAAATTCGCGAATGAACAAATGAACGAACAAACAAACAAACGCACAAACGGCAAACAAAGAGAAAAACAAACAAACCAACAAACAAATAACCCAATAACCAAACAAATATATAAATAATGAATAAATAATTAATCAACTAATTAATCACTTACTTAAATATTTATTTATATGACAAATACAATGAATAAAAAAATAAATTTAATAATTAAATGACTTGATATTTCCATTATTTAACTGATAAGTAATTAATCATTCATGCTTTATTACTAGAGCTGAATTTTCAATTGAAAATTGTTCAACCCTTTGTTTATCTTATTCATACATGCGAAAAGAGGAATAGTTCAAATTTGATCAAAATTCAGGAAATTTGGTCAAATTTTAATCATAAATTGACCGAATAGCAATATTTTATATAATCTCTTTAATGTTGATTAAATTTGATGCATAACAACAAGAAGCGGATATCAAGTTATCAAATTAGATGAAATAAGATCAAATAGGATCAATTACTTTTTTCTTGGGTGTCATCTGTCTATTGTCAACCAGTGTTGTAGGAACGAACATAGGTCTGTTCTTGTTCCTGTTCTCGTTCCTGGAAAGACCCAGTCATTTGATCCTGTTCCTGATTCGTTCTTATTCTCAAAGTTTCAACTGTTCTCGTTCCGTTCTTCGTTCTTTTAATTCTTTATAATGTTGTTCTCGTTCTGTTCTTTGTTCTTTCAATCCTTTACAGTCTCGTTCTTGTTCGTTCTGTTCTCGTTCTTCAACTTTTCTTTTATTTTTTCTTTCTTTCTTTTTTTTTTGATAACGTGTTTACAGTTAATGTTGTTGTTGAAATTGAAAATCTATTAATTGAAGCTAATAATTAAAAAAAAATACTTATACCGGGTGACTACTTGATTCGAGCACCCCAAGCGCAAAAATCTTTCTCTCATAGAAATAAATTACATATTTGAATGATATTGTAGCGTTATTGTTGTCACGATAAGTGGGAGTCTGGGTTTTTCCGAATGTGTGGACGACTAGGTTAACGCTTGTCGTTCATGCATCGGAAATTAGTTCCCTGATTGCCGTGTAAAGCGAATGTTAGAATTATTTTTTTTCGTTTCGAGTTTTGACACAGTGGAGATGTCGGGCTAAGGTAGCGTGAAAGTCCCCTCTGGGGAGCGGGGGCACAAGCACCGCAGTCTCCACTCATAACTGTAACTGTTTAGATTGTTTTTTTCTTTTAATGGAAAGTTTAATTATGTAAAGTTTTTAAACAAACGTAAGCTTTTAAATAAACATTTTGTGACGCGTTTCGTCGAATTTCAATTTGGTGTTTTCATACACGCTACAATATTAAGAACGATAAATGGCATAAATAATATTTATTCAATGCTTAAAAGTGTTTATCAATGAAATACACAATTTTAATTTATACTTTCATTGTCAAAAATACATTACATGTTTTGAATTTATTCAGCTTTTAGCTAATTTTTTCGCTTGGGTGCTCGAATCAAGTAGTCACCCGGTATGGGTATATGTAGCACTTGCCTGAAGTATAAATTTCTTATTTTCTCCTTCCTTTCATGATATCTATTAATTTTATAATAAATCATGAACTTTCAAAAGAGCGAAGAACAACAACAAAATGCATCGTTCTTGTTCTTGTTTTTGTACTTCAACATTGTTCATTAGTTGGTTCTCGTTTTGTTCTTTGATCTTTCAGTTTGAAAATATTCTGTTCTCGTTCTGTTCTTTGTTCTTCAGGTATATCACTTTTATGTTCTCGTTCTTGGTCCTGTTCCTCAGGAACAATAAAAATTCTCTGTTCTTGTTGTTCTTCGTTCTCGTTCTTTGGTTTGTTCCTACAACACTGTTGTCAACATTAAGATGAAACGATTTTTATTCTTTTCTTTTCTTTTTTTTTGTATTTGTAGGAAAACTTATTTGACTGTTGCAAAATGATACCAAGTAACATGTGAAAAAATGTCAACTCTTTAAGTACGCCCATAATGGAATACATGTTTAAATATTTAACAATTTAAAACGAATTGCACCCTCTTTCACCTACCACTCTTTTTGTAAAGGGACTGGGAGCATAAAGCTTTCTGAGGTCATATTTTGCTTTACTATCAACTCATTACGGAAACGACATTAAACTCATATCTCAAAAATGAAATCAATCCCTTGACCCTTCAGGATGCGGAAAAACATCATTTGGTTTCCACGAAAAGAGATGCAATGCGAGTATTCAGAGAGGTTCAAGAAATTACAAATATTTTTCTGCGATAATTTCAAATCAACGATGTCCGCAGCGCAAATAATTGCTCATTAAGGCAATCTTCGATTGCACCATTCCAAAAAGAGAAAAAAAACTTTCCAACGTTTAGATGAAATTCAATACGGTGATACACCGAAACTCAAACGAGGCAATTATATTTCCTCGTAATCGTAAATAACGAATATCGCGAAAACTTTTTTAATTTAAATTCGTATAAATATAAAACGAGACAAACATAAGGGTGAGACGAGCTCTCGGCACCGGGTTAATTCTTTTCTCGGCGTCTGATCGAGCGAAAAATCCTCGAAATTTGTTCGCCGACGATAAAGAGACGAAACTCTGCACGAGGCTTTATAAGAAGAAAACGCGAATGAAGAATCGACGACTTCAGAAAATCAATTACACCTTCGAGGAAAGATAGCAAAAGGGGTGCCAAAGGTACATGTAACTATAGCTCCACAAAGCACATCGTCGCCGAAGTCGCGAAAACAACGTAATTTTGTGGGGATTTATAAAAGCGAAAAGGAAGAAGAAAAAAACGCATTTTTAAAAGAAGAAATTACATCGAAGGTTTTCCAATCCCTCTGTCGTCTACGTAACCAATAGCGAAGAATGTGAAAAGCAAAGAGAAATTTCAATTTTGAAATATTTTCGTCGATTCTTTCGCTTACGGTCTCAAGGGAGAAAGATTTTGAGTTACTTTCGACCTCTTTACCGGCGCGATGCGCAGCCAATGCGAATGAAAAAATGATTTTCTCGTGAAATAACTTTTCATGACTCACTTGAGCCATAATTGCCGTTGACGCGCGACTATACGCCGCGTATTTTGTATATAATGTAGTTGTCGCGGAAAAAATAGGTCTCGTGACGTCATCGAGGTAACGAGATTTTCGGCGGGCGCGTTCGAAGGGAGCAAATAAATCACCCTAGTTTGGGGACGAGCTATCGTCGGCTTTTTGGTGTATGCGTTACGACCCTATAACGTAACTGGCGAAGGAAAAGATCAAACTACCGCGAGATGAAGAACCAATAAAATCCCCTTTTGTAGTTCCATTACTCGTATTACTCAAAAGGCGCGATTCCTCACTTAAAGGCATTGTTTTACATTTTAAGTAGCTTCGACGCGATGACGACGCTTCTATAGCTCGAGGCGCATCAAAATATGTTAACTTTTATTCCCTTTGAACAATTCTTAACCAACTTGTTAACGCGCCGTAAGAATTTTATACATTTTTCATCTCGAATTACGGCAACGACGACGCGAAGCCCAATATTCTATACAACAAAAACACGATTACTCTTTTTGATTTATGCACTTCTACCCGTCGTACCTGCGCCTCGAAATTTCCCTCAACGAAAACAACCAAAATGCCTCCACGCCGCGACCACACAGACTTCCGCTTCGTCGTTTTTACGCCATCGCGCCGATACTGAAAGTGGTTTAATTAAACCATACAAACGCTTCAGTTGTCAATATTTAACGTATATATTAAAGTTACCATGTAGAATCGAACGTAGATTGAAATTCGTGTATGCGTGCAATTGAATCGTTTATTTTAGCATGTTTGAGTTTTGGCGCGCAAAAAAATCCTGACTCGATGAATTTTAACGCATCGCCGAACATCAGTTTAATTTCGCATTTTAATCGTAGCCGCTACTTTTCAAACGACCGTAATTTTTGTATGGAAATATTTAACACGCAAGTATGGCGCCTACAGCACGTATACGTTAGTTGAGTTTTCACTGAAAACAATAAAGCTCATTTCACCCTACATATGCCCGAGCACGATGTACCCATCCAGTGCGAATACGTCTGTAAAATTCGCCAATACAACGTATTATAACCGAGAGGAAACAATAACGAAACGATTACCAAACCTTTACTGGCCAACTTGAAGCTCTACTGGAGTGTACATGTGAAGAACCGTGAACCAGTAAAATGATAGTAAAATATAATGTAGCCTTTAAATGAAAACGTCATCATCGTAATTTGGCAACTTAATTTTATACATTTATGTTCCAAAATACGAATTTTCGTATACTGAGTACTTCTCGAGCAGCTTAGGGTTCTTTTATACGTAAAAACTCACTGGTTTTCAAAACTATAATTCAACTAGTTGACTTCGCTTTACACACTAAATTGACAAGGTGTAAAATAAAATGTAGCATTACTTGACAACCTGAATATGATATCTTGAATTTGGATCAAAATGGATCAAAATGACTTATGTTAAAAATTTAAGGAAGGCTTGAAAAGTCTCAAATAGTTTAAATTCAATACATATGGGCTCACATATTCTCATAATAAGAGGTATACTGCATCTTGAACCTAGCTTCACATATGAATACAGTAGTAGTCAATAGAGTATTTATAATGACTGGTCTAGGTTCTAATTGGTCATACGTCACGCCTGAAACAACCAATCAGCGAGTTGGAATGTTATAAATTTACCTCGACTAACTCATAAAATAAAAACACAAATCAGCTGATGATTCAAATCACAAACGAATTTTAGTCGTTCCCTGAAAACTGAACGATATTATTTAGGAAGGTAGAAATGAAACTACCTACATTTTATCACATTCGAGCGTTATGATTGGTCATTACGCACGTAACATATGACCAATTAGAACCTAGACCAGTCATTATAAATACTCTATAATATGGATTACAAATGTTTAAAATATTGGTAACACTGGGTCATTGCACTCGTGGTACCACTGTTATTTTTACGGCGCATAACTTATGATGGCGTCAAGCTTGATCATATTGTATGTGTGTCTTAATTCAGTATAAACCTTTTACTTGAACTTTAATTGCGAATTATAAGTATTCATTACAATTCAGAAGTGTGATATGTGTCTCTAACATGCAAAAGTGTTACACCATGCCTGCCCGTAAGTCAAAAAACCAGCAGTCATCATCCTCAGCACCATTCGCATCTCTTAGAGCCAAAATGGATGACTCCGAAGAGGTTTCTATGAGTAGTTTGCTCGCTTTAATGGATAAACGTGAAGAGCGTTTCCTCGCAGTTCTCGAAAAATTTACAGCTCACCCTCCCTAGCAGCCGCGACGAGTCATTATTCCCTGGGTGATTGATTCCATTCGAGATTTTGATGGGGAACAGAGCTCCGTCAATGCGGTACAATGGTTAGAAGCTATCGAGTCAATCGCAAAGCTACATAGATGGTCTGACCAGTTAAAAATCGAAGCAGGAAAAGGGCATTTAGTTAAAGCAGCGAGCAAATGATACTTCGCGTATCACAAAAATTTTAAAACCTGGAATGATTTTAAAACGTAATTTAAGTCTATTTTAGAATAAAATAATAAGGATTTTTTTTGTATTTTATTTTTATTTCTGAAGCAGTGCGACCATATTTTCGGACCTATCGTTGGCGAGAATGCTGGACCTATGCAATGAAGTTCCAACTTTCGGTGGATCTGTTGTCTGCAGCACGGGAGAATTGGAACTTGGTCTCGCTCAGCCAATCTATAATGGATGAAGAACGAGTTAACGCAAATTGTCCAACTCTTCGCTGACAGAGGCGTGAAAAAGATGGTGATACTTTTGCCCATAGAGTGTCGCACAGACGACGCTACTGTTAGGACGAACAAAAGTACTTTAGCAGACTTCATAAAAAACAATCTTCAATCACTTACCAGAATTATGAAGATATACAACATTAATTCATATGCGCTCTTTAATTCCCATGGGCCAAAATTCCACCTGGACCAAAACACCAGAAAGTACTACCTGACCAGAGCACCTGCACCAGAGATGCGGCGTAACTTAGGAAACATATTAATGGATATCGACTGTAGGGGTTGAATACTTAGAAGGACCACTGAAGACCACCTAGAAAAAGAGGAAAAAATGTCGTTATGTTTTATTATATTATTCTAACGAAGGTGTAATGTTGTTCTTTTGTAGAGCTCTATCACTATTTTGGTTTGTTTTGTTTGTTTTTTTTTTTTTTTTGGTATTTACCTAGGTGCGACCGCGACCGATTTATCGTCTTGTGGGGGGGGGGCGGAACAGGCTGCTGATGTGCGCTCGTTGCGTCATCATTGTGACGTCACAGTAGCGCGCATAGGGCAATGAAGTGGTGCGTTTCGCCCCATCGTCATATTTCCATAATGGTCGCGCGTCGTCACCTATGTTCACATGTTTGGCGGGTGCGCGGACTGCTTTGTACCCCTCCGCATCTCGCTGTATCTGCCCTACAATGATATATGTATTTTGCCACCGGTTGGTTCGTTTCTTTAGTCTCTTAAGTTCTCTCTTATGTATCAGATGTATTAGTAGGACCTGTATGTATTTATACCATATTATACGATCATTAAGAGAGAGTTTCTGTTTTATTTCTTCTCGGCTGAGATCCTAGTTGAGGAATCAGCTGCTTCATTTACATTTCTCTTTAAATGCGGTGTTATTTTCTTATTTTTATAGCTTAGTCGAGAACGACCACATTATACAGAATAGCTGAATTTTGAAAATATTGGTAATACTAGGTCGTTGCACTCGTGTCACCACTGTTCTTTTTACAACGTATGACTTAAGATGGCATTAAGATTGATCGTATTGTATGTGTGTCTTAATTCAATAAAGCTTTTACTTGAACTTTAATTGCCAGTTATAAGTATTTACAACATAACTACCAAAAAGAAGCTAGATCACCTTCAGCAGCTGAAGCAAATGTAAAGGATGAGGAAGGTGAAGTAAAAACTGAACTAACGGCCTCAAAATATGTGAAGAAATAAACAAAACCGATTCAAAATACTAATCGCTGAATAACTTGCGATAATTGGTTCTCATTGGTACCAATTTTCAAGGAATGCTGGTGGACTATAGTTCGTAACCTTACAATGGTCAGAACTCTTCCGATGAATAAACCAGAGGTTCCTACCTATTTTACTAAACAAAAAGATGAAAGTTTTAGTTTCAATAGACGTTGAACATGAAGCCAGCCTACTTCTAAGGGCACATAATGTTATATGTAGGGGGAAGAGGGAAACAGCATTATAAGGTGGGGAATTGTGATAGATGCGACAACAGGCTCTATTCAGAACATACATTAATGTGAATGCTTTCCTTCATTATAAATAATTCTGTCCAAATCTATCTTAAATTTATTGTAGTGGGAAATTTGCTCAGTGTGAAGTTTAAGTAAGGGTATTAGAGTGTGCACTTACAGTATTTACCTTAAGCACACAATTCAGAATTATATTATAAAAGAAAATTGAAAATTATATGTATTCAACTTGGCCGTCTATGATAATGAGAAAAATGGGTTCTGCTATATGTGGGAGGAAACCAGTGGAAGTAAGAGATGCAATGAATTTACTATACCTACGTGCGTATTTTGGTATTTAAAATCTTTACCAACATCAATTGAACGTGTAATTGCCTGGTCAGATACATATACAGGTAAAAACCTCAATAAGTTTTTATTGACATGTCTGATATACTCTGTGAATTTATTCTAAATTTACAACTAAATATAAAATATTTACAGAGAGGCTACACATACTTATTTAGAATGTGATAGTATGCACTTCAAAACTGAATAATAAAAGAAGAAAAATTTGTCAGTTTACTCGATGTAAAACTCGAGAACCATCGCGAAAACATCCAGAATAAAAACTAGACCTTTCGAGGTACCTAGCTATTTTTAATCATGACTATTATGACCAATTTGTAGATTAGAAATTTTTTTCAAAACGCATCCTTATTGATATACTTAACAAGATTCTTTAGGCAAAATTAAAACTTTGAGATTTGCAGTTCTATTTAGATATATGATTATAATGAAGTCTTTAGAAAATTCTCATTCATAGAAGATCTAAGTCAATTAAGAACTCGTCCACCTAAGAACGAAACTACAAAAAAATTATCGATCGTTCCCATCTCAGAGCTCACAAATTTTAGTTGAAGCCAATTATATTCTGACAAGCTTCCTTTATCCATTGACCAAAAAAAAAAATTTGATAGATCTTTTGAAAGCTGAAATAATTCTAAGATCATATTCAATCTTCTACAAACACAAACCAACATTGTAGACAGCTCTTGATTATGTTTATAAAGAAGAAGTTATAGAAGTACACTATGAAATGAACTGCGATCCTTGCTCAGGAACAAGCAGGAACAAGATCAAATTGACTTTGGTTCCTCCAGGAACACGAACCGATGTGGGTTTGTTTCCACATTGTTCAAAGCTTCCTTTATTTTTATCACACGTTTATTGAATCTAACACGAAGGATAAAATTCATCATTCATCAATACCCATTAAGAAAGCTCGCTCGTCAATTCACATATTCTACACTAATTACAATTCGTTGGTCGTTAAAATCAAATATCACGTAAATGAATGCGTGTGCGCAAAACAAGTATCAGAAAAAACGAAATAATGATACCGAAGAAAAAAATACCACGGGTAATTTACTCCATACTTGGTCGAGTGGTGCAATGATGCCTGAATCTTGTCGCGATGATTCAACTATTCTACACGACTGGCAAGTGCGCGTGCAGCTACCCAAAAAGGGATTCTGGGAAAAGAGTATACATAAATCATTATAGTTCGTCAATCATCGAGTAAAAAATTATTAATTACAAAAGTTCGCTTTGCCATCTTTTTACGATTTGTTGTATGGTAAGGGATTAACGATGTTATGTCAGACATTTGGAAGCGGTTACTATGGTTACTGAAATTATTATAGAATAGCGGAGTCATCTCCGTTTATTACATACGCGATACACTTTATATATATTTATACCATTATAAAATCAGCCTAAGAACGCTTTTGCTGAATCGTTCATGTGAAAAAATCACGCCCTAGAGTCGCGGTTTCTGACGCCCTTTGATCGGTACTCTACACTACGTTCAAACAAAACCGAACCGCTTTCCAGAAGCTTCTTTCTCTCATACATGCATATTCAACGTTCATTAGGTCAATCAAACCAACTAGCCAAATGAAGATTGAGCGCCCCCTCAAGGGTATCGAGTGCATAGGAATTCCGCGCGTTGCATATCCCCAATAGACAAATACATCTCTGAAAAGGCCAGCGTACCGAAATTTCGCATTAATAAACGCCTTTTTTGCGAGTTTCGTTATCCAACGCGAATATAATTTAATCAAAAAGAAAAACCCTCGAACAGGAAGTCTTTTCAAGTAACTTTTACATTAACAATTCTTTTTTTTGGTAAACGTTAAGGGAGAAGTTAAAAGCGTTTTCAATTACTTTAGTTATTTATTCGACGATAAAGAGCGAAATGGCGGGTTCGATGTAACCGAGTAACCGGCCCAATGTGTACGAATTCGTGTAAATCTGCGTTTTCTTCAATAGAAACAGTACACTGTAGCGGCAAATCGTCTCTCACTTTATCAAATATTTACCCACATTTTATAATGCTGAAATGAGATACAACAGTAGGCGGCGACAGACAAACGCAAACAAATACTGTTACGAGGGTGATCCAACGCCCTCAACAGCAGCCTAGAAAATTTTCATTTCATTTTCAAATTTCTCCGAGTCACGCCAGACGGACTAAGAACGTTACCTTGACACGGACTCTTTAAAAAATTATCTTCTTCTCTCCCCAACCATAGATGACTCGAATCGAAGTTTACATAACGAAAAAATAGCTACTTTTATATTTAACTTTTCTTATTCTTTTTTTTATTATTATTATTATCTTTTTTTTATTTATCTTTTATTTACATTTATCCTGTCAACGTTTTACTCGACTGAGTGTTTTTTCCGCTGAAAAAGAGTAAAGTAAATAAAATGAAAGAAAACTCTTTCTTTTTCTCTTATATTTTTCACTAGACATTTTCCCTTTGAAAGTTGCTTTTTTTCTTCGACTTTGCGCCGAAGTAATGACGAAGTAATAAAAGCATTTAGATAAGGTTTCATCTAAAACGAATGGGTTTTTGAAGATATATACAGCGGCTATACATCTAAAAACTAAAACACGCCATAAACTGTTTTTCTCTTTTTAAAGAAGCACAAGTAGAACAATTTTTGTGCCTTACTAGCTTTAAATAAAAACGAAGGTAGAATGAAGTTATCGAATTTATGACTTCAACTTAACAGAATTTTTCTCTTGATAATCCTATCAATTTTCTTCTGTAAAAAACTAGGGAATTTACTCAAAATGGATTTTTTGACGAAGAAAATTTTAAAAATAAGAACTGCTACGAAATTGCCAGAAAAAAATATCAAGAAAGAAATCATAAATTAAAACATCGAAAAAGTTATAAAATTACCTACATTAAGAAAACTTTTAGGACCTTTTTTCATCAAAAATGAATTCAGAAATATTTTGAACATATGAGTAAAAGCAGAGGTGATTTGAATGATAAACCGAACGATACAACACCGTACGAGTTCCCTATTTTTAGTCTATTTATCAGCTGATTGGATGTTACTAATAATTTAGGTAATACTATGTTGCCAATAATTATGCTGTTCTGCCTGCATATTAGAGTAGGCCTTAGTTTAATTCGAGTGGGTCCGACGAGAGATATGGTTAGGCAAATTATCTTACGTATATGAGTATTCACCAGTTGGACATATATTTTCAAATAAAAGATTTATGACAGGGCTGTAAAACTGGAACGTTTGTGGTTTCGGTTACGGTTCTGGTTTTGGGTTTAAGTTTATGGCTCCAGTCCCAGTTCCGGCTCCGCTTCCAAAACTGTTTTGGTTCCGGGTTTTTCCGATTCCACTTTCATTTTTTTTAAATGAATATTTTATTTGGTTTTCTTGGTCCAAGTCCCGATGGGGAACGGCCCTAAACTTGAAGATAAAACTGAAGAGAGAAGAATATTTACTTATTAAGATTTAGGACAAAAAATTATAGTGATACTGTACTTTGAATGGACTTTATATTCTGAAAAGTAAAGCCTCAAGTACATCAATTATGCGTTCAATCTTCAATATAGTTTAGTCACGGAACAGGACATGCGCCTATGCGACGATTTTATTATCACAAAAGTAAATAGTCAATTAATCATGAAATAGAAACTGCAAAGCCAAAAAAGAGTATATATAAGAACCTGGAACCATATCATTTTGTTCTGGGTTTGGTTCCAGTTCCAAATTTTTTATATTATGGTTCTGATTCTGGGTTCATTTTTGTTTTGGTTCCAGTTTTCAAATTGTTTTGGGTTTTTCCAGTCCTAGTTTCAGTTTTGGTTCCAGTTCCGTAACTCAATTCAAAGTTTTCCTTACCCCTCAACGTTCTCAAAAAAGTTATATTCCAGTGATTTCCAAAATGATAACTTCTATCTCTCTAGCTCTTTGAATAAGAATGGGCCTCATGTTGTCTGTAGCATATTCCAGGCCTCAGATTAAAGGGGCTTGCGCTTACTTCCTCGCCAAATATAGTTAGAAAACTAAAACTTCGCGTGTAAAGTCAAGTGAGGATATAACGTTTTGAATTTGGGTCAAAATTTAAGGCTTGAAAAGTCTCAAATAGCTGAAACAACTGAGGCTGCGAGTTTACTGAGGGCATTATGCACAACAACTTTTAGGCAATAAAATTTGGAAGTTCAGGTGCCCAAAAGTCAACCTTATTTTTACACTCATTATTAATTTTAGAAATAAATGTAAATTTGGTTGCCTATAGTGGTTCCTAATAAATGAAGAAAATCTCAATGGCATCACTTATGCAACTTATCAAACTCCAAAATGAATCACAAAGTACCCATTCAAATCTTGAAAATGGCTTTCGCATGGAACCACTTTGTCTACCCAGTCAAACCACGCAGTAATCACCCATGCGAGCATCATTTCCACAAAATCGATACCATATCTGAAAACCTAACCAATTCGTATTCATTGAACAGCCATGAAAGAAAATACCGAACACCAAGCGTTATAAGTTACTGATAAAGATATATCTGTCACAACGAATACCATAAATTAACAAGAAAAAAGTCTCGTACATAGAAGGGTGATCTTTTGTTGATACAAGTTCTCTGGCCCAGCGACTATATGGAAAGGGACAAACTCCCGGATTATCTAGTACGAGACTTGATAATTGGAAGATAAGCAGATCTTGAATTTAAACGCTCGCTTCGCCATCCTATAACAAGCAACGAGTCCGTTGTCTAAGGGGGTGTCAAAGTATGTGAGAGTTCACGTCTAGTCCAACTTCGCCATATGTGGATGGAAATTTGTCAATGTTTCGTCACTATACTTCATTCCTCTAAAAATCGATCCCTTTCAAATTACCTCGTAATTTATATGCGCACTTCGAACCGATGAGTAAGAAATGCTTTAATTCCCATGATAGTGATTTTTGTGCAATTGCGAATTCGAATGGGCGTCTTTTCTCATTTCCTTTTTCTCTCGCGCTGTACCCTGCATCGTTTGTTCGATGCAACATCGGTGACTAATAGCGTTTTCCTGCATCCGCGTAACCGTCAATAAACGTCAATCTCAAAATGCCGATGGCTTTTTGCGACCAACAGTTACATTATTATAATACCAAGCATCGTATAGAGGGAAGTACTCATCTGATATTCGTAATTGAGGAATAATAGAAGTGATTCGAGTTCGGTTCATACCTCCTTTTCCTGACATTCAAAGTAGATTCTTTGGCTGCAGGAGTATCTGAAATTGGATTCAGTTTTATTAAGATATCCAATGATATTAGTTATGCTCAGGCACGAAGGTCATTATGGGTATATCTGAAACAAATCATTCTTCGCCAATACGATAATAGATTAGATTTTATATAGATCTTCATCTTATGGATCCTATGGTTTTTTCTTGAGCTACTTTGAATATTTTTATGAAACTTCACACAATAATTAAGTAAAATATAAGATATAAATAATTTAAAGTTTCTGCTTATGCTTCCACAAATTTGATAGAAATTGTTGAAAATCTACAAAAATGTGTGCTATATTATCTCAATGGGTGAAAATAGCTTACAGAGAATGAAGATCGCAAAAAAATGAATTGGTGCTATATTAGATTTAATTTTGTGTGTACAACATAAAAACTCACATCAAGGACCGATTTTCGTGCTTAGTTGAAAAAGTAGTAGTTGTTTATTATCTCATCGTTTCGCTAACCAAGTATCTTTATACGATTAGGTTACCAAAGTAATCTTAGTAACTGGTCCGCTTTCTGATTAGTCGCACGTCATGCATGTAACAACCAATCAGCAAATCGGAAAGTGTTGAATTAAATCCACTTACTCATAAAATGAAAACATGAAACAGCTGATGATCCCAATCACAAAAGTATATTTCAATCGTTTAGTTCATCTTTAATGATAATTAAATAATCCTTGTTATTTAAAAAATTAGAAATGAAATATCCTAGATTTTATCACATTTTAGTCTTTGATTGGTCATTATACGCGTGACATACGAGATAGGACCAATCAGAAAGCAGAGCAGCTATCTAAATTAGAAGGCCCACACATAATTGGGACCCGAACGCAAAGTGGCAGAAATCTAGTGGCGAAAAGTGTAACTGCTCTAGTGAGGCTGTATGGGGCATATATGTATAATGTAAACAATGAGAATTTCTATCATAAATTGCGTTCATTTTCTTTGTATATTTAGAAAAATTTGCTGTCTACTTGTTTAAAGTGATTTATAAACCTTGGTCTGATTGGTGGAAACTACTGATAAAATCATACATGCCCAATAGAGCCTCACTAGAACACTAGCGCTCAAGCGGTTGTTCGGGTCCCAATAGCTAAAATACCGCGCTTCGAAAGCGTTTCTTAAGCTCGTTGAGCTAGGCTACGTTTCAGAGCTATTTTTTTCAAAGAATAGCAGGGACTCGGAGCGGGCTAACTTTAGGAGTCGCTCTACTACGGCTTTACACTTGTGGTTCTAGCTTCGCTCCAAGCTTCAAACCACTTCGAACTTAGAACCCCTAGAGCACTCAAAACTCCGGAGTACTTGTTTTTCAAAAACGAAGCTTAGCTCCAGTGTGTGACTACTCTTACTCAATCCAACTTCCAGGCACTTTGCTGCCTCTTACTGACGTAGAGAAGGATTTCAGCTCATGTACACATTGCATATCTACTTACTATTGGGTTTACGCTTACTGTAAAGGAATTATAGCAAGAGAGTTAACGCAAAAAATAACTTATGAAGGAGAAATCATGATAAGAAATTTGGTAAATCTTCCATATCCCCACAGAAAGGTCGACTCACGGGGATTAAAATTTGTGTGTATGATTAGTTGATGACCAGAATATGACCTCTTGAATTTAGGTAAAAATTGATCCAAAATGGCATGTAATCAAAACTGAGAATAACTTGAAGAGTCTAAAATTGCTAATATTACTAATATTTGAAAAAAATGAACTCATATAATTATTGCAGGCAAAAAATACTACATATTCTAAATTTAACTTCTTGAGTGTTTTTGAAAGAGATAGGGTTGGGGTTCTCAGGCTGGGCATTGGATATGGCCTATAGACATGAGGAAGTTAGCAACATTATTTGTAAACCTAAGTAAGCCAAAGTTAAGAACTCAGTTCCATTAATGCAGCATAGTTGCTAATGTTTTTTTTTTTTCATATTTTGACCACTTCAGCGAGTAAGATAGATAAACCATCATACATGAGTGTCATATGAGTTGCCCTACATGTGCTGTGAAGGCGGTTTCATCGAAGTGGAACACCGTGTATATTTTCCAAAAAAATTAGAGAGAAGGAAATTCTTAAAAACCATAAAAAATAAGTAACTACTGCATTCGTAGGTATTTATGAGTGTTTGAAAAGTGATAACGACACCATTGTACCTACAGGATTCAGCATTTTATTTTAAGATCGTTACAAAGCTGTCCAACATTATCAGATCTGAATCGATTCGAGATTCATTTTATGGAAATTAAACGATTGGTACTTCTCTTTCAAATGCTATAAAATGATCCATAGTTCCACCTTTACCATTTCATTCAACAGGTTGATACTGCTCAATCAAAACCAAGCCGAGACACTGAACGTGTGCGACTTTTTGTGCTATTCATCAAATCTGTACATTTCTCCTCGGTGTTGGGTAAAGCTCTTGAAATCCAATTGCGGCGGAACATGTCAAGCGTAAAATATCTTTTAAATCTCGGTACGACGTTTACGAACGGCTAATTTGTAATTTCGCGGTATAGCGAATTTTTTTCCTTCGGCCCCTCAAACGACGAAGCGAACTGGCGGCGCCGTTATAACTCCACGTGCGCGCACACACAATTTACCGCTCCATATACACGATACATACGAGCTAGAAAAGACGAATAACGCCTCATAAAGGATTGAATAAAGCTGCGGTTGACAGCTAACACGTTATTTTCACAATGGTCAAACCGCTGCGTGGATACTACCCGCCACAGTCAATCTTATATACGGTGGCGTAAGATTTATTCGAGGCACATCGAGCTTTCGCCAGAAATATTAGCTGGAGTCGATTTGCGAGACACTCCGACAGCTATTCAATTATAATACCGAACCGGCGCTACTACGTGTGTCTAAAGAAAACCCAGATATACAAAATAGACTTAACGCCGAGCCCAGCTATTCAATATATCATAGCGAAATAGCTTTCGCCGTTAACCCCCAAAAAATGCTATACGAATATCCGCTCGTATTCGTAAAAATATTTACGCCCAAGTTCCATTTTTTTCTCCATAGTTGTTAAGGTGCGCCGTCTCTCGGTTTACGTATTCTAATACGAGCAGATATTCGTTAAATCACGGTGTCCCTGTCGGCCTTTTTTTCCTTCGCTTGAGATGGAAAGTATTTTCGAGGAAAAGATAACCGTATTCATACAAGGAGATGGTAACGGATGGATATCAAATTAAAATATATACTCGATATTTTCGACTACAACGAGAGACCGTAGAAACATTCTTACTTTGGGAAGGTTATATAAAACGGCTATAAAAATTTTCGCAACGACGTTAGACACGACGTTACAGGTTTAATAAGAGGTAAATAAAATCCTCAAGCAATACCTATTTTTATCGCCTGCCAACAGGTTAGTTTATGCGTAAATTCTCGCTCGCTATCGTCGAATTAGAGAGCGAACGAGGATATTTTATGGATACGGTGGCAAAGGTAACAATAATATTTATTTATGAACTATACCATCCGAAACTTATTACTATACCGATGATAGAGCCCCGTTTAATATTGGATTGCGTTTGACGGCTGCGACCCGAATATCCTGCGGTGGTGTTATATTCTGACAAAATATTGATAATAGCGTCTCTTTCAATTACATATACTTCGGTCGATATAATGCAAATCCTTATTATATTCTGGTTTGTAATTAAAGTGCCATATTCAAAAATTAATTAATGATAATCGCAACGCATTACGAGGGTGAGCTGGATACCAATCAATCCTCCAGCGAACCGCGACGACGTTATTATTAACGGTGTAATAGACTCTCAGTATTTGTATTATTCATCGATTTATCGTACTTTCAAACATCGCTGTTTATTTCAGCTATTCTGGACGCATTTTCGTTCGTTTTGGGAGATGACTGTTATTATTCTAATTCTTGGTATGTTGGCTGCAAATATTTTCAAAAATGATATACTAAAAGTATTAACATGTGGCTACAATGTGCATCTTCTTATGGAGGTTTTAACCTCTAAAAAATATAAACTTAAATTTTTTCGACTCTCAGACATATTAATACAAGGAAATGATTCACATCGCAATACCCAATAACAAATTCTATTTAACACTTTTTACATGAGTTCTCAACTAAAAGCGATAGCTATTACAGACTATCTGATTTGGGAAGGTCGAGGAAGGTAGGTTTTCTCGAATCTTCGTCACCTTTTTGTGTATATATATATAGTTTTGTGCATTATTGGATCCGAGATGGTCTTTCAAGTACATTGCCGCAACCTAAGTTGACGTTCTTGCACCCGTTTTGGGTGGCGCTATAACGTCATATTATGAGAGTACGCTCAAATCGTTGGTAACAGCGTCTAGGCAAATTTTATGTCCAGTGCGCATATGGTGCTATCTTGGGGAGACCCACCTGGGCCTGACAAGGATAGTAATACATCTGAAGCGTGTTTCATTAGAAACTTCACATATCATTTGTATAAATGAATTTTGAATTTTTTCTACCTCTTTAAGGGTTTCTAATATGCTATTTTCAAGTGGTTTCCAAAAAGCTCACGCCGGCATCTTTAGCTCTTTTAATAAGACCGGGTCTCGGAACGTCTGTTTTGTATCTATGGTCGAGAGCCTGACAAGGAGAGTAGCATACATATATATAGAGAGACCCGATTTGTAATCCCAGACCCATTTTGGGTGTTGCAATGTTTTACCGTGTTAGAGGTCACGCAGGAGTCGTTTGACGAATTTTTACATGGGTCTCGAATTTTTGATTACGTATTTATTTGTATATGTTCATATATGTACCAGTGCCTACTAATTTTAACTATCTGAGATCCGAAAAAATACATTGTTAAGTATAGATTTTAAAAGAACTATTCAAGGATGATGAGCATATAACTCTCTCATATTATTTGTATTGTGTCGTTTCAAGTTACAACCTTCATACTTTTTCATTCCTTTTTTTTCAAGTTTCCTTACAAGTTTAACATTTGTTTACAACTTTTATCAATAATTGAAACTTTTTTTTAATAAAAAACTTTTTTTTAAGAATTGTAAAAAAAATGTAGATTTTTATTTATCTGTGAACAATAATATTACTACAAATCCTAAATTCAAAACTATATGTGAGATGTTTCAATATTGTTTACGGGATTACTTATGAAAGTTAGACTAAGAATCAGAAATATCTGCAATGCTCAAAGTAACTGTTTTTTTGTTTTTTTTTTGTTTATTTTTTTTTGAATAAGCGATGTTTAATTTTCGAAAAATAACTTCGAACTTATCGTCATCTAAATGGCAAGAATTGAAGAAATAATGGGGCGAAAAAAAAAGTTACAATTGCCTGGAATTGACCCCGCGTCCACCCTTCATTATTTTACGATGAAAGAAAAACGCGTTAATATTTCGGGTTGTTGTTACTCTTCGTAAAAGTATTTTTCTTACTTTGAAACGTTTTTCCGTCTCAGTAGCTGCGACTATAAATTACAAATATACTAAAGCGACGAGGGGGCTGTGTTACGTCATCAGAAATTGTTCACCTGAGCGGATGGATGGCAATCTTTCTTCGGCAAAGATATCAAAGAACTCGATTACGACGAGGGAAGAATTTAATAAAGCATACGAAACACGAAGGGCCATAAGATGGGTATCCAAAGAAAAAGGGGTGAAATGCTTTCGTTTTACAAACTCCCACCATTAACCGGTGATTTAAGGGTGTTTTGTTTTGATCGTATAGTTAACATGTATAATGAGAACTAGCGGGCACTTGCAGCGAGATTTTTCCACGCTTCTAATCCCACAAATAGACGACTTAACGAACGTAAGAGATGAAAATTTAATCAGCACACTGAAATCGATGGTATAGGCTGAGGCGCGGATAATCAACGAGAAGGCGACGCGTGTAACTTCGTCTCCATACTCAAGAAAAGCAACACGTTTGTTTGCCTTTAAAGTGTTAGAAAAGGAGAAAAAAAAGGGACGACTCTGCAAGGGTAGCTATACCAACACAGTGGGGCTCCGATTTCGGTATTTATTTTAAACTCTACTCCGTTTCAATAAAAAATTCCCCGGCTGATAAAAATTTCACAAACGACACCATTTTAAAAATCCCCGAAGCTCGCATTTTCGATTATAAACAGCGAAAAGTAATAAAGCTCGAATTGCTCGCAAAAGCAAAATCCATGCCTTTGTCTATTCAGGAAATACTTCATTTTATTGCATTTTCGTAAAAACGGGGAAACTCTGAAGCGAAAAATTCGCTACTAGTAGACGATATTTGACGGCGATGAGACACGACTCGTCGGTAATAGATTGTAACAGGAAGTCAACTCCTAGCGTCGTCTGCCCAAAAAGGAAAAGCAATTTGCTATATGTATCAATTAAAATGAGAAAATCCGTCGTTACGTTCGTGATTTTTTAACCCTCTTTTTTCTCGAAGCTCTGTTTGGGGATTTGCGACGACGCGACGAGACGTTTGTATAGAAGAAATACATAAAAAGTCCGCTAAATGCTTCGACAATTTAGAGAGAGTGAAAAATCTCAAATATATAAATTTCGCCAATCCTTCAGTTTACTTTTAATTTTCCATCACTTTTTTTTTTTTAAACGAGATAGAACGAGGATGGGGTGCTCGCGACAACGAGTTCGGCAAATAGTGACGGATACTCATGAATTAAACATTTTATACGCTATGCGAGTGCTTTTCTTAAATAAATAGCTGATAAAAGGCTAAGAAAATGAAATAAAGCTATTGAAATATTTAATGAGTTATGTTGCTCGATGAAGTTACGCTCTTGTATACTGTTAAAACACCATTAAATATGAATCTGTTTAAATTTACTTAATACTTATTTTCAAGTTTTCAATAAATTCGACGTAGGAAATGGATTGAACAAGACCGAAGTTTTGAAATTCAGTTCCCATATTTGGGTTTAGCATGATATTCGATTTTTTAGGGACTGCTGTAGTTTGTGATAGTAGCTATTAGTGATTTAATTCATAACATTATTTCACGAAAATTTTCATAAAACAGAATAAATCGTTCTTTTAGAAATTCAATAAGAGCTCAAACTAGAACAGCACCATAATGTAATCAAAAAACATAGAGGTGACCAAATTTCCACAAAATTCGTTTAAAATGAATAATACATGATTTTTAAAAAATAGTACCGAGATATACCGAACTTTTCCGAATTTTGTCGAAAAATGCCGAAAATACCAGGTATTCGCCGAAAAATGCCGAAAGAATCCGATGTTTGCGAAAAATACCGAATTTACTCTAATTTCTACAAAAAGTACAAAATTTGTAGAATCTTCCTGAAAAATACCAAATTTACTCAAATACTATTTAAACTAAAAATAACAAGCCCGATATTTGAAATTTATTGCCCTATTGAAAATCACCAAATGTTGCCAAATTTCGTTTGAAGCAAATTAATATGTTCGTATATGATCTAATTCTATAAAAATATTACTATATTCATAGGAGTACTGGAATAGTGAAACAAAGGATCGTTGTTAGAAACAACTACATTTTGAAAAGAATGACAAAAATAGGTTCAACTAAAGCTAGGGCCGTGCAGAGAAAATCCGGGCCCAGGAGGAAAAGTCATAAAAGCAAAAGAAAAAAAAAGAAAAAAAACTTTGTGGAGGTAGTAAAGACAGATTTTTTGCGCCGATGTGTCAAGGCGTCAAGTCGCGAGCCATGGCGGGTCCTAAAAAAAACTCGGCGCGGAGAGAAATTCCCCTCCCCCCTCTGCATACGCCTCGCGCCTGACTAAAGCACAGTTCTACCTGGACAAAAGTCTAATATCATTCATTTTCTTATCATTTGGGTACCAAGTACGCATATTTTTCAAGTCGCTAAATTCAGATTTCAAATTATCTCTCTTCAAAGAGCTCTTAAAATCAGAATTTTGCGAAACTTTCATCGAATAAATGATTAGGTGCTACTACACATAATAAGTAGACTTTACATTATAATACCTATTTATGTTGTATTATTTATGCTATATATTATTTGTTTGTTTCTTTATTTGCTTGTTTACTTATTCATTTATTTATTTTTAAATAATTCAATTTTCTTTTCTTTGCTTATTTGTTTATTCATTTTCTAATTTATTTTATTTATTTTAGCTTTAGAACTGAATGAGGATATGAAACAAATTAATAATTATTGAAATGAATGAATTAAATGAAGAAATGAAGAAATAAATACAATAAATTAAAAAACTAATTTAATTATTGGGATAAATCGATAAAATAAATTATGTAAATAGAGTAGAATAAAATAAATACATATAATAAATTATTAATTGATATGATCAAAAAAAAATTAATAAATAAATGTTTTTGAAATTGCTAAATTTAAATATATAGTAGACCATTGAATTCGAGTTCTCAAAGAGTTTTAAAGACCAAAATTTAAAAAAATTAACAGCAAATGAAACTGGACCATACACAATTTAATAATACTGATAAAAAAATGATATGAACCTTCAACAAGCAGAATAGGCAAACCATCATACACGTGTATCACATGAGTGACCCTTTATGTGGCGCAAAGGAGCTTAAACTAAGATGAAACACTCTGTATAAAAAAATACAACTATGTTGAGTACATAAATTGAATATAAATGTATTCGATAATTAAAAAAATTTTCTTGCCCCATTTTTTTATTTATTTTTTTATTTTTTAATATTATCAAAACTAGTAAACTTGGCTAAATGCATGTGGAAATTATTGATAGTTGAAAATAATAATATTTCCGAATTTCCTGATCCTTCTAATGTCCAATGTATACGTATGTAACCCATCATAAAAAGATAGCCTAAACCACCGAGACCAATTTAACCAGAATTCACTTCAAGTAAATCGAATTCAGCGCAAACGTCGTAACTTAATAAATAACTCGATCGACGTACCATCTTAAATCGTTTACACAAACGTTAAATATGAAAATAAAAAGAGGGAAAATATTATTCGAAATATTTCAGAAATTCATATACTTTCATCTCCCGGTTTCCCTTCTCGAACCATCTCATTTATTACATTTAGCCGGGTAAATGGAATTTTTGAGGAATCTCATCTAACTCTTAAGAAAAAAGCAGATCCCCACTCCTTTGCCGCTATTTTCTGCTTATATTGAAAGTCGAACGTAAAATATCAGTTTAAAAAGTCTTTTATTTTTTCTCGTGCAGTTTATTTTTGAATTACAGTAAAAGGGCTCGCTATATGAAGATCGTGCGTTGAATTTTACGTATTACTTTATTTACTAATAAACGACGAATGAGACGCTTTCACGAGGAAAAAATTTATAATTTTATGGACCAGTCGTGTGTACGTTGAAAAAAATTCTCACTAGTAAAAGAGCTACACACAATTCATGGAAAAGGAAAAATGTTCGATAGGAATTATTACTCGATGAATTATTGCCTAATCGTGACTTTCCAATACTATACCAACATAGACTAATAAGAAATGTAGTACAGGTGTTGGAAGGACGATAGACAAAATTGCGAATTTTTTATTCCACTGGGCGTGTAAAACCATAGATTCGTAAATTATTGCTCCAGAGGTGAAAAAATATACCTATGTGGAAAAGGAGAAAAAAGATCAAACGCTACTAAAGCGTCGTCGTTACCTGGAAAGTAATTTTGAATATCGAATATCCACTTTACACACCATAACTTACCTTCCTTTGATAAACGATACCAGGCCAACGAACCTACGAAATAAAAGCCGCCGAAATTCATAACCTCGCAAAAACCACTTCGGTCCATTTAATTCGATTTCCCGATTCGAGGAAAACCGGAGACAAATTCGTCGCAAATAAAATCGCCGACTATGAACAAGGTCAATAAAAGTAAATAAAAAAAATAAAATCCACATTTCCACATAGAACTCGTTTCAGATAAAAATAGTTACAGATATAAAGCCATTCTATCATCAAATTAAAGGGGAACAATCTTAAAATACAATTTCGCCGACAAACTGCACAATTACTCGGTCGTATCAACGAAAGCTTTTAGGAACTTATATGAGCTTTATGGTACAATTTCTTTCTGTTTATTTTACGGTCAACATTTCAAGCAGCAGAGCTACTCGAGGAAATTAATAGAGGCGATTAAAAACCACCGAGGAGCGTGGACAATGTACAAACGTTATCTGATTTAAATAGGGTTCGAAACCTTTGGAATGGCATTGAAATATTACACTTTCCAGCGCTACTAAATCAAATATTATGCTGAAGTGCCGCTCACATGCTACCAGTTTTTGATAAAAAATTCTACTGCATCGAGTCGCGAGAAATAAATGGGTATAATTAGAGGATGAAAGTTCTTTCGGCTAATTATTCCAAGCGTTTGAAGTTGTGACGTTGCATTAATGCTTTTGATGGATTCGATAAGTGCATCTATTTGGTATATACGAAAGCCCGCAACGTGGGCTCTATTAATTATTTATTCGATTGTTTTATCATAATGGACACTAATTAAATGTAACGCATATCAACAAAAATAAACGTATTATTATGCCTAATGTGACAAGAATATCTCCTTAATTAATTTTTTCTTACTAGAGATTGAAAGAGATAGCAAGCTTATACTTACCTACACAGTATGCTTATCTTCAAATACTTTGTTAGTTGATAATAATGTTTTTCCATAAGATAATCTTCGATTCTTTTCAAGATAATTTATTCATTTATCCATTTCTCTTTTCTTTATCATTATAATTGGGTGTTTGCATTTTTGTAGCAAATCGCACCCAGAATATTAAGATGATATAACCAAAAAAAAAGTTAATCAAGTACCGGCCTTTTTTGAAAATGATTTTAAGACAGTATTTACCTACTGTATAATGCTTTCAAGTTTCAATTATTGTTGAGACACAGGATCTGAATATCCATAAGTTATTAACTTAAGATTCAATATTATGCCATTTAATATTTCAACACGAGTTTTGGAATAATTTTTTCGGAGAAATCAATTTTTTTTGGTTACCCTATATTTTTTTTTTCAGAAAAAAAATCGATTTTTTCTTAATTTTATTTTGTAATTTTCAGTTTTTAACTGTTTTAACCTAAAAAAGGAAACCTACGAGTGAGAAAGAGAGAAAAAAGAAGAGAAAGAAAGAATGAACGAAAAAAAGCATGCTATAAACTTTGCAGGACTCGAAAAATGTCTCTAATTATATTTATATGCCTTTTTTTGTTTTTGTTTAGTTTTTTTGTTAAATAAAAAATCAATAAGAGAATGGGAATAAAATCAAAATCATTTTATATTTTCGGATAATGTAGTTAACCGCAGTGCATTTCGTAAAAAAGTGTTTTTTTAACAAAACAAAACAAAAGTTCTTTTTTGATTTTTTTTTTTTGAAAAACAAAACAACATTTTTTTTTAACAAAAACAAAACAAATCACAAGTTTCTTTTTTTGTTTGTTCTAAACAAAAATAAAACCTATTGGAAACTGATGTTCAAAACATAAAATAGGTATCTAAAACTTCACAAAAAACCAAAAATTTAATATAAAGCTAGACAACATTAAATTTCTTGGTGAAGTTGTGAGTTTATTTTCAAAAATTAAATGTTTTTTACTTCCAAAGTTTTGGTATAATTTTTCAACTTTGGCACAAATTGCAAAAAAAAAGTTTGAAAAAATGAGTTTTAAATTTTTTTTTTTCTATTTAAAACAAAATCGTTGTTGGTTTTTAGTATTTTAAACATATTTGAAACATTTTGTTTCAAACACTTACCAAACCCTGTCCAGCAGGGTTTCAAAACAAAAAACTGGACTGTAACCAGAAACGCCAAAACCAGTCAAAAACTAGAACCAGAATCAAAAACTGGAACCAAAACCAAAACAAAAATGAATCTAAAACCGAACCCAGAACTAGAACTTGATTCAGTACAAAACGATATGGTTCCTGGTTTTCATCTGTATTTTTTTTTTTTTTTTTTTTTTTGTTGCTAGTTTTCACATTTTACAAGAAAATAAACACTGGAAGCAGAACAGAATAAAAAACCTGGAAAAACCCAAAATGATATAAAAACTAGAACTAGAACCAAAACCAGAACTCGGAACACAAATTTAATCCCCGAACTGAAACCAAAACTGTTGCAGTTTTGCAGTCCTGATATTCAGTACCCAGTCTTAAAACTCTTCATTAACCCATCTAAAACTAAATATTAAGGAGTTGAATTTATGGTAGACAGTACTCTTACCAACAAGAATCACATGACCATGTATTTATCGAATTTTCAGTATTTGAAGCTTCTCAAGCATCCCTCTGATCTTGAAAATGCGCTATTCACATCTAAAACAGGTAAAAATGATGACTCATATCCAAGCGATCACATTCTACTCCAACAAAAACGCCTCGCACAAAGTTTTGAGTTTCAGGTTCCCCTTTAAAAGCTCTTCTTTGCTGTAACTCCTTTCTAAATTCACTTGAGAGACAGAAATTTTGATATGTAAATTGGTGTTCTACTGTCCTTAACTATTTCATTTTTTTTTTTTTTACAGGAGATAGCAAACAAAACTTTTTAAGTATTCGCCTCCCCTTCAGCCTTTCTCAGAACTTAAGTGATGAACTGCCGTTGATGAGACACGTAATAACTAATGTTTTCAATCCGTTTAAAACCATAAATGAAATTCGGCAAGGCTACCAAACTCACGAACTTAATCAGCCATCGGAGCTTCGCTGTTCGCTGTCCCAATTCATAATTTATCTTCAATTTTCTACGACATTTTTTCTATCAGATTCGTAAAAAAATGTTTTTCCGGCGCCGAAACCCATAAAAGATAAACATTCGTCGCGAACCTTCTCCAAACAAGAATTCCGCTCCTATCGACACGAGCTGAGACTCGATACGCTATCGAAGGAAAATTACATTTCTTCAGCCCCGATCGGCAGCCATTTAATTAAAAGGACAATCGCGTCTTCTCTTTCTTTGTTCCCCGCGGCGTGCAAAATAAAATCTCATCGTCGATTGGTAGTAATTTCTTAACAGGGGCGACCGTGTGTACGGCAAAATTGTCAACAAAGTTGTATAAACTTTGTTCAACTTCTCGCTCGCTTTGGCAATAAAAAAAGATGAATCGTGAAACGCGGAAGTTACTGAGACATCGGTAGTTTAAAATATTCCTTTAGCGACATCATCGGCGCCATATGAACCCTTTAGCGTTAACAACGCGTTACTGAATTTGTTGCTTTTATCAAATTCATGAACGGAATTTGTAATTTTTTAATAAGCTCTTATGTATGCGACTATGCGTAGGTATCTGCGAGCCGGAGAAATTCGCCAAAGAGGCCTATCAGTTCACACACACGTTCCACGTATTTAGGAATCTGTTACGTGTAAATGATATTTCCTGCGAGATGGCAATTTTTCCCATGTTCAGTGATTAAAGAAATTCACAGCTTATTTTTTACGCCGCGTCGCACGGTTAAAAAAACACGATGACTTCTGAAAGCCGCGAATGTCAACAAGCCATTCATCTTGGCAACGTGTTTTCACACCGTTAAGACTCATTTTTCCTTCATCAATCGTTACTCGCTGTTTCGGAAGGGTTCGAAAATTTTCATACGGTAAACACCCCCATTGTCTTGGGCACTCTTAAAATAAAACGCGACGCATATTTCAACTAAATAAACGACCGGAGTAATAAATATCGCCACCGAATATCGTTTTACATTATAACCATTCGGAGATGGCGAGGCGACAACGGTAACCATAAACATAAGAAAGAATGTCAACTTTAAATATATGTAAAAAGAATGACGGTATTGGATTATTCATGAAACATTAAGTTTAAGCGATGGCGAGAAATCCGAAAGTGTTGAGCACCCCGTAGGTCTATTGGCACCATGTGTTTCACAACCATTACCGACCCCCTAAGGATGCCTCATCGGCCATGTATTGCACACGTTATACATCATTCGCCATACACCGCCAACTCTTCGGCAACATACCGGAAACGCGTAAGGTTCGCATATCGTTAAAAATAACACACGCGTCATAATTTTTGTCCTAGTTATGATGACTTCACACCTAATTGTGAAAGATGGCTTCTGTCGGTGAGCTGTCAAATCTAAATCAGACCTAGCATCTAGATTGTCGCGCAAATATATGGAACATGGAATCTTAGCCACCTGTACCGCATTCACTTCCGTCTAAATGTAATTCTCACCTGTTCCACAGTTGAATACGCAACCCGTAGCAAGTTCTTTTAAAAATATCGCCGTGTCGGAAGAGCATTTTCAATACTCGTCAAACTCGAGTTCCTTTCCTTCGTGAAAAGAACGACAAAAAGAATCGCACATCCGTACCCGCTTGCGAATCGGTTGCAAATTTTAAACGTTTTTCGTCCTAATATGAGATCCAATTACAAATATTTTGTTTCCGTAAACGTTCTAGGTGTAAGAAAAGATTTCTTCTCATATCCTTTTTCCATCCCTTGCAAAAAAAACACTACTAGTAACTAGTAATGATCACTACTAGTACTTAGTAGTAGTATTTTTCAATATTAATCACTACAAGTTACTAGTAGGAGTCACTACAAGTGCTTATTAGAAGTGACCACTACTAGTAACTTGTAGTGATTAATATTGAAAAACACTACTACTAAATACTAGTAGTAATTAATACTTATATTTAATTGGAAGTCCTGTATACCATTCATTTTCTTATCGTCTAAGACGCACCTAAGGATGCATTCAAACCATTGGTTCACACAAAATGTGCAAACAGTCCTTAAGTTTGTTGGTGGAAGTGCGTATTTGCACTTCAAGTACAGTTAAATTAAACTCTTCCTTATATGCATTACTGCAACACATTTCATCTAAGAGAAGCAAAGTGATACGTAGACTACTAGTAGAACACTAGTAATCATTAATATCTTGAGTACCTACTACTAGTCAACTGCACAACTACTAGTTGCTCTATTTATTACTAGTATAACTAGCAGTTGCTATCTTCAGTACTATTATTCTTCATGAAAACTATACCTAATTGAAGAATGAAATAATGGTTTCTCATTACTATATAACTTACATTTCATTCTTCAACTTGCTATCAGGAGAAGCACTTGCAGTAAAAACTACTATTCTATTCAAGAACTAGTGTTTATTTGGACTGCTAGTAGTAGTAGTAAATTAGTACTCTGTTGTTAAACTTGGTAAAATAAACTAATGTGAAAAACTACTACTCTATTCATGAACTTGTGATCACAAACTACTACTAGTAATAAGAAACCAATTATCACAGTACAAGTAGTGAAAAACTACTACTCTATTCATGAACTTGCAATCATAAACTACTACTACTAGTAATGATGAACTAGTAATCACAGTACAAGTAGTGAAAAACTACTACTCTATTCATAAACTTGTAATCACAAACTACTACTGGTAGTGAGATATTAGTATTCTGCAACTGAACTACTAGTAACTAGTAACAATTCACTACTATTCGTTTATTTAACTACTAGTTTACTTGTAGTTACTAGTAGTTATTAGTAGTGATTTGTAGTTACTAGTAGTGTTTTTTTTGCAAGGGATCACTGTGATCTGGCACACGTCAGTTACAAGGTACTGTATGGCTATTTCTATCAAAAATTGGACCATTGAGAATGTTGTATGACCGAGTCTTCCATATGAAATATTCTAGGTACACAGTGAAATAATTTTTTTTTTTTTCAAACAAGAAACAAAAAAATGTTTTGCTTAAGCCCTCTAGATATACTTTTAATCCTTTTGGAAAAGCTGTTTTTATTTTTTAAGCTTTATTCATTCCGAATTTTTTCTCTATTTTTAGAAATTTCTTGGATGATCATCACTTCTGAAATTAATTCCTTGAGGTTGTTTCATTTTTTGACATTTTGTATTTTTATTTTTAGACACTTCGTGTTTTCGAGTAATTTTTTTAGGCTTGAATTATTTTTATTATGAAATTGTTTTGACATTTATTGAGGAATTTTAAATGAATATTTGGATTTAAAATTCAATGAAGTGTGTCAAAAAATTCGCTGGGGCCATGACTCATCTTGATCCACTTTCAATTACATCCCTAAGTGCACATTTCAACCAGCTGATAGTGAAGCATTCAGCTAATTTTTGTCGCATGGCAAAACACCCACTAACATTTCAATTTGTAAAGTAGCTTACGAATTTCACATAGCTCGCCAATCAATTTTATACTTCGAGGAAAGATTGAAACGTATCTCGTCAGTTGGCGATAAAGCATCATGCCGTTATTAGATAATAAAGCTGAACGTTTACAGTAGGCCCTTATCTCGACATAAAGTTTGAATGAGCTCATTAATTCAGCTCATTAGCTAGTGATGATAAAATGTAGCGGACCAGTTTATGGTACAGCTCATAGCTAGGATTAAAATCTAGCTTGAAGCTGAACTGGTAAGTTTATAGCTTAAACCCGAGTTTGTAAGCTTACAGCTTGAATCTGATTCCATAAGCTTATCGCTTGAGTCTGAGCTCTTAGGCTTATATCCTGAACCTGAATTTGTAAGCTTACAGCTTGAACATGAATTCGTAAGCTTATAGCTTGAACCTAAGCTCGCAAACTTATATCCTGTACCTGAGTTCGTAATCTTTACAACTTACACCTGAACTCGGTAGCTCAAAGCTTGAACCTGAGCTTGTAATCTTATATCCTGAACATAAACTTGAGCTTTTAAGGAAATCCAGAAGAGCTTAAATTTAATCGCGAATCAGCTAAACAAAAAAGATTTCCCCTCCCTTCCACTTTCTCATAAATGGCAAATTGCCAAAAGTTGGAGAAATCGCAAAAAATCAATCTTCTCAACAAAACATGCACACTGTTACATTACACAGCACTGCTGAACAAAAAGATACTTTCGACCTGCTTCAGAAACGAGTCAGATCCCTCCGTGATGGTATTGGCATTCTGTATGCAAAAAATTATCCAACAACAAAACATTAATCACTTACAATTTTAGTTGCTACCTTGCAAATGAAGTGCATTCGCGCAGCAATCAAAAAATTTGAAATTTTCTCAGTAATATTTTGACGATGATCCTCTTCATCACATCCCAATAAGGGAGCATTGACTGCATTTTCTTCTATTTGAAAGAGAAGTTCGAAAAGAGTTTCGCTGTTTATGTTTTTAATATTATTTTCAAGATATGATGACTGATGATATTATAGAATCTAACATTTCGAAAATCTGGAATAAAGCTCTGCTTGGCCTATATAGTTTACCAAGCCTGTCTCAAAAGTCAAGATATGACTCGTTACCTTCACTTTCCCATTCGCTTCTGAGTGACTAGTAGCAAGCATCGCACTTTTTAGAAGTATTTCACTTTCGACTCACATATCCGTTAAAATAATTTGAGTCTTTTTCTGCAGATGAGGGAATTAAGTTAAAAAATTTAATGGCTAAATTCTTAATGACCTGAACCTGAACCTGAACTCGTTAACTTATAGCTTGAACCTAAGCTCACAAACTTATATTCTGAACCTGAATTTATAAGATTACAGCTCACACCTGAATTCGGTAGCTCACAGCTTGAACCTGAGCTTGTAACCTTATATCCTGAACATGAATCTAAACTCTTAAGTTTATGGCCTAAACCTGAACCTGAACTCGTTAGCTTATAACTTGAAACTGAGCTTGTAACCTTACAGTTTGAACCTAAACTCGTATCTGAACCTGAGTTCGTAAGCTTATAGCTTACACCTGAACTCGGTAGCACACAACTTGAACCTGAGCTTATAACCTTATATCCTGAACATGAAGCTGAGTTCTTAAGCTTATGACCTGAACCTGAACTTGTTAGCTTATAGCTTGTAACTGAGCTTGTAACCTTACAGCTTGAACTTAAACATCTTTAAACTCATAGCTTTAACCTAAACGCACAAGCTCACAATTCGAACCTGAACTCATAACTTTACAGCTTGAAAGTGAGCTGCTATAAGCTTACATCTTGAAGCGTAGTTTCTAGTTAAGTACATTTCCAGATCAAGCTAGATAGCTAGTGTACACAGCTGTTATAAGCTCAGCTTATTAAATAGTTATTCAGCTCAAAGCTTATTATTTTATCCGATTAATAAAGTAAGTAATTCTGCGAACTACTCGCCATTCAACTCAAAAAATCAGCTTGAACTGCAATTTACATTCGCAGCTTAGTCTATGGTAGGTTTGAATTTCACCCGCATCTCAGTTTACATTTACAATGAATCTTAGAGGGTAAGAGTGAGCGAAAGAATGAAAAAACGATAAAATACGAAGGGAGTTAAGCTACCTACATCACATAATAAAGAACACTATAATGAGAAAAAATTCAAATCTCGCCCCAAAATATCTAATTTCACGAAGACATTCTTTCCAGCCAGCTCGAAGGCTTTGAAAAATTAAAAAATTTCCATATCAAATCACCTTGGTTGGGCGGAAATTTGGCGACTAAAAAAATAATTATTTCAACGTTCCGCCAAATACCAGCCGAATTTTAATATCTTTCATCGATTCGACGATTATTCGTTGTAAAAATATTTTCACTTATTACTTATCGATTCGGACGTCAAATTAAAAAACATCACTTGGGTAAACACGACCTAGCGTCGCTATCGAAAATATTCAAATACCGAGTTTTTTTTTTAATAATAAGTAAATATTATGAATCGGCAACGCTTTTCGTAATAAATCGTAACGAGTGCGGAAAAGGGACGTGTTTTTCGCGGTTAATTTGATTTTCGAATGGGAATCGCTGAAAGGACTTAGTTATTAGAAGTTAAACCTGCATAAATATGTTTCTTTTGCGAATTAAAGTCATCAAAAAATTTAACCTTTTTTCAACTCGCGAAGTCCAATTACAGAGTTCATTTCAGCGTGAAAACTTTTCGCTCACAGTCGACTGCATTTATTAAAGCGTCGTATCCGCGCGCTGGATTCTTATTACAGAGTAAATAATACGCGCAAGATTTTATACAAAACATCAAAAGAAAGCCAAGTTATTTTTCCTGTAGAAAAGGCGAGTACCAGACGAAAAAAGAAATTGTTTTTATGCTCGGTAAACGAAATATAAAATAAAAATATCGTTTCTTTGTATACAGGTAGGTACCTTTCCTAACGTAAAATTTCACTCAAAGTTTCATATCTTAAAACGGTGTTTCGACATCAATGCTCTTAAAAATACTTCGAAAATCGTAAAAAAACACAGCTACTTCCGTTCATAAACTCATCAATCGACACTACATTTAAAAAACTCCATTACGGAGAAGTTAATAAAAGCGAATGCGTGAATTCTCGTTCGCTCGTATAGCACATTCTCAATATTCAAAATTTATCGAAACGGAGCACATGCCTTTCGTGGAGCTCTCGTTGAGCGGCAAATACCAAGGGAAATTAAAACTACATTACACACATTCGATTAGCCGCATCCGACCGAGTGGATTTCAAAACTGTTCAACGAGGACACCTATAAGTAAATTAAAACACCATAAAATTATCCCTTCGCCAGGAAAATTTCCTTGTTACGTCGATTACGCCTAAACGATTTCGTTATTAGGCCACGACGTGGAGGCAAATTAGAACGAAAAATTTTCTACTATCGGCTCGTCCATCATAACTGGGTGACATTCGACAACAAATAAGTCAGTTTTTATAATGAATTATTCAGACGCCACAATTCGGTATATTGCCTGCCACAACCGGGAATTTTTTTCGACTAATAAATTATTTAAGTACACGATTTAAATAGGCGCAGTGACGTGCAAGGGGGAATAAAAAAAATACACCGAACGTATATCTTACACGGAATTAAACAAAACACATCCGATGACAGCTGACAAATGGAACGGCAATGCATAACAGGTCATTCAAACCATTAATAAAACAATGTGAGCATCGCGCCTCGGTAATATTTTTAATTCACCAGACGTTCCAGAATCAAGTTTAAAAGTACACTTGGCTACGGTATTTCATGTAGCGCGGAAGTTGTAAAAATTTTTTTTCTCCTCCAATCATTAGACACTATGCTACGTGTTCAATTTATAAGCATGTTGTCGCTCGGTCCTTCAAAGTAATTAAACGCAAATTAGTGGGAATTCGTTTTACAGCTAGCGAAACCCTGTGTTTGCCTGTGATTTATCGACAATTACCAGGCTAGATAAAAAATTTAAATTGGGATCTTCTCGGTGTTGCGGTAGTAATAAGCAGGAAATTCGTTTTTTTTTTGTTTTTTTTTGTTTAATTTTTCTCTCAAAAAAATTTATTACCTGCTTAATGGAGTGAAATGAAAACATGGGTTCTTTAAGGAAAACATGTACCTACTTACATATTATTTAGTGGATCAGCGAGTAATTTGAAAAAAAAAAATGAATTTATCATTCTTATGCACACAATATCACGAACATATGTGGAAAGATGATACTCTGGACCAGAAAGGAGGGGAGAATCATCGAAAAGCTGGTTGAAAACGTTTCTAAAATTTTGTTTAATAATCAAAACTGTAGCATTAATAAGTACATTAAGATCTTTAAATCATTACTTTAAGAAATGTTTTTCCATGATATAATATAAAATAAAATACAATACAGGGCCAGGTTGAGGGAGGGCAGAGGGGACAAAATGCTCACAGACCCATGTTCCTGAGAGGGCCCGAAGATCCAAATTCCAAGTTTTAAACTCTTTCAACATTTCAATAAAATTTTTATTCATTAATTTTTATTGATTTTTTTTTCTAATTTTTATTGTATTTGAAACAAAAAGTTGAAAAGCAAAACTCACAATGTTATTTTTGCCTCGTGACCAAAATCGCCTATTTTAAGAACTTGTCAGCTTAATTCTCTATGTTTCGCAATTCGGGAAATCTTTTCGCCAAATTTTACAAAAGGCAGCTTGTTTTTTCTAGATTTTATTAATTAGGCAACGAAATAACGTATTGAATTTCTTGAATTAAAATCTAATTTCATGTATGAATAATGTATTGAAAGAAGGATGATGTGGATGCTGAATGGGTAGGGGAGAATGGGGCAATACGGAACACTTTTTCGGCAAAGCTTGTAGCTCACCTCCAAAAGCACTTAGGAGGGTCGAGTTTGTTTTTTTAAATTTATCATTAATAATATTAACTAGTTTCTAGAAGAATAAATAGATCATTTCCTCTCAATTTTTCACCAAGTCTACATATCAAAATTTTGGAGTTTTTGTATCAAATTTGGAATATTCAGAAGTCAAATAAGAATTTTCATCACTTCTCTAATAAGCGGCTATATTAGAATGGGTATTCATTAGAAATTTCATTTCAGTTATTCTTTGATAATGTTCTTCTAGGATAGCTACTAAATTTCGAGTCGTTTAAATTATACCAAAACTCACCAACACGTCTCCATTTTAAAGCTTGGCGCTCAGAAATTCTGAAATTATTTTAAACAAAAACAGACAAAGGTACACGAACTTCCTTCTCAGCAGAGGCGGACTTTCAATTTTGCCGCCTGTGGGCAGTAAATTTTTGCCACCGCCCCCTCCCCCGCCAAAAAAAATATGAAAAATTTTCATGCAGAATACTTTTTTTAACGTTCATTTTGGTACATAACCTAAACTTTTAAGTTTGATTTGAAATTTAAAAAAAAAATGTAAGCAGCCATGCCACATTACCAGAGCTGAGTTTTTAACTAAGCCTTGATCAGGTTTGAAAATAATGTTGCTAAGTCCTTCATGTCTACAGGCCACAACCAATACCAAGTTTGAAAACCTCTTCCCTATCTTTTCCAAAAACCACTCAAGAACTTTAATTTAGAACAAATATAGTGTTTGTTGCTATGCAACAAGTATATGACACATATTTTTTAAATTATATCTACTTGAGGTCCCTCAAATTATCTTCAAATTTTAATTCCTTTCTAAATGCACGTAGGAAGCTAGAATAAAAATCGGTAAGTCTCTTGGGTTCATTTTATCACATAACACCACAATAAAAAAATTTCAACCCTTCGTGAGTAACCCCTCCCCCGCTCCTCCAATATTATCTGTGAAAGTAAATTTGGGATGTAATACACTTCTTATTACCAACAATCGAATGAATTAATATTAATTACATTACCACCAATTTGAGACTCCTCAAGCTCTACTACAATTTTGATAATCTGTCATTTTGTATCCATTTTGACCCAAATTCGAGAGATCATATTAGGGTCACCAATTAACCGTGCACACAATGTTTGACCTTTTTAGATTGATTTGGTGAGGAGATGTGAAAGATTGAAAAAATTTTATGACTTAAAACTTCCTCAAAAATCCGTTTTCTGCTTTTACTCTCCCTCTAAATGCATTTATGAAGCTGAAATTTGGATATGTTGGTCTCCGTGACTCACTCTTTCATAAATGAGATCAAAAACAAAAAATTTGAGCTATTTACTTTTTCTCCATCCTCCCTCAGAATTTTATCGAAAATACAAAAAAGGAATTTTTTGCACTTTTAGAAAGAGTCTCTCACAAAATTATGAGCAAATTTCATGCGAATACCTGCCGGCGCTAGGCGTGAAAAAAATTATGTAGCTATCGTTTCAAAGTTGAAAAAACTCAGCCGAAAAAAAAAGAAAACAGTTTTCATTTTTACTATAATTTTCAATTTTTCATAATCTTTTTTTCAAATTGATTTCTGAATATGTTATAAGTTCATCCATTTGACTACCATAATTTTTTTTCAAATCGTCATAATATATTTCACATTTAAAAAACAGCCGGAAAAACCAAAATTTGCTGCCCCTGATATTTTGCCGCCATGGGCAGGTGCCCTCTCTGCCCATGCTTAAATACGCCTCTGCTTCTCGATGAGTTTCTTTCTAACATATAGATGGAAAACTTCATTTAGAACGTGTCCATATCGATAGTAATCGGAAAACAATTTCTTCGTACTGCAATTCAAATGTCCTTTCCATTTTCTTGAAGAGATTCTATCAATCTGTCTCAATTGTTGCCAGAATGTTCATAAAAAACATTATTAGTCAGTTCATAACGAATCGCTAATGATAATAGATATTTATGGAGGTCTCCAACGTACAATTTCTTCAACAAACGAGCCCTTGAAATTGAATTATTAGTTACAGAATTCATTATTTTGTTAACATTATTTATTTTTAGAAGAGACAACTTACCCGATTCCAATTCATTACATTTTTCATCATTTTGAGCTGCATGAGTGGAAATTAATCAATTCGGAAATTTTACAATTTAGGTGTAAGATCGAAAAGGAGCTTTCATATTAGCTTTTTCCGATGTATAGGAGTGAGGAGAAAGTACAAAAAATGCGTTGATTTGATCCTGTCGAAAGCGAAAAGTATTCGTGTTTCGATATAGGCAACACTGCTCGCCGACTATGCGCGTTGTATCAAACACACGTGCTTTGTAGCTGGAAATTACGTTATCAACTGGTAGCTGCAATTGAAGGTTAGAATCAGATACAGTTAAGCGCATTTTGACCGGCGAGTTAGATGTGTCTTTCGGCATTTCACGCAAGGAGATCGCGAATCGGTAAATGAACGGGTGATGTGAGGAATAAAAACAATGTATTATTTGAAATACGATAATTTTACTTCATTGAACGGAGGTATTTATTTTTAAGCAATATGCATTGGTGAAGGATTTCGTAAATCTGCGCCATGTTCAAGGTTTTCGTGGTTGTGGTTTTGTTTCGCTTGTGTTATGGACATTTTAGTATATTTCTGAGTCAGCAAGAGATGAAAAGGTTGCTCGGTAAGAATCAATGATATTTTAAAAATTACATCAAAATTTATATAATTATTTTAGTTATAAAAATTTATCAACTTGGAAGAATTCAATGATATGATTTTTATATCAAAAAGTAGGCCTAGATTTTCCTGAAGAAGTTCATCTACGAGTATATTTTTCGTACGAAATTTTAACAGATGATTAAGTTGATATTTTATTATGCTTACTATCTTCGAACATCGTCAGTAGTCATCCAAATTATGAGAGTTCAATAACTCTTTTAATTGAAAATATTCACATTTAAATTCATCAATAATTCATTACCAAACAATACTCATATCATTAATATTACCATACGATAGCGTAAAATTTTTTCTCTGCCAAAATCAATTCATTAGAGACCAGTTGAAAAAATATGAGCCCAAACTCCAACAAATTGGCGAAGTATTCCCTATTGGCGGTAGAAATTTCATCTCGAGTATAAAAGTTTAACAAAGGGCAGATTATTTTCTTAAAACTTTCTTGAAAACAAAATATAAGGATTTAGCCGGCAAACTATTTACGAAATGATGCTACTAATCTTTTTCCTTTTTTCTTTGCGTTTCCATGTACGGCCCATTAGGAGGCAGCGTTTGCAAAATATATAGAATTTTTCTTTTTAAGCATACAAGCGCACCTAAGTTTTTCTACTGGTTTCACCAAAACTGGGAATCTATCCAACTAAGCCATCGAGGTAGTAAAAACTCCAAGGGGATGTAAGCTCTAAAGAGGCTTATTAATTTTGTTTTAAAATCTCCCAATACAGCGTGTTGAATGTTTTGTTGTTTCGTAGCATGTTGAAGAAGTGTAATACGTCAGCTTTGGCGTATTGGAGATTTCATCTGTACGTCGGATTATTGGGCTGAAATACGCGGAAATTTTGCTCATTATACGGTGAAAATAATCCAGTGATTCTTGCCCCCTTTTTTTTACTCCGTAGTAATTAAATCGATATTAAAGTGGGTACTTGATTTGTTGCTAATGAGCAGATAGGTTTCACGAGTATCGCGTCGAGTGTTTGTCGGAGATGCTTCTGCGGATAAACAGAATAAATTACGAGCTTATTTACTTGTTGCCTGAATATGAATAAAAAAATACCTTTCTATGGGCGCCTTTTTTATTATTATTATTTTCATAGTAATGTGGCTTCATCGTGTACATGTTTATTCAGTTATTTCAAGAGGAAGTAGAATCACAATGGTGATGTATATTTTTTTATTCATTTGAGAAACTCGAATCTACTTATTCATTTGTGATTAATAAGTTCTACATGGTTGGCTCATTTCTTATTATGAAGAAAAAATCTCAATACAATTTATTAATTGTACTCGTTTAAAAGTTCACTCAATTGAACTGAAAAAAAAAATCCTACTATAAATTCAAAGTAGCTGAATTCATTGGTACAAAACAGCAATAAAATAGTTAATCTCGAATACATCACCAAAATAGCTGATTAAAAACTTTTTTGATAGGTTTTCCAATGTGGAAAAACCAGTCTTCCTTGGATATCAAAATTAAATTACCACTTTAAAAACCTATTTGACAAGTTTAAATGCCTAAAGAAACTAGTCGACCTTGAACATTAAAACCAAACAAACCAAAGTAAAACCCGTTTTGCTGCATTCTTAAGTTCGATAACCAGCCTTCTTTAGATACAGAAACTAAATTATCACTTTAAAAACCTGTTTGACTGGCTTAAATGCGCAAAAAACCAGTCGACCTTGGACATTAAAATAAAATAAAGCAAAATAAACCCATTCTGTAGGTTTTTTTCTGTCTAATAACCAGTTCACCTTAGATACCAAAACTAAATGAAGATATTAAAAACCTGTTTGACTGGTTTAAACAGCAGAAAACCGATCGACCTTATGAATTGAAACTGAAACAAAATAAAACAAAACCTGTTCTGTTCGGTTTTGCGTTCAATAATCGGACAACCTCGATAACCAAAATAAAACCATGCTGATTGCTGTCTCAATAATTTCATTTATCTTTATCAAATATTTTCAACTCGACAATTAAAACTACTTTTACATCGCATAAGTTCATTTCGCTGGTTCGCAAATAACAACGGATACTGATACGAAAGTGTAATTAACCAGCCTAAAATGTTACTAAATTAACACATTTAGCTAGTTCACGACATCGTCAAGTTCCAGTACACCCACTTAAAGAACACTCAACCGAGTAAAGAAAATTATAAAAAACGACGAAATTAAAATCAAACTTCGCCATCAATTACCAAGGCGAAAACGAAAAGGAAAAGCCCAAAAGCGGCGAAATTATATCGTATAGCTTCGCCGAGTAATTATTCATTCGACAAACTGTACACGCGTAATTTGCGACGGAAAGAAAACGCGCAACTGAAAATATAATTTTTGGCGCAAATTAATTTCTTCGGCGTAAAAAAGGCGTTTTAATAGAAACACAGAGCGAGAAATTCCTGAACCGTTTAAAGTACATTTTAATTCTTTTAAAAGCTGTAAAATTACCCAGTAAAAACTTGGCGAGTTTATTTCCTCTTTCGACGACGTAGTACGACAACCCGAGCTAGGGCAAGTTATGAAAAAGTTACGCGGAATAAACAATTAAGTAGGAAAAAATAATATTAAAAATCTCCACCGGCAGATTTTCGCTGCTGGTGCAAATGAAGTGACCTCGGTTGAAAAAGGATTTTTTTTCTGTTAATTTCATTAGTAACTACCATTCGCGCTGATAATTTTTACGCACCCGCAAATTCACGACCGAGAGTTAAATTAACGTGGGCGGGATAAAATGAAGGGAAAAATCACACGCGCTTCGTTTCACCTGTACCCCGAGTTTCGACGGGGGCTTCGTTATCAAATTCCGTTTAATATATTCGCCTTCAAAATGACGGGTATTTAGGATATTTGTAGCGAGATTTCCGGAGGTATTTTATGCTTCCCTCAATTTCACCGCGTTCATTAATATCAATTTAAAGTTAAAGGTTAAGACATAATGTAAGGTTCGTCGTCGACTTACCGAAGTTAATATCGGTATTTAACAAATGTTTATTCAAATACGCCGTCTTAGTTGGTCTCTGTAGAGCCAAGACAGGAAATGACGAGAAAAATCCTTCTACGGGTTAATTTACCAGTTAGGGTGGCCATTACTCACTTCATACTTCATGTTCATCGTTACAAGTTCTTGTACAGGGTGGATTGAAGATGAGTTTTTTTTTTTTTTTTTTTTTTTTAAACTGATAACACTGGAGTCCTAACACTCGTCGATGACCTAAAATTATCTTTATTTGGGTCTAGGAATGGCGATAACTTATCGATATTTCAAGGTATCGATACTTTTCAAAAAATATAGAGTACTTTTTTAACAACACTTAGTTGTTTATTAATGCTAGTATCGTCTTCGGTACCTATTTAATAAAATTTATAATTTTGCGTAAATACTGCAGTAATCTTGTAATCATGTTTATTTCCTACTTGACAGTTGAGATGTTGACATAATTTTTTTTTTTTTTTTTTTTAATAAAAATTATGATTTCTATTGGTTCATACACCTGACTTCAGGAAATATTGTATGAGTGAGCTTTTCTAGTTTTTTAGAAATTTGATTCGCGCGTGAAGGTTCAAATTTTCAATTTTTTTGATGCGAAAAAATGTCCTAAGTTTGGAAATATTTTTAAAACGACCCAAATAGAGATGCTTGAGCCTTTTGCAATCCCTATTCCACTCTAAAAGTAAAAAGAAACGGGAATGCATCAAATTTGCGAAAACATTTGAAAGGTATAGTTCACGCGAAAACTCAATAGAATGGGTTTTGTTTTATTTTGTTTTGTTTCAGTTTCAATATATAAGTTCGATCGGTTTTTGGCTGTTTAAACCAGTCAAACAGGTTTTTAATGTGTTATTAAACAGGAAAAACCTGCAGAATGGGTCTGAACGTCGAAGATCGACTGGTTTTTTGCGCATTTGAACCAGTCAAACAGGTTTTAAAGTGATAAATATCGATACGTGTATCACAATACTTAATGATACTGAAATATTCGATATTTTCAACCAGTATCGCCATCCCTATTTAGGCCATATGGTTTTTGATTTGGTTCATTTTTTCTTCACGAGTCAGTTTTGCCTCAGTAGTGAGAAAACCATCATCAGTTCCTCCAAGACATCCTCAGGCGTAAGGAGAGGACCCTATTCAATTTTTAAGACCTCACAATTTCCTAAAACATGATCAACTTTTGGCTGTAGAGGTAAACGAGTTCAATAGTTCAATAGCCAATTTAGAGGATATGCCAACGAACTCATAAAACGTAAAAAATTGAGAACGAACTTTCAATACAAAAACCTCAACTTCCACAACTTGAAAAAGTATTTGAGACTACTTTGGAAATTTCGAAAAAGAAATATTATGAAATGAAACAATTCAATGTATTTTTAACCACAGTGTGTTTGATATGAGTTTATACACTTTTGAGGGTGTATGATGCCCGTCAAAATAAAATTTAAAAAAAAATGAAAAAAGACAACATAGGTACATGACCTAATGTTTTATGGGTTTCTGGGTATGCTAAATACAATTATGAATTTATTCATGCTACTCTGTCATTTTCAAGCCCTCTAATATTATAGGCAATAATGAAAACACCGTTTTCTTCTTGTAATTCATTTTATGCTAATTTAAAAGCACGATTAATGGAATCTAAATCACAAATCATGGATAAAAATTCTTACACTCATGGCTCATCAAATTTGAACTTTGAGCTCACACTGTATTTTACCTCAAGATATTGAGAAATTCAAAGAAATTTTTTAAATAATATATCTTCATATTTAACAACTTTCAAAAAGCTAGAATTGTCTATTTCAAGGAAAACTGATTTTCGATCTACTTCGGTTGAAAATTACAAAAATCACATCTTCAGTATTTCTAATCTCGTCGCACTGATCGTTGCGAATCTGCTCTAATGACTCGTCGATGACAAAACAAAAACTCGAAAAGGGTCATGTCTAATCAAAGGGATAGATAAGCCGAATACCCTGACGCCAACAAATCTGCTACGACGTTCATCAACCAGCCGATCCGCAGTCTTCGATAACACGTTGACGAATTTCCTCTAGTTTACAAATCAAATGGCAAAGAAAATTACATTTCGGTAGCGCGACGCTTAGATGTAAAATATTTCCGGTATTTGGGACGCCGTACAGAATATAGGGGACGAATTGTATATCTTGAGATGAGAAAATACGCTCGGCAAATTCTGAAAGCCCGACGATCGCCGAATCCAGCGACCCATTTTTAACCGCCTTATCGTTCACGAACGCTTATCAAGCTTCATCGTAGGATATACGAGGCGAATAAGCGAAAACTTTATTAAATATTGACAACGAATCAACCATTTTCCCTATTCGTTTTCGTCTCTCACTATACCATACGCGAATACGTATCCCTAAGGGATAGGTAAATAATTTTCCTTTTCATCCGGATAAAATTTACACGCCTATATAAAGTGAATTATAATGGATATTTAATTTTTTCCAATTCTCCACTCAAGGATTCCAGTTCAATGACACTTCGCCTAGAGCAAGAGGTACAATTTAATCGATGACTAAAACCGCCTACTACATTAAGATTATTCTAGTGCCATAATGTACATAGTAGTGTACTCCATACTTAAGACACATTGCACCTCCCGCCCCCACTTTTTGAAAACACACTGGGAAGGAGCAGAGGATTTCTCTAAAATCTCCTAAGACCACCATGTAACATCAAATTTGACGTGCTACGCTTCACATCGAAGCATGTGAAGTAGAGTCGCGCAACTACTCCCCTAAAATACACATTACGATTTTAAAACCCTATTCGTCTTGACGTGTGTTTTTTTCACGTTCGCCGAGGAAAATGGTAAATTAAATGAAATGTAACCGGGTAAAATGTTGGTAAAATGTTCGCAGCAAGTCTAAAAGACAAGGTCGGTTCGCCATATGAAAATGCCAAGGTGCCAGGTTAAAGGGGTGCGTAACCCTAAAAAACTGATAGTCAAATCTCATGGGCTCGGGTGCATTCGAGCGCGAAGGAATCTCATATACGATCTCTCCCTCAATTTCGTGAAATGCTTTATTTAAAAAAAAAAAAACCGTGTCGATGGCGTTAATTTCTAATTCAACGCGACGAGACTGCACACTTTTCACTAAGTTAAAAGCTCGTAGCTTTAAACAAATAAGCGCCGGCGTTCTATTAAATTTACCTGCTTTGTTCGGTAATGGGAACTACGAAGTTTATTGTTTCCTCTGTGTAATTATTGTTTTATGAAAAAGTCTCTCGAGTTAGACTGATGTAAAAGAGGGTTTTCTTGAAATTACTTTTTCGCTTTGTATACATCTACCGTTGCTTTTTTTTTTACAATTTGCAAAATATTTATATTTAAATTAATTTCACGGAACGTTGTTTTCTATTTACACAAAGCGTACGGGGCTTTGATGTGAAATGGAAAATGGAAAAAGGTTGGGAGCGGAGAAAAAACGCCGACACTATTTTAATAATAACAAAGTTACCAGACAAAATGCACATAGCAACATTTCCTCGTGTCTCTTTTAACCTGTCATACAAATATGCGGTGTAGGGGAGAGCGTTTGAAAAAAAAATGTAAGCAGCTTTACCGTATTACTAAAGCTGAGTTTCTAATATATATAAACTTTTCAAGCCTATAGGCCACATCCAGAATCAAGTCCAAAACCACTACTTTTATCCCATGAAATCATCCAAATAGTTCAATTTGAAATATGTTGTACTTTTTGTACACAATAATCACAAACTAGGTATTTTTCAAAATTTAGTAGTTAGAGGCTTCTAAAAACTACCTCAAATTTTGGTCATTCGCCATTTTGAATCTATTTTAACCTAAATTCAAGGGACAACAGTAGATATAAAATATTCTTTCTGGCGCACTTATGAATTCTCCATTTTTAACTCATATTTCATCATTTTTATAAATCTCAAAAATTCCTGAAGTTTCCGTTGTTAAAATTTATCTGTTTTCGGAAGAAAAATACGTCATTTTCTTATAATTTTTTGTGAAGTCGATTCAAGAAATTTTTATTTTTTTGTATCCAATATTTTTATAAATTGTCTATATATTTTTCCAGTGGCGTATCCAGACTGATGATCAAGGGGGGGTCCAGCAAAATTTTCAAATGTAAAAATCTGTTAGCTAGGCTCAAAATTTTGCGATTTTATTACTATTGATAATTTGCATATTAGATTTTCGTTGTTCCTTATTTGTATATGGTAAAAATACTATTGTTGAAATCGCCAAGGGGGTCCAGACCCCCTGGACCCCCTTAAATACGCCACTATATTCTTCAAAATTTCCCGCACTTGATGATTTCTTAATTTTCTCTAGACTTCTCGTGACTCGAAAGGGTCCCCAGAACATGGGTAAATGTTGACAACTTTTCAAACTAAGTATTTAGCTTTTCAGTCACTCAAATTTTTGATTCAAATCTTGCTACTTACTATTAAAATTTGTTTGCTCATAAACAAATTTTAATGTACTCTTTCTTACGCAGTCCCTTCAATTTACATAGAAATTCATATAAGTTAAAAATTTCAAATGTTCATATACAAATTATATCAATTTCATATACTTTTTCTGGCGCAGTTGTATCAATTTATATGGAAATTCACAGGTCATAAATTTCAAGCTTTTGTATACAAATTGTATCAATTTCACATACTTTCTCTGGCGCAGTCCAGCGCAACTCTACATTTTAGGTCAAATTCAATCATTTTTAGATACACCAAAAATTCTCAAATTTCCAAAGAAGAAGTTCATTCATTTTCATGAAAAAATCAGGTGAATTTCCGCAAAATTTTAGTCAACCAAGGACACAAAATTTTTTAATTAAAGTATATGATTTTGCAACAAAGGGTCTCTCCTGATAAGATAGGAAAACGGGCCTTGGCCCAAATTCGGTCACAAGTGGTCCTAAATGTTTCCCTCGATGAAAAAACTCCCCAAAAAGATTTTTGACCCCCACCCCACCCCTTCCTGAGAAATCAGCTCCCATATGTCGAAAATTCAATATTTTTTAACTCTGGATAGGATGGATGAAAATTTTTGAAAATTTCACTATTGATAGGCATTATATAAGTACATTTGTGGAAATTTTTTCAAATTTTTCGATTCATATTTTCTTGAATTTTTTGAGCTTTGAAATTTTCAAAAAATTGTAAAAATTTTTTTTGAAGGGGTACATGGCTAAATTTTTTTCCATAATTAGCTCGTACTCTAAGGTACAACATGATAATATTCTCAACCCCCCGGAGGGGGGTGGAAGTGGGTCAAAAAACATGAAATGTGTAACAAGAGGGCCTTCTAAATTCACTTGTTTGCATTTTTTTTGCGAACAACGCATTTTAGAGAAAAGTAGTATAATAATAAAATGTTCCTCATTAAATTCTTTATAAGAAAGGGTCTTATAATTTTTTCGTACACGCGTTAGGGGAGTATACCTGAGATAGTCTTTGAGGTACATCAGGGTTCTTGCATCGGTCCCGGGTGCTATAACGTTTTCTTATGGGAATTGGTCGAGTGCTTATAGTAACACAGCACATAGTTCACAGCAGAGATGGAATAACGGTGCCAGAGTGAAACGGAAAACTGGAATGGAACGGATATTTTCAAAAAAAAAAAAAAAAAAAAAAAAAACTATACCGGAACAATACCGATATAGGAAAAAAGTAAATAATGATAACGAAATGACACCAATACTGGAAAAAAGTCAATAACGATAACAGAACGATAACAATATCCAAAAAAAAGTAAATAACGATAACGAAACCGTACCGATACCGGAAAAAAGTAAATAACGATAACAAAACCGAATAACGCTATCGTTTCGTTATTACACATCTGGTCTATAAGCGAATTATTCGTCGGGTGCAACAACGTACATATTTCACTAGAGTCATATAGCATATATGTAATTATTTTGAAGAGTGCACTGATGATCAAAAATATATAATTATATATTGCTTATTTGTGATACTGCACAAATACTTCGATAAAATTCCCTAAGAACACACTATCATTGATAGATATCTTGTTTTCATTCATACATCAGGGCTTATTTTAATAAAATTTGCCAACTGCGCAAAATAGCAAAACCTCTATAATTTTAGTACAGTTATTCAGATATAGCTATACGTAGTCTATAACACAGTCAAATTAACCTACTTGAACAAACTGGGAGGAATTTTTCTTTCACCGACGTCCAGCTAGAGGTGGAGTAAGTGTAGCCAGGATTTTCTCGAAGAGAAGGCTAAAAATAGAAATATTAGTTTTTTCCATTTTTTTTTTTTTTTCAAACAGTAACATTTCTGGGTGAAGCACGAAAAAAACTTTTTTTAGTTTTTAAAGCAAAATTGTATCAGCATTTAGAATTAAAACAGACATATTTAATGGGGCAGATACATACATAAATTCATACATTGTTGCACTCCATTTGATTTTCAAGATACATCAATTCAGCCATTATAGATTTTTGCTAAAGCCCACCCTTCCACGATCACTCCTTTTCAAATCAGGTAAACTTTAATAGTTAATTATTTTTAAATTAAAAAACTCAGATAAAAATTAAATTCTTCGTTCCATCGTTGTTTCGTGGTGCCTTTTCAAGATATTTGAAGGAAATGAAAAGCGAAGTTTGATTTTTCTTCCATTACCCAGTACCCTTATTATGTTATGTAAATGTAGGAAGAAATTCGCCGAGATGTTGGCATGTTCGGTGAGCTATAAATACCCCTTATGCTAATGATACGATGCATAAAAATATTCCAGGTAGTAATAAGATACCTGGGCTATTTTTTATTAAGACATTAAACGCGCGTATAGGGTGGTCGAGCAACGTGGACACTATTCTTGGGCCGCGTTCGGGGTGGTCATAAAAACACGCCCTTAAAGTTTAATAATATTGTAAACTTTGGATGAAATGGCTACAAAGCATGCAACTTACGACGGGATATAAATTTCGTGGAAATCCCTTTATTTTTTTATAATTAAACGATTATATAGAAGATCGGCTACGTACGACCGGCCGTATGAAATTTAATTTATAGAGGCACGAAAGCGTCTTATTATTTTCATCTATGGGTGTATAAGAAACCTATTATGTAGTATCGCTTTCAGATACATCGTGAACCCGGTATTTGAACTAATGTATAAATAGAACCGCGACGTCGACGAATTTCGCCAACTTATCGACACGATGTCGGCTCATTAAGCATATGCTTTAGACAGTCATACATTACCATGCATGTTGGTTATTATAGGAAAAGGCATAGAGATAAGACGACATTACATATGCTTATTCTTTCGGATCGCCTGGTTTTGTTACAAGATAGGATGTTTTTCATGTTACACAGCCCTTCGCAAGTTGACACTTATAGTAGCAAAAATCACCCTTTTTTGCTTCGATAAAACACTGCTTGAACGGAAGAACGGATGCTTACTTTAACACGCGATTTTCATAAGTCGACGACGTCGGACCATTTTTTTATTAGATGAAAAAGCTTTCGTAGTCTTCGCACATCGGTATTTTAGTCAGGAGGTTAAACGTTGGAGCGACTCTCGTTGTTTCTGTAATTCTAGTAATATTCTACCATCGCCCAGCTACCACTGGAAATAGTTCGATTATGGCTACGTGGCGTGCATATAAATTCTCATCCGTGGACGCGAGATTGTATCAGACCCTCAGACCTTTGGTCCGGTGTCGTTTATTTCGAACGAATACCTGAAACACGAGACAGAATTTAATCGGTTTGTTTATTAATCACGTATATTATCGTAATTTTCTCTCGGCGTAGGCTCGCTTATTGCTCAACATGGTGTTCGATATCGTTTAGGTACTCGGTGCGGGACCATTCGAGATGTAAAGGCGATTAAGACATTCGGTGAGGGTCGATAGTTGCCGGAGATATGGGATGAGGTTTTTACGACTTTTTCACCGTATAAATTTTATTCGCGCCATGCGACAATGTTCGTTGATTGTGAAACGGGTCAACATACGATGGCATGATCTTAGTCACGAAACTCGTATCGTAAAAGTATCGCATTATTCGAAATAAATCGTACGATCGTACGGTGTCGTTGGAACTTTTAATGAGAGAAACTGTTGAATTTACAGAAAGAGGTGAAATAGGCTTTCAATTGTGGTATAGAGTGGCCAAAGCATTCACAATAAAATATTAACTTGAATGAATTCAAATTTTAAGAGATTGTTGAAAAACGTTAAAAATCACAAAATTTCTTGAATTGTTGAAAAAAAAAAACATCAATTTTTTATGACACATTTTACGTGCAAATTTCAAAAAATTTTATGTAGAATCAATATAGCGTTTAGAAAATGCTACCAAAAAAAGTCTTATGAAAAAATGCTCAATCTTGAAAATTTAAAGATTCTCAAATACAGCCAGCCCTTCTTCATCAGTTTTTACTTTCGTACTGAGTATAAGTTTGCCAGGTAGGGGAGGGGCTCAAAATTTTCTAGAAAGGGCTTAGCTCACGCAAGCGTGCCGTGCCTTCAACTCGCTTCATAAAAATTAGTAAATTTTTTGGAAATCATTGTGTACAATTTCATGATTTTACTCATAAATTTAATTTTTGTAAACTCGAACTCAGCTCCACTAAGTTTATTTTGAACTGTTGCACTCTATGAGACCTACTATTCTATAATTTTTGGAACTTTTGCCAAAAACAAACACATTTTTTATAAAAATATTTATATTTTTTCTCCATACTATAAAACCGGAGCAATTTTGTTGTCATTATGTTTCCGTTTCCTGGTTTGGTTTCGGTTCTGGTTTCTGTTCTAGTTTTATAAATCGTTTTGGGTTTTCTATGATGACACCAGGCAGCAGGATCTAGTGTTATTGCCAATGATGGACTAAAATTTGATTAAACTTCTAAACAGATTAAGAATCCAGAACCAAATCATTGCGTTACAGTTTCGGATCCCGTTCCAATTTTTCTCATGATGTGTTTCAGGTTCCAGGTTTGGTGACGGGTTCGTTTTTGGTTTGGTTCCGAGTTCTTAAATCGTTTGGGGTTTTCTAGGTTGTGGTTCTGGGCTGGTTCCGGTTTAACAGCCCTAATCTCGAAGAAATTGTCACTAATAGATTAGAATTTGAACTGATTGTGAAACTCGAACCAAATCATTTTTTTACGATTTTGAATCACATTCTAATTTTTATGCTATAGTTCTGGGTTCATTTTTGTTCTGGTTTCGGGTTTCAATTCCCGTTTATAAAATTATTTTAGGATTGTCAAGTTGTGGTCCCAAGTTCTTAAATCGTTTTAGGTTTTTCCAGGTTGTAGTACCCTAGTTCAAGTTTTGCCCATTTATTTCTTCCAACTTTAGATAATAAGAAATACATGTAGATACGGGACAAAAAATGTAAATTAAAAATTTTGAGTGAATTTTCATTTAAAAAAAAAACAACAACAACAACAACAAGTTCCGAAAAATTGTTCTATTTAGGATTTGAAATAAAATGAACATGGGACCCATGGGTAAAGAAAAGGATAGTAATTTCAAAAAAATGCTCAAGATTAACTCTTTTCCCAATGAAGTTTAGAATTATTTGATTTTTAATTCAGCAAAAAAAAAAAAAAAAAAAAAACAGAAAAAAATGAATAAAATTTAGATTTAAAGATCCCGCCCTCCTTCAACCTTCGTTTTCAAATCTGGTAGGCTGTAATAGCTGTCGTTTTCATCAAAAACTCAGCTAAAATATGAAAAAATCTCGGAAACCTGAACAAATATCATAAAATGAGATTATACGTATTTAGTAAAGTGAAATAATTTTTTTTTTTTTCAATTGAAGAAATGCCAGAATATGGATTATGGGTAAATTTTTTTAAAATTCTTGAAAACTAAACAAAGTTTGGAAGACTTTTCAAAATATAAAAAATAGATGAAAATTTCAGTGTTCTTCAGAATAGTGTTTCATGTAATCAGAAGTTCTTTTTAGCTGAGTTTTTAACTAAAAAACAAGAGCTGTTACAGCCTACCTGATTTGGGAAGGGAAGGTCGGGGGAGGGTGGGGTCTTCAAATCTTTGCGTTTCAGACCATTTGTAATCATCTGGCAAATGTCCAACTTTTTGGTATATATATATTTTTCCCCCATACGTAGCGCCGGCGAGTATTTATAAAATTCGCTCAAAATTTGGTGAGAGACTCTTCTTAAAAATGCGCAAAACAACCTTTTTTGTTTTTTCGATAAATTTCAAAATGACGGATCACTCAAATTTTGAGGGGAGCTGGAGAAGGGGCAAATAGCTCAAATTTTTCGTTTTTGATCTCATATAAAAAAGTGAGTCACGGATACTAACATATCTAAATTTCAGTTTCCTAAGTGCATTTTGAGGAGAATTAGAGCAAAAACCTGTTTTTGAGAAAATTTCGTTTTTTGTGTCACTCGCCTTGCGCAGGCGGATGTGGATAAGATTCGCTCAAAATTTGGTGAGGAACTCTTCTTGAAAATGCGCAGAAGTTTTTTTTTGTTTTTTCGAAAATTTCAAAATGGCGGATCACTCAAATTTTGAGGGCTGGAGAAGGGGAATAGCTCAAATTTTTCGTTTTTGATTTCATATGAAAGAGTGAGTCACGGATACTAACATATCCAAATTTCAGCTTCCTAAGTGCATATTGAGAGGAGTTAGATCAAAAAACGGCTTTTTGAGGAAGTTTTGAGTCATGAAATTTCTTGAATCTTCCATATCTCCCCACCAAATCAAGTTAAAGAGGTCAAATTTTGTGTGTGAGGTTAGTTGGTGACCAGAATATGACCTCTTGAATTTGGATCAAAATGGATCCAAAATGATGGATTATCAAAATTTGAGTAGAGCTTGAGGAGCCTCAAGTTGGTAAAAATGTAATATGGTTATTGGGGATAAGATGTATACTATATCCCCAATTCACTTCCATACATGATGTTGGAGGGGGGAGGCGGGGTTATCAACCTAAAATAGTGGGGGTATAGGAGGGGTCGAAAATTTTTTATTGCTGCGTCATATGATAAAATGAGCCCAAGTGACAAACGTATTTTGATTTTAGCTTCCTCAGTGATTTTGGAGGGGAGTTAGAGCAAAAAACGGCTTTTGGAGGGGAAATTGCTGCAGGAAATTTCATGAATCTTCCATATCTCATCACCAAATCGGCCTAGAATGGTCAAACTTTGTGTGTAGGATTAGTTAGTGACCAGAATATGACCTCTTAAATTTGAGTCAAAATGGTTCCAAAATGGCGGATTATCAAGATTTGAAGATACTTTGAGAAATATGTGTTCACATGATTATTTCATGGTAAGAAATACTACATTTGTGCCAAATTCAACTTCTTAAGTGTTTTTGAAAAGGATAGGGTAGGGGTTTTCAGACTTGGTATTGGGTTTGGCCTGTAGTCATGAACGGTTAAGCAAGGTTATTACTAAATCAAAACAAGCTTCTGTTAAAAACTCAGTTCCAGTAATGCGGCATGGCTGCTTACTTTTTTTTTTTTTTAATCTATTGTCCAAAAAAATCATTTTCCGAAAAAAGAATATTGCATATATAGAATTTAAAAATCATAATCTTTGTCAGCTGAGTTGAACTTTTAATAGTTCTGTCAACAAAAACAACAAACCAGTTCTTTTCTAAAATTTTTTATAAATCCATAAACAACATTACTCTTACTAAATTCATTGTGAAAACAATATTCTGAAAATCTCACTAGTTTCCTCTTCATCTCTCCATTTTAAAAAAACAAAAAAAAAATTCTTATGTGTAAAGATGTCCCTCTTTGTCCTTACCTCGCCAAAACTCAGAAAGCATTCTAGTAATTTTTTAAATCAATCAAAAATTTACTCTATTTCGCTCGTAATTCTTCCCAACGAAAATCTGATTTTCCATCGTGTCTTTTCTAAATGTATTCGAAAAGCGGAAATATTGTTTGTAAATGCGAAATTTCATGACTGCAAAACTTTTTTATAAGATATGGAAACTTTGGGTCTTTAGGAGCCATTAAGGATTTCACCGGAAGGGTACTTCAAAGCCGAAAACCTCCCTCGCTGTTCTCAAATTACTTTTAATGACGCCCATTGAAACCTCGGCTAGGCGCGATATTCTAGCCGCATTTTCGGACCGTGTCGCGGAAACGAATTCGTCACCTCCGGTCTGATTAATGTATCCGATGAATAGGTAGCTTATCGTCGTTTCACAAGCCCCCAAAAGCCCACAACGCATGTACCAATGAAAAGAAAACCTATTAAGAGGGCGATAATATCAAACAGACGTTTTAACATGTTGACAATTCGTCGGACGAGATCGAGATGCGTACAATATAGCGCGTATTATACTTAACATACACCTCATGGGTGTGAAATAATACGCTCTCGTTGTATCCAATTAAAAGCGTATCACGAAATTGAATTTCGTCGCGATAATCTGGGTTACGTTAGTATAAATAAAAACGTTTAAAAAAGTATCAACTCGCTGCGTTGATCGAGCACGATATGTGAGAACGATACTTAGGACTTTCGTAACTCCTACACGCCGTAATTTATGTAATTGTATATTTGTATGCATAAGCGCCATAAACATCATCGCGTGATTAAAAAAAAGCCACTCGGTTTTTTCTTCGGCACATATCATTGCATTATGCATGTGTTGATACAACTCGGCTCGATTCTCGTGTACGAGTAACTTCGACGTTTAGCCTCGTGTCGACGTTCCGCGTTCAAATATCAATAACCTTATGCGATTTAAAATGAAACGCGAAAAGCCCCAAAGGCCCACATCACTCGAGAACGAATTTCAGCGCTAAAGTAAAGCTTGATCGCGTTTGTTTTCGAATTTTCCGACGAATTATTACGTATTTAATGCTTAATGAGAAAGTTGGCGAATATTGGCTCCGTTAAAAGCCATTATCGTGTTTTCTCGCGGATATAAAAGGTTTTAAAGTTTTTCGGAAAATTAACATTTTTGACTGTAAGAGCATTTCGCGCTCGAAATCTCGTTAACTCTTGCGAAACATCTGCACATGAAATTGTGGTGTCGGATTTAATGGAAAGGTTGTGTTAAAACTTTACAAGTGCTTATTTGATTATACAGAAAAATACCTACCTCGATGGCGTAATTTTGCAAATGTCATTGTACCGATTAAAGCGCCGACAGTTATAAGAGGATAAAGTTTTAAAGACCTCGCTTATACACAAACACAGAGACGACAGCGTTGAAAAATTAATTACCTATACCAGCACCGTACATACCAAAAATATCAATGCCTCCTTCCATACGTATAACTCCTTCGTAAGTAATTTGATATTAAAATGTGTGCCAGTAAGGTTGCTCACGAGACGTGTTTTCGGGGCTACAAATACGTGGCCTGCATTTATTATATTCCGAAGGGACACTACATGCACTTATCAAGGGATTGTATAGCGCCACCGCCGGACATCACGCTCTCTTTAGTTCGCTTGCATATAAAGGACGCGATAAAATTCTCCACCATGGCCATGTAGCTTAAACTTTTGGGGAGAATAAATTTTAATTCGTATTTCCCGAACATACAAACTAATTAATAATTCAAATAGCCTTTAAAATTCCCTTCGTATACCGCAAAATGCATATTTCGCGGTTAAACTTTAACGCGGCTCGGGCAAACGTTTTAATTTCCATGGGGGAAGTGAACATTATGAGTGAGAGGTATTGTTCGGCTTCGGCGCGCCAAAAAATGCGAATAAACGAAAAATTCGCGATACCGCTTCCAAAAACCATTTAACGGCGCGACGCTTTTCTTTGTAATGCACGACAATTTATTACATCGAAGGATGCGTTATTCTAAATTTCGAGCCGCTTGTATTCATAGCTATCTATTCTATGGACTGAATATGGTTCATCTGGCAATGGTGGAGATGCTTCAAAAGCAGTATACAAAATCTGTCATTTCGTGGAGTCGCAGAGAGAGCAGGGGAGAGTCAGAATTAGCCCCGAGATAGAAAAAATGTTGGAAATTTTTTTAATACTTTATTAAATGTGGTGAAAATTTCAAAAAAATATCGTGAAAAAAATTCTAGTTATAGTTATGAAAATTTTTTAAACCAAAAATTTATATTTTTGCGCCTTCAGAAACCCTAGTTGGGGCGGAGGACTGCACTGCACCCTTGCCTCTTTCTTTTCTCGTTCCTGGTCGCAGATTTTCAAAACTTTTTTACATAAATTCTTGTAAATTAACCAATTCTGGTTGATTTTGAAAAATCAACGAATTTTTGACAAATTTGTTGAATTACGAAATGCTATACAAATTTGATTCAGTTATTGAATTCCTGTGAATTTAGACATACCAGAGTTTTATTTTGCAAGTTAGTATTGCATTATCAACATTCTGCAAATTTTTGGTAAATTCGCAAATATTAGAAAATGAACATGAATTAAAAATTTTTTCGAGGTATATTTTTGTAATTAACAATTTTTATATGAATTCTTATAAATAATAAACTGAGTAGTGTTTAGGTAAATTATTAATTTTTTTTTTTGTGAATTTTGAATCGAATAATAAAACTTTTTCGATAATTCACTAGCTTTACATTACGTTCATGTCATTAATTGTGGTGAATCACAACTTTCTATTTTTATAAAATTCCATCAGTTAGAAAACTATTGATAAATTTTTTTAAATTGACAAATTATTCATTGTAAACTTTGATACAATGAATTTTTAACAAATATTCATCTATTTACATAAATTACAAGCTTTCTGTTGATTTTGGTAAATGACCAACTTTCAAGTTCATTCTGGTAAATCACAATTTTTTTAGCACATGCCATCAGAATTATTCTTTGTCAATTTTTATACGAGGATTTTTGGAACATCAAATTAAATCAACAAATCTTTACAAATTTACATAAATTACAAACTTTATTTTTATTTTGGTAAGTTACCAACTTTCAGGTCAATTTCAGTAAATTACTATTTTTTTTATTTTTTTATTTTTTTCTTGAAAAAGTAATTAAAAAACTATTAAAAAAAGGTGAATTTTGATATAACGAATTTTTTGAAACATTACTTGCATCAATGAATCTCCAAAAATTTACATAAATTACAAACTTCGCGTTGATTTTGGTAAATTACTAACTTTCAGATCGATTATGAAGAATTACAATTTTTTTTTTTTTTGTAAACTTCATCAATATTACAAAACTATCGATAAATTTTGTTCGATGTCCAAATTATTCTTTGTCAATTTTCATACAAGCAATTTCTCAGAACATGAAATTAAATCAACAAATCATCATAAATTTACATAAATTACAAACTTACAAACTTTGTATTGACTTTGGTAAGTTACCAACTTTCAGGTCTATTTTGATAAATTATTATTATTTTTATTTTTTGGAAATTTAATTAATTAAAAAACTATTGAAAAATGGTGAATTTTGATATGGCGAATTTGTTGAAATACATATTTAGTTGCATTAGTGAATCTCTAAAAATTTACATAAATTACAAACTTTGTGTTAATTTTTGGTAAATTACAATTTTTTTTTTTTTTTTTTGTAATACTGTTAATTAAAAAATTATTGAAAATGGTGAATTTAGATATGGCGAATTTGTTGTGATACATATTTAGTTGCATTAGTGAATCTTTAAAAATTTACATGAATTACAAACTTTATGTTGGTTTTTGGTAAATTACAATTTTTTTTTGTAATACTATTAATTAAAAAACTACTGAAAATGGTGAATTTTGATATAATGAATTTTTTAATACAATTAGTTGCACCAATGAATATCCAAATATTTACATCAGTTATAAACTTTGGGCGGATTTTGGTAAATTACCAACTTTCAGTTCGATCTTGATGAATCATATATTTTTTTTTTGTAAATGCTATCAATTAGAAAACTATTGACAAATTTTGTTCGACTACCAAATTATTCTTTGTCAATTTTGATACCAAAATTTTTTTAGGACATCAAATTAAATCAACAAATCTTCATAAATTTACATAAATTACAAACTTTTTATTGATTTTGGTAAATTAAAATTTTTTTTGTAAGTGTCACTGGCAAACATCATGATCATTGAAAAGAATACCGAGGTGGTAATTAATTCTGTATTATTATTTTTTACGCTTAATAAAAGAAAAAAGTCGATGACAAATAAAGTTTAATTTAAAATGTCAACCTCTCTCATACCTGTACCCACAAAAGCCCCTAGCCGAATTACAACATCTGCCATATCCTTGAGTCATCAATCGAATCATTTATTCGAAAAGGGAGCACATTGATGACCGAAAATGGAATTTCTTCGCGCCCCCTTTCGAAAATAAAATCAGATTATCGACCATTTCTCATCGTCGTCTAGCAAACACGCACAGAAGGTATTGATATAAATTTAAATTACATACAAATAAAAAAAAAATTTAATAATACCCGAAAAGATTATAACGCGCAAAAAAACACACGCATCTCCGACAATCGTACGCGTAATCTTCTCCTTTATGATTAATGATGGTTGCACTCGGCTAAATGGTTTTTCTAAAACTCATACAAGCAGACGCTTTATTGATGGCCACGTTTGGCAAAGGTCCGCCATTCCCTGTAGCTCACAAAACGCCTAAATATAAAGGGGATCAAAATGCAGTTTTCTAATGGGGACTGCGAGACAGTGCCGACTGCCGAGTAATGTGAAAGGACCCAGGAGATTATGAACTCGAAGCAACCACGACTACGAGTTTTTTTGGTTCGGCGAAAATCTTCATTGGAAATTCACCGTTTTTCGAGGACCAAAGTTTCATATGATTGATATTACGCGAAGACTTCTCAGCTGTCGCGTTTACTAAATGGAATACGAACCTATGCGCTGATACGTCTTCGCCAAATGATTTATATAGAAGACAATTGTGTGTAAAACCCTTTGGTTTGTATAACTTTTCTTTTATATTTTATCGACGACGTATACTTGAGAAGATTTCCGTCGAATGAATATGGTGAAAGGGAAGGGGGTAAGCGAGGAGACGCGACATTGTGTCGAGATAGCGCAAACCGACGATAACAAATATAAAGCAGAAAAATTAAACATTTATACGTTATGGGTGGCGACATTAAGAAAGCAAACTTCCCCTTTCGATTCGATGCAGTATAACACAAAGGGAACGCTTTAGGTGCGAAGTATTCGCCGAGACCAACTTAAGTATCTTATTTGTTACTCGGGCGCGAAAATCTTAACGCATTACGCTCTCGGTCGACTTTGGCTAACGCCAGTTTATTTTTTTTCATCGCTTCGACCCTTCTAACAATTAAAATCCGCAAATCCCGCAACATTTCGCGGTGTTTTGTGAATGACAGTTTATTTGGGTGTTTTTGTTATTCCGCGGTGGCGGCGCTACCGAGTTACAGGCAACATTAAGTCCGTAATGAGGCGTTTCGCGAGCTTTTTCACTTTAAATTTCATAGGCCGAAGCTCATTGTTCGACGATTCCCTTAGAATTATTTCTAAACCTTTATACACGAGAGCCGCCTAACAATACTACACGCGCCACCGACGTGTTTTATTACACACGGAATCTTTTTCGCGCCGCTTTAAATATTATTTTCGGGCGTAATTTATCATGATACCGTTTACCGCGCCATCGCCGCCGTTTTACTTTTTTACGCACAATGCAACCGCCGAGCTTCGATACAGATTCGCGACGTGATTTTCCTAAGACAATAGAGGCAAATGTTTTATACGCTATGTTTTCGTTCACGTTGCTGCGCCCAAAAGTTAAATGCGTGATAATCCCAGCATAAAAATGGTTCCGTAAGGATGGTGATTTTTGTAATTAGCGAAGCTGATTTGCGAAGGGTCTTTTTTTTTTCAACGTCGGTGCGCTGCTGGTACACAGAAGTCGGTAAACCACCTAAATTAATTAATGTTACTCGAAACGGCTTAATAATTAAACTCCGACCGAATATTTGCGCACCGAATGGGATGCCTGATATGTAAACGTTTGCAAAAGGCGTCTCGGTATGATGGTTAACCCGATTTAACTTGCGTGTCGGCAGCAGAGACGGAATTTGCGGTTCAATCCATCGTCGAGACTCGAGAGTATATCAAACGAGACTCCTAAATTAAATGTATCGCGGCACAAGGTTCAACTTAGAAGTTTTTAGTTCATTTGCAATCAATAAATTATCTTGATAGCTTTCAAAATAGGAAGAAAAGATAATCAAACTAGGAAACATCTAAAAGAGAGAACGTGAAAAATGATGACAGAAAAAATCAAATGAACTCAGTAATAAGACAGAAGTTGAAAAGTTAAGAAAGAGAAATAAAGAACGAAAAAAAAAAGAAAGAATTGTAAATAATTTACGGAAAATTAGAGGAAAAAGGAAAAAGGTGAAGAATGGAAAGGAAGGGGAGGGAGAGCAAGTGAGAGAGTAGAATAAAAGAGAGGATAAAAAGAAAATAAGGAGAAAAGGAGAAAAGGAAAATCGAGGGAAATAAAAGGGTGTAAATGTAGGAAGAAAATAAAGAGATTAGGCAGGAAAATTAGATGAAGAAAATGAAGGAAGAGATTGAAAAAAAGAGTGTGAGGAAGGAAGGAAGGGAGGGAGGGAGGGAAGAAGAAATAATGGAAAAATGGCAGCGAGAAAAGAAGAAATGGAGTGGAGGGAAGGAAAGGAATATAGAAAGCTAGCAAGTAGAAAAAAAGAAAGGAATAAAGAAAAAAAGGGATAGAAAAAGAATGTTGTAATATACAATAGACAATATGCTTAACAAAATACTACAGATATACAATTTCTCATTAGTATTGTACGGCCACCAGTACCCCAATTTGGGTGAGCGGTGCGTCGGCTCTCAAAACTCTATACAAAAACAAAAAAAAAAACAAAAAGCAAAACAAAACAAAATATACTTTACAAAAAGAAGAAAATAATTTGACAAATTACATGAATGGAGGGGAAGGGGAGAGGGAACTAGAAAATGCCATCAGCATCCTATCCATCGAGAACAGTCGCCACATACTCACACATCATGTGCCTGAACGCAACAGCACCCGCATTCTAGATAGGAAGGAAAGGAAAGGGAGGGAGGGAGGGAGAGAGGAAGGAAGGAAGGAAGGAAGGAAGGAAGGAAGGAAGGAAAGAAAGAAGGAAAATTGACAATATATATTTAACTAACTACGTGAGGAAGGAAGGAAAAAAGAAAGAAAGAAATAAAAAGAGCGGGAAATAATACAGGAAGGGAAGGAGAAAAAGAAGGAGATGAAAGAAAGGAAAGCAAGTAAGCAGAAAACGAAAAAAAAAACAAAGTTAGAATAGATGATGGGAAAAGGAAGGGAATGAGGAAGAAAGGGAGGAATGCTAAAAAAAGAAAGGGAGGGAGGGAGGAAGGAAGGAAAAAAAGGAAGGAAGGGTTGAAGGAGGGAGGGTGAGAGGGAGAAATGATTTAAAAAGAAATTGAAAAAAACAAAGAGACCGAAGCGGAGAAAATGACAAGAGGGAAAAGGAAATATATGAAAGGAAGGGAAAAGGAAAATAAAGTAAGAACGAAGAGAGGATGAAAGAAAAGAAGGAAAAATGGAGAAGCCTGTGAAAAGAAAAGAGTAATTGAAAGGAAGAGATGTAGTGGTAGATACAAGGAATGAAAAAAAAAGACATAACTTCGTAACAGTAACATGGCAAGTTACGAAACAAAAACCAATAAAGTATGTCTACTTACTGTGCGTGTTTTTTAACTTCACAAAAAGCAAATTCTGTTGTACGTGTATAAGTCTCTATGTAGTAGCACTTATGTAGTAGTAACGACTACATAACAACTCTCGTATACAACGGAATTCGCACATGGGCAGATGAATAACATGATATAAGGGAACATAAGTCATGTATCACTTGAAAGTTATGCATAATAAGTCCATGAAAAAGAAAGCATGATGGTATGAAAGGAAAGCAGAACAAGAAAAGGAATGAACAAGTAAGACCAAAAACAAGGTTGGAACGAAAAAGTAAAAGAAAAGAACTCAAAATAAAAAGGATTATTCAAAACGCTAGAAATAAATCAAACATCAACGTAAAATGTCTATTTAACGAACAGAATAAAATTAAATAACAGGAAAATTTGCGAATAAATTTACAAAAGGCGAAGCTACTTCTCTTCACTACACCGAGTTCAAATGTAACGATAATTTCGATGTCGAACGAAATCAAGCGAATTAGCTAATACGCTAATACGTATTCGCATTTCCACACCATAGCAAGCTTTCTACGCCACCGGTCACGAGAGGCGATAGAAAAATCGACAATTTCGAGCCCATTTTCCAACGCATTTCCCTAAGGTCTCGTTGGGTCGGCTTCATTATGCGGTAAACACAAGTTACCAATGGCTACATTTACCTGCACCCCGGTGACCCTCGACGATGGCCTGTTTAATCTGATTTTCGCTTCGAAAATTTAATCGTATTTTTTCTCGATACGCCTCCGACACAAATGTGGGGTTGATATTCATTTAGACGCCGTGGTCGGTATTCTTAATTCGATGGATTCATTCACAGAAGAGCATTAGTTTAGGTGTATCGTACGCACGTGGCACGTCTGCGGTGTAGGAACTTTGAGTAGATAAATATTTTGGGTAGATATTCGACCCCGGGAAAACAACGAGGAAGGGGAGTTATATTAGAATTTTTACCGTACCGATAAATAATACGCGACCGCTCTCTGCCGGTGCTGGCGTACGAGCGTGTGGGGTGCAATTAAAAATGAGACAGCGTCCATGCCGACTGCCAGACATTTACTCTCTTCTTCAACAATAGCTGATAATATTTCATTCGACAATAAACGTAGATTAAAATGTGAAGGTTCTGCTTTTATCAATGGCCCCACCGATCACCCGTATCCGTCTATACAATGGAATAACTCCGCGTTCTTTTTTATCGCGTGATTCGAGGTGTTTTACGATCGCGCTAAAACCAACATCTCCGGGTATACAATCGAGACCCAACACGGAGCCGTGCGGAGTTCAAACGCCGCAGCCCTTTCGTCAATAAGTATCGGAGTAGCTTGGCTGGGTAACACATGTAACGAATTTAAGCGAAAGATGCCCCCTGAGGTTTTAGAAATGCGTAAAACTGTCGAGTATCATTATAGTTTTTCTCCTTATAAATAATACTCAAACGACGTCCCTTTATTACACAATTATTCCGGTACTCGAAACGTATAGATAGGGTAAGCGAATAAAATGAAGTACTATTTATCGACAATGTTGACGTTACATTTAAAAACTTATTTAACGATTTAATTCATCGTAATTCAATGTCATAGTTAAAATATCACTTTTGACTGCATTGTTTCCGGTTTTTGCGTCGCTTTTGTTCTAGTAATACAGCTGTGCCCGCTCCTCTTCTCGTAACTGACCAGCTCGAAACAAAGGTACTTACATGTAAACGTTTTTTTTTCTTATGGCTCCATTTCGTGTACAGTTTATGCGTATCTTGCGGCCCCAATTTACATATAATTCTCATTATAAACTCGAGTCAACATAAGCATAGTAGAAGCTGTATCCAAAGGACCATCGTCTTCTTATACGCCATGTTCTAATATTACGTTAACCGAAAGTTATAAATTGTAACTAAATACCTCTTAATTGAGACAAAAGGATACGTTAATACCGTTTTATTATGGCTGTCTAGTTTGTCGGTTACCCTAAAGTGTTGACTTTTATGCCTGTACGAGCTCATCGTAACCAGTGTCACATGGTAAATAAATTAAGTCGTCGGAATTGCAACGCCGACGTAATACAGTAATTCTCCCATCTCGAAACGCCGCACAACAAGAACATCAAATTTTACGACCGCGACCTTTGTCCCTAACAACATTTCATAGCTAATTTGTATTCCACGATTTTGTACGAAAAATTGAAAATGTAATTTATCGAAGAGAATGATGCAATAAACCGACGTCGATAAATTTCAAACATGTAATTGGCGAAATTTGAATACACCCGCAATGAAATTATCACTAGGGGGATAAACGAGAGAAAAGGGGAGTTGAATTTTTTCAAGTTTCCGAAAACTTTGAAAATTAAAATTTAGAAGCACATGTTTTAGCGTTAAATTTTTTAAGAGCTTATATAACTTCCTCATTCCTACAGAGCCAACATTAGCTCGCAAATATCGGTTCAAGAACTACAAACAAGAAGACTCAAGGGATCATAAAATCGACTTCATATTTGAAATCAACATTCTCAAAAACAATTTAATCGATATGTGTGATTCTATAAACTCAAATTTTTCCTTTGCTCCGTCATTTACTCTTTTTTTCTTCCACCATTTTTTTCAACGTTTATGGTACAGAACAAAAAAAAATATCGAAAAGAAGCAAGGAGGGCGGGAGGGAGGGAGGGAGGAAGGAAGAACAGCAGCGAAAAAGGGACGAAGGAAGAAATAGAGCGAGTGAGAAGGAAAGAAAGAAGAAAGTAAACAAGTAAGTAAGCAAGCAAGCTGGAAACAAATGATCGAAGGCAAGAAGAGATAGAGGGAGAAGGAAAGAAGAAAGGAAAGGAATATAGAAAGCTAGAAAATAGAAAAAGAGAAAGGAACAAAGGAAAAAAGGATGGAAAAAGAACGCTGGAATAGAAGAAGGGAAGAAGGAAGGATACGTAAAAACATACGTAAATTTTGCTCTGTACGCCCGTTTTACGACAGCGATTTAAATACGACATTGATACGTATCATTTATCAGTCGTTTTTTCGACGTAATGCGCGAACATGTAATTACGACGAAATAACGACAAAATTAGTGTCGTAAGTTAATCGTTTTTTGATCGTTATTATCTGGTAATAATTTCAAAAAAACGATTTAGTCGTTATTTTATCGCAATTATGTGTTTATGCGTTGAAGTTGAAAAACTACCAAAATCGCTAGCGAAAAATAGAAGCGGTACGATTCTTCGTACTGTAGAATACTGTCGCATGTACTTCACGACATAGCAATTTTCTCTGAGAAATTGAAGTTTCGATGGGTGAAATCAAACCCCTGAAAGGGAGTAAGCCAACGTATCAGCCAATGGAAAAAAGGTTATAAATCAAATATTAGGCTTTCAAGGTAGCTGAATTATATTTCGAGATTAATTTTGATTTCAAGGAATTTCATTCAGAACACTGACGAATTTAATAAAATTTGCTTAAATTCTATTGCATCCTAATTTAGGAAGGAGGAGTTTTCAAATCTACCCTTGAAACACATGCTACAATATTCTATGACATGCAGATAACATCGTTTCATCTTTTTTTGCTTTTTTTTTATTTTTTACTTTTTTTTTTATTATAGAATGTGGTGTACTAGTTAGTGTTTCAGACCATTTGTGAATATGATAAATGTACAACTTGCGTATTTCTAGTCCCATATGGTAGCACCGGCGAATATGAATGAAAATTGGTCAAAATTTGGTAAGAGGCTCTTCGTGAAAATATGCCGAATTATTTTCTACAAATTTTCTATTCATCTAAAAATCACGGTTCACTCGAATTTTGAGAGGGAAAGTATGGGAAGCGAATAACTCAAAATTTTGGTCAGAGCTCTTGCATGGAAAAGTGAATTGAAGAAATCAACATATTCACGTTCCAACTGCTTACTTTATTCACACGTGAGGCATCTAGATGAAATGGTCGGATAAGGCGTTGCTGGCTCGAAATAACAATATATACATAATTTTTCACTCATGTGTAACGCAAGGAGGTATCCATGAAATTTCCTCAACATTTGGTGAAAGATTCTTCTTGAAAATGCAAAAAAGAAATTTTTTTGTTTTTTCGATACACCTCAAAATGCTGGATCACTCAAATTTTAAAGGAGGCTGAAGCAAGGGAAAAAAACTCAAAATTTTTTTTTTGATTTCATATGATAAAGTAAGCCACAGATACCAACATGTCCAAGTTTTAGATTTTTAAATCCATTTGGAGGGGAGTTAGAGTAAAAAATGGCTTTTTGAGGAAGTTTCGAGTCGTGAAATTTCTTGAATCTTCCATATTTCGTCACCAAATCAATCTAGAAAGATCAAACTTTGTGTGAGGGATTAATTACTGACCAAAATATGAGCCCTTGAATTTGAATCAATATGGATCCAAAATGGCGGATCATCACAATTTGAGTAGTGCTTGAGGAGTCTCATATTAGTAAAAATGTAATTAATATTAACTCATACGATAACCGACAATAAGAAGTACAATATATCCCCAATTCACCTTCATAAATGATGTTGGAGGGGAGAAGTAGGGATTATCAATCTGAAAATGTGTTTGGGGTACCCGACAGGTCGAAAATTTTTTATTATGGTGCCAACTTCTTCAGTTACTCGACTAAACGGGCTTCTGCTTTATTGGAAAAAAATTTGAATTTTCAAGACTGCTCAAAGATATTATCACAGAGTGACTTAGATGTTCCCTCAACCATAAGATAAAGATTTCCCAGCGAAATGAAACTATTTTCTCTCTTTGGGACATTTGGCCTTCAACTTTTGAGCCGTAAGGGTTTCAAAGAAGATAGCTCCAATCCTTAACAAACGAGCATCACTCACATTTCTCTTTTCAGACGTATGTGCCTTCCTTGGCCATTTTGGAAAGATCAAATTATAGATAACTTACCCTCCTTGGCCCCTCTGAACGACCCCAATCTCGTATGAATGAAGAAATTCCATCATTCGTTCTAAAATCCAACAATCTCACATTTTATTACTTACATCCGCACCAGTCTAAAATTAACCTAAGATGTAGAAATTCCAGCAGGCCATCGCGGCCAAAAGTGTTTTTACAACTTCATATCACAAGGCATTAAAAATCGCCCCAAAAAGAAACACCGATACATCATAAATAACACACTACCGCGCTTAGCTTTTGAAATAAACCACAGATCGTAGTTATTACCTCTACGAACCATTAAACAAGAATCATAATAAATACCCATACGCTTACAGAATAAACATTTCGCCGAGTCGTAGTAAAATGTAAACACGCGACCGGGCTCGCTAATAAAATCTTTGGCAAAATCTCGAATAATAAGGACACCGCTAGAACCAAATACGGGCTCAAGGATGGTGTTTGATCGAATTAAGAACAAACAATGTCGATGTTGGCGGAGTCTACGGGCTCGGTTGTTTTAAAAATTAATAAACTCTTCAATTATAAATTACAAAGACAACTCGATTATTTAAAAAGCCGTTGCGACGTCAACCGCAATGAGTGAGAAAAGGTCGTAAACCCGGAAAATAATTAAACTTTACGTGTTGATTAAAAATCTTGCTTGGGTTTTGTTGAAAAAAGGAAACACAGAGCTTCAGGCTGTGGGTAGAAATCCATAAAAAAGACACCGACTTAATTCTTTTGTAGTATAAATGCGACTCACGGGCATCAAGCAGGGAGCTTGGCATCCTTTTATCTCGTAGATTATGAAATATAGCAAAACCGTGTAAATTATTACGAATTAACGGCACCCAGTCACGTGTCTCGGCTCAACGTCCAGAGTACTGGGTAAACACTGCGACAGAATTATGAATACGTTCGAATAGAATTATTGGACGAGAAAACTCTTCGTAAATACGTTTCCGCTTCTCTTCGCGAACACAGCTGTACACACGCGCTACTATAGACGATCGTCGCGTCCATTTAATTAATTACCATCGAAACGTACGGTACTAAAAAGGTGTTTTTAGTTTTCCAATTACGTTGTTTATTATCGATAACAGTACCCTCTTTTTTCCTTCGTCGATGCTACGAGCTATTCAACTACCATTTATATCCGTAATGAAATAGATAAATGTCGTACGGAATAATTAAATCATTAATCTATCCTATCTCGGCTCTATGATACAATGACAATAACCCAGTGGGTCGTAGATTGCGGTTATTACGGAATTTGCATACGATGGTGGTCTTTCAATGGGATTCCTGCGGAGTATTTTTCGAGGAAATTAATCGACTCTGTTGTAAACGATGGTCATTAGGTCAACATTAAGTTTATCGTGTGGGTGCGTGGATTCATATTTATAAAACTTTGATATATCGATTCAGTAAATACGCCATCGACATTCACATTCCCGCAGTCGAGGTGAACGATCGAACATGTTCTTCTTCGAGTCATAACCAATTCTACAAATAAAACTCAAAACGGGGAATGTTTTCGCAGTCAATCTTCATTTACCCAACTGGACATATGTAGCCGGAAATATTTCGGGAGATGATACGTTTGACGCGATGACAGCTAAGGCGTTACGTAAACGATCTTTTAACGTGATTTTAGGCCATACGACGATGTGATGCAGTTGTCACGAGCAAGACCAAATGTTTAAACTATTTCGGCTTCGTGAGTGACGTTAAGTAGGGTTTACTAAGACGAACGAGGCGAACCGGGTGATTTGAATGATATGAGTTCTAGGTCTGTAGATCTGTCGGATTTTTCCTTTAATTTATACAATTCGACAATTTAAAGTAGCGGTTTAGTCGTTTAACCGCGACAGTTCTGCGTAACTTGATCTCATTTCGACTTGTATAGAATGCGTTTATCGCGGTCTTCGAATAAACGTTCTTTAAATCACGAAATAACGCTAAATTACCATTTAGTGTTTCAAGGAAGTATGTTGGGGTACTGCAACCCTCTTGTCTGGTAAGGTGTTTGTATCTAATACCTGAGCAGACTGAAGTCTAAGGTCATAAAAATATAAGGGTAATACCCTTCTCTGCAATTGTTCAAAAGAGCTTACAAAACTTACAACTAAGTTTCGAACAAAATTTTTGCATCGTTTGATTTAACAAAATAATAATAACAATATAAAAATTATTAAAAAAATTTTTAAATTTAAGAAGTTAAAAGAAAGATAATAAAAAATAAAGAAAACATGTTAAAGTAACATAAAGTTTTAAAAATATTAAAAAAAACTTTTAAAAAACTAATGAATGAAAAAATGTTACCTACGAAAAGAAAAAAAAATGAAAAAATGAATAAAAATCCAAAAAAAAAAAAAAAGGAAATATAGATAAAAAAAGTTCAAAAATTGAAAAAGTTCAAATAAGTTGCAAAAACTGTAAATTTTCAAAAATGTAAAAGTTCAACATTTCTTTAAAATGTTTTCCATTCTTTATTCCTTGTTTTAAAAATGGGAATTCATTAAAAGCGTATCGTTTAAACCAATACATACTGGTGCTCAAGAGGGATCCCCATACCTACAATGTCATTTTTAATTCAAAGGTATGGTAATAAAATAAAAAAAAAACTATCAATTCAAAATAAAAAGCATTGAAAAAAAGCATGTTCTGACGCAATCTGAGATTTCTGAATTTTAGGCTCACATTTCATTACTTTTATAAATACTGAGAATTCATTAGTTTTAGTAGGAAAAAAGGAACATTACCTCTCAATTTTTCATTCAGTCAAGTAACAAAATTTTTGAAATTTTATACCTATCAAATTTTCATTTATTTCTATATTATTCAAGCTTTTTCTTTTTTATCCAATTTTCGTAAACCAGATTTTTTCTCTTCTTTTCAAAATACTCAATGAAAAATAATTCTTATTTTAAGATATATTTTGTCCGTTCTCATTTTAACACATCTGAAAATAATTTAAGCAGCCATGCATAGGGATGGTTAATTACCGGTAAGTTACCGGATAAGTTACCACTTTTAATTACCACCCATCTCTAGCCATGCAGCATTACTGGAGCTGAGTTTCTAATTGGGACTTGTTCAGGGTGGCAAATAACGTTGCTAACTCATTCATGCGTACAGGCTACATCCAATACCAAGTCTGAAAACCCATACCCTATCTCTTCCAAAACCGCTTGAGAAGTTGAATTTAGAGCAAATGTAGTATTTCTTCCCATGCAGTAATCATACAGCTACTTGAGGCTCCTCAAATTATACTTACATTTTTAAGATCCACGATTTTGAATCTATTTTGATCCAAATTCAAGAGCTCATATTCTGGTCATCAGCTAACCCTACATACTAAGTTTACCTTCCTAGGTTAGTTTGGTGAGGAGATATGGAAGATTCTTGAAATTTCCTGTAGCAGTTTTCCCTCCAAAAGCTGTGCTTGCTCTAACTCGCCTCCACATTCACTTAGGGGGTTGAATCAAAATAGGTTAATCACTTGAGCTCATTTTATCATATGACACAACAGTACAAAATTTTCAACCTTTCATGCATCCTCCCACACATTTCGAGTTCGATAACCTCTCCTTCTCCCCTCTCCCCCAATATCATGTGTGAAGGTGAATTAGGGATATAGTATACTTCTTATTCCCAATAATTATATAAGTTCATATTAACTACATTTTTACTAATTTGAGGCTCCTCAAGTCCTACTCAAATTTCGATAGTCCGCCATTTTGGATTCATTTTGAACCAAATTCAAGAGGTAATATTCTGGTCCCAAACTAACTTCTCATACAAAGTTTGGCCTTTCTAGATTGATTTGGTGAAGAGATATGGAAGATTCAAGAAATTTCATGACTCAAAACCTCCTCAAAAAGTGGGTTTTTGCCCTAACTTTCCTCCAAATGCACTTAGGAAGCTGAAATTTGGAAATGTTGGTGTCCACGACTCACTGTTTTATATGAAATCAAAAACGAATAATTTGAGGTATTTTCTTCTTATCAAACCTGTTTGGCGTACTAGTTAAAATATAATCAACCCCTCTCATGTATGCTATTCTTATCGCAAAGTACGATAACGGATCGTATACGACTAGTTACTTTTCTTATACTACGTTAGTCTTATGTAGATAATGTTACAATTATGTTGTCGCATCTTCATTATACTTGTTACGTTCGCAATACACGGTTCAAATTATTTATCGTTCGTTAATTATTTCGCGCTTTTAGAAATACATTTTGGTCCCTCGGGCCGGATTTAAGTTCGGCTTTTTACCGCAACCGAGTGGTAATTTCGCGTTGAAAGTGTCGCACCCGAGCGGCACTATTCAATTGTCAGTTCGCGTGTCGCGCCCGAGCGGCAAAATTCAATCGTCAGTTCATGTGTCGCGCTCGAGCGACTAAAGCTCATCTTTCGTGAAGTGTTGCGCCCGAGCAACAGAAATTTACCAGTCGTCCAAGTGACTTCTGTCGTTCATCTACAGCTGCCGCCGTGCATCGAAAATTTGCAGTTCATCAACGTGGTGCTATTAAGCTGCAAATTTCCCTGTCATTCGTCGAAACCTGCAAGGTATTGCAAAGTGCTATCGCATCAAACCTGTTCTAATTTGCGTTACGTTCGTTCGTTTGTTATCTTTGCGCTCATTGTGTGAATAGCGCATACATCTTCGTCGCGTTATCGTGTCATCTCTCGTACATATAACTATATCATTCGATCGTACGTTATCGGTATAAGTGTAGTAATCGTTTCGTCTACACAACCATGTCATCCGATATCGAATTAAATAAATCGTCGCTTGAACGTAGTCGGCGCGCGATTTTACGAAACTTGAGTACTGATAAAGGATCGGTTTCATCATTACTCGAGCAAAATCCTTCTATTGAGTTGGCTCATCAAATCGCAGCTACCATAGAAACATGGACAGAGTCGCTTAAAAAGCTTGAGGAAACTGACCTCGGGCTAATCGAGTGCGCGGAGGAGGAAATAACCCCTGCCGAGCTCACCAAATACGAAACTGAGTTAACGAAAGAATTTTCGAAGTACAAATCTGATCTTGCCCTCGCAAAGGGTAAGTTAGCAGCTATGTTTGAGAAACTTAACGCTACAAAATCAGTGTCACCTGGTCGAAGGTCAATGGTACCAACCGCGTCTTTCATTGAAGCGTACCAAACGAACCCTTTGCTTAAAATTCAGGAAATGCCAGTCCCAAAATTTGATGGTAAACGACAAAATTTTACTGATTGGCATAACGAGTTTACGAGTACAGTACATGAAAACGCGAATTTAACCGACTTCCAAAAAATGTACTTACTCAAACGTGCTCTTGTAGGCGAAGCTGAAACCTTATTAAAGGATTATACTCTCTCTGCGGAAATGTATTCGGCCGCATATGAGTTCATTAAGCAGCGATTCGATAACAAGCGAGTGATAATAGCTACTCACTTCGCTGAAATAATCGACTTACCTGATATGAAGATGGCAACGCTACGAAGCTCATTCGATAGGATCCAACGTGCAGTTAGAGGTCTAAAGGTATGTGGTCTAGATACAAACAAATTATCGCCACTCATCACGTTCGTAGTCTCAAGAAAATTGCCCGAGCGATTACGAATTGATTGGGAAAACACTAATCATGACTACTCAACGTATCCATCGTTTGATTCCTTGGCTTCATTCGTGAGTAACCGATGTTTTGCCTATGAAACATCGCACGCCGTGTCAACTGAGCAATCATCTCAAAAGTCTAGTACCAGTGCCACCTCGAAAACAACCTCTACGTCATCGACATCAGCTGATCGGAAGTCCAAGGCTTTGTTCGCCACGTTCGCGAAAAAATCATCCAGTTTTGCGAGTGCTAAGTGCGCTTGTTGCGAGCAAGCACACTACCTTACAAATTGTTCCAAATTCACAAGCATGTCGACTACAGAACGTCAAGGTTTTGTGAAAGAAAAGCAATTATGTGAAAATTGCTTACGTCGCGGTCATGAAAAAAGTACGTGTCGTCATACAAAGTGTCGCGTTTGTCAGGGTTTACATCATACCATGTTGCACGATGCGATAGTTACCCCTGCTAGTGCACCACCTACCACTGAAAACAAATCAACGTTTTCGCTCGTCACTCGTAGCTCGAATGCTGTATTGCTACCTACCGCGATTGTGAATGTGCGGGTCGATTCTCGCGTAATTGCCGCTCGCGCTTTGATCGATTCGTGCTCCCAAATTAATATCGTGTCGGAATCGTTCGTTCGAAAATGTAAGCTCAAACTTGAGAAATCCGTTACTGTGGTAGTTGGAATGTCACCCGAAGGTGTGCATTCGAGTGGTTCGGTATCGTTAAATCTTGAATCGCGTATACGTGACTACAAAATTACTGTTATCGCCGAAGTCGTTGGCCGTATACCGTACGAAGTTGGTCCTGAAATCGTACGCACCATAGCAGCATCCAGCGCACAACTTGAGCTCGCTGATCGAGATCATAGCTCTTCCGCAGTCGACCTACTAATTGGCGGTGAATTCGCTAATGAAATCTTACTCAAAGAAAAGCTGTTCGTCGATGGGCTCTGTTTCCAAGAGAGTCAGTTTGGTTGGATAGCCGCTGGACCTATACGCACGCATCGCAAGGTTGATTTGGTTAATTGTAATTTAACCGTTGCTATCCAAGATGCCCTATCTAAATTTTGGGAAATTGAAGAAGCTGAGCCTCCCAAAATAACGTCATCAGAGCACGAGCTATGTGAAGCGCATTTCTTATCAACATATTCGCGTTTACCCGATGGTCGATTCGAAGTTCGGCTCCCATTCAAAAAGAATCCTAACGAGCTTGCCAATACATTCAATCAAGCACGACGCGCCTTGTTCAATGTCGAAACGAAGCTAGATAAAGAAACTAGAGCCATGTACATCGCATTCATGAACGAGTATAAGCAACTTGGTCACATGGTACCAGCGAAAGTTGCGCCCGAAGTTCGGCCGTATTTTATTCCACATTTACCTGTCATACGTCCAGATAGCAGCACCACAGTACTACGTACAGTTTTCAACGCATCCGCAAAAAATTCTTCTGGTATTTCGCTGAACCAAGCGTTATTAGTCGGTCCAGTACTGCAGCCAGATCTGTTTGATATATTGGTGCAGTTTCGGGTATATCAGGTCGCATTTTCGGCCGACATTAGCAAGATGTACCGCCAAATAATGGTACACGAAAAAGATCGCCATTTTCAAACCATTTTATGGCGAGATGACCCTAGCGAAGAAATTAAAACATACGAGTTAACCACGCTAACCTACGGTACCTCCCCAGCGTCCTACATCGCAACAAAATGCCTACAAATCATCGGGCAAGAAATCGAAGTTGAGCATCCTGAAGCCGCATCTGCGATAACATCTGCGTTCTATATGGACGATTTGCTCACTGGAGCTGACTCCGCATCGCAAGCTATCGAGAAACAACGATATATTCATCAAACCTTAATGAAGGCGAAATTTCCGCTACGTAAATATGTTTCAAACTCGCAGGAATTCATCAATTCGCTCGATCCAACGCTAATCGAAATGTTAAAACCAGTTTCATTTTCTGCAATTGGAAGCGCAAAAGTGCTTGGCATCGAGTGGCATCCGCATGAAGACGATTTTCGCATACGAACGAAACCAGTGGAGATAGAAAACATTACGCTAAGCAAACGTACCGTTTCGTCACTCATCTCTAGCGTATTCGATCCGCTTGGTCTCGTAACCCCCGTCACAATTCTCGGCAAAATCCTATTACAGGATTTGTGGCGGGAAGAGAAAGATTGGGATGATCCCATATCACACGAATTAGCTGCAAAATTTCGCGAATTTTATCGTGAAGTATCAGAGTTGCCTGCATTTCATATACCACGGGCATATCCTCGAAATTTTCACCTCATAGCCTATTGTGATGCCAGTCCACGAGCCTACGGTGCAGCAATCTACGCGCAATCTGGAGATAACCGAGTATTGGTGTGCTCCAAATCGAAAGTGGCACCAATAAAAGCTTTATCAATACCCAGGTTAGAGCTTCTCGGTGCAACGATATTGATAAAGTTACTCAAACGAGTAAGCAAAACGTTACATCTCGATATCAATACAGCAAAAGCCTATTCCGATTCAACCGTAGTGTTAGCATGGCTAAAAGGGCCACCGGCTCGATTCGAAACATTTGTTAGAAATCGTGTTGAATTTATCACTTCTACGCTCCCGTTTGAACGATGGGGATACGTCAACACAACGTCGAATCCTGCAGACTTATTAACACGTGGAATTTCCGCCAAGATGTTAATAGAAAACCACTTATGGCTTCATGGGCCTAAACTAAGTGAAAAGGGTCAAGAAATAAAGTTTCGCTACCAACTGATCCACCCGAAGTGCGAAAAAAAGCGCCTACTGTTTTCGTCACAAGTACGCAGGTAGATGAATCGTCAATTTGTCAATTTTCGAATTTCGATGATTTGCTTAGAATTATGATTCGAGTACTCACATTTATATCACGCGCACGTACTCGCAACCAAGAGGTCGATTCTAATAGAAACAACGCTCTCAACGCAATCTATCGTGTATCTCAAACTGCATGGTTCGCTACTGAAATTGATACTCTGAAGAAACCAGCTGCGTTGAAATCAAGTAGTCCACTCGCATCACTTGATCCATTTATAGATCAATTCGGAGTTCTACGTGTTGGTGGACGCCTCGAAAATAGTTCGTTACCTCACGACACTAAACATCCTATCATTCTACACGCAAAATCGATGTTGGCGAAGTTGTTAGCTCGCCATATACACGAAAAATATTTTCATGCTTCACAATCATTTGTCATGGGATTTTTGCGTCACCGATTTTGGCTAGTGCATGGAGGCACAAAGCTCGTCAAATTCACAATCAAAAGTTGTGTTTATTGCACCCGCATGAAAGCAGTAATCGTATCTCAAATCATGGGAGATTTGCCACCCGATCGCGTAAATGTGTCGCGTCCGTTCGCTGCATCAGGTGTGGACTTCGCAGGTCCGTTCACGATTAAATGCACTAATCATCGTACGTACAAATATATAAAGCACTACGCGGCATTTTTCGTCTGTTTTTCAACTCGAGCGGTGCATATAGAATCAGTAGCAGATCTCACAACTGAAGCTTTTATCTCTGCTTTACAACGTTTCGTAGCTCGACGAGGAGTACCGCATACGATATGGTCGGATAACGCTACCAATTTTGTCGGCGCTAGAAATTTGATTGATCGCTACTGCACAACAAATGGCATAATTTGGAAGTTTATTCCGCCCCGATCTCCCCACCATGGAGGTTTGTGGGAGGCTGCGGTCAAAGCTGGGAAAAAACATTTCTTCGCGGCCGCAAAGGGAGTCATCCTAACCGAGGATGAATTTAAAACTACTCTCGCCATAGTAGAAGCTATTTTAAACTCAAGGCCATTGTACGCGCGACGTACCGAATCTCAAGAGATCATCGACGTGCTAACTCCAGGACATTTCCTGACAGGATCACATTTGCTGGAACCTCCCGAGCCCGAAAAAAATATTGCATCACTCTTCGAAAAGTTCGACAAACATCGTCGGCACGTCGCAGCTTTTTGGAATGCCTGGAAGAAGAGTTACCTCGGTCTTCTCCAGACTCGACAAAAATGGAAAAAAGCCAAACCAAACCTCGAAATCGGAGATATCGTTTTACTAAAGGAAGATACAAGCTCTCCGAGTGTTTGGCCTATGGGCATCATCACGGATGGCAAACCGGATAAACATGGGCGACTGCGAGTGATTACAGTTCGCAGTAAAAATGCTGAATTTTTGCGTTCGGCACAAAAAGTCGTGAAACTGCCAATCGAAAATTGTAAGACCTCACTGGTCTCACCGGGGGAGGATGTTTGGCGTACTAGTTAAAATATAATCAACCCCTCTCATGTATGCTATTCTTATCGCAAAGTACGATAACGGATCGTATACGACTAGTTACTTTTCTTATACTACGTTAGTCTTATGTAGATAATGTTACAATTATGTTGTCGCATCTTCATTATACTTGTTACGTTCGCAATACACGGTTCAAATTATTTATCGTTCGTTAATTATTTCGCGCTTTTAGAAATACAAAACCCTCCTCAAAATTTGAGTAATCCGCCATTTTGAGGGATATCAAAAAAACAAAAAAGAACCTTTCTCGCATTTTCAAGAACAGTCTCTCACCAAATTTTGAGCGAATTTCATGAAAACATATAGTCATATACATACCGAAAAGTCATACATTTGCCAGATGTTTGCGAATTTGCAAGTGGTCTGAAACGCAAAGATTTGAAGACCCCACCCTCCCTCAACCCCTTCCCAAATCTGATAGGCTGTAATAGCTATCGTTTTTATTAAGAACTCGGCTAATAATAAATTATTCTTGTTGTAAAAATTATACTCACAGAGAAGTAACTTTTCAAGAGAGCAAAGAAACATTGTCACAGATGTACTGAACTCTGGAGGAAATGATCTCTAACCCTACTGTATGATATACAAAAAATTCAAACAACCTTTCAACGTAAATGTAGTATCTTTCTTAAGAGAAAAACATTGGGCAACTCGGTGACTATGGTGTTTTCACTACAAACTAGAAGATACTAGAGTATCTTAAAAGCGGACTTTACCTATTTATTTAACTTTTTAGACAAAACTATTCAAATTGATTAATAAATCAAAAGTGGATGATTTCGTTCGGAAACAATTCATTTGAAAAGAATCATTTCAAACGAATCGACATCTTATATGAATTATTCAGGAACGACTTTGACAAACCTATTCAAATTTAGTCATGTATTCGCGCAGAAGAAATAAATTATTTCTAGAAAGGGGTTTTCTGTTTCGGACTGGATTTTAAGCAAAATTATTTCTAAAAATTACGTTCCATTACAATATTCAAAGATACGGCGCTATCAAAAAGCGGGTTTTTCAGTGGACGGGTGGTCTTTATCGAAATCAATTGTTCAAAGATAACCGATTACGCGTAGCCGTCACGCAACAAAAGCGAACTTTCTCGGCTGGCGGGATGGAATATAAATTTCCGACAGCATGAATTTTGATTTTTTATATTTTTTCGTATGATAGGTTTATGAAACTTTAAGTCACGTTACATTTAAACAGATCCAATCATTTATTTCATCACCTCATAAAAAATTTCAAATGAATCGATATCTTGCATGAATCGTTCACGAACGACTTCGACAAACCTATTCAAATTTATGGATTAGCAATTTTATTATTGTTATTTTTTTTTTTAACAACAATTTATAAATTTTATTCAGTGTATTACAGTATTATTAATAGTTTCTACGATTTTTTCGTTCCGTGTTGAAATTGAATTTACGAATAAATTTACCTCGAGTCTTGTTGCAGCCTGTCAAACGGAATTCGATATAACCGATTTTTGTTTCGTCGATAGTCGAGTTCTTACAAAACCGTGAAATACATTTTTTTTTGCCTCTTTCAACGTCTATTTTTTTTTTTTAGATTATTTAACTCACCAAGAAATAATCGAGAAGAAATAATCGAGAATTTTTTGTCCACTTTCCGTCAGAAACCATTTTCTATTGCTATATGAATTCTAATTCCTCATCGAATAAAATCAAACGTGAATATGAATATTCAAAATTATTTATTTACAAAATTAAAAAATCTATTACAAAAAAGAAAAATAACGAGTAATAATATTTGTTCGTTACAGCAATGTCGGAAAAATTAAAAAATAATCATCTCGAATTAAAAATATTCCAAAATAAATCTCGTTCACTCTGAAAAAAAAAATGAATGCTCCATTCAACAATTGCGTATTTTTTTTCCGACCACTTATCATGCAGGAACTAAAAAACCTCCATTCACGCCCCGTCACGTCAACTCACGTTCCCTCAAATCACATACTACTCACTTAGTTCTACTCTAGTTATCGCGCGAGAACAAAAAAAACCTCAACTCACGTTGTCTCACGTCTAAAAATCTCACGTGAAGCCTCCTCACGCTACCTCACGTCCAATCACCTCCAGAAAATAATCAGTTCTGAAACTTCACTAGCTCCACTCTTTTAATAAATTTCAACTCCATCAATAAAGTTCTACTCGAGCTATCACGCGAGAACTAGAAACCTCTACTCACGCCTCCTCACGCCAATTCACGTCTCATAATGCTAGAAAATTAATCAGCTTCAAAAGTCACTGCATTTACCACTCTTCCAATTTTCAATTCTCTCCATCACATTGCCCCCTAATTACCACTCGAGAACCAAAAAAACTTCAACTCACGCTTCATCACGTCACCTCACGTTTAATCATCTCCAAAAACTAATTAGTTCTGAAGCTCCACTACTCCTACCCTTCTTCCAACTTTCAATCCGATTCATCATGTTTTACACGAGTTATCGCGCAACAACTAAAAACCTCGACTCACGCCTCCTCACGCTAACTCACGTCCGATCACCTCCAAAAACTAATCAGCTTGAGAGCTCAACTACCCCCACCGTCCATAAAACTTTCAACTCGATCCGTCATGTTTTACTCGAGTTATCGCGCGACAACCGAAAACCTCGACTCACGCCTCCTCACGCTAACTCACGTCCGATCACCTCCAAAAACTAATCAGCTCGAGAACTTAACTACCCCCACCCTTCATCCAACTTTCATTTCGATCCGTCAAGTTTTACTCAAGTTATCGCGCGACAACCAGAAAACCTTGACTCACGCCTCCTCACGCTACCTCACGTCCGATCACATCCAAAAACTAATCAGCTCGAAAACATGACTACCCTCACCCTTCCTCAAAATTTGGTTTCGATCCGATCACTTTTACTCCAGATATCGCGCGACAAAGAAAAATTTGGTGCAAGAAACAAACAAACAAAAAAATAAATAAACATACTAAGAAACCCGAGTGAACGCAATAGCGGACATTACTTGAAAAGTAAAGTCCGCTAAAAATAGGAAATAGGTAAACGAAATAAACACGAAAGAATACCTACAACGTCATTTCTCATTCAAGGATATACCAATAATGATAAAATAAAAAAAGATACATAGGTATTCAAAGTGAAAATTATAGTCCTTTGCCTTATACCTTGGACCATGGTCCTGGATTATGGGTGTTTTCACCTGAGCGGGTTATTTTTGTTCCTAAAGTTTATTAAAGCCCAAGAATTCTTTTAAGACCAATATCCAATCTTAAAATCATTAAATCTGTGACGATATAGTTGTTTTCTCGACTCCTTAGCATAATTTCTTGTAGATAAATAGGCAATCAATTTTTTTAACAAGCGCCCACAGTGAAAACCCATTCTTCTTTAATTAGTCTAGGTAGAGATTCATAATCAAATTTCCCAACATACATAAAATTATGAAAAAAAAAAAATCCTAAATTTTTTAATATTCTGGGAAAGAACTCAAAATTCAATAAAACTGAAAAATTAAACGAATGCATTTTAGAAAAAGTTCAACAAATTGAAAAAGTTGATTTTTAGTTGTGATGAGCTGTTGACTAACAAGAAATAAAAAAGACAAACATGTCTGCTCATAACAAGATAGTTGGCAATTCTACTTCAAGATCACAATTAGATAATTATAACAGCATAGAAAACTCCAAGAATACTAAAATACAGTTATGTGATATACTCGTATCATTTGATGAGTTTTCAAAAGTGTTAGATTCATATTCAAAATTATCGATGATTTTGCAGCAATAATATCTGACTTGAATGATTTCATTGGGCTAAACATTACAAAAAATATTAACTACTTCCAAAATCTAGCATCAAATATTTGAAACATAAACAATGAAGTATACGTCTACACCTGTTTCAACATACTATGCCCTTAATACACTTGCAACCACATACAGAAAACCCGAAAGCAAATAATTTAAATAGCATAAAGGCAACATAAGCGGCGCACCGGTACGCTAAATACAAGGCATAGCGTGAAAAAAAATCTCGTAAAAAAAGGGGCATTGCTGAATTAATGAAAATAATAGCACTTAGCGAGGACGCACGGTGCACTTATATGATAATTGCCTTCAACAAGTCTCACGTTGGCCCCATACAAGATTGTGGACGAGGTAGATAGACGATAGCTCGCAATCGAAACGTCTTTTACGCTGGAAACAATAGCGTGGCCTTTCGTGGCCTACTGTAATCAATATGCGAAACGTACTTGTAACGCAGTATTATTTTTTTCATTACAGGTACATCGTCGGAGCTGTACTACGTTCGTGATGGGGTGGTGAACACATACGCTATGAACTTCGACGTACCCGTTTCAGCCAACATAACGCAACTGGAATTCTCGTGGTATTCGCTGATACGACACCCGGTAAGTAAACTCGGTTTAGGTGGCTTTTAGGGTGAATTAGAGAGAGGGTTATTGCATATTTCACACATCGAAGGTATATTCCAAGTTGAGTTTATATTTTTAATGGCGCACGAGGTATAATCGCCCTTTTCCAATGTATACGTAAAACGATGGTAAAAACGATTAGCATTTCTTTTACCCATTATTATAACGGTTTCGTGTTCATTTGCAATATATCAGCGTTCTGACAGATTATAAGCTCCTCCAAGGTTCACATTTGGCAACCGTAGGTACGCTGGACAACGCGGCGCGTGGATTTAGCTGTCACAGGGCCACTTAGTGGACATTTTAACCCCTATTTCCCTGGACTCTGGCTATCATACAATATTAATCCGACCGTTTCTACGTTCGCCGACCAAAAACGAGAACCGACACCGAATAAAAAAAATCCAATAATGAATTTTCATTAACCGTCGTATTTTTATTTCCGCTCCACGTCCGCCGGCGTATCCGCGTCGATGGCTATTCTACAAGGAAAACTCGCAACAAATTAAACATTTCTTCGTCGATAAATCTCGAAAGGATAACTTCGCTTTCGAAGACGACTCGCTGCGACAATTAAAGCGACATTTAAAAATTTACCCATAAGTAATAGACAAAAACTCCAAAAGAAACGAACTTTTCGACAGCCAAAGGAAAACTTTCGGATAACTTTGGCAATATAAATTGTACGAAATGTTGAAAAAATTTCACCCGAAACTTACATCCCTCCCGGTGCGTCGAGAAACACTCGTACAAAGGTTTATTAAATAATAGGTTTTTAGCATCGCTTTCGGCATATTTTATTGAAATTTCTCTTCCTGACGTCGTCGCATTACGGCGACGCGCGCGTTTAAATCGACAAAAGAACCTTAAACCCTCGGCGCGTAGTTAAACTTTCAGCAGCAGCGTAAAAGCTCGAGGAATTAATTTTATCTCCTCTAACTTAGTTTTCGTCAAACGATTTTCCGCCGGCTCGAATATCAGGTAAACTTTCAATTGAAATGATGAAATAGGCTTAGGAAACGGCTGCATTGGGCGACGTACGCGGCGAGAGGTTTTTTCCGAAATGACGCTCGTGTTTTTTTAATGACGTAAATATCTACGCGTTCGACGTACCTCGGCGTTAAGCTAAATTGTTCGCAATATTGACAACGACTTAAAGCCACGGATTAGCGAAATTCCCCCGCTTTTGGAGACGTTTCGGAAAAAAATTGCTTTTTCAAAGGCAGCTTAGAAATTTCAGAAATTATAGGTTTTCATGTTTCGGCGGAATTTCATTTCTATATTTATGTAGGCTGTATATGGAGGCGGAAAAGAAGAGTAACTCATATTTCGTAAAATTTCCACTCATTTTCTAAAATCAGCCAACTTCGGAAAGTAAATCATGTTGATTCTTTATGCGATGTTAATTCAGCGTGTCCTTAGTCACTCGCTCCCTATCTTCTTTATTTTACTTTATTTTATTCTAATATAAACTTTTAGCTGAGTTTTTAATAAAAACGATAGCTATTACAGTCTACCTAATTTAGAAAGGAGGGGGAGAGGGAGGTCTTCAAACTTTGCGTTTTAGACCGTTATCGAGAATGATTTATTATTAGCCGAGTTCTCAATAAAAACGATAGCTATTACAGCCTACCAGATTTGGAAGGTAAGGACGGTGCGGTCTTCAAATTTTTGCGTTTCAGACAATTTGCAATCATCTGGCGAATGCCCAACTCTTGGTATGTATAATGTATATGTATTCGTGAAATTTGCTCAAAATTTGGTGAGAGACTCTTCTTGAAAATGCGAAAAAGGTTCTTTTTTGTTCTTTCGATACCCTTCAAAATGACAGATCACTCAAATTTTGAGGGGGGTTGGGAAAGAGGTAAATACCTCACATTTTACGTTTTTTATCTCATATGAGACAGTGAGTCACGGACACCAACATATCCAAATTTCAGCTTCCTAAGTGCATTTTGAGGGGAGTTAGAGCAAAAGCCCACGTTTTGAGGAAGTTTTGAGTCATGAAATTTCTCAAATCTTCTATATATCCTCACCAAATCAATCTAGAAAGGTCAAACTTTGTATGTGGGGTTAGTAGGGGATCAGAATATTACTTCTTGAATATGGATCAAAATGGATCCAAAATGGAGGACTATTGAGATTTGAGTAGGACTTGAGGAGCCTCAAATTAGTGAAAATGTAATTAATATAAACTCATATGATTATTGTAAATAAGAAGTATATTATTTTCCAAATTCACCTTCACACATGATATTGGAGGGGAGAAGGAGGGGTTATAGATCTCAGAATATCTATTTTAATCCAAATTCAAAGGTTCAAATTCTGATTCCCACCTAAACTTACTTACAAAGTTCAAACTTTCTAAATTATTTCGGTCAAGAAATATAAAGCATTCGTAAAATTTCTACTCATGATTTCCCCCTGAAAAACGTTTTTCGCCTGCTTGAATACCTCTCCAAATTCGCTTATGCGGCTGAAATTTGAATATGCGGGCTGCGGGGATTTGTAAGTTATTTTTTTATACGAAAGCACAACCTAAAATTTTGAGTCATTTGTCTTCCATCCAATTCTCTCAACATCTGAGTGAACTGCTATTTTTTTTTTTTTTTTTTTTTCGCTATATGCTCTCAACAAAGCCCCTCTCCTACCTTTTCAACTGATTCAGAAAATAAACATGGCTTATTTTTCACAATGGTGAAGTAATATTATTTTACTACCTGCCCATAGTGAAATTTTTTCTGGCTTATGGTATTATTCTTCCCCCTTCTCCTCTCCTGAAAATCGAAAAACTGAATATTTCATTTCACTGTTCGGAATTCTAGAAATTTCATTTTTAGCTCATGAAAACTTGCCGACTGATGAAATGAAAAATGGACTGCTGTCCCCTCGCCATTTTTCCTGCTATGTATCGAAAATTTGAAAATGTCATTTACTTCGAATTTGTAATCCCAGAAATTCAGATCATACCAAATGAAAATTATTCAAATTTCTGAAATTAAAAATAATTTTGTTAGCCTCTCCACTTCTCTTTCTCTCTCAAGGTACCAAACATTGATCACCCTAATTCCATTTTCATTGAAAGTTTTTGAACCTCAACTACTAGGTAAAATATTAAGGTTTACGTTCCCCTCCCCTGCTCCACTAATTTTTTACAGCTTCTGAGAACCCAATCTTCTTCTGTCCTACAAATCAATGCCTAAAAATTTTATTACATTTGCATTCGAGATTCCAGAAACATTATTAGGTGATGACTTTAAATCTCTTTCGCTTTTTCTCACAATAGTATGAAAAATGTCAATTTTCATTTCATTCTCACTTATAATTCCAAAAATCTAACTCGCACTTGGTCGAGACTTCTTCAACTCCTGAAAAAATAGGGTCTATTTTATTCTATATATACACCAGCTCTCCCGAAAAAATTTTCAGTTTATTCAAATTGTCTCTAGAAATACTTAAATTGCAACTATTACCTACTTAGCGGAACGAAATTACTTCATATTTGGAAACGAGCAATACACCTCTTTCCTTTCCCTTTGCCTCTCACTTATTGCCATGAAATCATGAATATTGATATGAACCTAAGAAGTTCAGAGTAAGATAGAAAGTAAATTTATTGTCGCTGTATCCCTTTGTGTATCTCAAGGTATCTTCTATCTTTTTTCAACCTTTCTTTCAGGATGCGCGCGCATCTCAAAACCGATCGAATTTTTGATATTTTGATTTTAATATTTATGTATAGAGGGAAGAGAGATACCAAGTTATTGCACTCAGAAAATCGAATAAAAAATCAGAGTAGGATCAACTGCTCCCAGTACGGGCGCTGTGATGTAATCTCAGCTTTGATTGGTTATTTTGAATTTTCCGCGTGATATGGCTGAACCGATCACTGGTCGTTATTTCAGACACCAATCAGAGATGTGTCTTCTCGATGGTCGCGCACCTGGCGACTATTTTTGAACTAATTACATCGCTCTTATGGGAGCGCACTAAGTTAGTTTTCTATACATCTTTGGTAAGATACGTCAGCTCTGTAAACAAATATAATCAAACTTTAGCGAAAATCATTCGATAGCCGAAACTGAGGTGTGGAAACGATTACAAGAACCACGTAGAGTGCTTAATCAATATGGTTGAAATTCTGCATTTCTCGACCCCTTCAAAACGGTAATTGGCAGCTTCTCCAACACACGTGTCATACAGATTGCCTACCATCTTGCATACGGCTGAAGGGTAGATTCTAATCACTCGGCACAATCGATACACCGGTATGGTCTCCCACGCTATCTCCGAGACGCGCATTGATAAACGACCATCACTAGTGGCTGGCCCGCTGTCGAGTAATTTTTCACGCTGAATATACAAAACGCGAATCTTTTTTAACACCCGAAATACCCGAGGATTAAGACAAATTTAGCCTTTGAGGGAGATAGGCACTCGGGCGAGCATTTAATTTAAAAGCGAACACAGACTTAGCATGTAAGCCGATATCGTTGCGGCGGAGAAAAATAGACGACCATATTTACTCGCGTTTCGTACAATTACGAAGAAGGCTTTTTCGCGCCGAGAGGCTGAAATATCGTTCGCGAAGAAAATGAAAAGCGCCCGCCATATATCCTCTTAAGTAAAAGCTGCAGCCATGAAATTAAATGAAATCTAATTAAAATCTGACATCGTCTGAGGCGCTCTTCTTGTTGCTACATAAATGACTTTCAGATTGTGTAGAAGGCATCGACGTCGGGGAGAAGTCAGACAACCCTATTTTCTAATTCGTTGCCAAGTGAGTTGTGCTGCATCCAAGTAGATAGCGAAGCGCTGATTGCTTCGAATTACATTAATTAACTCGACTTTTCGAATTCCGCCACCTATACCAATTTCAACCCCTACGCCTACCGTGTTTGCGGCCATCGGGGGCCATTTCATGTCTCCATAATTATACCCGTATTAAAATCCGGACAACGGATTATTTAAGTTTTATTTACCGAAATTTTTATCCACTGCCAGCAAATCGTAGCTAAGCACGCGAGTATACCTTACGTTTTCACAGGTACTGAGAATCGTGCAATGCGGTCTTCCAGGTTATAATTAAAGGAAATTCATCCCTGAATAATTATTACCCGCGAGCCAACCGATATGACCGACGAAATACCTCCGAATGTCTATTTGGGAACGATCGCGAATGTAGAATATTTTCACACGATACTCACTACTTACGAGTATTTCGCGTTTCTTAAATTTATCAGCTCTCGTACCGCCACGCATATTATAATATGGTGCTGTGTTTTAATTTAAAGCCCCCCTGTTTCAAAAATATATACAACGAGAAACAATATATATGCGAGATTACTCGAGCACGAGCACCAGCCCGAGCTACCGCGTAATAATAAATTCATCTGCGATAATAACCGCGTCAGTAGTGTATGAGCGCCTTTGCAAACTTACTTTCACGTAATATCACGATAATGTTGAAATTATGTATTAAGGTAAAAACATTAACCTATATTTTCCATAAATTCGATTGTCAAAAATTTTCCAACTCAAAACGCGAGTCGAGTAGGAAAGGCGAAATTCCTATCGAACATGAGCTATATTTAATCACCGGCTCGACAGCTTAATTTATCGTATTTCGATTACCTATTTTACGCCGCCGGAACACGATGCTGAAGTGATTTGATAAATTATAAGAAAAAATCCCAACCACAGGTAATAACACCTTTACAAGATTTATTCAATTGGCTCGCTTAAAAAACCGGCTCTCTCAAAATTTACGTTCCACGCGAACCACACGTGTGTAAACAATTAACCGCGATTGTTCACAGAACTTTTCCACCCGAAACAGATACGGTAGAAAAATGAGGCAAATGATACAGATTCCATCTGTACGAGATGATTAATTTACTCGCCAATGACATATCACCGCCTAACACCCTGAGCTCGCGACTATGTTTTTTTTTTTCAAGCAAGATTTTGAAAAGAAACAGTACGCATTTGGAATAGCCGTTGGCACCAGATGGTAGGTGCCCTTCGGCCCTGAACATAGTCATGACAATGGCAGAGAGAAATTTTCCCAAAAACATCGACGCGTTGAGTTTTATGGTAATTCGGTATCACGGTACAAAGGACCCGGACGACTAAAGCCGCGTAACTTTTAGCGAGTCGAGAATAACTTTTGTGTGCCCGTTAGGCTTTCCAACATGTTGGCGAAAACTTATTTTCCAACTTGTTCGCGTGTATAGTTCTTTCTACGTATGTATATCCTTCTTCGAAATTGCCGAAATGTTTCGATCGTTTTAGTGGTTTTAGATTTTACGCGACTTGTTTTATCTGGCGGCGTTTTTCGTTCGAGTTTGGGGTTTTTTCCTGAAAGGTGTAGTGTATATAACAGGGTACTTATTAAGGGTTTTGAGTGACAATTTCCTTTTAATTTATTAGCTATGAGTATTTCGGTTAATGATTGATGAGTAAAAAGCCAAGTCGAACCTAATTAGAAAAAATAATTTTGGGGAGTCGTTAGGGGAAATCTGAGCACATGTTAATGTTCATTACACACCCTTTTAATCGCCAATATAGTAATTAGAATGGATATAAATTAATTATATCACTAGGGAAAGCTTTAAATTTTTTTCTGAAAGTACAAACCTAATGCTGGTAAAATTTCAACAGTGAAACCAAAGCCGAACATTCACTATCTAAAAATGTTAAAATGTCAAAGTAACCATCATCAAAACTAAAATAAACGCGAACAAATTATTCAAACACTCACCTAAATATTTCGGAAAATCTTTCTTTCAAATTATTTAGTTTTTTCAAATCATAAGAATTCGTTTAAATAGTTCAAATTTGTGTAAAAGTTCAAATTTCATCAAATTAATTTGCCAATTTTGAAATTTCCTTAAATCAAGTATGTGACGAAAATGTTCAAGTTTTTAAACTCCATTAAACATTGTTCAAATTGTTGAAATAATATCAAACTTCATTTATTTGTGTTATTCATCAAATCGCGTCAAATGTTCAAATTTTTTTCGAATTATTCAAATTGCACAAATTTAATCAACTGTTCAATTTTATTCATTTGTTACAAATCGGTCAAATTTCATCAAATTTTTCATAAAGTAGAACAAATTTATTCAAACTGCTGGTCTAATTTATTTAAATCACTAAAGGTATGTTGAATTGCTCACATGTTGTCAAACCTGAATGTATATTGTTCAAGTTCAATCAAATTCATAATTTGATTGAAATCTGTCAAGTACAATAAACTTATGTTGTTATTCTGACAGTTTTATTAATTTCACAACATATTCAAATAATTTGATGAAAACAGTTTTACAAAGTTTGAACCATTTAATTTGACTAGGTCAAATTGAATTGTTCAAACATTGTGAAACCTCTCTAATTTTGTTAAATCATCCCATTTCCAACAAACTAAACAAATTCTACGAAATTCCTTGAATATGTTGTCAAATTATTGAGAATATTAAAATCATATCAAACTCGATTCAAACTATTCGTATTCAAATTTGTTCGAACTAGTCAAATTGAATTGTTGAAACTTCGTCAAATTTTTTCAGTTTTGTTGAATCGTCACATTTTCATCAGACTTCGTATAAATTTTACCATACTACCTTTAAATATGTAGTCAAATTACCTAAACCGTTGGAATCACATCAAACTCCGAACAACCTGTTTATTTAAATTTGTTATAACCGATCAAACTGAACTGCTCAAACTTTGTGAAATTTTCAAATTTCATTAAATTGCCACAGTTTTATCAAACTGCTCAAAATTTACCACGTTATTTGAATATATAATCAAATTACCCAAATTATTAGAATCATATCAAATTGGGTAGGTTAATTCGAACAAGTATTAAAATTTTGTTTGAATTATCAAGATTTTTTGTTGAAATCCATCATATTAATAATCGCTAAAATTTCGTGAATTGTTAGATTTGTACCAATATATTGAAATCTTGTAGAGAAGGTTACAATTACTCGAAATCAACTGAATTGTTTAATTTTATCAAACCGCTTAAATTTGACAGAATTAGTCGAATATTACTTTGTTCAAATTTTTTTGAAAGTATTTTAGGTTTTAATAAATCTTCACATTTTTGTAAAAGTTTTCAAATTTTATCAAATTATTTAAATATCTAGTCAAATTGAGACAATGTTCTTCAATTTTGAAACAATCTAGTCAAATTTTTTTGACAAATTATTGAATTGTAAGTTTGTCAAATTGCTCAAAATGTCTAGTCAAATTGTTTATATTTAATGAAATTTATTGAAACTTTTGGAGTTGCGTATCAATTTTAATCCATAAAAATTTGTTGAAACTAATTCCATTTTATTCATTTATCAAATAGTCAAAATTTTGTTGAATTGTTGTAATACTATGAAAGTGCTTGAATTTTATCAAATATTGAAAAATACGATCAAGTTGTTTGAACAAGTATATCAAATTTAATGAAATTCGGACGTTTCTCAAATAATTCTAATTTGAATTGTTTGCATGTTATCAACTTTATTGGTTTAACTGCATTCAAAAACCTGTCGAAAGTTGTTAAATCAGTCCATCTTCATCAAATTGTTCAAGGTCATTCAAAATGTACAAGTTTCTCAAATAATTCTAATTTGTTCAAATTGTTTGAATCTTATTAAATTATTCCAATAAATTCAAGTTCAAAGTTTACTGAATTGTTCAACTTGTTCTTCGCTTACCCAAATTATTCATATTTGTAAAGTAGATTAAATTTGTTGAAAAAAGAGTAGATTCAAAAATGTATCGAATCAAATTTATTCAAGTTAGTAAGTGCAAGTTGTATCGAATCAAAGAAACATTTGAAAGTGATAACAATATAAATGCACTAACCGAACTTCTTTCAGAGCTAGTTCAATTTAAACTAGCTACCTATTGTTTGAATCATCTTGGTGACATTCTGTGATCTCATACAAAAACTATCGAGGGAAATAACAACTGCTGCAACCCGAAATAAATAATTATGTTGTTTTGTTTCAGCTACCATACTTATGGACAGTGGAATACAACAATCGGCAAGCAATGAAGAAACCAACTTTTAATATATCCACTCAAGGTTTCCTGCCGACAAAAATTTCAACGTTTCATGTAAAACTAGAATGCACCGGTGAGGTGAGCGCTGAAGTGAAAATACTATTGAATCTAAACGTCAGCGCCGTTAGCCACCGACATAACGACACGTTTTTGGTATTCAGGCGGAATAAAATTTGTTTGAAAAGAACAGACACGCAAATAGGTTGGTATTTGATCGCTTCTTATTGGGTTATAAATTATTAAAATCTATTACCGAGTCGATGCTTTATCTAGTATACATATCTACGAATTCACCATTCATCGAGTGCAGGAGTAAAAACGCTCGTTAATAATATTCCGGGTAATATGTACGCACACAAGTAGGGATTCGTTTTTCTGGGGTAACGGAACCAATGAGCTGAGTGTACAACAATGGTACCCCGAGATGGCGTACTTTTTCCAAATTAAATTTTTAAAAGACGGTAAATTTAAACCGACGATTCCCCAGCGAATGTTTTTACGCGCTTAAAAATACCAAAAGGAATCCAACATATGAAGAAAAATGACGCTTCGAGTGATTTCGTCGGCAAACAAACCGTTCGTATCTTTATTTTCATTTATTTTCGTTTCCAGCCGGCAACGTTTATACGGATAAATTTTTCGGCGCTGCCTCGGCGTATTTTCTTATCCCATTGTTTGCGTATACCATCCCCGTATTCATATAGGTGTGCAATTACCCGGACAGCGGTGCTCGAGTATGTTGTTCGCACGATTCGGGCTCGCGATAAATCATTTTTATACAAGAAAAAAGCGCTCCGTTAGGGTGGTCGTTTGATAATGACCGTAGATTTAAGCCGCACAACATTAAAACTTGGGGGTGGGAGGCGAGAATGGAAGTATTTTCGCGCATAAGGACCCGCTATCTGGTCCCTCGTACATGACGGATTTTGAAGGCGATGCGAAATTTTTAGGTTCGGGAATACGATTATTCGAGGTACGTGTGTAATTGATAATCTCGCGCGTTTATGCGCGATCGTGTTGACGCATATGTAAACCATTTGTTGTCTGCGTAGTCTTACGGGTTAATTCGGAACGCGTGACTTGTGTCCGTAAATATGAAATAGTAAGCGTGATTATTACTAAATTAGGCGACGAGTCGACGGACGTTTTCACACATGTGGTGTGAGTCAGCAGTTTTCGTCTTAGGGTGACTCGATCGCGAGAAAAATCTTCCGCGTGGAAATAGGGAATATCGAACATGCTTGAAAGTGTGACCACGATCAATGAAAGATGAGTTGAGAAATTGATTGGAAATGGTAATGTGTTCAATTTCAGTGGTTAAATTGATAGTCTGAGCAGCTGAGTGCTAAGATCACTTGGGTACGTTGAAATGCTTCTTGATAATGCCCTTCAGGAAAGTTTATAATATGTGAAACCGTTTTAATATTTTTCTCATATCAAGAACCTTTTCATTTGCTGATTATTTTGTCTGTGGAAATGGTTTAATTTTTTAACTTGAATTTAATATTTTTTTGCACTTTTTTTAACCAAGTTTTCGTGTGAGAGGCGACAGCTAATACAGCCTATCTGATTAGAGAAGGGTTGGGAGAAGGTGCGATTTTCAAATCATTACGTTTCAGACCATCTGTATCCATCTGGTAAATGTCCAACTTTTCGGGTATAGCTTCCCCTCACACGTAACGCCGATGAGTATTCATGAAATTCATTCCAAAGGGTATACCCCAAAAAGAGGTGATTTTGGCCCAAGCGCTTTTTGGCTCCTATGCAACTTTTCAACCACTAGGTAGGGTGATCAAGATGGCCTCCAATCGATCTGCTTATGGGCTAGTGAGATGTAAAAACTCAAATTGGGTCCTTCTAGTAGTCCAATGTGGTTATGGTTATGAATCAATCCAGAGGCTGTAGAAAGGAAAAACTATGATCTTTCAATAATGACCCTATTTTGAGGACCCTATCCTCCCCCCCCCCAATTGTCCGTGGGTTCTGAAATTTTGCATGGGAACTTTCAACTGAAGGATAACCACCTCCTGAAATTTAATCAAAATTGAAGAACATTTTTTCTTTTTCACTCCGCCCTAATACTTATCTTAATATATTATAAATTATAATATATGAATAATATTATAAAGGTAGAAGACGTGTGTAACGTTTACTACATATTATATAAATACTGGAGATTTTCTTCAACACGAAATCATTGCGATGCACTGTTATCTGAAGGGGAGTGAGGGGAAGGGCTGAATGTTGCGCTACTCATATAAGTGGCGTATTGAATTTTTTTAAATTTTAAAATGAAAAATAAAATTATTAGCATCCGAAAAGTGGAAAAAATAGATTATACGATACGTTTTTCGCATTTGGAGGTCCACGACATTTCTAAATCTCAAAGATAAATCTATATAAAAAAACACGTTTTTAGGATACTTTAAAAAAGTGGTCGTTTTTCGCTATTAAGGTATTTTTTACAGTTGAAAATTTCAAATGGCCAAAACCCCATGAAGGAATGAACCAAAATTGCTGAAAATTTCATCATAGATAAATCACTATGCTACTGAACGAAATGAAAAATTCGTGAAAAAACGACAATAAAATGGGTGTGGAACCGTAATGGAGGGGGGCAGGGGTCCAAAACTTGGCGAAAAATTTTTTCTAGTCTAGGCACACCACCTGAGGGGTATAGGAGCCAAAAAACGCTTGGGGCCAAAATCACTCCTCATTCGGGTATACCCTTTGCTGAGAGACTCTTCTTGAAGATGCAAAAAAACATTCTTTTTTGTTTTTTCGATACACCTCATAATGGCAGATCACTCAAATTTTGAGGGCGGCTTGAGAAGGGGCAAATAGCTAAAAAAAAAAATGTTTTTGATCTCATATGAAAGAGTGAGTCACGCACACCAACATATTCAAATTTCAGCTTTCTTAGTGCATTTTGAGGGGAATCATAGCAAAAACACAGTTTGTGAGGGAATTTTGAGTAATAAAATTTCTTGAATCATCCATACATTTTTAACAAATCAACTTAGAAAGGTCAAACTTTGTGTGTGGAGTTAGTTGGTGAACAAAATACGACCTCTTGAATATGGGTCAAAATGGATACAAAATGGCAGATGTGAAAATTTGAGGAAGGCTTGAGGAGTCTCAAATGGCTCAGATCTGATAAATATGAACTCGTACGGTTACTAGAGATGAGAAACATGCTATATGTCCATTACATCTTCATACTGTTTGTGGATAAGAAAACAAGGAGCAGATATCCTCAAAATGCGGTGAAAGTGAACAAAAGATGAAAGATATTCTATTATGGCGCCACATGACTAGCTGGCTCTCAATGACTAACATATTCAAATTTCAGCTTTCTATGTGAATTTAGAGGGGTGTTGGAACAAAGATAAATTTTTTAAGGAGAAACTAAAACCTTGTATTTAGGATTTAGAGGTTTGCAACTAAAAGATGATCTCTTGAATCTGGGTCACCTTGAATCCATTTTAGATCTAAATTGGTGGATCTTCTACATCTGAGAGTGGCTTGAGAAACCTCAAATAGCTGAAATTAAATAAATATGGGTTCAGGTGAATAGGTGATTGTTGGGGGCAACAAGTACTACATATCCTAAATTCAACTTCTCTAGTGGTTTTGGAAGGGATTGGTGTAAGTCTTAAGACTCGGTATAGTGTATGGCTTGTATGAAGAGGTCAACTTTATCATCGGCAAAGTTGAACTAGCCTCAATCAAAAATTAATTTGCAGTAATGGGGCATTCCTACTTATGTTTCTATTCCTCAGGGGCGTGCTCAGTCATATGGGGGCCCCAGGATAAATATATTGAAAAGGCCCTGAGAGTCGGTAGGCCCCCCTCGTTATAATTTTTAACTTTTTTGAGTGGATTGGAAACCTATCTAAAGAAGCAAAAAATTTTGATATAGAGATTTATAAAATCTTTAATTTTTCAATTTTTTAATTTTGATAGGTATAATATTGATTTTCACTCAACTTTAGAGATAATGTCCAAATTGCCAAAAGAAAAAAAATTGCCGACAATTTTTTAGACATTTAGCGATCCAAATTTTTTTTTTGATTTATCATGAAAAGTGACTAATTATTTTTATACATCAACATTGAAGGGAAAACATAGGCTGGTAAATTAAGGGTGTATTTCACATACACGATTGCATACTGCTTTACGTTTGAACAGATTTAGCATTTATTTTTCCAATTTTTTCATTTCTTTATTAAAAAAACAACTTTTTCTCATTTATCAACTTATTTTCCATAATGGCTCAACATTTTCCTGTTGCGCTGTTTGTTTGATGCTGGAGAAACCGATTACTTAGAAAAATTTTTGTATCCCGTACCCAATATGTAAGTCAATGTATGAAGATGAATTGAGCAAAATTTCCCGATATGGCGATATAAGTGGGTACCTACTATCAATATTAAATATAAGCAGTTGAGTTGAATTGAATTAATTATTAGGTGTTAAAGAAAAATTTGCTGAAGTTTCTTTACTATTTTCTAACATTTATTTTTACCGAATTATATGACTTAATTACACGTCTTGTGATACCAAAAGAGGCCACACTCCAAAGGGGCCCACTCCTCGGTGCCCCAGGATATTATCCTGAGTCCTTACACGGTGAGCACGCCCCTGCTATTCCTAATGTTTTTTTTTCGTTTTTTTAGAATGTTAAATTCTGCATACTTCTTCTATTTTTAAAGAGATTTTTATATTTTTTTATTCTCTGCTTTCTTAGAAATCCCCCCCCCCTCCCACCTATTTTTCATAAGGTAATAGAAAATCCGTTGGAAAGTTTTTTCCTGTTTAGTAGGTTAAATGCTGGGGTAATATGCGTCTCTTACTTCTTTCTCTACGCAATCCTACCAATACATTTCAGACCAGGCTAGCATTCACCACAGAAAGAAAATCATCAATTAGATTAATTAATATTAATCCGTCGCAAATTTCGAGTAATGACGGGTATCTGTATTGACTGCTTCATTAAGAAATAAAATAACGAACTTTCATTTAGAATAACTAAGAAATTTCTGCTACCTCTCCTCCTCCTTTTGGAAATTTCCAGTACTTCTTGATCAATTTCTATAACATTTCAGCTCCCAATCTCAACGCTATCCGTTGACTCTACGAAGTGTCTCTCCCTTTAAAATCGAAGTCTAGGTATAAAGTTGCAAGACGAAGGTAGTTTATGTCATAGCACCCCTGTATATTTAGATTTAATAGACGTATTGATTTCGGAAATTGCTTTGATGCATGCTCCAAGGTAAAGCGTACGGAATAACGAAGCAATTTATTTTTCACAGAAAGCAACGACATACCAAGCAACGATAAAAGGAAACCTTTTAGCGGTAGCGGCGCATTAAACATTAATGGAACCGAATCGAACTTAATAATTGTAAACAATAACGGAACATCGGGTCGCGTTAGTGTGGAAACAATGCCGTCGGAAAAATCAGATAATTTAACATTTTACATAATGCTCGGATGTTTCTGCGGTCTGGTGGCAATAATTTCAATCTTTATCTTCAATTCGTCCTTTGTGCATTCGTATTTGGGACTGAATAAATTTCGACTGTCGCGCGATTCCGTTCAGTAAGTAAGCTATTGTGTATCTACCCATACTTTGTTTTTAGATTATCACATACGTCTCTATTACAGAACCAGTTACACAAGCGCCGCGTACGCTCCGAATCCGAGCGTGTTTGTGCGTCTAGCGTCGACGAAAAACGGAGGTTACGCGACCATCTCAAGTCTGCATAAATACTCGAGCTACGTATCGCCGTACGCCACCTCTTACATAGCTCCGGAAAGCGTATACCGAGACGATACGGAACGCGAAGAGCACATTTATTCGAATCCGGAAACGTCGTCGAAAATCTCGTATTACGCTTCTTTTCAACTAATTAATAACACAGTGAAGGTAAGTAACGAGACGGAAATTTATTTAAATCGTATCAATCCGACGGCATCGAGCCCTGTCGTCGTCCGATACCATTGTATAAGCGAGTAAATTGGATGCTCGTTCGAGCGATACCCCAACACCCCTGAAGCTGTCGAATGTTAAGATGAAAATCCCCCCGACATTTCTTCATATTCTACATCCACCTTTACCTCCACCCTATGTACACCGCGTACCTCTCAAAAGAGTGTCTGCGAACAACAGATAATGGTATTGGCATTAAGCAGAGAGATCAACAATATAATGTAATACCCTTACATCGCACCCAATATATAAAAGGTGACTCAAAATACGTTTCCCCCTCGCCTACGTTTATCGTTCACCGCCGCACCGTACCGTGCTTTTCCATCGGTAGAAATTCTTTTCTATGCCGACGCGCAAGCCGCCGAGAAAAACTATTAATTTTCGAACGCGCCAAATCGTCTCTCAATATGATCGCGTAGAATGGGCTCCTTCGAGCGTATTTATTTTTCCCTAATTATTCGCATCCCGAGAATTGAACAGGAGACGAAATAAAATTCGTACTAAGTGCATACTGAAAGAGTATTATGTAGTTCGCAACTGCAGGTATCAAATACTCAATGAGACAACCGCGTTAACAATACCCACATGTGTTCAGCTCGCTTGACTAGAAAAGGGTGAAAAGAATACGTGTTACCAGTAAATAATTGACAACAATAACCCTTTATAGACGATAATTCCGAATCAACAATATGTCAAAACTCACAATAATAGGCGGTCCTGACGAATTGTGTCTATGAAACGATCTTCGCTATAATTAATCATGAACTCGTATTTGACAACTTTTCACCATTAATAGGCTATCCAATTGGTTGCTTCGTTTTGTTGACCGTTTACAACAATTTTTCTAAGAAAAAATAAGGGATATTGTTGCCGTGGAGGTGGAAGGACGAGAAGTTCCTAAACTTTGAACGAAAAGGCGTAATAAAAATTTCAAAAAACAATTTTTCCACTTCCAAAACCACTTAAGAAGTTAAATGCAGAACAAATGTACGTAGTATTTCTTGCCAACCAATAATATGAACACATATTTTTCAAATTATAACTACTTAAGACTTCGCAAATTATCCTCAGATTCTTACGATTCGCCATTTTGGATTCATATTGACCTAAATTTAAGAGGTAATATTCTGGTCATCAACTAACCCTGATATGGATGATTTATGAAATTTCCTGTAGTGATTTCCCCTCCGAAGCCAATTTTGCGCCAACTTCCCTCCAAATTCAGTTGAGAAGGATAAATCAGGATAGGTTAGTACAGTGAAAACATTTTCGATCTTTTTGGTACCACTACATCTTCAGGTCGACAACCCCTCCTCCCCCCAACATCATATAGGGAGACGAATGAAGCATGTATCATATTTATTATACTGAATAATCACACGAGTTCATATTATTTACATTTTTTTTTACCCAAATTTTCATAATCCACCATTTTGGATGGATTTTGACCCAAATTCAAAAGCTCATATTCTGGTCACTAACTAACCCCACGTACTAAGTTTGACCTTTTTAGATTGATTTGGTGAGGATATATGGAAGATTCACGAAATTTCGTGACTCAAAACTTCCTCAAAACACCATTTTTACTCCAACTTCTCTCCAAGTGCACTGAGAAAGCTGAAATTTGGATATGTTAGTGTCCGTGACCCACTCTTTGGTATGATATCAAATAACAAAATTTTGAGCAATTCGCTCCTTCTCCAGCTCCTCTCAACATTTGAGAAATGAGCCATTTTGAGGCGTATAGAAAAAACAAAAAAGTATATTTGTCAGATTTTTACGGAGAGTCTCTCACCAAATTTTGAGCGAATTTTATGAATACCTGCCGGCGCTACGCTTGGGGTAAATATATATTTATGTACCAAAAAGTTGGACATTTGCCAGATGATTACAAATGCTCCGAAATGCAAATTTTTGAAGACCCTACCCTCCCCGACCCCCCTTCCCATATCAGATAGGTTGCCATAGCTATCGTTTTTATTGAAAACTCATCTAAAAACAGTAGAAAGTTGTAGGAAAAAACTCACTCAAAGGAAAATTTGAGTCTAAAAAAAATGTTGATTAAAAATAATAAATAAGTGCTATGTAACAATCGAACATTCTCAAATACGAAAATCGATCGAAAAATGTTAAGTCATGAAAATTTCTTTTCCCATTTCCAAAAAAAAAAAAAAAAAAAAAAAATTTAGAAAAGTGATTTAAATAATCAGTGATTGAAAAATCCACAAAAATTTTCCAAATGAGACAAAAAAATTTTTTTAAATATTTTAATGACTTTTCATTGAGTATTATTTTTTTTTTGCCACTCAAAATAAAAATGAAATTGTGTATGATTCTATTACTCATTTATTTATTTATTTGTCATCTGAGGCATATAATTGGGCCTATGGCCAGAAAGAAAAGATCAATTTCTCCTCAGATCCAATAAAAAGTTTGAAATATTTCAAACGAAATAATTATAATTAAAATTGCGAACATTTCTTAAAATTAAAATGTAGATTTCTAGACCTGCTCAGAGAGCCGACCGAGCCCGGGGTAATCTGCTTTTTTTGCCCCTCCCTCTCCCCTGTCTTGTTTAAATGCAGAGCGAGAATGATTTTTGGTGGTTTACTGTGTGATGTTTTTTGTGAATATTCTCAACAAAAATTTTAAAAATCATATTTGGACGTTTCTCTTACTTTCAGGAACTTGTATTCGATTTTTTTTAGAATTTTTTAAAGTTTGATTTTCATAAATTCATTTTTTTTGGTTTTTCTCATTTTTGAATAACTTTTCATTTCCTAAATAACTGTGAATTCATGAATGAATTTCTAATTTTAGAGTATTTGATTTTTCATGTTTTAAGCTGAGTTTTTAATAAAAAATGATAGCTATTACACCCTACATGATTTGGAAAGAAAAGGTTGAAAGAGAGGGGTCTTCGAATCTTTACCTCATCATAACTAAGAAAAATGTTCAACCTGTAGAAGTGTAGATACATACTTTTTCTTCCTTGTGCATAGCGTAAGCGAGTATAAATGAAAATCGCTGAAAATTTGATGCAGGACTTCTTGTAAAATTATGCTTTTTCTTTTCTGTTTCACCTCAAAATGACGGCTCACTCCAAGTCTCATTATTGTTGAGCTTATTTTTGAAGAAAAAAAAAAGGGTCACCCTTTACTCCTGCATCTTTTGACAGCATTTAACTTTGAGTGACCATGAGACGATAAATTTGAATTTCATCATAGTAATTTTTTTTGCTGTAAATATTCATTTAAAAAAACCTGCTCTAATTTCTCTGTTTTTTTCAACTTTGATTTTCAATCCTGCTCAACTAGGAAAGGGGAAGGTAAATTTCTTCCAAAATCCCAACATCTTTCGAAGTGCTATTGGAATTCGTGTTATCATCAAATAAGATTCAACAATTTTGGAAAATTTTGTTTACATCCCCCTTCCTTCTTAGAAACTTGATTTTCTGTCTATAATCCAGTTCAACTCAGAAATCTCCTAAACTTTAAAAACAATAATAACGCGAAAATTTAGCTCATTGAACCTGACTTGTACCTACATCTCTACGCAATAATAACTACAAGCACATAATGGTATTTGAAAACGCCTTAATGTGAAGCTTAGTGCGAAAATGTGTTCCTGTTTCCTTTTGAACAAGTTCGAGTTTTCATCTTTACCTTGTCCCTGTTTCCCTTCCCGGATTTCATACACGGAAAGATACCACTACCGCAGGGGATCCCGTTTTCGACGTATTCTGCCCCTTTGGTAAACTCTGACCCTAAAATCACGTTAAATATTTTCATCTTGGCGATAACATACTTGGATGTTGACGGAGAAGGGGGTTGAAAAAATTCACTTATCGGTCACGTGAGGGAAACTTCTGGATTGTAAACCCTGCGGTGACATCGCTGCAGAAAGTTGCCTGTATTTCGAATGGGGTGAAGGATGGGAAAATTTGAAATGATAGGACTCGTTTCGATTTTAAAATTAGTCTAGCTGATTAAAAGAGTTATTTATACGTTCATTCAGATACCATTCATATAATGTACTAATTGTTAATTTTTTATTAATACAAATATTATTTTAAATTCAGGTTTTCCTTATTTTGAATGAATTTTTAGAATCAATGATTTTTTCCATTTATTTTTCTCATCACAAATCACAATTTTATAGTAATATGAAAGTCACGCAATACATAGTAAAAATAATTGCCACTTCAGAATGTGATCAAACAGAGACGAATTTCGGTTTTGAAATCGTTGAAATTCCCTTTCCTCCGTATGTTCAGTTATTCGCAGCATCCCTCCAATTAGGTACGAGCATCCCTCCGCAAAACATTCCAGATACTCGTAGAACACGTTAAAACGGTACACTAAGGCGGCAATTAGTGGATATGATTTTTTAATGAGATTTTCGTTACGAATGATATACCAAAGGGTTATCCGTATACATTCCCCTTATATCGCCGAATTCCAAGAGGTAATTTTCTTCGGCGAGATAACGTCGTAATTTTGATTTTTACATAAAAGCGATTAAGAGCTAGCGCATAAAATGTAAGTACGATTCGTTAAAGGGGCCGATCATGCACACTCGATGGTGCGAAAGAGGAAGGGGAAACGAAAGATAATTTTTTTCTTAATATCTTAATAGACTCGAGGGAATCTAAAAGGGTGTTTCGCACCGGTGAAAATAACTCCTCGGTGATGGGAAATTACACCGCGACTCGGGCTACTTGGTGAGTTATTTTCAGAAATTCGCGTAAATTGACAAGAAAACGATAGATACGCTTTATCTTTCGTCGACGCCATGTTGTAATATAATAACTCGACAAAATATTCGATAGGGAACGAAATGAAAATAAAAGGCGTATTTTAAGCGAGCGAGGCAATACGAAATGAAATTTTCATGCTTTTCCGTCCGACTAAAAATAACCGAGGAAAAAATCAACAATGAGTTTGGGGAGGAGTTGATGATGGGTAATGGCTCATAAATGCATTTATCGATACGATTGCGCGTTATTTATGAGCTCCATTATGTCCAGTCGTATCTCGCAGCGGAAGACGCGACAGTATTATTTTTTAGCTGGCGACTTGCTGTGTGCAAGAATATATAGGATTGGGACTGGGTGGTCTTTTGTGTAATTATTAAATTTATAAATACCCTCACGATGGCTTGTTGCGACAGGTTATCATACGTGACCAATTTTTATTTTCCGAAGGTCGATCCCACACGCATTGTATGTTTTACGTGATTTATCGGATTATTGAAACCCTTCACACTTCACAGACGTTGGAGGTGTGAAAAAGGTGACAATATGATTCTACGAATACATTACAACGTCGAACGATTACAAGGTATGAGCAAGTACAAATGTACAATATACACATACCCAATAACGAATTATCTAACCCTCGCTATAGCTGAGCTTTCGGCAAACATCATTACCAATATTTATTTTGAATCGAGCAACTCTCGAATATGAGATTCGCCGACACACAACGAAAACACTAAGGGCAAAAACAACAAACACCGAGAAAGGAAAACAAGCGCGGCGAAAAAAAAAACTCTATACGCGCCCGACAAACGACTATTTAAACGAGTTAATTTCGCTTTCATCAAATTTAATATACGTTATTCGCCTTGCAGCCTTTCGACGACGTAAAACAACAATTCGAAGAGCATTGTAAAATATAAAATCCACCCCTACGAAAAATTCTTCCTTCGAGGTAACGACGAGAGAGTGAAAAAGCAAAAAAATGGGAAACAAAATTCTATTCGATGATAATATCAAATATCCTGAGGCTCGGTTCGGTGTTGCCGACGAAAGGTAGAAGATGAATTCTATAAAAGCGGAAGCATGTAACTTGTTTAATTTTGATAGGGTCTCAGATTAAAAGGACGCTGTCGTTTGGAAACCTGCAGGCGTAAATCTCGCTCAAGTACCTTTGTAAACAGTATTTCGCCGAGATACCTTTAATCTTGTAACTTCACCGAGTTAAACTTTCATCGCGTGTTTTAAATCCGCCAGACTTTAATCTCGCTTTAAAATAAATACCTCCGATAATTGCGCTCTATGCGCGTATATCGGACTATAGCGACGAAATTTTTCATCTCGTCGATTCCAACAACGGTGATATTTATTAGAAAGGGCATTCCTTAGATGAGTTTTTAACTCGAAAACAACAGCTATTACAACCAACCTGATTTGGAAAGAGGTCGGAGGAGAATGGGGTCTTCAAATCTTTGTGTTTCAGAACATTTGTAATCATCTGGAAAATTACCATTTTTTGGTGTATAATGCATACGCATACTTTCCCCTCTGCGCGTAGCGCCAGCGGATACTCATAAAATTTGCTCAAAATTTGATGAGAGGCACTTCTTAAAAATGAGAAAAAAATGCTTTTTTATTTTTTCGATACATCTTAAAATGGCGAATCACTCAAAATTTGAGGGGAGGTGGAGAAGGGGGAACTGCTCAATTTTTTAACTTTTAATCTCACGCAAAAGAATAAGTGAAGGACCCCAGAATATCCAAATTTTAACCTCCTAAGTGCATTTGGAAGGGAGTTAAAGCAAAAAACGACTTTTTGAGGAAGTTTTGAGTCATGACATTTCTTGAATCTTTCATATCTCCTCACCAAATGAATCTACAAAGGTCAAACTCTGCGTATGGGGTTAATCAGTGATCAGAATATGACCTCTTAAATTTGGGTCAAAATGGACCCAAAATGGTGAGTTATCAAAATTTGAGTAGAGCTTGAGTAGCCTCAGATTAACGAAAATGTAATTAATATGAACTCATATGATTATTCAGGATAATAAATATAATATATCCTCAATTCACCCTCATAATTGATGTTTGTGGAGAAGAGGAGGGGTTATCGATCTGAAAATGTGGTGGGGGTACACGAGAGGTCAAAAATTGTTTAGTGTAGTGTCATATGTTTAAAATGAGCCCAAGTGACTAACCCACTGTAATTTCAGCTTCCCAAGTGAATTTGGATGGGTGGTGGGGCAAAAAACGACTTTGAGAGGGATTACTATACCAGGTCACTACTTGATTCGAGCACCCCAAGCGCAAAAATCTTTCCCTCGTTAAAATAAATTATACATTTCAAGGATATTAGCAAAAATAATAGTATGAATAAAATTTATTTTATGCTTAAAAGCATCTATCAATGAAATGTAAAATTTTAATTCATACTTTTGTTACCAAGAATACACATATGTATTTAATTTATTCTCGTTTTAGCTAATTTTTTCGCTTGGGTGCTCGAATCAAGTAGTCACCCGGTATAGGAAACTTCATGAATCTTCCATATCTCCGAACCAAATCGACCTAGAAAGATCAAACTTTGAATGTGGAGCAAACTGATGACCAGAATATTATCTCATAAATTTGTGTCAAAATGAGTCCGAGATTGTGAATGATAAAAATTTGAGGATAATTTAAGGAGTCTCAAGTAGTTTTAATTTGAAAAATATAAGTTCATATGATTATTGCATTGCAACAAATATTACACTTGTCCTACATTTTACTCCTTTAGTTGTTTTGTAAGGGATAGAATAATGGTTTCTCAGGCTTGATATTGGATGTGACCTGTAGATAAAGGGGTCAGCAATGTTATTTACAAACCTGAACAAGCCCCGATGAAAAACTCAGCTCCAGTAATGCGGCATGTCTGCTTACGTTTTATTTTCTTTTACAGACTGTTCTAAAAGATCCCAGGCAACAAGATGTCAACGAAAGATTATTGCAGCTAAACGTTAACCGTAATTCCGTAATAATCCAAAGATTAGTTCAAGAAGGGGCTTTTGGCAGAATTTACCGCGGATTATTAAGGCAATCTCATAACGGCGATAAATTACAAAACGTATTAATCAAGACTGTATCTGGTAAGTTTGTTTACCTTTATATTCCCCGATGATAGATTCCGCCATTATGGTCTCGCCGTAGCTAAAATATTTTTTAGTCGGATGCCAGAGCTGAGACGGGTTGAGCATTTCTTTTACCACCTTCTTGCGCTTCTCCGTTAATAAATTAAATAACGGTTGCGATGTGTGAAAAGAAACGCGAGGGTTTGGAGTGAATTTGGTGAATTATCGTTCTAAAGTTTTTTTTTTCACGCAGTAAGTATCTGGACTTTTAAAAATACGAAACTTTTCGTATTCTTTTCTACGATGGAAATTGTGAAACTCTAATTCTCGGCAATATGAAAAGTTAGGTACCTATCTATTATGTACTCGTAGCTCGTTTTGCCGCTTTTACAAGTTTATTAAATCCGTTTAGAATTTTGGGAGAAATATTTTTCATTTTTTTTATAGGTGTATCACGATGATTTTTTAGGCGTAGTTTTTTCAATTTTTTCAATTTGAATTTTCAAAGAAATAGAGTATTTTCAAATATCTTTTAATTATTAATTTCAAGAAGTATTCGGTAATTTATATCACATTTAGAAGAAAAACGAAGAAGATGATAAATACTAATCATTTATGTAACCTTCGATAATTATCGCGTAGCATCGAGTATATTCGGATATTCACGGGTATGTTCGTATATTTTAGGTTGAATTCGGATACCTTCGTGCATATTCGGATAACTTCGGGTAAATTCGTTAAGACCCGGAATCACCCCAAAATTTGACTCCAGACTTCGATCTTGGGCTCTGGGACTGCAATTAAAATAGGACTTCGACTTCAACCCTTCACTCTGAAGAACTTGATCACAACACCACTTCAACTTTGACATTACAATTGAAATTTGCCTCTGACTAACACCACTGAAATTCTACTCAGCCTTGTGAACCCATTTTTACTACGGAGCAAATTTCAAACCTTGACTCCCACCTCAACTTTAGAATCATCATGCGATATTGGAGTCATTTCTTGATTCTGAAGTTGGAGTATATACTTAATTTTTTTCCTATTAATTTGATTCCAATCTCTGTTTTGAACATCTCTTTAATTCTAGTATTATTAGAGTTTATTTTTCTTTCGATGTCTCAAGAACTTTCTACATTGAGCATGTGTCTACTTCAGCATGAAAATTAATTTTAATTCTATCATACTGTATTAATTCTAATTAATAATTATAGAAAGAACATTTCGATACTTGTACGATTTTGCTCCAATTTTTTTTTTCATATTTTTCTTTCTACAGAAAAATATTTCGAAAAAAAAGTCCTTCGATAATCTCAAAAATGAATATCAATATTTCATTCACGGATTCCCAAATTATCGAAAGAAGACACCTGAGTAAAAAAAATTGAAATATTCTCCCATCATTATTGTTTGAATAAGCGATGCATTTTTTAAAAGTTATTCTATTTCCATGGAGGATTTCGAAAGCTCAAATATGTATGAGTTACGGTCCCACTACTATTGCGATACTTGAACTCGAGCTACTCTTATTTTCGCTTTATCCGGCGCGTCGAGTTTATTCGTTCTAAATATAGAAAAAATTGTACCACCCGTAGATACCTATTTTATAAGTTACGAGCTGAGATATAGAATAAGGCGCACGAATTGTCAATACGAGAGCAAGGCGAAAAAAAAACCCGCGCACTCCATATAGTCAACGCGATGGTATGAGAGAACCCAATATAGTACGTGGAGGAAAAGAATGAAATTTACAAGTGGAGCGTTATATTTAACAAACGATAATATAATTTCTAAAGCCGTTAGCCAAGCGACGCGTGCTAGGCGTCCAAATAAAATAGCGAAGCTGGAAAATAATTTTCACACACGTTACACTTCATGGTGGTTGGGTTTTCGCTTTTTTCAAATGAAATTGCATTTCAACGCCGGCATGAATGCATAGGCGGGGGCGTTAGTGACACGACACGAAAAACGTATCAATCGAGTACATAGTAGTACGCCTATACGCTTGTAAATTTATTAAATTAACACGTTTCTAAAGGAGCTTTCAATTTTATAGATGAAGCGTCGGAGCAACAAATAACAACATTCCTTTCCGAAGGATTAATGATGTTCGACTTGAAACACGTTAATATATTGTCGGTAATTGCCACGAACACAGATTTATATTATCCACCGATGTTGATATATCCAGTCACTAGTAAAGGGAATTTAAAAAAGTACGTATAAAGCCATTATACTATGTAATATCGATTAAGATAAAAAATATGTTCGACATCTATAACCGCGACGTGATTATTTAAATGAAGTCGACACCGTTTCGAGGAAATTTTTTACCCCAAACGAATACTGCGTGCTACCACATACGAAAGGAGACAATAATTTATAAAAAAAAAAAAAAAAAAAAAAAAACTTTAAACAACGAAACGAAATTTAACGACGGAAATACATATTAATTTGTCACGGCAGGTATCTTCAAAACTGTAGAGTAAGAGATGGTGGACAATATTCGTTACATACGCAAGATATTATCAACATGGCTATACAAGTGGCGGTAGCCGGCGTGTTCCTGCATACTAATGGCTTTTATCACAAAGACTTGGCGGCGAGAAATTGTGTGTAAGTAAAGGCGCATTATTCACATTAGTAATTACCTGAAACAAGTATTCAACGTATGGTTGGAAAATTCGTCAAAGCCAACCTACGCTTTCGTCGACCACTCTCATCGGGTTTGGGCGCAAACTACAACGGGTAGAATTTCATAAAGTATTAATTACCGACGATGGGACTTTTTTCCTCAATCGGCGTCGCGTAAAACGTCGCTATAATTAAAAAGATGGACTCGTGTGTGCGTTCGGATGAAAATAACTAGGCTGGGGTTTCCACACGGTACACCCTCAAGTTAAACATTTCATGTAGGCTTTTGCGCTTTTCATTCGCGTATACGAGTTTTTAGTAAATTAAATATAAATAATGAACGCCAGTTCTAACCTACCTATGAGTATGCTCGACGTTGCTCGGTTATAAAACGTTTTCGCGTATTGATTCTGGACATCTCTCAGGAAAACTGGAGCGATATGATGGGAAATTTATTTTTAAAAATAGCAGTTTCTTAGAATCATCGGGAATTCGTTTTTACGAAGAAGACAAATCCGTTATGGGAACCTATTATATGACCTATTTTTCCAATTGTATCATAAAATATCTGGCAACATTGTAAACCCCATAAATAGAATGCTCCGTATTGAGGCTGTATTGAAGATGATGTTTTTTTCATCAGTTGACGAAGTTAAAGATCTAAAAGTTATCAAATGATCTATAAGCAACATTCGTGTAAAAATTAGAATTACTTTATAATTCCAGGTTTCATGACTAAAAAGTGGGAGCCAACGAAAGAATTGAATTTGACCTTTAACTCCAGAGTCATATAGCATTTTCTTAAACTTGTCTCCCGACTTCACTTTGACTCTGGAATAATTCTCCCAACTTGACTCAGACTTCTTAAATTTCCAAGTAATGGGTAATGGGTACGGGTACTCGCTTGTTTCGCTATTGACCTCGATGTACGAGGGGGTGTTCGCAGTCGTTAGTGGAGACTATACTAGATTTCGACTATACACTATGGATTGCTAATAAGCATATAGAAACAAACACCGAAATGAAGCAAAAAATAACAACATCAATAGTTGCGCTCGCGCATGCGCAGTGACGTTTTAGGAAAGAAAACAAAAACACATGGAAACTTTCAATAATGAATAAACGATAAAAAAATGAAATACTATAATTCTTATTTCAGTGCATGATGATTGTAATGAAGTATAATGACAGCACAATTACTTATTTGAAATAAGATAAATTTTGATTACCTATCTGTTTTACTAAGGCAATACGGGTGATCACTTATTTGCAGTGTTGTAGGAACGAACATAGGTTTGTTCTTGTTCCTGTTCTCGTTCTTGGAAAAACCCAGTCATTTGATCCTGTTCCTGACTCGTTCTTATTCTCAATGTTCCAACTGTTCTCGTTCCATTTTTCGTTCTTTTAATTCTTTACAATGTTGTTCTCGTTCTGTTCTTTGTTCTTTCAATCCTTTATGGTCTCGTTCTTGTTCGTTCTTCGTTCTTCAACTTTTTCTTTTGTTCTTTCTTTCTTTCTTTCTTTATTTTTTTTTTCTTTATTTTTTTTGATAACGTGTTTACAGTTAATGTTGTTGTTGAAATTGAAAATCAGTTAACTGAAGCTAATAATTGAAAAAAAAATTACTTATATGGGTATATGTAGCACTTGCCCGTTTTCAAGTATAAGTTTCTTATTTTCTTTTTCCCCTCATGATATCTATCAATTTTATAGTAAATCATGAACTTTCAAAAGAACGAAGAACAAAAAATTACATCGTTCTTGTTCTTGTTTTTGTACCTCAACATTGTTCATTAGTTGGTTCTCGTTCTGTTCTTTGTTCTTCAGATATATCACTTTTATGTTCTCGTTCTTGTTCCTGTTCCTCAGAAACAATGAAAATTCTCCGTTCTTGTTGTTCTTCGTTCTCGTTCTTTGGTTGGTTTCTACAACACTGCTTATTTGCAATCTTTATTTCACAATATGAATAAATTAATTAAAATTTGAATACTTTAAATCACAAATCATTAAATCATAATGAATACGATTAACGTCAAAAAGCGCGGCAAATCTTTCGAATCGACCATAGATCATATATTCCTGGATGGAAATGGGTGATAATTTAAAGTGGTAACTTACCCGGTAACTTACCGGTAAGTTTCCACTACATAAGTTTCTTAAATTCTCCCGCGAATTTAAAAGCTGGTTTTATAAATCAAGCTTTTTCAATAAAATCTATTAATTCACATGAAATTTGCAAGTTTTTATACTTTTAAATTACTTCAATTACCAGTAACTTACTGGTAAGTTACCTAAGGACGGCCCATGTTCCATGAGCCCAATGTTAAATTTTTGTTTCCATCGTAATTCGTAAATAAGTGAAATAAGTGGCAAACCCCCAAAATGTAAACAAACACAGTTTTACCACTGTTTTTATCATTATCAATTAACAACAGATCAAATATTTTTTACGATATAATTACAAAACTGTGCCAATCAAAATAAAAAAATGACATTTTATTTTTCAATATTTGTTGTTTGTTTACATTTTTGGGGTTTGCCGCTTATTTATGTTGGAAGCGTGTAAATCACTTGGGCCATCCAAGAGTATATGATCTAAGAAATCGACAGTGTTCCACATTGAAAAGAAAACTGAAACTGCGCATGCGTCACCGCAACTTCCTGATGTTATTGTTGGATTCAGTTTCTACCATTTACATTAGCAGTCCATAGTATATAATCAAATGTACTAGAGCGTTCTGGACAGCGGTGTACGACGGGGCGTATGCAGTTGGAAGAGACCCTAATACATGGACGGCTAGTTTACGCAGAAGCACTTGAAACTGGTTACAGTCATGTTATTCGTCGTACGCAGCCTTACCTGAAACAAACGAGTAAACAACACAATATGAATCGTTAAAAATGAATGATATTTACGATTTGGAGAAATAGCTCATGTTTATACAAAAAGGGTGATTTTCGTTTACAAATCAATGTCGAGGATTTTATGTGATAAAAGAGTCAGAAATTGACGCGCTGCAGTTTTACAATGTAACCTTAAAAAAGATAAATAGCTGAACGCGTTACGCTGTGAGTGGACGCGAGTGCCCACACAATGAAAAAAGAGTAAATTGTGAATAAGGACAGTTTTAAGGCTCACCTACCTTATAAGAATATTGTTCAAAAGAGGGATCATATTGTGAATTTGAAAATATTTTAGAAAAATTATTCAAAAATTAATTTTTTTTTTTAATGATCAAAAATTATCAAATTTGGTTCAATATATAGTTTAAGAAATAATATTTTGACGATTCACCTATTATGGAAAATAAAGGATTGTTCATTTTTGCAAGTTTCGAAAACCTTTTTTCATACTTTCCTTTTTGTAGCACCCTCGTGTTTTTTTTGTGACTGAAAGCTATTTTAAGGATATTAATCCATGCAAGTTTCAGCTCGATAAAATATTGAGTTGGTTTCGAAAAAATCGATTTTCAATCATTTTTTGCTTTCTTTTATTTCTTTCTTTTTTTGCTCAAAATTTATGTTTTCTACTTCCTAACGAACATCATTAAGCAAAGGTAACCTGCATATTTTAATTCGAAGAGGCACGACTTTGGGAACCCTTAGAAGTGAAATATGCTATGATGGAATATTTTACATCATGAATGCGTTTCTTTCCACATTATAACAACGAGACGAATTTCTTACATAAATTACCAATTTGAACTTTTCTCTAAGATTACACAGAATTTCAACGTGATTTAACAGCAGTCATAGAAATAACTTTCATTCATAAAAAACACATGAGCGCAGCTCGAAAACATGAGTAAGAAAATGGGGTTTTCAAATTGACTGAAATGAACAATCTCTCTGATTTTTCCAGAATGCTTCAATTATCAGAACAATTTTCCTTACCAAATGCCTTGGGTCAAACCCAATCATTTTAGGTCATACGTATTAGTGCTTCAAATATTTTTCATGTTTTAACATAGATGTCCTTTTCGCTTCCAAGTAGGGATTTTCGTGAGGTATAAGAATCTATTCTTTATTAAAGACATCGTATATAACAGTTTCTGTAGCATATGCTTGACTACTCACGAAGTAGGTGAGTTAAAAAAAGGTTCCTAATTCATAATCCTTTGTATAACGAGGAACTTAAACCTCACTCCACTTACCCTAATTATTATATTGAGAAAAAAATTATTACAAATCTATAACGTGACTTACAACGATGGAATTTTTGCTGACAATATAAAGCGTACGCACAATAAGGGCACTTAGTCGATATTCTCATATTAAATGGTACTTTCGTTTGAGCCAACTACGAGATTTAATTTTTAGAGATAGCGGCGTATTTGTAACGACTCTGAAAATATATACATTTCATAAAAAGTCATTATGATACGGCTATGGAGCGCATTTATTAAATTGCCTTTGAATTAGAATCTCGAGTGTTGAACTTTTACCAACTCGGCTAGGTTTATTTAAAACATACACACTGAAACGTGCATGCATCAATTTCTCAGGGCAATGATGTTTCACAAAAGATGCTTAATTCAAAAGATTCGATTTGACGCTTAAAAATCATCGTAGCTTTCAACTTTTCGAGGGAAAAGTTATGGCAAAGGTACGACGTATGAAGAGAAATTGGAAGTGATTTTTTATCGTGTTAAATCATCGAACGAACATTTTTCACGAAATAGAAAAACGAATACGACAAGGTAACGGGTGTAAATCGAAATTCAAAAGTTACACGCGTCCTGGTATTTAAAAAGTTTGCGCTACGCGGAATAAACTTATGAACGAGAGCTTTTGAACTTTGGTGGTAAAATGACATTTTATATATTTGAAAAATCAGAGTGAAATTTGAAAAGCGAGACCCTTGAAGGTGTCAATAGTTGCGTGCTTTTGTACCTGCGAGAATGCTCGCCACAAACTTGCTCGAAGGATTTTTCAAAAGGTCTCGCACTATTAGGTTTCGCTTAATGACAGCACCCTTTTACACCTTTTGAGTTAATTTTTTCGTAAAACGCTGCGAGAGCTGATTCAGTTTTATAATTTACCCGATGATTTTTTTTCATCATAATTTATAGGCTGCTGAGAATTTGGTATAAAGTTTCATTTTGGAAACTGGATATATACGAAAAATAATTAACACGGGTAACTTATACCTACTCGTTTGCTTTTCATTATAGGGTGGACGATGGTCTCAGAGTTAAAGTAACCGATAGCGCTCTTTCACGCGATTTATTTCCCAATGATTATCACTGTCTTGGGGATAATGAAAATAGACCAATTAAATGGCTCGCCATGGAAAGCCTCATCGGAAGGGAGTATACTGGTGCTTCAGACGTGGTAAGTACTTGTATCGTCTTCTCATACATACATAAATTAACGTTACAAACATGAACTATCATACTAAAATATATTTCCTCATTATAGTGGTCATACGGAGTCCTAGTTTGGGAATTGATGTCTCTAGGACAACAACCTTACGAAGATATCGACCCATATGAAATGGATTTATATTTGCGAAACGGATATCGCTTAGCTCAACCTATAAACTGCCCTGATGACTTGTGAGTATATTCCAAATTTTCTTACTGAGCTTTTTAACCAGTTTTCATCATGACTTGATAATTACTAATCAATTATTTCTTCTCAGGTTTGGTATGATGACCTGCTGTTGGTTACAAAATCCAAACGAAAGACCAACATTTGTGCAATTACTAGCATGTTTGCAAGATTTTCAAACTGCCCTAACGAGATTTATATAATTTATGTAATTTTTTTACCATTGTGTTATATTTTTTCAAATAATTTTTTTTTTATTTACGTTTACGCGTATGATGTAAGCTGACTGACCATTACATCGGAAATTCGACTGTTACCTGAATGCCATATTCTGTAGAATTTTTAATTCGAAGTCGTACACGGATTGTTTCTAGTCATTATTTAAAGAATTATATAATGGCCGATACGAGTAAAGAATAATGTGTGTTTTTATTTTTCTATCCGCATAGTAATCACTCATTTATATGTTTTAAGTGTTTGTTTTTCATTCCTGTGTTTTTCTTTTTTGTTTATGTTTGAAATAAATTTTTTCATTTTTATTTGTTTTCAATTTCTTCACATGGTAATTTAATAGAGTAGTTACAGTAACTTGTCCATTTTCTAATTGGCCATACGTAACGGGCATAACAAAATTCTTTCCCATGAATGGAGAATGGGTAGACCTGAAAATTATTTACATCGCCTAGTGACTTGATTTTCCATCTGCAATGAGATACACTACTATAATTGCTATAGCTGTTTTCTTTTTGAATCACCGAATCCCATTATTTTGCGTTCTTGTTCTATAATTGATTGTTTCTTCATTAATCACATATGATCAATTTTGCTTCGTTATAACACAGCATAATCAAGAACTTGGTGTTAAACTATAGATATATGAACTTACTCCTATCTTTCAAGTTTGCTTTCAACTCCATTAGTTTGGTTTCTAAACAATCTTCGAAGCTCAAGTTTGAATTCCGAATAACTCCAGCGCCAATAGCGTGGGTTGTTACGTAATACTACTTCACTTGGAGTAGTTCGAAGGTTAATAATACAGTCTCCAGATGGGTATCTGTAGGATGATGGTAGAATTTCAGAACAGAAGAATCAGATTCACATTGGGTTCGCTTTAGTTGCAGGTTCTGGGTTCAAAATTTTGATTCCAGTTCTAGTTTTTAGAATAATGTTTGACTCCAGTCCTGATTCTGGTTTTTTCTGAGTTAAAGATGAGAAATAAGGATTTACACAGTCTTCATCCGCCAAACGTTTTGTTAAATAAAACGACAAATAAGGACGCATATGTGCATTGTACGCAGGGGCGTAACTAAGGGGGGGGATGGGGGGGACCTTCCCCCCCAGGTGTTGTGAAAAGTTGGGAAATTTATAATTGTTCAACGTTGAAATTGGGAACTTGGAATTTCTTTTGGGAAAATAAGAAGTAGCCCCCTTGGCTCGTGGAAAAGTTGGTAAATTTGGAGTTTTAGCGTGTATTATTATATTATTACAACTATTTTAAAATTTTTGAAGACTAAAAAAAAAAAAAAAAAAAAAAAAGGTCAACAGTTGGGAAAATTTCATGGTATTAGTTGGCAATTTTTGGTTTTCTCCCCCCCCCCTGAAGAATGTCCTCGTTACGCCCCTGATTGTACGAGTTTATTAAGACGACTAAAAATGTAAAAGTAACATGAAATGATAACGTAACGTACACAACAATGATCGTATCGCATCGATTGGTGGAAAAACCCCCATACGATCTATTATTACCTACACGTTTTAGAAATCCAATTTTTTTTCACACAAATTTGTTCCAAGTAGAATCTTTCATTTCACATATTTCTCAATTACCGAGTTGTGGATGCACTGCTCGTGATATCATCTACGAATAGCAAAACAACTATGCGTAAAGCTCTTCAATGAAATATGGTAATTTGCCTTATTTTCATTAACAATTTAGCAAAAAATCAACCTTGGCTTAGAAACAAGTGTAAAATTGACTTCGATTCCACCTTTGACTCCGACCCTCCCCTGGACTCAGAAGAATTGCTGAAATCCACTTTGATTCCATCTCTTGACGCAGGAGTATTTCATGAAATTTCACTCTTATGAGTCAAGACGTTAGCCTCAACTCTTAATTTTGATTCATTTCGATTCTGGTGAAAAGCATCTTTAGTCCTTCGATTTCATATAAACAAATGATACATACTGTGTGTTGATCTCCAGTCCAGACTGATCTGATGGAGGTAGTTTATTTACAAATTGTACAGATATAAATGAATATTGAATACAGGATGATGATTATGAAATAATATACTTAATAAATAATTTAGTTCTTACACTTTATTATGAGCGAATTCTAATGAAGAGGGATTGTAAAAGAAGTTAGAATTTTACTGAATAAAGCGTCGGTTATAATGGCACTGAATTTTTCACAGAAAAAGTTGAACCTGTGTTTTTTTATGGAACCGTTTATAATAGTCAGTGAATCAGGCAATGAAAGATTCTCTGGGTTTCAGTGAAAAGTTGAAATATTTTAACTTTTCAGTGAATTTCTACGGTATCAAACATTTGTTTCTTCATGTTACTCTGTTATCACTTCAAAGTAATGGGGATTTTTTGGATAGTTCTAGCCATTCCGTGAAAATTTCATTGACACAGTCAGTGCCATTATAACCTACGCTTAACTGGAGTAATGGAAAGTGGCAGTAGGAAGTGGGATTAACCAAGCACCACTATCACGACTTTGACATTACTGGTATGGAGTGCATCTTGCATGAAAGGTAGAACGTCGTTCCACGCCAGCCGGTCCAAACCGGAGTCAATTTTAGGCTTAGTTGCGCGCCCAATGCTGTGTGAATCGCAGGTATCCTTCAAACAAAATAGTGATCAGTGGAGCTATTTGAAAGTAGGCTTGCTATTTTGTACACCTTGCAGACAAGATAAAATATCCATCTACGTCCTCTCTACAGCACAGCAACATGGTTCACTTTGACATTTTAGTTCATTAGTTCACTGTACTTGTTATGTACTCTACAGTTTCAATTTTTTCGTACCTATATTTTTATAAATTTCGCTACCATTAAAATGGCTAAACTGTCAATCAATCATCCAACTACGTAGAACGTAGAACATGACTTCAGGAGTTCGTGTATACAAAAGAAAGTACCTATAGCTCTATTCAATTTCTACAATAAAATATGAACTTGACGCTACCAGTATTTTAACCTAAATACATTAAAAGTTGGAAACACAATATAGGCCTTCGCAAAAGGACATTGTTCGGAGCAATAATTTCCTCGCTTCCATGAATAACTAATAATGCCCAGTTGCGCACATCGACAGCGTTGTTTTTATCTTGCAGATTTATACGAGTAAATTTTGGCATTACAAAACTCCCGGAGGACTTGCGTACCTAGTTCTCATTCCAATAAATAATTCAACACAATTTTCGAACATTATCATAATTTACGAATTATTAACAAAATCGAACGGTCGACGAAAATACAGACGCTCTGGATTTATCGAATTCAAAGAATCGTTTCACATTGGGATTAAAGAAGAAAGAATCCCTTGCTAGACGCTGCTAAACATTCTATAATTACGTTATGGTAAGTTGTGTAAATACTCAAAAGCGTCAAAGCGTACATCCAATTCACCTAAACCTATTGTAAATTGCAGAAAACAAATTGCTTGCTTTGTGAATGGCTACAACGTGTGTATAGGCAACACGGCATAAAATAATCCGTTTTTTATATACCAGACAGCTGGAGCTTAAATATATTTTTTTCCAGCATCTCGTACCGCCAAATGATTGACAGTAATAGGGTACGAACAAAATAATCAGCTTTATTTTCGGTGCACTGGGTGTCAGAAACGGGCGTTTGTTGTAGCTGCCGTTATAATAGGACTAATCGGATCTACTAATGCTATGTTAAAGTGTATCGATGTGGTTTGCTAACAACCGACGGTCCATTATTTTACGCAGGTTTTTGTCTTCAACGTTTAGCCGCAACGAAATGTTCGTATTGATGGGGCCTTTTTTTTTCTTGTGGAGTGAAATTTAATTATTTTTTAATATAGGTAAACATAAGATTAGAGAGGCGCAGAAATTGATTTAAAGTAGCGCCGATAGAATACAATTTATAAGGAAATTCGTCTTGTTGCAACACTCCGAAAAGATAAATGGGCGAATGAAACTTCACAAACGAACATTCGCAGGCGCAATGATTAGTAGATAATTAATAAGCGACGCAATAGTTGAAGAAGAAACGAGCACGGATACACGAGACGCGATCCTTAATGTAGACTGAGAGGAAAAACGAATCTATATATCAATGTATTGCGCCCAAAGCGTCTGCTAATAAAAACAATTTTTCAAACGTCTAATTGACGAACGGCAGGGACGAGTTTCGTCGTAAAATTGGCTAATTTACATAACGTCATTATTTAGCAGCCTATGTCTATAATACCTTCGGGGATACGATGAAAAAAATCCTACCTTGTACGCGTTGAAAATCATCCCCTTAAAGCTTTCATAGGAACCTATAGTTTGTCTACTCAACGAGCTTGATTTTTTCGCCACATTGATCTATCATAATCAATGGTATCTTGAGTAGCTATAGCCCATTACTCTAAATAGGTGAATAGTGATACATATCAGTACCCTAAGTGTGCGCCAAAAACGTGTTGACTTTAATTTACAGCGCGGTGTTTTTGTATCCTGATGCAGACGTTCAATCGTGTACGTTTTAATAGCAAAATTCGGTTCTTAGCGTCGCGAATTCACCCTCTAATATTTTACTTAACGTTATTCAACATTATACCTATCACACCGACGGGGTTGATTTATAAGATAATATCTAAACTGAAGTCGTATGTATTGCGCCCACAGCTGCACCCAACTTAACCAAGCAATATGTGGAGTGTCATTATTTCTTGGAATTTATAATCGGTATAACAATTTTAAGGAAGAGTAGAGAGTCTCGCAAGTTTTACGAGCGAGTGGGAAATTATGAAACGGCAATATTGATTTTTTTTTTCATTCTCTTTAAGTAGAAATGTTTCAAAAAGATGACGAAAATATTGCAAACCCCAAGGCATACCGACTCAGTGACGACTTCATCAAGGATTTGTAATTAAAGAATATTTGTTGCCTAACTAGAAACTGGTATTCAAATTTATGTACAAATAAAATTGTATTATTCGAAATAATGGCGCCTAACATGGGACTCTCTCTTCATGGTATCAATTGATCACAACCATGTTGACCACTGATGAATTGTCGCCACTCATTCCGTTTCTGCGTCCTGGACGCTCCTATTGCTATGGAGCTCGGTGTCTACGCAGTGGATCGAGGATCTTCCTCACCCTCTCGTTCCAGGCACTTTGCTAAAGAGTATCATAATCTTCCAAGTATTCTCGTCTCTGCCCACCACATGACCCAAGTATCGGAGTATTTTATCCTCACAGATATCGCTTAACCTGTAGTGTTGACTCAGCTCATCTGTAATTGATTTATTTGTTCGTTGAGCCGTACAGGGGATTCTTAGCATTCACTATCATACCCACATCTCAAACGCGTCGATGTTGCGCTTATGCTCCTTCTTCAGTGTCCTTGTTTCGGTCGCATACAGGAACACAGGTAATACGAATGATCTGATTAATCTTCTCCCATTACTTGTAACGGTTCGTATCGCATAAATTCATCATCACTGCCTTTTTCAAAGTCATTCGTTATCTAATTTCTCCTGAAGGCCTTCTACAAGTGAGCTCAAGAACACGAAATTCTATACTTTTTCAAACTTCTGTAACATTTCCAAGTCGGGTAAATATCTAGCCGAATCGATGACCATTATTTTCGTTTTCGCACGATAGTGTATAGTCTCAGTTGCTCGCTTGCGTACTTACCTTGCTGGATTACTGTGGCCATCTCTTCTTCATCTGCTGCAAGTGTGGTATCATCAACATACTAGAGGATGGAAATTTTGTTACCTTCTATCGTTACTCCACTTTTTCAACCTTCGAGAGCTTGTCTCCTTATGTATTCTCCATAAATACTAAATAATGTGTTTCTAGTCTCGTCTATGAATAATAAGTAGTGAACCTGGTATCCAAATTCATTTACAAATAAAATTAAGTTAGTCGAAATAATGGCGCCCAACAAGGGACAACTGATGCATAAAAAATTGGTGCTCAACTTAGGACTATAAAAAATGAATACCATTAGTGTCCACACTCGAACTTACAATAAGTGCTTATAATCTTGTTTATGGAAAATTAGTTGTGAACATGAGATCCACGTTCATGTACAAATGAAATTATTGTGTTCTAAAAAATGCCGCTCAACACAGAACAACTAATGCATAAGCAAAATTTGGTGCCCAACCTGGGGCTATAAGTAAATAAATGGGGGAAAATGGAATCCCACCAGCAACTTACATCAATAGATGGGTAAAGTGATAGCAATTATAATTTTGTTTGTGAAAAATTAGATATATTCCTAGGACTTGAATGGACGCATAAATCATGATATCAATGTTCAATCAGAGAGTTGCATGAGTGCCAAAAAAAAGTACCTAACATGGAAACATCGATGTATGAGAAAACTGGCACCAAACCTAGGACCATAAGCGCACAAAATGAAAATTCGTAATCCAACAGGAATCTATTTCATTGGGTAAAAAACAACAGCACTAACAACAACAACAACAACAACAACAACAACAACAAAACACAAAGTCCATTGGTCTGTTGTAACCTTACATGAAAAATCAGTGTCGTATATAGAATATTTACCTATATAAAAGAGAAATTAAGTATATCCCACCTCTTCCAACAATATGTGAAAAAAATCAACCTATAATATTCAACAATATCTCCATTACTAACAACGAAAATAATGGTCCGAACGTGAAATAAGATAGTGAACGGTGATTCGCCCTTTTTAATACTTTCAATATTTAAATCAATATATGATTTGAACATTCTTCACAAAATGATGTTCGTGACATCAAATTGAAATTTCTGCTCCCATTCTTTTATGTAGTTACAACAGCATCACAAATCATTCGTGTTTTCATACATCATTCTAACACAAAAGTACTTGCAGACAGAGACTAACAAAACGCGACACATAATAAACCCATTATTATACACACTCGTTGCTGTGTTGTATTTAAACATCATCGTATCTCAGGTGGGTTAACAGCTCGAAACTTAATTACAAAGTTACGTATTAAAGTTTTTCAATCTCTTTATAACGTAGAAAGAGTCGTGTAAACAAAAAGTGGTTTTCAAGAAGTTAAAATGTCGTATAATAGTAAACTCTGTTAAAAGTTTCTCAATATCTCAACTACGAGTTACTTTGAAATTGTAATAATATTTACTTTTGTTAAGTACGCGTCAATTTTTCCCCTAGAATTTTTATACTCAGGTATTTTTTACTCAACTTCTCGCATTCTATCGCATCAGGTGTACTTTGTTTACCCTAAAGTCCAATTTCCAATTCTAATTTTCAAAGGTATAGTATCTTATACTCGAAAAAAATCTCCGAGACGTCGAGGCAAGAGTAAATAAATACAATGAAATTAAGGCAATATTCTTTTATTTTTTTATTTTTTTACTTTAAAAACGTAGAAATACTGATTTCCTGTTTAGCATAAAATTTTAAATACGTCGTCGCTTCAAGGGAAGAAAATAACTACGCCACAGAAACATACGTACAGACTGTAATAGTATTCGGATATTGCCGAGTATAATTTCATATTCGAGCCCAGACTGAGCAAATAAATCAAGAAGAACTCTTTAAACAACGAGCATCAGAGACACGTTTTTACCATATTCAGATGTTACTCGACGCGTAAACGTACGACAGAATCGGTGAAATTTGTACATTCGAGGAAACATTTACGCACTCACACTTTGGCGAGAAAATGAAACGAAAAACGAACTCGCGAGCCAGACCACCCTACGATGTTGAATGAAAATGTAATGAAGTGGCATAGAAAGATAACGCGGCGACGTAATTTAGTTGACGCAATAAAAGCCATTCAATGAGCCATGTTTTTATTTTTTTTTTTCGCGCCCCAAATGTCCTCCCTTTAGAGTCCCCGCGATTACGCGAAAATTAAATACGCGCTAACACCCCGTATACGGGAAACAGTTCGAAACTGTTTTTATAATTACCACAGATATTAATGAATAATGAGCCAGCATAACGTTATTAAATTCAGTAACTTTGAAAACGCTTTTAATTGCACGAATGACGGCGAGTTACGTTCATTAATTAAGCCCGTCGAACTGAGATGCGAAATTTTTCAACATTTATTAAATTATTCAGCGATCCGAAAACAGATCGTATCCCAGTGCGAGGGAGTGAGAATATAATAAATCCTAGCGTGTTCGATTTTGAGTAAACTATGAAACTTGACGTTTGAAAGAGATGAGCGAATTGCATTATGAGAGAAGCCCTTTTTTTGACGATAATTTGTCACAAATAATTGATCGCTTGGATATCCACCAAATATAACCGAAGATACAGCGTAGAGTGAACTCGTTCGCAACAAAATGAACATCGAAGGTAAGAGGGTGATGTTTTCTAAAAGATTCATGAGTAACAGGTAACTGGTTCTAAGTCTCAAGGGTGCTTGACTATATTACTATTTGAATAAACTTTGTAGTAAGTCTGTCTGTGAGTTGCTTTCCTCGTTCTCATGATTTCATAGACTCATCTCACATAAGAAGTATATGTGATAGACAATAAAGAAAATATTAGATAAATGTGTGAACTCATAGCTCATATTTAACTACGTGGATTTTATATTGTGATACGATAATAATAACAATGATGATGATGATGATGATGATGATGATGATGATGATTCAGATATTAAATTATAAACACTCTGTCATCAAAAAAAAAAAAAATAAGCAGCTATGCCGCATTACTGGAGCTGAGTTTTTAACTGGGGCTTGTTTTGATTTAGTAATAACCTTGCTTAACCGTTCATCACTACAGGCCACATCCAATACCAAGTCTGAAAACCCCTACCCTATCCTTTCCAAAAACACTTAAGAAGTTGAATTTGGCACAAATGTAGTATTTCTTGCCATGAAATAATCATGCGAACACATATTTCTCAAATTATAACTATTTGAGGGTCCTCAAATTATCTTCAAATTTTGTAAATCCGCCATTTTGGATCCATTTTGACTCAAATTTAAGTGGTTATATTCTGGTCACAAACTAATCCTACACACAAAGTTTGACCATTCTAGGCCGATTTGGTGATGAGATATGGAAGATTCATGAAATTTCCTGCAGCAATTTCCCCTCCAAAAGCCGTTTTTTGCTCTAACTCCCCTCCAAAATCACTGAGGAAGCTAAAATCAAAATACGTTTGTCACTTGGGCTCATTTTATCATATGACACAGCAATAAAAAATTTTCGACCCCTCCTGTACCCCCACCACTATTTTAGGTTGATAACCCCGCCTTCCCCCTCCAACATCATGTATGGAAGTGAATTCGGGATATAGTATACAACTTATCCCCAATAACCATATGAATTCATATTAATTACATTTTTACCAACTTGAGGCTCCTCAAGCTCTACTCAAAATTTTGATAATCCGCCATTTTGAATCCATTTTGATCCAAATTCAAGAGGTCATATTGTGGTCACCAACTAACCTCACACACAAAATTTGACCTCTTTAACTTGATTTGGTGGGGAGATATGGAAGATTCAAGAAATTTCATGACTCAAAACTTCCTCAAAAAGCCGTTTTTTGATCTAACTCCTCTCAATATGCACTCAAGAAGCTGAAATTTGGATATGTTAGTATCCGTGACTCACTCTTTCATATGAAATCAAAAACGAAAAATTTGAGCTATTTGCCCCTTCTCCAGCCCCCCTCAAAATTTGAGTGATCCGCCATTTTGAAATTTATCGAAAAAACAAAAAAACCATTTTTGCGCATTTTCAAGAAGAGTCTCTCACCAAATTTTGAGCGAATTTTATGAATACTCGCCGGCGCTACGCGTGGGGGAAAAATATATATATATACCAAAAAGTTGGGCATTTGCCAGATGATTACAAATGGTCTGAAACGCAAAGATTTGAAGACCCCACCCTCCCCCGACCTTCCCTTCCCAAATCAGGTAGGCTGTAATAGCTATCGTTTTGTTAAAAACTCAGCTAAAAATGAGCCCTTATGAGGCCCCGAGAGCCTATTTCACTAGGGGGCTAGTTGATTAATGCTGTTTTGCAAAGTGTTAGACCCGCCACTGCTCTTGTTAACATCATTTGCGCTTTCATCTCATAACTCCACGAGGTAATTTTTCAACTTCTGATTTCAGAAAACTTATGAATTATGTTAGCAAATTTAATAAGTTCTACAACTTTATGTCTAATAATATATTTTCATGTAAAATCATTTTTTCTCAGAGAAAAAAAAATTATCGCTGTTAAAGATTTTTTTCCTAAAGGCAATCAACGCAAATTACCAACATTCTTATTCCATCATAACATGAAGATTAGACATTTTTCGACAAAATAATTTCCGCCGGCATTAAAAATAAATTCATCAAAAACATCCCCTTTCTCACATTCTCAAGATTATAAAACTCGCTCTCAACCGATGGCTTTTATTAATGAAAAAATAACTTTCTGTCCCGGTATCATATCACTCCATATATTCCATAGACGAAAAGAGCGAAAAGTTGCTTCACCAAAGTATTTAACGACCTCATCAATCAGTTTCGGCTGATGTGATTTTATCGACTTTAAGTGTAACGTTACACCTATTTAGAGAGCCCTTGATAGGTCTACTCGAAAAAAATACCAGTTAAATAGTTTTGACATTTCGAACGAAGTTTTTTAATCTCGTTAACGTTGTTTTTTCTCCTGTCTCATCTTCGGGACGAAACTTTTTTAAAGTTTCTTTTACATTGTTTATAACAACGGACGATAAGTGGAAATTCGATCGTAATTCGACGATTGTTCTAGATTTCAATTTACCTTAATTTAGTTTTCGTTAGAAAAACACGTTTGATTTTTGGCATATAACAAGAACAGAGCTAGAAGCCTATAAAAAAAAATCCTACTGTAAAAGAAAAACAAAAACGTATTCCACGTAAGTCTGAACAATTTGTCAAATACTTTTTCAAAAACCCCTCTCAAAGCTAAGATTTAAAAGAGTAAGTTGCATTTCGCTAACAGTATTCGGGGCTTCTGTAAAAAGCACCTTTATTCATTCCTAATGGAAAACAATCTCTTATTTTTTTTCCGCCCTTTGCTACGTTCTACACTATGTTGTATTAAAGTAAATATTTTCGTGTCGTTTTTATCCGCTGTACTGTAAATCACAAAAATTATATTCAATAGCGAGATTTTTTTTCACCGGCGAATCACTTTTCTTTTTACGTTTTACGCGATTGTATGTGTCATTTCTTGCTTAGCTAAGAATTGTGTTTTGGTGTTTCGGCAAACGAGTGTTGGTGACGTCGCGTTGATGGTTTTCTCGCTATGTAGGGTCATGGCGAATATTTTTCAGTCATTTTATAACATTTGGATGAAATTTACAGCGGTTGTAACGTTTTTGCATTTAACACGCTGGTGCGCGTGCTCCAAGTACATAAATTAAGAAAATTTTCCAGCTCGCTGTTCTTATTTATGTTTATTTAGCGTAATCGGTAGTGTAACTTAATCTATTTGTAAATTCGCATTAAATGTTCGCCAACTCGATAACAATTACTGGCAACTTTTTAATTAATTATTCCTACCGCAGTATTCATCGTTTGCGGCTATTTCATTACGATTTTTACAAGATTGTAAAACCATTTACATGGAATTTCCACGAATAGAGTCGTTTATAAAATTAAATATCTGACGATAAGTGTATACAAAGTATCGTCGCTCATATCTATCGTTAGTGTACAATTCGTAGGGTGAGCCATAACCCCTAAACTTTTACCCCTACAACTTTAATATTACTTATCTAAAAATGTTCTTCTTTGATGCACTTTATTAACTTTCCTTCGTCGGCTGCAACCGTCACTAGTGCCGAAGGTATAAATTAGGGATGGCGAATTTTTCCTTTAATTATGGTACTTTTTTTTGCGCCTGTATAGATACCGACTGCGAGAAGCGCTTTTTGCGAGAAAATGAGCTTCGTTTATTAGAATAGGTCTTTGATGAGATTAATGACGCCGTCGAAGGGTGTGGTTGGTTTTTTCTGTTGCGAGCTCGAGGCTGGCTCTTGTCGGTGCCAAGGACGAATTTTTTTGTAGAGCTGTAATAATATTTTATTATTTTGTTTTCCTGAATCTTGGTGGAAAAAATTTGATCCAGAGAATGACAGAGAATTTCTGAAAATTACATATTACGTTACTGTAAAATAAATCATGTTTCAGGGACCTATAGCAAAAAAGTAGAAATTAGAAGAAAAATGAAACTAGTACTCAAATAATTGATAAATCTAGTTGAATAGAAAATTTGAAATGAATTACATCCATAAGAGATTCAAGCGTGAAAAATTATTATTAAATACATATGATGTATAATGTATAGGAATTCTTAAAATACACAGGGCAAGAACGTTCACATTTTTAATTCATCGCTAATTTCAAATCAAAAACTAGTTTTGTTGCTAACCATAGTAGGAAAAATGGTACCCATTATGACCACGAATCTATTTTTTTTCAATGGTACCCAAACTGGAATCAAGAATATGAAAAAATGGTGCCCAGCCTAGGACTAGAAAAAAATGGCACTCAACCTAGGGCTTATAAAAAATGGCGCCCAACCTGGGACTAAGAATTCATGAGAAGAAATGGTACCCAACCTAGGTCCATAAATTCATAGAAAAAAATTCAGCTCAACATATGGCCAAGAATTCGAAAATGAAAAAACCGTATAAAAATTAGGCATGTAACTTATAAAAAATAGGTTGTCTCAATATCCTGATAACTAACAAAACAACATCGAATTGATACATATATTGTTATTGTATGTAATCATTTAGTATACACTTAATTTCACTTTTGGAAAGTAAAATATATATTCAAATTTATCAACTGTTCGAAAATTTGAGATATTTATACCATAGCAAAAAATGAAAACCATCAATCGTTTATAACAATTTTATAAGTAAATTTGAACAATAGAATTGACGAGTTGGTAATATTTTTCAGAAAACTTGGAAAACGTATTAAGCTAATTTTAGTATCTATAGATGAAGAAAGCACAAAAATACTTTAGTAAAAATGAACGTTCATGTAGGTCACTTCACTGTCGAAATCAACAAAATTATAAATGCTCCGTTGTCATCGAATATTCTAAATACTAAATTATCGCACATTATGTAAATTACAATGATCTTGTAAGCTTGAGTTTGTTTTGTGTTTCAAGATTCCAACATATCGTGTTAAAAATTGGATCATCACCATTTCAACACACCTCCCTTTTTTTCAAGTCATCAATTTCCACATTTTTTGCTTTTCACAAAGTACAAGCGGAAAATTTTTTGGTGTCATTTTTCAATAGGTAACGATACCTATCCTCTATTATAAAAATTAATCCTGTGCCTCTTTTCAGGGCTGAGATATTTGAAGTGACGAATTTTAAAATGATAAATCATGTTTTGTTAGTTGTTTGAATCGTTGATTTCAAATTAACAAGTTTCTGGTTTTGGTTAAATTTAAATATTCCTATCTCCCCATCTTGGAATATTGGTTTTGGTTACAATCAAATAAAAAATATCTGGTCAAGTATTTTACCTTTTAGTTTTTAGTTTTATTTGTTAACTCTGTGCTAAATCGCCAAAAGATTTCAATTTTTCAAAAATTTATGAAACTTGACCACCAATATTGCAAGATATTTGAGGCTTCTACTTGAAATTTTAGAACTGAAATCTTTTTGTACCATTTTATTATTACATTTTAGAAAGTCATCACAGATTTTTCAAAGAAAGACCAACATTAGTATGTACAACTAAATTTAAATAATTTTCAAAAGCTTTAAATTCATAAGATATGATAGATAAATTCAATTAGGTACTTATATATAAAATTTTGAATTGATGTCACCAAGCATGATGGAAAAAAATTTGTAAAATGATTTTTCTCCATTTCGGAATGAAAGGATCGATGCAATTAGACTTTTGAAAAATATTTCTATACATGATGCGCGATTATAAAAGCGCTACGAGTCCATTAACGAATTCCATTTGCCAACAGACATTTTCGCATCAGTATCTATTCCATCAGGCTGTAGTAATTTCATAAATCACTCGCAGCTCGGTAATTTAAAGTGGAAAATGTAAATTCGCAAGATGTCATTATAGTCGATGATTTGATGAGGCTCGTTTAAATAATTATCAAGTATGTATTGTATACGTCAAATAAACCGCCTACACCGTTCACGTACCCACTTGTATTATCCGACAAATTCATAAGTAATTCAAAATTCAATAACACGCTAAAAGTTGCGTGCTGTGAATGTATTAAAAGGTTCGATATAAAGATACAGAAAGATAAAGCTTTCGTAGCTACAACCATTAATATAAGTAATTCAATAAACCCCGAAGGAGAAGCAGCGACGTAGGAATTCCTTTGATGCTGAAATTGCGAATAATTGCCCGCCCAAAGGAATTATTTATTATTCTAAAAGTTGTAACTCGTCGGTATTCTCTGTGCTGTTTTAAAGGTAAATTTATTAAAGCACTTTTTACTCGTTTTGCCGCTTCGTTCATTTTCATCATTATCGTTTGTACCTTTTTCAGTAATTTTCTCCTTTTTTTTTTCAATTTTCTTCAAAGTTTTTTCCTTTTTCTATAACACTGAACGCAGGTATTTGCATTATTACGGATTAGCAATTATGCGTATGCATTTTTAAATGCCAAGGGTGATCTTTTTAGTAGAATTTTCAAATATAACTTAAAAAGACGGAATTGAATTTATCATTGGAACTTGGCTAGTCGTTAAAAACGACACAAAATGTTTGGCAACGAAATAATTCCGGACAAAACTAATTTCTTGTTGCGGCTTTTCCCATGTAGTAAATCAAGCTGTGTCGTTTTTATGTCCAATAAATGTGTCGCACTAGAGAGAAGTGTACTGAGTTATGATTTGTAAACATTTTTCGGAAATGATCATCGCGATTATAAGAAGGGTGGAAATCTTTATGAAAGTGTAATTTCACTTATCTAGAAATTTAATGGTTGTAAATGGGTTCAGTATTAAGTATATCTCGAAGATGATGCAATTCTTTATTGTTTTTATTGCCAATATATTGTCTTCGTTTATAGTCTACATACAACGCATGTATGTATATGAAAGATATGTCATAATGAAGAGGGCTTCTTTGCATATACCAAGAAATGCTGAGTTTTGTTTTCGTGATGAATAAGAATATATGCTTAGGAAATGTTGTCTTCATTTGTATTGGCATATGAGTAAATTTTACTTTTTGTAGTTGTCACAAAGGAATAACATAAATAAATTGTATGTAGATGGGGACGGGATAAGGAAAACTGTCGTAATCTGACACATAATACGTGCTTGGTTTGTTAACGAAGAGGCGCAATCCGACGTGGGAAGATTGTAGCGACATTTTCCTTATTTCATTTTCAGCCACTGGGTAACCAGCGTTCGAATTCAATAAAACTTTTACTTGTTGCTTTAAACCTTGACAAAACATGGAAGAATTACAACCTAGATTTCACCCTTAATAATAAACTATTCGTTTTTTACACGGTATCCGTGTACTCGAGTTTCATTAAAATTCTGGTCATTCTTCGCAGTTAAAACCTTTTTCGAGCTACGCAAACGTTTATATGGTACAGCGCTCGGTATTTTGCCTGTCTGCCGTTGCTTTTCTCCTCGAGGAAAAAAGGTTTGTAAATTCATTACCTAATGCGTCGTGAAGAATAATAATAAAAATGTGAAAATTTCAACTCGCGAGCAACGTCTGCGACAAGAATTCGAAAATTTTATGACGAAAATTCGTCAATAAGTATTTGTAGCTGTACGGAAGATAATAAGAAGATGAAGAGGTGCAATGAACTTAACATTGTTATCATACTCATCGGCGGTAATTAAATTACGTTATTCTAGTTCGTCTGCGTTTATTCGACTAGAAACAGACAGACTGTTCATTCGAGGGCTTTTCCTCCCAGTTCCGTACGATATTCGAGTGTAGCTGAGCGAAAAATTATGGGAAAATTCATGTTGATATCACTTTACGGATAATTATCTACTCAAGTCTAATCTAAATACCTACCTACCTCTATTCGAAAAAAAAATACTTGGTTAATTTTATATACAGGTAACTGAATATTTTCTTCAATAACAGAAGTATTGTCGATAATAAAGGTAGATGGACTAACCTAAAATTACATTTGGTAATATTCATTATTTATTAAAGTTACAAAATAAATAAATATCTAATATCACATTTCACATACCATTACACCAAGGTTAGATTATTCACCACAGTCACAAATACGCACTAGATACACACTTCAATTTTAATATCTTCTTTGAAGAAACAAAATCACTAAATGGCACATGATAGAGATACAAAAAAAATAATAAAATGGAAGATAATATCCTTTATTCAACTCACGTACACAATCCAATCATTATTCAAACACTTTCACACGCATAACATAATATAGAGTATTTAATATTTATAATGACTGGTCTAGGTTCTAATTGGTCATACGTCACACCTGTAACAACCAACCAGCAAGTTGGAATGTGGCAAATTTACCTCGACTAACTCGTAAAATAAAAACATAAATCAGCTGATGATTCAAATCACAAACGAATTTTAGTTGTTCACTGAAAACTGAACGATATTATTTAGGAAGGTAGAAATGAAACTACCTACATTTCATCACATTCTAGCGTTATGATTGGTCATTACGCGCGTAATATATGACCAATTAGAACATAGACCAGTCATTATAAATACTCTATACTATTGTTTTTTGTTTTTGTTCTTATTGTTCTTACTTTCCTTACCCAATTAGAGAACGGAATTATAAAATTTCTCCATGTAATCAGTGTAACCAACCGTAGTTTTTCTCCATCACTCATAGCTAAGAATGGTAACTGATAACAAATAATGAGTTATGATTTTCTTGAATTTTACTAAATTTTACCTAGAACTGGTTGAACAGTGTCGATAAGACTTTTATTAAAATGATATTATTAATATAACCATTATGACAAATGAAACTGGTAGTCTACATGTTTCTTATGTGAGTACCTTATTCGTTTTCGTGAAGTTGGCGATCGCGATCGGATACTCATGAATTCTTAAGGTAATAATGTACTTAGTGTTTCGATTCTTCAACTTTTAACGTGCCGAAAATTCAAAATGACCTTAATAATTCAGTTATGTGTTATCATAAATAAGTTCTTACAGCGTTCATGAATGATTTCCATCTCTCATTTTATATGTGTTGTGTTAAGTAAGTACTTGCAGTACATGACATCTTTAGCTCTTATCCACATGTAGCTTAGCGGATCAGTTACTCATTATTTCAACGCATACGTAATCAATGGTGTTCAAATACATTTGGTCAAATTGATGAAAAACATGAACCTCCCTCTCGTCGATTCATTTTCATTTTCACTGCCTTCTATTCGTAATGAAAATGTCTTTTCCACACGGTGGTGTGTTTAATGGAAATAGGTATGCGGTTATTATTGCTGAAGTGGTCTCTAAACAGATTCGTTGTACGAGAATAGATTGTGGATTAACCCCTATTAACGCTTATTGGTTGTCGGGGGATTTAGGTTTTAAATTAATGGGGTTTTTTTGTGAGGCATTTTTTCTGCAATAGTCTTCGCATCCTGTTGTGTGGTCGTGACAATGCACATCGGACTCGTATTGTCATAAGTATGTATTACAAGTCTTTTACTTCAATATTGAGATATTCCAAAATCTATTTCTGCAGTCGTAAGAAATTATTAGGTATGTATATGTACTTACTATTATGATTACCTTTTTTTTTGGTATTGGTCATAATAATTATCCATTTAATGTTTTCAAAAATTAAATTGAAAATATTAACTTACATTATTATTACAAAAGGGAAAAAAAGTAAGTGGCCATGCCGCAGTAATAGAGTTGAGTTTCAATAATTCAGATCATGTTAACTTCATATTATCTACACCCAGTACCAAGACTACGAACCCTCACTTATCTCCTCCAAAACTATCTAAGAGTCGAATTTAACAAAATTCAGTACTTCTTGCCCACAAGAATGGCATAAGCTCATTAAATTTTAGCTGTTTGAGGCTCTTCAAGTCTTCCTCAATTATTTACGATTTATCATTTTGAATAGACGTACATTTTCATCCAGATTCAAAGAATCATATGCTAGTTGCCAAAACAACCTATGTATGCACTCTTTCATGTATATGAGGCCATGAACAAAAATTTTGAAGTATTTTCCCCTCTCCCCGCAGTAGTTGAAATTTGAGTAAACCGCTATTTTGAGTTGAATTGAAAATCCAAAAAAAAAACTTTAGATATTATATCAACATTCCTAACGAAATTTTTAATCATTTTCATCTACACCGATATCAATCATGAAGTGAGGGAGGAGAGGGAAACTACATAATGTATATACATTACTCCTACATAACAAAATGGTGAATATCCGCCATATGATTATACAAATGGTCAGAAACGCAAAGATATGAAAACCCACCCCTCCCTATAACTTTTTCTTCCCAAATCAGCTTCAATAGCTATAATTTTTATTTAAAATTCAGCTAAAAAAATTGACGATCAATTTGATTACCATTTATCAACTACAACTAAACTGAGCAACCCAGAATCTCCGGAGAATACCCACCACAAGGTAAATTTACCGACCACTGTTGACGATTGAAACGGTATGTAACATAATTATTATCTACGTATACGAAGCCGATGAAGCTTTCACAGTAAATTAAAAACGTGCTTTTGATGTGACAAAACCTAGCGGAATTTAAAGTAAATATGGGAAACGGTGGCAGCAAAATAACCACACACGCCCAAACGCTGTGTACTTTTGATATACAGCGTGTAGGCCGTAGCTGTGTTTACACACAAATATTCGGAAAAACGCTGATAAAGTTGGGTCTTCAACTCCCGCTGCGATTTACCAATTAACGATCTTTAGAAAAAACACGAGTCGCGTTTGTGCTGAAAAATGAGTGACGTTTAGATTTGTCCTCGTTAATAACATCCACCCTCTTTCTCATCGGTAAAGTGCAAGACCTGGACGGAAAACGTTAAACTAAATTAAACCAGACAATAAAATATACAAATAAAACTTAACGAACTGAAAACTGTTACTTATTTATTTTTAATCAAATTGAAGCGTTCGTATTTGACTATGAAAGGCGAAAATATTCGACGGAGAAAATACAAAATCAGAAATGAAATTTCACGATTCGACGATTTTCAAAAGGTGTTTTAACGCTTAATTAAAAATTTCATTTTAAAATAACATTCCGCCTTTCGTTATTTTCGTTTAATTATTTGAGAAATATTAAATTCGTCGAAGATTTTAATTATTTTTGTAAACAAAACGTACGCAAATGAGAAAAGTTCGTGTAACTCGTAGGTTTTCCATAAATATACAAACGAAAACAACCGAATGGAGTTTTTCTAATATAAGGAAAACGAAAAATATATTTATGTACTTTTTAAATGCAATTCAATAGTTTAATCAATAAGGGCGTTGTTTTAAGAGCTTATTTATGCAAAATAACATTTTTTATTTTTTATTCGCACGATATAGCTTTGTAATTTAGGTTTCATATTTTTACAAATGTTCTAAAATAATATAACGAGCGGGCTCGTATAAGTGAAAAAAATTAACCCCTCGTGTATTGAAGGTAAAAAAGGCGAAACAGATCGTAGCCGTTTAATTAGATTTATTTGGTATAAAGCTAAAACGGCGAAGCTAACTTTTAGCCTATGAATCAAACATAAAGGGTTTTTCTAAAATGGGCTTTACTTGAAAACGTACATATTTTGAATATATTTACATATTGGTCAATAATCTTCCATCAGAATTGTAAATATAGGAATGGCCAGTCGGCGTTGTTAAATTAACCATTTCTGGTGAGGGTGGGCTCAGCAATGCACGCGTCGAATCTTTTGAATATATAATTCGCCCTCGAATGCATGTTTCGACGTGATAAATGGATTAATTTTTAATTTTTTTTAATGTACTGTGTATGCAGTTTTCATTACGTTGTGACGTAGGGTCAGGATTGAAATGATGATATTCGGACGCGTAGGTGAGTACGGTGAGTATTAAGCGAACTAGATGTATTCATGATAAGAAATTTGACAGTTCTTAATCGATGTTTTTGAACAGGAATGTACATACATTTTTGGATTCTTACCCTGCAAATTTAAAGGAAAGTTGAAATGAAGAATCGATTTTTGAAAAGGATTTGAAGCATTAGATTTCTTAAATCTTTCATAACTCTTCACCAAGTTGACCTAAGAAGCTCAAAAGTAAGTGGAATTAGTTGGAGACCAAATTGTGACCCAACGAATTTGAGTCGAAGTGGATGCAAAATGAATGATAGACAAAATTTGAAGAAAGCTTGAGAAACTTCAAACAGCTCAAACTTCATAAATTATGAGCTCATATGATTACTAGCGATGAAAATTAAACTATATCTCAATTCTACCTTCACAGATAATAGCGGAAGGGAGAGGAGAGGGGTTATTGTCTTCAAAATTTGCTCCTTCGCCACCGAAATTATTCAGTAATTTTTTGAACTGTGGAAATTCTTCTCGAATATCGAATTGTTTGTGAACGAAGTTATAGAATGCCGATGAATGATTGTTTGCGATTTTTTTTCATTGTATTGTTCACCAAAGAATCATTCCTTGAACTCCAAAGCTCGTCTTACAATATAGAATCGTCACGAACGAAATCACTATTCCTATAAATAGATGATTAAATTTCTTAAAGTGTGAAAATATTCATTTAAAACTTATATTTATAATTCCGGTAAAAAAAAAAATGTAAGCAGCCATGCCGCATTACTGGAGCTGAGTTTTTAATTGGAGTTTGTTTTGATTTACTAATAACCTTGCTTAACCTTTCATGACTACAGGCCACACCCAATACCAAGTCTGAAAACCCCTACCCTATCCTTTCCAAAAACACTTAAGAAGTTGAATTTGGCACAAATGTAGTATTTCTTGCCATGAAATAATCATGTGAACACATATTTCTCAAATTATAACTATTTGAGGGTCCTCAAATTATCTTCAAATCTTGATAATCCGCCATTTTGGATCCATTTTGACTCAAATTTAGGTGGTTATATTCTGGTCACAACTAATCCTACACACAAAGTTTGACCATTCTAGGCCGATTTGGTGATGAGATATGGAAGATTCATGAAATTTCCTGCAGCAATTTCCCCTCCAAAAGCCGTTTTTTGCTCTAACTCCCCTCCAAAATCACTGAGGAAGCTAAAATCAAAATACGTTTGTCACTTGGGCTCATTTTATCATATGACACAGCAATAAAAAATTTTCGACCCCTCCTGTACCCCCACCACTATTTTAGGTTGATAACCCCGCCTTCCCCCTCCAACATCATGTATGGAAGTGAATTCGGGATATAGTATACAACTTATCCCCAATAACCATATGAATTCATATTAATTACATTTTTACCAACTTGAGGCTCCTCAAGCTCTACTCAAAATTTTGATAATCCGCCATTTTGATCCATTTTGATCCAAATTCAAGAGGTCATATTGTGGTCACCAACTAACCTCACACACAAAATTTGACCTCTTTAACTTGATTTGGTGGGGAGATATGGAAGATTCAAGAAATTTCATGACTCAAAACTTCCTCAAAAAGCCGTTTTTTGATCTAACTCCTCTCAATATGCACTTAGGAAGCTGAAATTTGGATATGTTAGTATCCGTGACTCACTCTTTCATATGAAATCAAAAACGAAAAATTTGAGCTATTTGCCCTTCTCCAGCCCCCTCAAAATTTGAGTGATCCGCCATTTTGAAATTTTCGAAAAAACAAAAAAACACTTTGCGCATTTTCAAGAAGAGTTCTCACCAAATTTTGAGCGAATTTTATGAATACTCGCCGGCGCTACGCGTGGGGGAAAAAAAATATGTATATATATACCAAAAAGTTGGACATTTGCCAGATGATTACAAATGATCTGAAACGCAAAGATTTGAAGACCTCACCCTCCCCCGACCTTCCCTTCCCAAATCAGGTAGGCTGTAATAGCTATCGTTTTTATTAAAAACTCAGCTAAAAATAGAATTCAACTCAAGTTTCACATTTTTGCATTGTCTATTCAGTATAGAATCACACAGGGTGACCCAAAAGAAGTTCCAGGAAAAAAAATGCTTAGCAAAAATTCCCTAAGTAATTTATCCATAAAATTTCAAGTATGGTGTCATTCTTGGTCCATTACTATTCGAACGTACATAATGGAAAAAATTGCAAACGCTTTTAAAATTTTTAATAATGAAATGGGGAACACGATACACCCTTCAACAACGTGCTTACATGGTGGAGCATTACTTCAAAACAAATTCACATAAACTAAGGAAGATTTCTCAAAGAATTTAAGGAAAAAGTAGACGTAGAAAATCGATCAGCAATCGAGCTCAAAGAGTCGCTCAATCACTTTCTCAGTGAAAAAAATAATAAAACTAAACCTACTTTGCTCTTTTATTCCCTTTTATTTTAAATTGAAAACGATGGCCTTATTAGTATAGAAATGTTTTAAATAAAGGTTCTTACATTACATTCCAATTTCGTTTTTCAATTTGAAAGGGGAACCTACGGAGGGGAATCGCATGCTTAATTTTGTAGTATAAGCATCAAAGTTGTATCCTGCAACTAAATATTTGTTAAATTTATTTAATATTAAGTGGGTCTAAAATTACCTCAAACTTTAGGGTGACCTTATTCGGCTCATCTACCTTACATATGGGAATAACAAATAATCGTTTTCTGTCAAATCGTTCGTATAAACTACTAATTTTCTGAGCTTTGAAAAATAGCTGACTCGAATAACAAGCTGAACAATTCACTATTGGAATTTTTTTCGAAACTAAATATTAGGCACACGTGCCCTCAAAATTAGGCATCATGTTACGTGTCTGATAGAACACCCAGGAAAAAATATTGAGAATGGGAGAACTAATGGCCACGTGGGCCACTATTTTCAAAGTTGCAAGTTGCGTTCTTTAGCCTGTTATTCAAGTAGGCCTTGTTTAGAACCTCATTTCTGGATGAATTTATTTGCTCCAAGAACTACACGGCTCTAAGGCTATACTTACTCTACTCATTCTCAAATTTTTGAATCGATATTCACATTTACTCTAGTTATTGTTAAAGAAAGTGATTTAAACAAATAAATGTTGATAATGCATAAATAGTTTTTACTTTTAAAAGAGCCCACTAAAAGTTGTAACAAGTTTATGACCAGATCTGTGTTCTCCAATTTTTGATTATTATAATTAACAAATTTTTCAACTTTCTTGATTTTTTTTAACGTTATCTTTCCTTGATTGTATCGCCTTATCATTTACATTATCAGCGAAGTAGTTAGATTTATTTAGTTATGTAAGGAACCTGTAATTCTTTCGAATTTTCGTTCCAGATGAGTCTACGACATCTATCGCATGAATTTCATAAAATAGTTGCTTTTTACGTCGGTAAGGTTGCGCTGTGAAAGTAGGGATAGCTAAATTTTTGTGATAAAATCTGAACCTGAAAGGATAGCACGTGGTAAAAAGTTGTTGTTGTTGTTTTTGTCGTTTTTTTTTTCTCAAGTATTCAGTTGAGCATCAGTGTAATGATTTTATTTTTTGAATTGGATTTATATTTTTGAAATCGCGAATGATAAATTTGAACACAAAGAAACTACAACGTTTTTGCATAATTTATTTAGAAATGTAGAAAAGAAATTTAAAATGAATTCAAGGCATTAGCGTATTCGAGTTTTTAGCGCTTCCGAGCAACTGAAACTAATTCCACCATTCACAAATTTTATAATAAGCTCATAAATTGTTACAATGAATTCAGAAATATAAAAAAAATGTCAAGTAACATTTCGAAAAAATAAATACGCAAAATTTACTCTTGAATGCTGAGGAACAAATATTTATCTAATGTGCCCAATATACTCAAAATGCAGGAGTGTAAATTATTGTTTAAATAACAAAATGATTTTTGAAGGTTACATGATGAGAATGATGGAAGAATTAAATATGCATTCTTTAAACAATTTTAAAATCTCGTTGAGAAAATCTCACTATACCTAGTACTATGCAGTCTATTTAATTTTGATTTGTCATCGATAGCCACGCCGAATTGAAAAACTCAAATTTTTTGATATGATGTTTATGTAAAAAATGTAACGACGACTTATATGAATTTTGATCATCGAAAACACAAATTATCATGTGTGAAACAACTGACATGGTAGCTGTTGAATTAATTGCCCTGATTTTCAATAAACCTCTCTTTCAAATAATGATGTGCTTATTGTTGATTTTGAAGCAGCTGGCATTTGGATGCTGAAGGTTAATTAGTCAATTATGCCTTAATTATTAGGAAATGATTTTGCAGCGACATTTAATATAATTGAAAAATTTAATGAAAAAAAAAAAAATTCTAGACCAATACCTAATTTTTTTAAAAGATAAGTCACTAGTATAATTAATTAACTATTATAGGATGGATGCATTAAACAATGGGACTAATCATCGTGTTACGTCGAGTATTTTATCACTTGAGTTTATGAAGAAAATAATGGAAGAAACGAAAACTGAGACACAATGAAGATGGTGCAGTTACTAGCCTTCTGCATCCCTAAAATTGGAGTTCAGACTAGCCTCTATATGCGCGCTTACATTGTAAATAAATATTTGGAAAATGCCATCTAGAGCTCATACATATCTTATGAACAGTTTATTGATATTCTATCATGTTGAGTTCGACTTAATGTCAAACGGATATTAAGATTTTTCGTTAATTAACAGAATAAAATTACGTAATATATAAATATAAATTATTGTGTTCCTAAATATATATAAGTTGTAGTTATATTTAGTAAAATTAATTATTATATTATTACTGCGTAAAAGTCCTGTAGACAGGCACTAAAAAGTAATTTTTTTTTTTTATATATTACTGCCTAATAAATTGGCCTCTTCCAGCAGGGCACAGCTGGGATTGGGGATGCTTATTTGAAAAAAAAGAAAAAAAATCAAATTATAACTGCACATCTAAACGTAACGCGTGCTAAATTTATTTACAAAATCATCTTTAAATTCGTTATCTAATACATATTGAAGGTTTGGAGTCAACATAATATCTTCTAATGATTACAAGTCCTTTAATTAATAAAGACTGAACCTGAATTCATTGTGTTGGGAAGTTGGCTATTATTTCAATGTAATCCTTGTCCATATGAGCTGCTATTAAGGCTTCAATTATGATGTTCAGATATTGTTTTGTTGGTCGATTATCATTAGGAATAGGATCTTTTTTGATAGGGGTTTCCACTGTCACTAAGGTGTTGCATCGTACTGTGATGTTTTTACCGTTTTCATGAAATTGTACAGTAAATGGATCGGATCGTAATATTTGTTGGCCATTGTACTCCCTGGAGCGACTGAAATTTAAGAAAATGATATTTCACTTAAATGATAAGTGGATATACCTGTAAGATATGTTAGCCTGAAATGACAGTTGGATTTCACTAGAAATAGTCGTTAGAAGAACAAAAGGAACTTACTCTCGATATTCCTCATATTCTATTGTAGAAACTGAATAAACAAAACCCCGAGCGTCTCCTTTATCTTTGACTAACGTGGTTGCCATCTCGTCTGGTCGTTCACCTATTCTAACGAAATACAAGCTATATCCCTAAATGATCAACATGATATGAATTACTTATTATACTATAATTTACTTATTTTAAGTGAAGTTGAAACTAAAATGAGGACTAGTTTTATCAGCACTTACCAACAAAATTGCTTTTCTATACAGTTGAGCGGTCGAAAATCTCTCTTTCATTGCGTCTGGGTGCATTGCATCGTTGTAAGCGAAAAAATAGCATAAACCAGTATCAGTAAGAGCTGGATCAATTTCTGGTCGGTCATAAAACATTTTATAGCATTTGGTTTGGATAATGAAGACAACAAGAACATACGATAAACAATTTTTGAAGAACATTTTGTTTTATCTCAACACTGAGCTCATTAACTTTATTGAGAGAGAAGAAATCTACATATGAATCCATAATGGAATTTGAGTGGGAAACTTGTACAGCCATAAGTATGCGTCATGCGCCTGATTAAATAGTTGAAACAAATGTTGCATTTTACATTCGTTATATCGTATAACACTAAATTGTTACTTTTCCAATGATTTTGCAATATCTGTCAAATTAATGTGGTAAAACTTCTACACCACTTTTATTTTTCATACGAATTTTCGAATTTTAATAAATGAAAAAGGGTAAAAATCGAAGAAAAATCACATTGTTTAAGAATATGTACTAGTACTTTTCTTTACAAAATGGCATGTTAGATTTTTGCCCAAGTTTTCAAACATTTTCATAACATAATGATAAGCTGAAAATCCTGCAAAATGACCAATTTTAAGAAGTGATAATGGTTTTAAAAGTCATAAGGAGGCCAAGGCTTTTCACGTTTTCTTCCTAATCTCCTAAAGCCAAAAGTGGTTTACTTTAAATGCAATACAGATTATTGATTCGAAGTACCTACCATGTTACTATTTTTTAAATACTTAGTATAATTTGGTAAAGTCTGCTCTTAATATCTTCCTTCAGTTTTTATCTCCAACATCGTGTACGGGGGTATATTGGCGATATAATATACTTCTTATTTCCAATAGTCATTTACTTCATATTAATTACATTTTTACGAATTTGAGGCTCCTCAAGCTCTACTCAAATTTTAATAATCTTCCATTTTGGATCTATTTTGACCCAAATTCAAGAAATCATATTCTGGTCACCAACTAACCTTACACACAAAGTTTGAACTTTCTATGTTGATTTGGTGAGGAGATATGGAACATTCAAGAGACTTCATGACTCAAAACTTCCTCAAAAAGCCGTTTTTTACTTCATCTCCCCTCAAAATGCACTTAGGAAGTTTAAATGTGGATATGTTGGTGTCCTACGCTCACCCTTTTATATGAGGTCAAAAACTAAAAATTTGAGCTATTTGCCCCTTCTCCAGCCCTGTTCAAAATTTGAGTGATTTGCCATTTTGAGGTGTATGGATAATAAGTAGGTTTGTTGCATTTCTAAGAGGAGTCTCTCACCAAGTTTTGAGCAAATTTCATGATTATCCGCTGTCGCTACGCGTGGAGGAAAAATAATATATATTATATAAAAAGGTTGATATTTTCCAGATGGTTACAAATGGTGTGAAACGCAATGAAGACCCCCTCTCCCAAATCACGTAGACTGTGATAGATATCATTTTTAAGTTGAAAACCTCAGCTAAAAAAATTGAGCGCGTTCCTTGCAAAAGTAATACTTGGTGCTTCAATACCAACTATGAATTTATTCATGAATACGTGGACTATTTTTATTTTACTGTTTTTTGAAAATTGAATGAAGTTATACTAAAAATTATAAGGATCTCGTTTCATTAGGTACATATGAATGGAATTAACAATTAATTTGGCCTCTAAAAGTGCTTCAGCCTGCTTGTTCTTTATATCGAATTATCCTATGAAATCAGATCACAAAATGTAAAATATTCATCGAAGTTACACACTTTTTGTGGAAACCTAAAAGGAGAAAAAAAAACAATGTTGAGAGAATTTCTTCATGGAATTGATTGCTATAATTTATTTGTGCCCACAATAAAATCCTTTAGAAAGTGGCAAAAGAAATTATAACTGTACATGGATGAAGACATAGCAATCGCTATAGTCTCATCTCCATCTGTAAATTTGGAGTTCAGACTTACGTTATGAGAGGAAGTGATGACGCATGTAATGAAGAATGAACTAAAGTATGATGTTACCGAGCTGATGAATTAACATAAAAAATTACCACAGTACATAATGTGCACTAGATTTATTGGCAAAGAGATCTTAAAACATCGTAAATTAATACATATAAATGTGTACATAAAATCTTCTGAATCTACATCCAATTAAATTAATAAAAATTGAACCTAAATGGGCTGTGTTGGGATGTTATTTATTTTTTTAATGTATTTACAGTCGATATGAGCTCCTTCCAAGGCATCAACTATTTCCTTCAAACCTTGTTTTGTTGGAAGTGTACTTCTTTTGCAAGGAACTTCCACTGTCACTAAGGTGTTGCATATTACTGAGGTTTTTGAATCAACATCTACGGTAAACTTCGCAGATCGTCGGATTTTTTTGTTGTGGTACCAACTGAAAATGCTTGAATACAAAAATATATTATTTCAATTAATAGACAATTATATAAGTTGGTATACCAACGGTATGCTATGCAGAAATTAATCATTGAAAGAACAACCAAATCTTACTCTCGATATGCATCATAATCTTCCACAGAAACTTTAAAAATTAAACCCCAAGCTTCTGCATCATCTTCGATTAACGTTGTTGAAATCTCTTCTGGTTTTTTACCTACTCTGGTGAAATCTAAGCTCCATCCCTAAATAATCAACACAGGATTAATTACTCATCACGGTATAATTTTACATATTTTAGTGAAGTTGAAACTAAGATGAGGACTAGTTTCTTGAGAACTTACTGACAAACTTCCTTTGTTAAAGAATTCTGCTGTCGGCATCTGCTTGTGTAAAAATTTAATGTCCATCAAACTGTCATAAGCGAAATAATAGCATACTAGTTTTCCAGTATTAGGAAGACTTGGATCAATTTCTGTTGGGTCATCGTTTTTTGGATAATCTTTGCTTTTATCACATTTGGTTTGGGTGATGGCAACAGCGAGAATATACGATAAACAATTTTTGAAGAGCATTTTTTCTTTTCAACCCTATGCTTTCTATAATGTTATTGAGAGGGAAACAAACTGCGTATAAGTCCTCGATGGAACATTAGTAGAAACTTATACAAAACGTATGCGCTATACGACTGGTTAAATTATTAAAACAGCTGTCACATGTTACATTCATTACATTGTCATACGATGTGCAAACATTAAAGTATCACTCAATTTTTAAATTGTAATGATTTCACTACTATGCCATCGAGGACTCATACGTAGATTGTTCCTCTATCAATAAAGTTAGAAAGCGCTTGTTGAAAAGAAAAAATGATCTTCAATAATTATTTATTGCATATTCTCGCTGTCTTCATTATCCAAACCAAATGCGATCAATGCAAAGATGACCCAAAAAACGATGATACAAGCACAGATGACGTAATAGAAGTTGATCCAAGTCTTCCTACTACTGGTGAATCCGTATGTTATTATTTCGCTTATGACAGTTTGATGAACATTGAAGTTTTACAGAAGCAAATGCCATCAGCAAAATTATTTAACAAAGGAATTTTGTCGGTGAGTTGTGAAGAAACTAGTCTTCATTTTAGATAGATACAACTTCAATAAAATATTCAATTAATACCTATATTATTGTGAATTATTAATTCCTTGTTGATTATTCAGGGATTTAGCTTAGGTTTCACTACAGTAGGTGAAGAAGCAGAAAAGATTTTAACAACGTTAATCCCCGATGAAGCATCACAAGTTTTGGGTTTAATTTTTGAAGTTTCTGTGGATGATTATTTCCCATACCTAGAGTAAGGTTTAGTTGTTCTTTCAACAAATGCTTTTAGACTTATCCAACTGTAATTTCTGACTAACATATCTTAGGTATACCAACTTATCTATTTATTGAAATACATATTATCTTCTTAAATTTCAGTCGCGTTACGATTTACCAGGACAAAAAAGTATCTTGGACTACAGTGTTTAGTGTAAAAGTTGATGTAAATGGTGGAAAAAACACAGTACGATGCAATACTTTAGTGGCATCAGAGGAAATCCTTACTAAAGAAGATCCTATTCCTAAATATCATAGGCCTACAAAAGACTTTTTGAAATCCATAGTTAAAGCATTGGAAGCAGCGCATATGGACAAGGGTTACATTCAAAAAATAGCTAACTTCCCAACACAATGAATTCAAGTTCAGTCTTTATTAATTTGAGGACTGGTAATTATTAGAAGATTTTATGTTAACTTAAAACCTTTAATGTGTATTAGATTACAATTTGAAAAAATAATTTCGCAAATAAATTTATTGGTATTATGTGTAGTTGTAATTTGATATTACCAAATTCATCAGCTCAGTAACATCTCCTTTCAGGTAGTTCTTCATTATATGCCTCTTCACTTATTTCTTTGTTAACCCACTTATAGGCACGCCATTGCTAATAGATGTTCTGTTTCTATTCTGCATAAAATAAAGATAGTAACATGAGAAAAACTATTTCCGCTTATAAGTACATGCCTCACATGAATAACGTATATAGATATAATCTTATGTTGAGCTTGAATAAATGCGAATGGATATTAGGATTTTATTTTGCTAATTGACGAAAAATCTTGATATCTATTTGACATTTAGTTGAACTCAACATGAGAGTATCTCAATAAACAGTACATAAGACATGCATGAGCTCTAGGTGGCATTTTCCAAATATGTATTTACAATGTAAGCGCGCATATAGAGGCTAGTCTGAACTCTAATTTTGGGGATGCAGAAGCACCATCTTCATTATGGCTAAGTTTTTGTTTCTTCCATTACTTCCTTTATGATATTTTGTCACCATGAAATAGAGCATTAAAATTGATTCTACCTATTTTACAATGCCTGATGAAAAACGCTACCTGCGCCCACTAAGGTTTCCTAACATAAGTGTACGCTTTCATGAACCTCACTTCTTTAATTTCATGCTGCATCATTAGCAGATATAAGGGACAAGTAAACTCTACCTCCCTAAAGTAGGCAAATTCTAAATCAACCAATAGAAAGCGATGATTGGTCAGTCGAAGTTTATAATATTGTTCAATGCCGATTGACTAGTTTTACAAAACTGTATCCATCGTATAATAGTCAATTAATTATATAAGTGAATTATCTTTTTAAAAAAATTATTAGTTTAGAAAATAATTATGTCCTTTCATCAAGGCGCTTTAGGAAATTCCAAAGTTAAATAGATATCAAGTTAGTGCGCTCTGAAAGATGAACAAAAAATCGGAGTAGGGTCATTTGCTCACTATACGAGCGCTGCGATCCACTAGACACGAATCTCAATTCTGATTGGTTGTTTTGAGTTCCTCGCGAGATATGGTTGAACAGATCGTTGTGCTTGTTATTCCAGCCACCAATCAGAGATGTGCCTTCTAAATTGTCGCGCCCCTGGCAATCATTTCTGAACTAATTACATTGCTCTTATGTAAGTGAGCTAATTTGGTATTTATATAACTTTGGGAAGTTCAATGACAAAATAAACCAACGATCTGCGAAGTTTACTGTAGATACTGATTACCAAATCTCAGTAAGACAGTAGAAGTTCTTTGCTAAGGAAATACATTTCTAACAAAACAAGGTTTGAAAGAAATAGTTGTTGCCTTTGAAAGAGCAAGATTGATTAATGAAGAAATAGGACTCTTCGAATTTATTGGTTTCATGTACCTAGTTATCGTTTTCTTCCTAATCTCGGAAAGACAAAACTGTTTTTCTTTAATCTCATTTTTTGCCAATATCAACCTCGATTTCAAGAATTTAAATTTTTTTTATTTCATTTTCATGTACGAAGTGTAGTTTCAACTCATATAAATTTTAATAGTCGAAAACATAAACTATCAGCTGTGAAGCAGCTGGCATTGTAGTTGTTAAATTAATTGCTGTGTTTTTCAGTAAAATTCCTCTCTTTCAAGTAATGATTTATTAACAGAGTGCTGATGTGTAGATTTTAATGCAGCTGGCATTTAGATTTTGAAGGTTAATTAAAATGATTTATCAGTAAAATGTTTAATTAAATCAAAAATTTGATGCAACAACATATGTTGGTACCTATAGATCAATAATTTTTTAATGATAAGCTTTGACCACATACTAAGGTAAAGATTGCTGGTAGAGATAAATCGATATGAAACAACAGTTGTAAGCATCAGCTAAGGATTAGCTATTCGCCCATGTGCATTATTCGAATAAGTAATGCGCTCGCTTTTCTGTTATATTGTTTAGATGCTTACATTTACCTTCAAACTAAAACTGTATCATCTTATCATTACTTTTTCTTTTACTACCACTTGGACTTGTACTTCATTTTTTGCATTGGTTTTTGTAAGACTAGTGGCAGATCATAGCTGTTAAGGTGAAAGGTCACGACTCACAAGCATAGTATAAGTAGTATAACTTATGAACTATTATACGAAGGATGTATACTTTTGTAAATGCAGCCAAACACAGCATTAAGCAATGCTACCAATTTTGATCAACTAATCAGCATTTTAGATTGAGTATTTTCATTAATGTTCCTATTGGTCAATTTGCCATGTATAGTTTATAGAATACAAAAAAATCGAAAGTGTTCCTCACATCCTAAGAGTACCTGTACCTCGTTTTTTTTTCATTCGCTGTTTTTGAAAATTAGAATAAAGACTCAGGGGCGTACCGAGGACATTCTTCAGGGTGGGGAGAAAACCAAAAATTGCCAACTAATACCATGAAATTTTACCAACTGTTCACCTTTTTTTTTTTTTTTGCTCCGCGAAAATAAAATGTTAAATACGATGTCACAGTCTTGTTAGTCTTCAAAACATTTGAAAATAGCTGTAATAATACTGCGTGTGGTCAAGTTTACCAACTTTACGCTAAAACTCCAAATTTACCAACTTTCCAAAAGCCAAGGGGGAGCCCCCCTCTCCCCCTTCCGGTACGTCCTTCAATAAAGTAATATCTACTATAGGAACTAGGACGATCTCAGTTTATTGAGTATATATGAAAGGAATTAAAGGCTAATTTGGCGTTTAAAGAAGTATCCTCTTGTGATTTATAATTCTAAGACTATTCATCAACGTAACGTTAAGAGTGTTTTCCATCTTGCAATCATAGAATGGAATTAATTTTGATACCTAGGCGTTTAAAAGAAATGAAAACTGAAGAATTAATGAAGACATTACAATCAATAACCCCTTTACATCCTTCATCTAGGAGTTCAAGGAAGTAATGACCAATATAATGAAGACGACCCAAGGAGCGATGTTATTGAGCTGATGAATCAATATAGAAAATTACAACTACATATATATATGCACTACATTTATTGGCAAAGATATCTCAAAAGATCATAATAAAATCTTCCAATTATTACTAGTAATTAAATTAATGAAGATTAATTCACCATGCATTGTGTTGGGATACTAGCAACGTTCTCAACGTAATTACTGTCGATACCAGCGCATCTTAAAGAATCAACTATTTCCTGCAAATATTCTCTTATTGGTCGATCTTTATCGTTGTCGGTAGGGGCTGCTACTGTCACTATGGTGTTGCATTGCACTGAGATTTCTTTTCCCTCCTTCTGCAGTTTAACCGTAATCGCAATAGATCGTGATATTTGATTGCCGTCATCAAAGTCTACCGCAAAGTAGCTTGAATATAAAAAGATTTTATTCCAATAAATAGATAAGTGGCCATATGTACGATATGCACTGTGCCTAAATGATTTTAACACCCCCGAGCGCAAAATTTCCTTTCCTCGAAAAACAAATATCACTTATTTCATTTTGTTTGACTTTATTATGACATTAATAAATCATTTAAGATTTTAATAACTCAAATTCTATGGTTTGAATAATTTTTTTTGATTGATTTAAAATCATTTCTTCCCAAATCAGTGTTGCAAAATTAACTGGAATGAAACTTTGAAAGTTTAAAAATATTCATATAATCTTGTAAATTATGGTGGAAATCGTAGAAAAGCAATTATTTGTGTAAGTTTCTTAATCCCGTAAAAAGAAATGAACAGAAATGAAATACCTAACGAATACTTTTTTGTGGACGAAGAGAATTTTTGCGCTTGAGGGTGTTAAAATCAGTTAGACACAGTGTATAAATCAGAAGTGATAGTTAGGTATGACTATGAAATGATCACTGAAAAAAAAAAAAAAAAAAAAAAAAAACAAGGAAAACTCACTCTCGATATTTTTCATAATCTTTTATAGGAACTGAATAAACTAAACCTAAAGCTTTTCCACCATCTTTTTTGACTAACGTTGCTGAAACCTCTTCTGGTTTTTCACCTATTCTAGCGAAACCCAAGGTGTATCCCTGAACGAACAAGAGAGGAATTGAATACAACAGTATAATTTTACATATTGTAGTGAAGTTGGATCCTAAATGAAGACTAGTTTCTGTAGAACTTACTGGGAAATATGCTTCTCCATAGACTTCAGCGTCCGACGAAATCGCATTTTTCGCGGAGTCTACCACATTATCATAAGCGAAAAAATAACATACTCCAGTTTCAGTAATGCTTGAATCAATTACTGTTTGGTCATGTGTTGGTCCCTGAGGTTTGTTTTCATCACATTTGGTTTGGATGATGAAGACAGCAAGAATATATAATAAACAATTTTTGAAGAACATTTTCTTTTTCAACATTGGGCTACTCCGTAACTTAATTGAGAGAGAAACAATCTGCGTATGAATCCATAATGGAATTTAAGTGGGAAGCTTGCACAACCATAGGTATACGTCATCCAGCTAGTTCAATAATGTAAAACAACTGTTACTTACATTGTACCCACATTCATTACATTGTCATGTGAAATGCAAGCATTGCAGTAATACTAAATTTTTACTTCTGTAATGATTTCACTACAATATTCCAAGAGAAAAAAATTGTAAATTGTAAGTGAATAAAAGATATAGGTACCTATCAATGTAATATTATTAAAAAAGTACAAAACTTTGAGAAAGTATGCCATTTTATTATATTTAATCTGTCATATCTATCAAAATTTCTGATGAAAATTATAATAATTGTTCCTTACCAGTAGGAAAAAGCGTTTTTTTTTTTTTTTTTTTTTTTTTTAGTCTTCAAAAATTTTAAAATAGTTGTAATAATGCTGTTACGCTAAAACTCCAAATTTACCAACTTTCCAAAAGCCAAGAAGGCTAGTTGGCATCAGTTCGAATTTATTCGAGTTCTTATTTTCCCAAAAGAAATTCCAAGTTCCCAATTTCAACGTTGAACAATTATAAATTTCCCAACTTTTCAAAACACCTGGGGGGAAGCTCCCCCCATCCCCCCTTAGTTACGCCCCTGCTTACCAGGGTCAGGCAGAATCAAAAAAAAAACGATCCGAATCACGGATCACGAATCAAAATTAGTTTGGGATCCGAATCACGGATCACGGATCATATTTAAAAATGTGATTCGAATCACGGATCACGGACCAGATGTTGATCCTTGATCCGTGGATCAATTTTCATAGATCAAATTTTTTTTTCAAATAATTTTGTAGTGTAAAAGTAAGTGCATTTGTGAACTTTTGTCTTGAAAGTTTATTTATTGTTGTGTTTTTGATACTTTTGATTAATTTATTATAAAAATTGAATCATGAACAATGCGATGAACTCTCTTTCCTGTGATATAGCCGCTGAAAGAGAAAAAAATGTAAACAACTGAACAAATATGGCGGCGATCCATTTTACCCCCATCCTTTAGTACCCTAGTTATAACTTGTTGCTTTGAATACTTTGTTTGTTTTGTTTCTTTTTTTTTGGCTTCTGAATTTGAAATTTTGAATACAGGATTCGCTGATTCGCGATTCGGATAATAGCAAAAAAGTATTCGGATCACGGATCACAGATCAATTCGATTTAATGATTCGGATCACGGATCACGAATCATTAATTCGAAATGGATTCGAATCATTGAACGGATCAAAGTTCGTGATCCGAATCATGATTTGGACCACGTTTATTCGGATCATGCCCGACCCTGAGTCAATTTATTGACACGTCGGGAATAATGACCAATTCAAGTGGACATAATTTAGTGATTGGTCTGATTGTTCTCTGACCGTTGGCGTACTCAATTTCCACTGATCGAACTTCATTGTCTCTGCTTTTATTTAATCGTGATATTTTAGCTAATTTCCATACCTCACGAGGCTGTACATCTTCTGAAACTAGAACAATTGCTCCAACTTTTGGCGATACCTTGGACATATGGTGCGGTTGTTTTATATCTTGTTGGTACCGCTCCTGCAGGTACTTTAAATACGAATCGCTCCATACTTCCCAGAATTGATTTAAGACTTCATTTGTCATTTTCCATAAACCGACGAGCTTAACTTTTGTATCTGTAGAATCCATTTCAAGATTTTCTGGTGGTTATATTTCGTACTTTTCATTCCTAACACCAATTAGCTTCGCAGGCGTTAGTATTTTACCATTGATTTCTTCTTCTACATACAATAACGGACGCGAATTGAGTACCGCTTCAATTTCAATCAGTACAGTTTCAAGTTGTTGTGTTGTAAGAAGAACCTTGAAAATTGTCCTTCTTAAGGAATTTTTAATTATTCCTATTATATGCTCGTAAGCGCCTCCCATCCACGGGGCTTTTTGTGGAATGAACGTCCAATTGATTCGATTCTTTTGAATATATGGATTTGTCACTAAATCAGCGAGCAGTTGATATTGGGTAGCGTTGTCTGATACAAACATAGTAGGCGTTCCTCTTCTACTAACAAATTTACGAATGCTGTGTAGAATTTCTTATTCCATTGATAGGCTACGTAATAGTTCGATGTGGACTGCTCTCGTAATAAAACAAGTAAATACGATACTCCATGTCTTATTGGTAGTTTCATCTTTGGTATAAAGAGGTCCAAAAAAATCCATCCCTGTTGGAGGGGCTTTATAAAGTTTAACATCGATTCTTTTGCACTGGAAACATTTCTTAATTACGTGATGAACAGTAGAACGGCCCTTTACAATCCAAAATTTATTCCTTGCGCTAAAACGTGTGATGTACCAATGTGTTTTCCTTCTTTGTGATAATGCATTATCACTAGTTCGGTAAATTTTCTCTTTCTAGGTAGAAGTACTGGATTCTTCTCATCTTCAGAACATGCTGAAAATGTTAAACGATTCTTATAGCGAATAATACAGTCATTATCGAGCCATAGTCCTAATTGTTTTTTTAATCAGTTAGAATCTTTACGTTTAATTCCATTGATAATTTCAGGATACGCTTCTTTCTATATTGTTTTAACCCAAAATTTCTCAGCTTTTTCTAATTCTAACACCGTTATTTCACATTTGGAATTTGGACGAAAGGCTTTTTGAATATAAATGGTGATTCAAAGCATTTTGTAGAGGTCTGAATATTTTGCAATACCAAATAAGTATTGAGTATGTGTGTTGGTTTCTGGCATCAGTAGATTTTTTATGTTTAAATCTTGGATTTCATTATCATTAAAATTTTCTAGCTTGATGTTTTCAGGCCATAAGGTTTCATTTAATAGCCATAGGGGGCCAGTTTTCCATGGTGAGTTGTTTAGTTCTTCCATCCTACAACCTCCAGACGCGATATCTGCTGTGTTTTCGCTTGATGGCACATATCTAAATGTTACATTATCATATTTGCGTATTTCTTCCACGCGATTTTGAATAAAGGTTGGGAGAACTTTAGTTGAGTTTATCCAATGCAATACGCACTTAGAATCTGACCATACATATGTTTTTTCTATATGCATAATCAACAATACACTTTTTTGGAAAAATGTTGCCAAGCGAATTCCAATTAGCATAGCTAATAGTTCTAAACGGGGAATACTCACAGTTTTCACAGGCGCTACTTGCGCTTTTGCCAAAATAATCTTAACTTCATTATTCTTGATCTGTAAGTGCAAAACTGCAGCATATGCCAATTGAGAGGCATCTACGAAGACGTGAAGTTTAGCAGCTTTTCCCAACAGTTTGCTCATTTTCTAATATCGCGGAATTTCTTGATCTGGAATTGTACAAAGCTCTTTCAGTATTTTTGACCATTCTTTTACATCTTCAAGATCGAGTTGTTGGTTCCAATCAAGTGATTTTTCCTAAAGCTTTTTAATCAACAGTTTTGCTTTCAGTAGTAGAGGTGAAAACCATCCTAGTGGATCAAATATTTTAGCTGTTGTTTATAGAATATTACGTTTTGTAGCGACTTTATTGTTAAAATTTGTCTTGATTGAAAAGGTATTTTGTTCTACATGCCATTGTAATCCCGTTGATAATATTTTATCGAAGCTGGCTATAGACTCGTTTACCATTGCGTTATTTGACTTCTAGTTTCGAAATTCCATTGAGGCTTTTTTAAATAACATTTTCACTTTACTATAAAGTGCTATACCTTCTTCTGCAGTATTTACTCCTGTTACGAGATTATCAACATAAAAATCTGGTAAAATCTTTTTCACGAATTCTGTATCAAACGAGTTGAGATAATAATGTATTGTCATACTCAGGAACTTATGACTCCGAAGGGAATTTTGGTGAATCTATAGATCTGTAAATTGTTATCCAAATTTTCATGAATATTTTTGGTTTATAAGAACTGTACGGAGTCTCTATCCTTTAGGTGGAGCCCAATTTGCAAAAATGCTTTTTCAATGTCACTGATGATAGCAATAGGGTACATCTGAAAGTGTATTAACAACGCTGCTATATCTTCAAGCAGTACTTTACCTTTATGCAAACAGTCGTTTAGGCTATTGTTAGTTTTTCGTGATTTTGAAAATCCATCATAGACGACTCTCATTGGCGTTGATTTTTCAGGTGTGAGAACCGGATGATGCAGCAAATAATGGCATATTCCAACCAGATCATTTTCATTAACCTTTTCAATAGTTTTTTGTTTAATCCTGCGTGACTTGGTGATAATGAACTTCGCAAAGGCATACCATAAAGTTTTTACCTTACTCTTCGTTTCTATGTAATTTTGTAAACCATGGAATGAAACGACGGACAAATTTTCTGATGTGGATGTTAAATTCATATTAGAACCGTACCAACCAGCAGGATCATGAGAGCGAGACCTTCGCCTCGATACCATATCGGTTTTTGCTTTTGGCATCCTCAACTGCCTTCTCACTGGTTGTTTGTGCAAGACAGTGTTTTCTACAGGTGTAAGAGGTCAGACTCGTTTTCTACTAGATAACGCAGAGCTCGTAGTGGTTCGAATGCGGTTCACGTGTTTAAGTGGAGTAACTTTGGTGGGGTTCTTTTCATTTTCTTTCTCCATTCTGCGCTTATCCTAATACTGGGAAATCAATGACATCAGTGGCATTCCTTCATAGAAAAATGGTTTATTGTGGGCGACTTCGAATTTTTAAATCAATTTTTCCAACTTTGTTTCTACTTTGGGTAATTCCTTTTAGAGTCTTTTCCTTTTACACTCTTCTTTCAATAACTGACCATATTGGTTATTCAATCTTTCCAAATTATTACTTTGATTTTCCAATGAAATTATTTTATTCCATAAATTGAACCATTTTTCAGCCAGATCATATATTATACTAGTTTTGTTATAGAATTTCTATAACTCTTCGGCTTGTTTTTTGTGTGATTTTAACAAATCTTCATTATAATCAGTTGAGTAAAAGTCGTGGAAAACATTTCTCTCTTCTTTAGCAATATAACACCTATCCTATAAGTGGGCAATGTTGTTCCTCAAACGTAATATGTCTGTTTTTATAATAGATTTCTTCAGTGTTTCACATCGCATTAATTCATTATGGAGTTCTTTTAAAACAGATTTACCGCATTTTTTGGCAGGTTTCACGATGAATTCTTCATGCTCCAAAGAATTAATGTCTAGTTTATCCCACAGCAAACCAATTTTATCCCTTAGCTCTGAAATCAATTGATTTTCCGATTCCTTTTGGTTAATAAGGTGATTTTTCCATTCTTGCAATGCAGTTATATGTTTGACTGATAATTGAAATTTGTTGTTCTTATCTAACGCCGTTTGGTCAAAATTGGAGGCGATAGAAATTTCCAAATCGCTTAGTAATTCTTCGATTTCTTCGATTGTTTCAACATAAATACTGTAACGAGTTTCTTTTTCTGTGTTCAATTTATGAAGATAGGATTTTATTTCTTTCAATGTTTTTGTGCATTTGATGGAGAGCCCATAAAGTTGTCTCTAAGCTGTTGTAGGTTCCACATAAGCTTGAAGTTTGTCCGTTGCTTTTGAAATGCTATGCTGTTTTTCATAAAGTTTTTGAACAATTTGTTGCTTATCTCCATATTTTTCTAGAAGGTCAGTTGCAATTTTGAAATTTGCTTCTGTTGTGCTTAATCCTTCAGTAATTTGGACAGCTTCTCCCGATAATTGAGATTCTAAGTACATAAATTCTTCAATTGGTTTCAAATTGGATTGTCCAATCGACAACGTAAATACTTCCCAAAATTGTGCGAATTCGGTTATATTTCCATCGAACTTTTTCAATTCTAACTGAGGTAGTTTTACTGATAATTTTGAAGTAGTTTGTTGAGTTTGACTGGTACCTTGCTCTGTAGTTATAGGTTGATTTTTTAGTTTCTAACTTGGAGATTACCTCGTCTGCATCAAGAAGTAGCTCGGTCACTGGATGGAAATATTCTTCATATTCTTGTTCAAAGTTTTGTCGTTTCTTTTGGCCGTAGACTTAGGTAGCTTCGTGCTTAATATCTTCAAGTTTTCGTACTAGCTTCTGAATTAAAGTTCAAGTTGTCTGAAGACTAGCACTTTCACTATCGCTTAAAAGTTGAGTTTTAGCTTTCGTTAATTGAGTACAAAGTCTACCCTCCGTGGGCTTTAAATCAGCTTTCCACATTTTTTTGCTTCTGCTACCATGTGAGGGAATTATGATTCCTCAATGTCAATGATAATTAATTATGAAAGTTAACTCATAAACATAATTTATTAATTTACACATGCATGTCTTTAAAACAGTACAATAGGTATATATGTATCTTATCTAATCCTTCATTCGTTTCCAGGTTCGTCTGAAGACATCGCGATCCCTCCAATGCCGCGACAAACGCTATGTGAGAAGTGCTTTCCCAGTGTTTCTGTAATCCAGCTGTAATCATTTGAATATAGCTTCTACTCGCCCCATGTGCCATGTCCAATCAAGGTTGACAATAAAATGTAATATCCCTTCTTTACAATTTTACACTATTATTTATTTTGTAAAGAAAGTGTAAAAGATTAGATGAAGTAATCAGAATTTTGTGTTTTAATTTTTGAAAAATTCTAAATTTGGTCGTTCACGTTCTTTACATACTTTACATTGTGCACAAGTTTAAATTCTTTACAATATTCTTTACTATAAATAATGTTTTCGGCGTAAAGTAGCCAACCCTGTAATAAACGCGCTTTCATATCATAACACCAATCACCAAAGCTTTAGGAAAACGAAGAATGGGGAAATCGACAAAATCGTAATAATTTTAACCATTTTGTCATCCAAATTCTCCCTGTAATTTTCGATATTTTCATGAAAAATACTACCTTTAGGTGAAGATGGGAGGACCGAAGCGCAGTAAAAAAGATTCAGGTTCGTTTTTCGTCATTTGAATTCTTTACCGATGTTCATTTAGCTCCTGAAAATAAATTCTTTGAAATAAATTTCATTTATAATACTTTGTATTTACAGAAAAACGCAGTAAACGTAAAAAGAAAGAAGAAACGGAAGAAGAATACTACGAACCTGATAACTTCGATGAAGGTACAAACACTGCCGAAAAATATATTATCTCTGTTTCACATCTAATCTCATCTCATTTGTAGCCGATGCGGTACCAGATGCAGCTAAGAAAAATGTCGAAACCAACGATAAATCTGTACCGGAAGATGAATTTGGCGCTAAAGATTATCGTTCACAGATGATCCTAAAACCTGATCACGAATCTCGTCCGTTATGGGTGGTAAGCTCCGAGTTTCTAACAAATGGAAGGTTGATTTCATAGTAATTTAAAATTTGTCCTCATCGTAGGCACCTAATGGTCATATATTCTTGGAGTCATTTTCGCCGGTGTATAGACATGCTCATGATTTCCTGATAGCTATCGCCGAACCTGTGTGTAGACCGGAATTCATTCACGAGGTAGAAAGAGATAGATAATTTATTGTTAATGGTATCGTATTGAGATGATGTACTAATTATAGTTTTCTATTCAGTATAAATTAACTGCATACTCCCTTTATGCGGCTGTGAGTGTGGGTATTCAAACAAACGATATTATAGAATATTTGAAAAGACTTAGTAAAACAAGCGTACCTGATGGCATAATCGAGTTTATAACATTATGTACCTTATCGTATGGAAAAGTAAGTGTTATCGGGTATTAATCATTAAATATCTTCTCATCTGCGTTATTACAATGATTCCTTTGTTCAGGTCAAATTAGTGTTGAAGCATAACAAATATTTCATTGAATCACCCTATCCAGATATCATTCAAAAATTGCTCAAAGATCCAGTCGTACAAGAATGTCGATTAAAAAAAGATGCCGACTCGGAAGCTCTAACAGTATTGGAAAATAAGAAGATCCAATTGGCGGTATATTTTTTTCCACTTTTTTAAATTTCAAATTTATTATATTTCTTCATAATTATTTTTCATTCTTAGTTTGCTTCAAAAAATACCTCCAAACCAGAAACTGAAGCAGGTGCTAAGCCAGCCGAAGGCGAAGAAGAGCCAGTAGTACCGGAGGATATATCCGATTTTTACAACAAAATGGATAAAGACGATGAAGACAAAGAAGAAGAAGTCACCGAAACTGTTTCCTTCGAAGTGAATCAAGAGAAAATAGAAATTATACAAAAAAGATGTATCGAAATGGAATATCCTCTATTAACCGAATACGATTTTAGAAACGATAACGTTAATCCGGATATAAAGTAAATTATATTCCAATTCGTTCACTTTCAAAAGGAATTTATCGACTAATATTCCATATTTTCTATGTAGTATCGATTTAAAACCCACCGCTATGTTGAGACCTTATCAAGAAAAAAGTTTGAGAAAAATGTTCGGCAATGGTAGAGCACGATCTGGCGTTATTGTCTTACCTTGCGGTAACTGATCATTTCCTTGTAACGAATTTATTTATAATATAAATTTGTAATCTTTGATTTACATGCATTTAAGGTGCTGGTAAGAGTTTAGTAGGTGTAACCGCTTGTTGTACAGTTCGAAAAAGGGCTCTGGTTTTATGTAATTCCGGAGTATCTGTAGAGCAATGGAAACAGCAGTTTAAAATGTGGTCCACAGGTTAGCTTGGATTTGATTCGATGAGTTTATAGTTTTTTCAGAGTAGACAATTAACGAATAAAGTTTGCAGCCGATGACAGTATGATTTGTCGTTTCACTTCGGAAGCTAAAGATAAACCAAACAATTGCGGTATTTTAGTAACTACTTATTCTATGATTACTCACATGCAAAAGCGTTCTTGGGAAGCTGAACAGACTATGAAATGGTTACAAGATCAAGAATGGGGGATAATGGTTCTCGATGGTAGGTATTAGTGTTATTTGAATGAATGAATATTGAAAAATTTTTTTAGAGCTTGAGCTTTTATTGAAAACAATTACTATGCTTATTTAGAAAGGATAGACCTGAAGGCTTCATAATATCTTTGTCTTTCACCAGATCATTTTCCGAACCGTGAATCATGGATTTTAATAAAACAGAATTTTTTCAAAGTACATCATCTTGGAAGCTCACCACAAAATTACAACTACCGAATTTAATATTAGGGGAAGTTTGCGGGGGGAGGAGGTTTCTCACATTTTAAAACTGTATAAAATCATGAAAATCATTAGAGTGATGAAAAGAACGAAATGCAGTACAATGAAATGGGTAATAAAATAATTACATTAGAAACCATCATACAAAGAAGAGCCATGAAAGCGACCCGGGAAAGAGGTGCCAGTTCTTGGAAAAAATGTAAAAAATGTATAAACCTTAAATTTGGCGTCTATAACTTGGCATATCCTTTTAACCTGCGATATACTCGTATATCGAAGTAACATATTTTCCATCATTCTCAAATTATCACCCCGCATAGATATTCTGATATGAGGGACGGGGCAATTTTTCAAATTTATTTGTAGTATTGGTACACCCTAAATTCAACACTTGAAACTAGCTGCACTCATTATTGTGAGATCCTTCATTCGTTTAAACTTCGGAATTGAAACTTAGAATCAAAATTTCAGTATTCGGGGAGGGCAGGGGTGTAATTTCTGAAAAATTCTATATCTCATGTGGATGTCAACTTACGCAGATGATTCTGGTTGAATCCTTCATTGGAATAATATTTCACTCCTCTAACCTAGTTTTCAGCGATTTTGAGATTCACACCAACTTCGTTATTTTAATGAATGGTTAATTTTTTGAAAAATGGTGTAACTCGTGTAGGTATCAAATTTTTACAGCTAAAACTTACTAGACTCTGTTGAATCGATATTTTACTCATCTAACTATTTTTGAAAGATTTCGAAATTCTTCCCTCGTACGTATGCTTAAAGGGAGGGAGCGGGTGTTAATTTTGAAAAGAAAAAAAAACTAACTATCTCAAATCTTTTATATCTACTTACCAAATCCACCTATAAACCTCATATACATGGTGAGTGAGGTTAGATAGGAACCATATTAATTTTTTTCTAAATATTTAATATTAAAATATTATGATTTAAAAAAAATAAGAATTCGGCCTCTTTCCACTTCTCTAACCTCAACCGATCTCGTGCTTCTAGTTAAGTAGCTGTAAATCGCACGTTAATTTAAAAAAAAAAATTTTTTTAATGGAATAATTAATTTTTAAATTATTATTTAACGTTAAATTTATCTTTTTTTATTATTAATATCTATGTTTTATTTTAATATTATTAATAACAAATATTTTTTTGTTAATTCAACACCGAAAAATACCTCAATAATTTTTTTTATTTTTTATTTATTAATCTAATTGAATTAAATAGATTTTTTGCATCATCACTTGAATTCAGTGGAAAATATATCAAAATAGTATATGATCAAAAATCGAAAAAAAATCCTGAGCACCTTCAAAACTCAAATTTTTGATTACTGTGGCTGTCAAGTTGGACTTATCATTGATGCAACCTCTCAAGTGTTGGAGGACAAAAGGACGGTTTATCTTCTTCAAAATGTCGTGAATGATAATGCGAAATCGAAATCGTTTATTTACGTATATGATGTCACATGATAAAATGATCTTGAATCATCAGTATGTAATAATTTTAACTTGTAGAAGACAGAGGGGGTGGAGGTGAAGTGAAGAATGTTCTTTTGAGGGGAAATGTGATCATAGAATTTCTTGAATCGTCCAATTATCTTTTCACCGAATATCATTGAAAGCTAGAACTTAATATACTTTTGAATATAATGCAATTCGCTAATACATCAAAAGTGATTCAGTGTGAACCGAGATTGTAAGAATGCTTGACAAATCTCAATAGCTCCAGTTCAATGAGCTCTCAGTACTCAACTACTCATGTGATTATTGGGGCTCAGAAGTGCAGCATATGATTAATGTAGGTTCTTAATTGATGTTGAAGGGGTCAAGTAGGAATTTTCATCCTCGGTACTGGATGTTGGTACGAATTCAAACCTTACTTACCCCTTCTACCTCAAAAATAAAAATATTAAGCTTCAATAATGCGACATAACTGTTTATTATCTCTCATTATTATTATTATCATTATTATTATTATTACTATTACTATTTATTTATTTTTTTTGTTAATAAAATGTTATAAATTTACAGAAGTACATACCATTCCGGCAAAAATGTTCCGACGTGTCTTGACAATAGTTCAAAGTCATTGTAAATTAGGTTTAACCGCAACCCTTTTACGAGAGGACGACAAAATAGCCGATTTAAATTTCCTAATCGGACCCAAACTTTACGAAGCCAACTGGCTGGAGTTACAGAAGAAAGGGTTCATCGCTAAAGTACAATGTGCCGAAGTATGGTGTCCTATGACGCCGGAATTTTATCGCGAATATTTGAACACCAAGACTTGTAAAAAATTGGTGAGAATTTTAACTCTGTGGAAATTATTTGTAAATTCGAAAATAATTTTGAAATGGTTAATTTCGTGTTTTTTTAATTTTTTTTATCAGCTTCTTTATGTACTGAATCCAAACAAATTCCGAGCATGTCAGTACCTAATACGTTACCACGAAAGACGAGGCGATAAAACCATCGTATTTTCAGACAATGTATTCGCTCTGATACATTATGCTAAAGCGTTAAAAAAATTTTACATCCACGGACCCACGTCGCAGGTAATTTTCTTTAATTTATCAGGCCATTAATTTACTTCGATTTCCTCATCTCGACAACTTTACAGGCCGAAAGACTCCAGGTGTTGCAAAATTTCAAATATAATCCCAAGGTCAACACGATATTTGTCAGTAAAGTAGCAGATACTTCGTTCGATCTGCCCGAGGCTAATGTTTTGATTCAGATATCATCTCACGGCGGATCTCGAAGACAAGAAGCCCAACGTCTAGGGCGTATTCTTAGAGCCAAAAAAGGTTTATTATTAGTTTTCAATTCTGTGATGTTCGATTATACGGAATGGTATTGATTTTTTTCAATTTTCACAGGCGCTATTGCCGAAGAATATAACGCGTTTTTCTATACATTAGTTTCTCAGGATACTTTGGAAATGAGTTACTCGCGTAAACGTCAACGATTTTTAATTAATCAGGGTTACAGTTACAAAGTCATCACTAAATTAGCCGGCATGGACGAGGTATATATATGTAATTACGTGAAGCTATTTTTTATTTTTTTTTTAAGCTATGAATTTAGAGGAAACTATTTTTTTTTTCTTTTCTTTTCTTTTTTAATAATTTAATTTATTCGAGTTTCAAATTAACAACTATTTTCATTCATTATAGGAAAGTGATATGATGTACAGTACGAGAGAAGAACAAGGGCAACTTCTTCAAGAAGTTTTAAAGGCAACCGATACGGACGCCGACGAAGAAAAATTACCCGGCGAAGGTGGTCCTTCGGTTTCCGGCTTCAAAAGAGTTGTGGGCTCTATGAGCTCTATGTCCGGAGCTGACGATGCTGTGTACCTGGAATACAAGAAACCTACGAAACACCCGTTGTTTAAAAAATTTCGCGGATAATGCGTTTCATTTTGTGATATTTTTTATTACTATTTTTGTCTTTATTAGTTGCGATGATTGTATTTTTTTCATTAGTAAAGAATTTTCTACACTTGATAAATTGATTAATTCTAATTGGTCCGTAATGGGTGTAATATTTTGATGCAATGGTAATGATTTCTGTGGCGAAATACGCGGTGGAGCTTCGCCTGTTCATGTCCCAGCAAATATGAATACTTGCTCACATGTATTTATTCAAAATGAATGCAAATCCAACTTAACATCTCCTTATCAGGGTCCTTATAAAATTGCGTCAAGAAACGAGAAAACAGTCACTGTGGAAAAGGATGGCAAAACTGAAACAATTTCCTAGAATAGGGCCAAACCTGTTTATGTTTTGAAAGTCCCAGAACCTATGGAGATAAAAGCGTCAACTGACCAGAAAAACATTATCGAAGTGCATCCAATTACAGTTTCAGTACCGGTTAAGGTGGCTAATCCAGATCCTGTTATTTATAGGGAATTACCACCTAAACGCAAAGTCCGTTTTGAAGGGACTTATTCTAATTAACATTTCGATTTTTTTTTCTTTTAATATTTATAAAAATCTGGGGGGGGGGAAGTATGTGGCGAAATACGCGGCTACTTTCTGCCTCTATATTACACATATACGCGGCCATTTCTTATGTATATGCGATCTTGCGAATTCGTTGTTTTCTCTTTAGTCAGTCGCAAAAAAAACTTTAGATACTTTACTTAATGCTTCAATTTCATTAGTTGTACCGATAAGGGCTGCTGGCCCCGCTCCCCTTTACTCTCTTGAAACGAACGCTTATACAAAAAAAATAGCAATTTATTTGAAAAAGGAGTAGAAGATGAAAAAATTAGGAAAGCATAAATTATTTATTCATTTCTGATCCCTACAAAGTAACTTATACCTTGCGTAGGTTGGTAAGCAACTTCATTAACATGTACTATGTACTTTCAAATATCCCATAATTTGTTAGAAAAATGAAAGAGGTGTTATAGAAAATTTGAGGTCGTTGATTTCGAATCTAGCATTTTTTTACTCCTTTGTGACACTCAGGTGGCTAAGAAGGCTGCGCCTCTCAGAAAAAATTTGCGTTTTTTGGTGAAACTATGTGATTAATTTTTTCACAGATCTATAAGTTTATCGTAATGTAAAACGCAGAAAAATTAATAGAAAAAATTTTGGCAGAAATTCCAAATAACGCATTGCTTAAATTTCATAAAAGGGGTAATTTAAAATTACATTTTTTTTTTTTCATAAATATGTTTTGAAATTTATTGTGGTTATAACAGTTGTTTTTCCTGTCGTTGTGTTACCTTTCTATTGATTTTCAAATGAAAAATTAACGCTCAGTTTGAAACCTATTTTGCCACAATACACTTTTTCTCAAGCCCATAGATTAATGTTGAACAAAATCGAAGCTTCTCCTTGGATTTGTTTTACCTCACACACCCCCCCCCCTCCCATTTGAAATGACGGATTGATTACACAGCTGACGTCGAGGTGTTAGATTTCCCTGAAAATCACGTGTATTGGAAAATGCTTAAAAATATTATCGAATTCCGAATCATAGACTCCCAAGTTAGTCGAATAGGGCTCATATCTCGACTTTTTTTGGAATCATCGAAATTTCGAAAAATCTAATTCTTCGTTTTCTTGGCAAAGAAATGCATCAAGTTTTGTAGCCTAAAGTATCTTACATAAAGTTTTTAGACTCGAAGAATTCATTTTTCAGGACCATTTTCTCCCAAAAACGTGTTTCCGTTGAAATAAACTTAATTTCCCTTCAAAAATTATACTTGGTAAAGGAGATGGTGAGGTTCAAAGAGAGAGAACGAAAAATTTGATGACTTATGAAATCAATGACTTACGTATAGTAATAAGGAATTGTAACCTTAACGTAAAAGTGTTATATAGGGATAAATTATCTATCCTTTCTGAATTCGATAAATGTAACTTTCGCCTTATGTAAATAAGGTATGTATCTTCACTCATATGTTTTACGACGTGGAAAAATAGCTCTAATTGGTTAAAATAGCGAAAGAAATGTCGACTGTGATTATTCAAGGTCGCTGATTACGAATCTAATGTTCGTTTTTATCTTCCCTTCGCCCTTCCCCCCTCCTCTCCGCCAAAAATAGTAGTTTTACCCCAAAACTGAATTTACCTCAGGAGATATGAATGTTTGGAGGAAACTAAAATCAAATATATATTCGCACATCACATATGTACTTCGCTCTTAAAATTCGATAAAAAAAAAATTAAGGACAAAAACTGGAAATTTCGTCAATTGCAAAAAAATTAAGACAAGTGTCCGTTTCAACTAATTTGAGGTTACTGGTTGCGAATCTGATGTTGTATTATATAGGAATAAAATGAAAAGCCATGTGAAATAATTTATTTCTATATACATAAGTCCAATTTACAGCATACATATCTCTACATACGATAATTATAGAAGAATATATAAATCCCTTCGTAAACTCAAAAATAATGGTCAATATTAAAATTTCAATACGTCATTACAAATATACACACGATTACTACAAAAAAAATTATATCTCAAAAATATGTCAGACATATACACTCACCGAAGAAAAATGAAAAATCTTTCGACCATCAAAACTTAAATTTACAAATTAACTACACGCCTCTTCGCTAGCGAACGAAACTGGCGGGGAAAAAAAGAGAAAAAAAGGTAATATAAAAACTCGTCCGTAATCCGACGAAAGTTAAATTAAATTATAATCGTAGGAAAAAAATCTCCAACTTTCAGCTACTGACATATTTATCGGATATATTATCGTAGGATTTTTTGGCACATTCTATAATCTGTATTAAACACCTTCCGAATTCTTCGATGATGTATTTTTGTCCATCTTCGATATTTATATTCCTCCTTTTTACTTCTTCGGCTTGAGCCAGTAAGCACTGACAAGTGGCCTCGACCACCTGATCTTTGACGAAACTAAAGGCGTGCCTAAATGAAAACGCAATGAGATGAGAATAAAATACAAATAGATGTCTGTGAAGGAAATTCGTACGTACCTTGGGCTCGCGCTCGTACCACTCTGACCAACTGCGTCGTTTATTTCGGCGGTTAATTTATTTTTACTGTAATTCTGAAACTCTACTTGAGATGTATCAGTTTTTTCAAAACTACTGGTGAACGATGTAGCGAATAACATGTCGTCCACGTTTTTACACCCTATACATTTGCAATTATCCGAGCACGGTATTTGCGCCTGAAATGGAATACGAGACGTGTACAGCGAACGAAAGGAAAAAAAGTTAAAAATAAGACTACAGCGGTATTCGACATTCACCTCGTAACATTCGCAGTAATTTTTCAAACATCCAGATCTCTTGCAGTGGCAACCTTTGGTATGTCTACGATCATTCAGACCAACTAAGCATTTACCGATTTTCGGCCTAAATGCTTGCGGATTACGATCCAAACACGAACGTATGGCGTGTTGCCTATTTTCCTCGTGGCTGATGTTATTATGACAACTAACGCAATTACAATTATTACAAAATTCTCCGTTGGCGAAACATTCGCAGTATCTGGAAATAATTGAAAATTTTATTAAAGTATAAATTTTTTTTTTAATCCTGTTTATAATAATTTTTTGATACGATTGTTGAGATAGCGTGGAAAACGGTATATTCAACCCGTCGCTTCGGGCACGTGCTTGGTAACCTGTTAGGGCGCGAAACTTATAGGAAACGGAAGTTTGGCGGTGCAACGTACCTTTACTGGAACCGGTTTTTGAATGGTTGGACGCGCGCGCTAACACGTTGATCGCCTTAGTTTCGGGTATTTTTTGAAGTGAACTCGTGTTGGAGATTATTTTGCTCTCTTTTTATAGATCCAGAAATATATTTTCAATGATTGAATTTTTTAATAAAATAATCAATGATTTTTATTCTTTTAGCGATAAATATCAACGATTTATTTATAATAAGTCGTCTTTTTCTTTTTAAGGTAAAATATTTATGAATTAACACATTTTTTTTTTTTTTTTTTTTGGTAACTCAATATCTTTTTCATAATTTTTATTTCAAACGCTTAAAGCTGGAGAGACGGTGGGTGAGGGGGGAGGGGAAAGAACACGATTTTTCTAAAAAATCTTTGGTGAATTTACATTGAAAATTCAAGAGAATACGTGATTTTTACCATAATTTTTTTCAAGTAATCATCTTAAATTTATTTTTCTTAAAACAAAAAACATGACCCATCAATTTTTTTAGTTATATATTTTTATTTGTGGCTGCTTATTAATATTTTTTTTCTTATAAGAAATGTGAACGATGAATCATTTTAACATTTTTACTTGCCTCATCTTATATATTCTAATTTGATTTTTCAAAAAAAAAAAAAATTATTTTTATTTTTAGAATTATATTACTAATTTTTTGTGGTGATGAGGAAGGAAAAGAAAAATTGATTTTCGAATTAAAATTTTTCACAGCTTTTTTGTATGCTAACATCTTCAAATTCGATTATTAAATGAATACTTGAAACATAATTTTTGTTTTGTTCGTGGTTGTTGTTGTTTTTTTTTAGAAATAAAAATCGACAATTAATTTGTTCAACTAAAAATTTTCATTCTCATTCCTATATTAAAAAAAAATTTTAACTGTGAATCTCAATTTTTCAATGGGATGGGGGGTGGGAGACTGGGGAAAGAGAAGAGGAAATGATTTTTAATTGTTGTTTTTTCTCAACAATAAATTTTGAAAACTAATTCAACTGAAAATTTTTACTTTTTTTTATTAAATTATAAAAAAAAATAAAAAAAAAACTATTTTTGAATTTTGATACTAATTTTTATGGAATGAGGAAGCAGTGAGGAGAAAAAAGCAGTTGATTTTTTAATTAAATGTTGGATAATCTCTTCACACCATTTTTTTTCAATTTGATGTTTGAAACTATTTCATAGATGAAACTAATTTTTATCAAATAAGAGATATCGATGACTACCTTCTTTTAATCGATAATTTCAACTAATTTTTTCTGATTTCAATTGATCTTTTTTTCCACAGTAAAATATATTTTATTAATTTTCATATTATTTTTTTTTTGTTAATCACACAAAAATATTGAAAACTTTCATCCTTTTCATTTTATTCAATTTTTTTTTTTTCTAAATAAAAAAATACATTTTTAAGTTTTGAATCGTTCCATATCACTAATTTTTTGTTGGGAGGCGGAAGGGATGAGAGGAGGATGGCAAGCTAATTCCTAAATTAAAATATTTAATAAATCATTTAATGGCAGAAAATATTAAGAAGTTTCCATTTTTAACCCAATTCTTATTTCAATTTTTTTTTGTATAAGATTTATAATATTAAAAATATTTACATATTTTATCTAATTCCTTTTATTATTATTATTATTATTTTTTTTTTTTTCAGTTTTTTTTAAATACATATAATTTATTTTTGAATTGAAAAATTATTAATAATAACTTTGTTCATGTTTCGAATCATTTCACATCATTCATTTTTGGTGGGCGAGGGGGAATGGAGTCTGGGAGGACATGAAGCTAATTTTCAAAATGAAATTTTGATAACGCATTTCATACTAAATAATGTTTTAAACTTTTGATTTCTTTCAGTGAGATTTTTTTCTTGAAAATTTTTACACACTTACTTCGTTTCTTTTTTTTTATATATAAATATATATATATGTATCATTTTTTAATCTTTTTTTTCATTTAGTATTATCATTTTCACGAAACTTCGAAAATTGTTATTTGATTCATCTGCTTTTTTTGATAAAAAAAAATAACGATCGTCAATTTTTACTTTATTTTTGAAAAGTTTCATATTATTAATTTCTGGAGGAGGAGGGAGAGGAGGGAAGTCAAAAATATCTTAAAAATTATTCAATGGATTATTTGAACTTTCTCGTAAATCATTACTAAAATGTTCGTGATGACAACACTCTCGAAATTTTAATTTTTTTTTTTTGCCAAATGACACATCTGTGTGACAACTAGATCCTTTTCAGAGGAAAAATCATCAAAATTAATCCGTCGAGAAAGCCTGGGGAACTGTATGAAGATTTTTTTAGAAATTGCTTTAATATACGTGGTTGATTCACAATAGTGAAAAAAAAACATGAATTACAGTCCTGAAACCTTATACATATAATACACTTACAACTTCAAACATTGAGATCTCGTGCAATTACACGGTTTCCTTGATCTCAAACCGTTCCCACCTTCGATGCTCGAAGAGGGTATAATATGCTTGGTAGGGGATCTGGTAACAGTCCTAATCTCTTGCACGCTATCGTGATTGTCTTGCGTTAGTTTACCAGGTTCTTCTTTAATTTTAACCGGAGTCTGTAATAATTCTCCTTTAATCTGTAAGTACGAGTATATGAAGTGAGGATAACTTAGAATGGCGGATGTGGGGAAAATAAATTTCGCTTACTTTTTCCAAAACGTCGTCAGGCAGTACGACTATATTTCCGGCGGGTTTCAGTTGCTTGCTATCTGTTAGTAAAGATTGCGCAGGCGTATCTTGTTTGTTTTTGGAAACCGCTGGTAGAAGCAATCTTTGGCCTGGGTTCGTTTTCTGGGGATGTAAAAATTTATTTTAAAGTTTACTGTGGAATTCGGAGAGAATATTTTTGTATTCGGTAATTTCACAAAATGAACCTACCACGCTAGTAGTGATCATAGGCACAACGGTTATACCAGCAGGTGCGTTGGAATTAGGTGGTTGCACGGGGGTTGTATTTTTCATGTTTAAACTCGCAGCGTTGAAATTGGTGGAGGCGACGATAATAGGCGTATCTTTATCGATTTTAGTCATCGTAGGAGCTATAGTTGTTACTTTACCTTTGGTTGTGGTCACAGTTGGCATATTGGTACTGCCGACGTTATTTACTAATTTTATATATTGCACCTGTGACCCAAAAATACAGGAAAATTTATGTAAAAAATAAATCGATAAAAAACCAATTAAATAGTTGACCAGTAGAAATTATCTATCGACCTGTTTTTTTGGAGACGCGTGATTTGAAATAACAGGCGTCTGTACGTTTGATATGGTTATCACTTGACCAGCTTGCTGTTTGGGTATCAGGGTACCAGATTTCATGAGATAATCCTGCCACCAATAATACTCGTTAGGTGAAGTTAAATATATATTGCTAGTAAATTAAAAAACCTACCTGACTAATGAAAATTTTCTGTGGCTGATTGGCAGTCGTAGAAGTCGAGACTAGAGGAGCTGGTAGAATTTTCGTAGGTGTCGATGATTTAGACAGAGGTTGAATTTTTTTCAATCCTTGAGCCACCGTTGGCATGTTGCTAACTACTAACTGAGGCTTACCGGAGGGCTACGAAAGGTATCACGTTAGTATAGAGAACAAGCTGATAACTGATAAGCTACAGCATCGAATACAAACCTTCGTAGTCGACGGTCTAATGGGTTGCAGCTTTCCCGGCGTAATTAAACCCATTTGTTTGGCTTGAGCAAATGTAATTGACTTGACAGGGCTTTGATTGGAGCATGGACTTTGGAGAAGACAGAGCGATCTGGATTTCTGAGGCGAATTCGTAATCACTATAGGCTGGCCTATTTTACTCTGACTTACCACTACTTTGGTAAGTACCTGAAAAAATATACATTAGATTTGTACACGCAATTGATTTAAATGACTAATGGTAACTCACATTTGTATTCGCTTGTCCAATGGAAATAGTCGCCGGTCTCTTCATCGGATTTGGGGCTATACTAATGGGCACAAATTTCGACGTATTTTGAACAGCTATCGGTTTCAAAGCGGATAATTTCTTATTAGTGGTTGAATTCAGATTAATTAAACTTGAAGTATTATTTTTCGAACCACCAGGTAAAACTTCGACGATACCACGCGACGAATTTTTTATAGTAATATTTTCTATCAAATTAGATACGATTTTCGGTTCGTTTTTATTATTAGCCGACGAAATAGTATTCGATGTCTCCGTACTATTGTTCGATGTCAACGTCATATAAATATGTTCGTCGGTGGTATTACTATTGTCATCACAGTTCATAAGGTCATTTGGATTATAAAATGTACCACTCTTAGAATCCAGCTGACTCAAGTTCTCGGTATTTTTCTCAAATTCGCTTAAATGATCTTCGCTCAGTTCTTCAATGGATTCTTCAGGTTTTAGGATTGAATTTACTTCCATTTGTATGTCGCTGATATCATCGACTTGAAGTTTACTCTTCATATGATCACTTTTTTCCAACTCCGATTTAATACTTTCCTCGAAAAATTCCGTTTCGTAAATAGTCTCTTCGGCGATATCCGTCAACATTGGCGGATTGGATTCAACGTGAATAGTCTCCTCGATTGATTCCATTGTTTCTATGGAACTATTTGATGAATCGAACTCGATAGGTAATGTTGTAAATGTATCCATATTGGTGTCGTCCGCATTTATCATTATTAAGTCAGATATTCCATCCGAACCTTCGACATTTAAAGGAGCAGAACTAATTTCGATATCGCTACTTCGTTCTAAAATACATAAAACCCTCAAATTAACGAATTCGTGGAATTATTTTGACATAAAAATAGGCAATTTTTGAATGTACATTATACGCGATGATTTAACAACCTAGATTTGAGGTACCATGAAAGAACGTTTAAATGAATTCATGTAGTATTAAACTGTATGCATTAAATAGAGGAGTTGACGAGAATTAATATGATTTAAACTCGAACTGAGCGCATTTTTAGCACTTTTAAAGTGCAAATAGTTTCCCGCTATAATTCCCTGTTATCTATGAAGGATTTGGAATAGAACTGATGTTATTCAACTTAACCTATCGACGTATACCTAAACTCTACTCAGAAAGTAAATGACATATACTATATTTAAATTGTATTTGCAGAGTGTAATTTAATGAACCTAGTAAAAGTGAATTAATACAAACCTGTATTCGGAGTTGGCATTTTGAATTTCACGTTCACAAATTACCAGCGGAAAATTTTACAAATCATCTTCTCGTATGCATTAAGTAAACATGATAGATTTTAGCGTAAGGAATTTAGCGTAAATATCGAATATATTATTTAAATTAGATAATTAACATGATTTCTTCATAACTCGACACTGTCGAAATTCGAAAATTAAAAATTTGTCTATCAAAAATAAAACACAGAAACACTGCGTTAGCGCCTTTTTAGTGTTTTCGTATTCGCAGAATCCATTCATGTTTTTGGTGATATTCGATTTCGATAATCGAAATTTCGCGCTATTGGATAGGTGAATTTTCATTACCTATATAATTTCCTTGGACTTTGAACGTTTGTGATTGGACATTGAACATTTGAATGTTTGGATTTCGGATCGATGGATCATGCGTGGGTGGGTGTTTGTTAGAGGTAGATGATTGCTCGAAACGACATTTCTGGTTGAATTTTTATCAATGTTGTTTTATCGCGATTTTGATTTTTTTGTAAAAAAATTGTAATTTTGTTTTGTTCAGTATTTTGAGTATATAAAATTTTCTTTTGACGTTAAATTTTTATTCATGTATTTGAAAATGTAGGCTGCACTTTTTTTTCTTTATCACCCTACTAACCGCTTATTGGCAATCCCTTGGGTCCTTAAGGTTGAAAGATGTCTTTCTTAGAAGTGAGTAAATTAGCTTGCCGTTTTCTCTTAAATTTTAAATATTGTTGCGCTGTCAGAGAAAATGTTGAAAAATGCATAAATATTAAGGAAATCTCTTTTTCAGTGGCGAAGATTCAACTTTTTTGACTTGAAGGTGAATGTGGATAACGGAAATATCGAAAATGTACTCGGAGTAAGTTATTTCACACCCATTCTCGCAGTCTCTCATAAAAATGTGTGCTAAAACTCAATATTCTTGCATTCAGAGTACCAAAGTCACCGCCACCAGCACCGGTCATGGCACAGTCACCATATGTGACAGCGAAGGGGTCGTTCATTTAATCAATCGTACCTTTCAAGTGACCACATTTCGAGGATATTTGTTGAACGTTTATTTAGCTGCTCAACCGAAATCTGTGCCAATTTTAGTTACCATTGGGGTACGTTAGCTTGAATTTTGGAGGAAGGTTTTTGTAAACCTAAATCCTATTTTTTTATTATGCAGGAAGATGAAGAAAAAATTCCCTTAATCAAGGTATGGGACTTGGAAAAACAAGATCGCCAAGGAAATCCTGTATGTTTGAAAAATATTAGAACTTTACCTAACAATAAACATGTCCAAGCTTCAGCCATATGTGTTTCCGATTCCTCTCACATGCTGGCCATAGGTTTCGTAAACGGCGCTATTATTCTTTACCGAGGTATTATCGTTAACATTCGAAAGTATCGTTATCTCGGCATTTTTCTCAACAAGCTATAATTTGTAGGTAACTTGATTCGTGATAGAGGAGTTAAACAAAGACTACTAAGAGATGATAAAGACACAGTAACTGGATTAGCATTCAAAACTTCTGGTAAACATTCCCATTTATTTGTTTCCACTGTTGATTCGGTATTATTGTATAATGTGACCTTGAAGGATTGTGAAACAGAAGTGAGTCCAATTTTGATACCAACGACTTCATATTATGAACTGGGTTATAACTCCGTATTTTGCAGATTACCCTTGATACCATTGGATGCGCTTTGAAATGTTCTGTTTTAGCGGATTCCTTCACCGATTGCCCTTTTATGGTTGCTCGAAATGATGTAAGTATGAATAATGCCAATGATCTAATAATTATGAGTTATTTACGTGGTTTTCCTCTTCAGGCTATTTACTGCTACAATACGGAAGGTAGAGGACCTTGTTACGCGGTGGATGGAATTAAAGTATGTTTACAGTGGTTCCGTACATATTTAATAATCGTCACAGATGATAGTGAAAACGCCGGTCATTCACCAGTTACAGTCTCTTCAACCAATAGGTATAATCTTTTAGTTTTGCTTCTTAATGACAAGGGAATCGAAGGATTGATTTTTGGAATTTTATTTCAGCGACGATACTCGTAACATGGACAAAGGGCGTTGCGTACTGACTGTTTTGGATATTCAAAATAAATTCATCGTGTACTCATCAGTAATGAAAGAAATAGCGGCAGTGTTCTCAGAATGGGGGTCATTCTACATATTAACCAAAGATCACCGCTTACACCATTTCCTCGAAAAAGATTTACAATCGAAATTGACGTTGTTATTCAAAAAGAATCTTTTCGACGTATCGATTAGGTAATTTTACTCGATATGAGTACAACAAAGATTCTTCGATTACAATTCCCATTGTTTACAGAATCGCCAAAAATCAACAATACGATTCGGATAGCCTAACGGAAATATTTCGTCAATACGGTGACCATTTATATGCCAAAGGGGATCACAATAGTGCCATAGATCAGTACATAAAAACAATAGGCAAATTAGAACCTTCTTACGTAATACGTAAAGTAGGTAATGCTCGTGTATGCGATTGCTACCTCGAAAATGTTTAATAATGCAATTTTATTATTAGTTTTTAGATTCTCAACATATCGATAATTTGATCAAATACCTATCCGCCTTGCACAAACAAGGAGTAGCCACTGGAGATCATACTACATTACTACTCAATTGTTATACTAAATTGAACAATGTTCATAAGCTCAAAGAATTTATTTTAGTGAGTCGTGTTAATTGTTATGGGTACATGAGTCAATATGGTAATGTTGACTTGACACGAAATAAAAACTGGAGAAATAAAAAATCGGTTTGATTGACCAAAATTAGTGTTTTGAAAAGTAATAACTTGGGTGAGGTTAAAGCTCCAAGTTTTTAGGAGTCTACTTGGAAGGACTGATTTTTGGGAATAGACTCATTTGATAAGATTTTTCATCCTAAATGGATTTTATCGGTGTTGCACTTTAGAACTGCTACCAAAGACATGCCAGACCCCTTTAAAAGTCAAAAAATCATTTTTCATCAATACTCAGTGTAGCCCAAGTAAATAAATTGGCATCAATGAGATAATAGAAAATACTTTCATGTAATGACAATTTTGATCCTAAATCCGATTAAATTTATTGCTGCAGCATGTAGCATTTCTCCGCGCACAACGTATTCTAATCCCAAAAACTGAATTTCCCATTTAATATGCCATATTTTTTTTTATGTTCACTTTATTTTTCGAGTTTTACTTGGATATCATGTGTTTAAGATTTAAAATATGCCATCTCCAAGAAAACGCAATCTTTCACGAGACTCCAAAATATCTAAACGAAAAAACCCGTAGCTTTTTTTAACCTGTTTTCATTTACCGTAAATGTTGAAAAATTGGCTGGAAAGTAATGCACAAAAAATAACCTCATGGAAGCCTCAAGTTTACGTATATCATATTTTACTTCGAATATATTCGATAAATAGTGAGGACTCTTCAAAATTTGGTACCCTAAATAGGAAGCTGAGAAAAAGGAACAAGGGGCAAATTGCCTTCGGTCCCTTCAAAAAAGTCATAAACTTTCATTTTAGATTTAAAAAATTTTCTCCACTCTAATTGAATTTTTTTTATCGAATTTTTTCGAAATTTTCATTAGATTTAAAAAAAAATCTGAAAAGATTGCCCGCAAATTATTTTTGCCCTGTAGCTCTTCCTAGCTCTTCCTACCCTTGGTCGTAAATAATTTTGGCTCACAGTAAGGACATTGGTTTTTTTTTGTAAAAAAGTTCTCAGAGATGAAAATTATGCACTATGCAGTTTTTCCAACCTCCCCCCCAACTGGCTACCAGGGGCGTACCGAGGACATAGGACATTCTTCAGGGGCGGTGGAGAAAACCAAAAATTGTGCCAACTAATACCATGAAATTTTACGAACTGTTGACTTTTTTTTTTTTTTTTTAGTTTTCAAAAAATTTAAAAATAGCTGTAATAATACTGCCCAAGTGGTCAAGTTTACTAACTTTACGCTAAAACTCCAAATTTACCAACTTTCCAAAAGCCAAGGGAGCTACGTCCCTGGTTGTGCCTGATACATGATATAAGTTGGCATTAGTTCGAATTTATTCGAGTTCTTATGTTCCCAATTTCAGCGTTGAACAATTATAAATTTCCCAACTTTTCAAAGCACCTGGGGGGAAGCTCCCCCCATCCCCCCCTTAGTTACGCCCCTGCTAGCTACTGAAGTACTAGCTCTATGAAAGATATTAAGTAGATGTTATTAAACATCGAAAATGGCCAAAAGAATTCGGTTTTGGGAAAATTTGTGAAAATTACTATCCTAAATAATGTACTAAAATATCCCAGTAGTCAAACTCTCATGTGAGCCCTCATGAGAAAATAATACCGAGCCGAAAAATTAGTGTTTGGTATTTATCTCAATTAATATAGCACTTATAGGAAAAATGAACGAGAATGAAATTAATCCATTTATGATTTTAAGCATTCAAAGTTCCTATTTATTTTTCGAATGAAATGTTTCTTTATACCAAAAAATGATTTGACAACTTACTTTTGAAAGGTGTTCTATCAACATGTTCATGTGAATATCTAAACTATATTTTTAAAAGTTTTGATTGGACTCAAATTGACGATTTGTTCAAATTTTAGTGGTGATTGGTAGAAGGGAGAATGCCTCAAAATGTTCTTTCGTGTTGTCATATCAAAGAGTGATAATTATGAGAATGCCAGCATATCCAAATTTCAATTTTCTATGTAAATTTGGAGGGAAGTTTGAGGATAAATAGCTTTTTAAGCACGTTTTGAGTCATAAATGTTGTTTAAAATTTTAGTTCTTGGAAAAAACTTTCAATTCCAATCAGAGTTTTTTTTTTCATAAAATTTGTTTCAAAATTTGTTTGAATTTAAAAATAAAAATAAAATAGATGTCCCAATTTTTTTGCCCTAGAGCTAATTTTTCCTCTCTCCCCTCCACATATTCTTACCAAATGTACCTCTAAAGTTCAAAATTTATATATGGGATTAGTTGGAGACTGGAACATGAGTCCTTGAATGTGGTTCTAAATGGATCCAAAATAGTGGATCGTCAGCATTTGAGAAAAGCTTGAATTTGATAAACATGGACTCATGTAACTCCTATGCGCAAGAAGTTGTGCATAACTTAAATTCAATATTTTTAAGGTACTGATGTACTGTATTCAGGGGAGGGAGGAAAAGGTTGGTTTCCTAGCCTTCTGTACTAGATGTGAGTATGAAGAGGTAAACAGCCTTATACCTGCAAGCCTGAACAAGTCTCCAATAAATACTTAGTTCCAGTAATGTGATATTACTGCTTACGTTTTTTTTTTCTATTCATTTATGTATGACAATGGGTTTAATTTATTTTTATGCCTAATACCTTGAAATGCTACAAATTGTTCCGTTTATATATTATCATTGTAGTTCTAAATACGATTGTGCATTTTTTCTCTTCTGGAAATTATGGTGTGTATGAAGAAAATTTTTTTAATTTACAATTTAACAAGTTATATTCAAATTTTTGATTAAGTACATTCCAAAGTTGGTAACCTACTATTTCATTTTAATACAAAAAAAATTCATGTAAATTACTTTGAAAATTATAGGTATAAAGTATCTTGAGATTTTACGTGGTTGAGAAGTAGGTCCGAAAAAAAGCATCATTAAATTCAGCTTTAAAGGGAGCTAGACAGTGTATTTGAATTTAGGATGAATTCAGCATTTAAGCTAAATTACCTATTGATAAAAAAAATTGATTTTTCGGCCATCAAAAAGGTCTAGTATCTTTTTGGCAGCACTTACTCGTAGATGATAAAAGACCAATATATCAGGATTCAGAATGAAAATTTCAATCAAATAAGCCTATTTTTTATCATCATTCACTTCGAGTAGATTTTCATCATGACTTTGAACATTAGGCTTTTATAACTTTTAGAAGTATAGGTTTAGACTGCCAGACAAACTTTACATTTTTGTCTTCTAAAAAATAAGCTGGTCTCCACCTTTTAATATTATTCGTTCAAGTCTAAATTATCATAATGGCTCTCGAACTAAGTGACTTTGTTTACTGAATAGTCGATTAATTCTGGCGAATTTTTCTCTCACAGGCTAAAGATCGTGATATAGATTTTGATATCAATATAGCCATATCTGTGTGTAGAAAGTCGTCCAGCGAAGATGCTCTGATCTTAGCGGAAAAACATGGCTTGCATTTATGGTACATAAAAATATTGTTGGAAGACCAACATAATTATCTAGCTGCTTTACAGTATATCGGAAAATTGGAATTTACTGAGGTAAGTATTTGTATGTTGAAAAATAAATCAGAAATCGAGTAAGAAAGTTCTGAAAAAAATTTTAGGCTTACGAAATGGTGATGAAATTCGGTGACACGTTGATTCAGCATATTCCTGCTGAATTTACACAGTTTTTGAAAAAATTATGTACCGGGTATTATCCATCAGACACATTGTTATTGGATCAGGTACCTTATTACTTTCACTGATTTTAAAGTTTTTTTTTTTTTGTCATTTCAATAAACATTATTTGTATATTTTAGGACGAGCGAAAAGTTGCTCATCAAGCAGATCCTCAAGATTTTATTCATTTGTTTTTGAATAATTCCGATAAAATGGTGGAATTCTTGGAATATTTGACTGAAGTAAGTTATCAGGATGAAATACGTGGAATAATATTCATCTTCGACTCTTCATTAAATTAAATTTGATTTCGCAGTATTCTACTAAATGGAACACATCTGTGTATAACACATTGATAGAACACTACCTTCATCTGTGGTTCAGCTCAAACGATGTAACCGTGAAGTTACATAACGAACAGAAAATAATGACTACGTTACAATCTTCCGAAATAAACTACGATAAAAATCAAGCTCTTATTTTATGCACTCTTCGTAATTTTAAGCCCGGAATATTATATTTATTAGAAGAAGATAAACAGTAGGTGGAATTGTTCGAGCTTGAGTCTTAATATTTCATTGAAAATGTTTACTACTCGAGTTTACTTCGAAATTTAGGTATAAGCAGATTCTCAGATATCATTTAAATAGCGGTAACTATCAAGATGTGCTAGCGTGCTGTCGCAGATTCGGTTACCAAGAGCCAACTCTTTGGGTTGCGGCTTTACGACATGCTTCGAATGACTCATTTTTTCCTTCCGAAATTCTTTGTGAAGTTTTAGCTGTGATAGGTAAATCATTAATGGTTTGTAATCGGTGAACTAAATTAGGTGGCGAAGTTATGCGAGAAAAATTATTGCGCAGAAAAAGAACACTTATTGGCTCCTTTACAAGTTGTGGAAATCGTATCTAAATCAAAGAGTTTAACTGTCGGTGACGTTAGAAACTATTTCCTCAGTGTTTTAAAGGCCGATTGTAAAGTGATCGAAGAGGAGGACGCTTCAATTAATAAATATAAAGAAGAAACCAAACGTATAAGGGAGCATATTGATAAAATAAAAAATAGGTAAAATTATATAAATTTTTTAGTCTTATACAAAATTCATCGCAATTAACATGATACTTTTTATAGTCCGATTTTATTCCAAGGAGCATTTTGTAGCGCCTGCAAAAGTCATTTAGAGCTACCATCGGTACATTTTCTGTGTCAACATTCCTTTCACCAGTAGTAAGTATAGTGACATTATACTTAGTTTTAGGAAAAGAAAAATGGAGAAATAAATTTTTCTATGTATCCTTTTTTTTTTTTTTTTTTATAGCTGTTACCAGAGTTATGTGGAAAATGAAAACGAATGTCCAGCGTGTTTGCCAAGTAATCAAAAAATTCTCGGTGTTATTAAGTCTCAAGTAAGCGAATGATATTTAAAGATTACGAATTCATAACGAGTTAGTTCTCACTTCTCGTCTGTTCAGGAAAATAATAAAGAGCTTCATGAAACATTCCATAGTCAGTTGGAAAGGGCAGAGGATCCATTTGCGCTTATCGCCGATTACATTGGACGTAACATCTTCAGTAAAATTACAGTCGATCCTGAACTAACTAAACGTTAGTTATTTTCAGTTGAATACCATTTTTGATTTATCGCTGTGTATTAATAATTAGGTCATTTTCTTTTATCGCAGAAATCAAAAAACCATTGACTATGGCTCCATCAGATATTAAAGCTTTTAGGGAAAGAATGTACGCTCCTAAGTCGTCTAGAGATTCAGGAGAATCATCTAGAAGTGCTAGTGAGTTATTCAGATTCATTATTTTCATAAACTATTGATCAACTTTCTTCATATATTTTACTCTTTAGGTGAACGTAGAGTTAGAGATGAAGATAGTAAAAGCAGCGCATCGACATTGGATGCGAATATTTCTCCTTTGAGAGAATCGCCGGTTGATATTTCGATTGGTGATAGTTTAATGAACGCTGTGGAAAATAAAGTAGTTCATGCTCCTAGTAAGAATCCTTTTGATGATGATTATGATGAAGAAAAGAATCCATTTTACGAAGACTCATTTCGAGATGAGCAAAGTGATGATGATGGTTATGATAAAAGGTTGAATCCTTTTGCCTCGTAGTTATTTTAATATGGTATATTTTTTTATTCGATTTTTATCAGTCATTATTATACTTATTTTATTCGAGTGTTAATTATCATCTGTTCAATTTGTTATTTTTGTAATAGCGAAATTTTTATTTGCAAGAAATATATTTGTTTACATTTTTACTACCTATGATAATTAGTAGCTATATTTCTCATGTATTATTGTTTTAAAAGATATTCATACCATACCATAAACAAGATATATATTTTACCCGCTAAAAAAATATTTTTATTAAATATCAATATATACAATATTATTTTTAAAGAAATAATAATGAAAAAAATGATCATTACTTATGGCTAATTATTTTCTAACAGAAACGTTTCTGCTTATTCGCTACAAAAGAAATGATGGAATCGATACTGAAATTGAAAAAAAAAAAAATGAAAATGACAGGAGAGTGAATATAAAGTTTTTAAAACTGAAGAACTCAAATGATGAAAATTGTCTACTATTCATTAAAAACAGTGGAATATGCATTGTCACAACTTGGTTGATTAATTATAAATTATGGAAGAAGTTGAGAATTATTTAACAAAATTATAGAGAAGATAAGAAAAATCAAATCATACCATTAGCATTTTTGATAACACAACACAATAAAAATAAAATTACATAGTGATAAGTTTCTTTTTCTTCTTAGGTGGCGAACGTACTTTAGGTGCTTCTAAATCTTCATCTAAGGCATCTGAAGCTCTGGTATCTAATGTTTTCACGGTGACTTCGTATTCTTCTTTCTTCCTTTTGCTAAATTTAAGACAATCTTTTTTCAAATGCGTAACATCGCCGCATATTCTACAACCACCTCCTTCAGGATACAATCCTCTAGGATTATCAGGACACTGTTTCGATATGTGGCCTTCTTGTTTACATATGAAGCATGTAGCATGTTTATACACATCTCCGCGTATATGACACTGTGTATGTTGATGCTCGGTGGAACCGCACTTAAAACAAATACCAGCTTCCATTAATTCGGCGTCATTCTTCTCCAACTGTGGACATTCGGAGAGTACGTGGCCAGAATTTCGACAATGAAAGCACAACTTTTTTTTCTCTCTGGCTAATGCTTTTTCAGCTTTCCTTCGCTCCATTTTCATAGTTATGGCGATTTTGTCGCGAGGTACTTTAGATGCTATGAGTTTTTTTTCTAAAGCTTTTAGCCGTTCGAAATCGCTTCTTTTGACGGGGAATCCTTGGTAACGTGCTATGCCTATTTCAGCACCATCTTTGTAAATGGGAGGTATATCTGTGATTGGTTTGCGACGTTTATACTCAGTTTTCTCTTTCTTTTTTGATTCAACTGCTGTAGGCTCAGGTGAGTCCATGGGTTCTAAATTCGCTGGCCTTTTCCATAGTATTTTTTTCGGCGGTTCGGGGGTTTGAGCGAGGGGATCTTTCAGCTTATTCCATGGTGTGCTTTTTTCAGGAACACGTCTACCGCTTGGTTTGGCGCTGTATCGAGTCATTTCTGTAAATATATACTACGTGAAATGAAATAGCAAAGAGACTAAGCAGCAGTGTATTTCTAAAGTACTTACCAATGAAGTGGAGTACACAGAAAGTAAAATTGCTGGGTGGTTTTCAACGATACCAGATATTAAAAGTTCATGATATATAATTTATTTGTTCAATTGTGGTTTTTACAAAACTGTAAATCATTAATTATCGGGAAAACGTGAAGTATTTAAAAAAAGAAGTAAGAACGTAAAAATTGTTAATCCATAGAGCAAAACTTGCTAAAAATCGTGCTTCAAAGTGATAAGAATGCCCACGTGTTTATAAAAAAAATACACTTGTTGATAGCGACATCTATATTTACTGTATATAGCGAGTCTAGTGGCAAAATTTGAACTAAGGAAAGAAAAGTTCGCCTACCTTGCATTTTCAATCTTTGACCACAAGCTACGTGTGTTTCGGCGTATTCGCTTCTACAATGCACGGGTGTTACTCATCTCTTTTTTCGGTTTGTAGAATTTAGTGATTTCCCTATAAGGCGGTCAATTTCACTTAGTTAATTAAGTAAAAATCTCCATCAAATGGAATAATTAATATACTCTTTCGTTTCATCAACACAACAAACCGCTGCCATGATCTTGTTGGAGATCAATAATCAAATCGTTGAAGACACTTTAACAGTTAAATTTAAAAATGCTCTAGCTAAGTAAGTGTTTCATATTTTCTTCAATAATGTTGCCATCTTATATCAATGAGATTGATAAATGCCAAAAACGAGTGCTAAAGAGTGAAGTAAAATTATTGATGTACGTTATGGGCGAGTGAGTTTGTTGCGGCGTTTATGGGTAGTTTATTACAACAAGCTCGTAGACTTCTATAATTAACTTTTCATCTAAACAATACGGTTTTGCAAAAATTCGCCGATTCATCAAATTCTTTCATTCGTTCCCATTCTGTAATAATGTCTCTTCTCTGTTTCTAGGCTTAAATTTGAAATCACCGATGTTAAAATAGCTGATTTCGATGGCGTCTTATATCATATTTCAAATCCAAATAATGATAAATCAAAAATACGGGTAAGTTGGTAATTTCTAAAGATTTATACGATGGATATCTTGTGTTAATAATTCGTTTTTCGAGCAGGTCAGTATTTGTTTGAAATTTTACAAAGATTTACAGCAACATGGCACCGATCAACTTTTAAAGGATATCTATGGTTCTTTGATTACAGATACCGAAGATGGTATGTAGTATGAATTACAATTGTTACGTCGAAAACATATATGATAAGCTGGCATGTGTGTTGCTTGATTTCAGGATATAGCGTTTCATTAGTACTCGATTTGGTGGCAATCCCGCCGAATTGGGAAGAAATAGTGAGAAATGTTGGTTTGCTCAAACGAAACTGTTTTGCGGCTGTTTTTAATAAGTATTTCGATTTTCAAGAACGGGGAGAAGAAGGGCATCAGAGAGCTGTCATTAATTACCGTAGCGATGAAACCATGTAAGTGTACTGATAAGAAATGCGGTTTTAATTGGCGTTGCGGTGTAATTGTGGTTTCTTTTAAAGGTACATAGAAGCGAAATCCGATCGTGTAACCGTTGTATTCAGTACGATTTTTAAAGATGAAGATGACATCATTATCGGAAAAGTTTTTATGCAAGAATTTAAAGAAGGTCGAAGGGCGAGTCAGACAGCGCCTCAAGTATTATTTACTCATAAAGACCCGCCTCTAGAATTATTAAATACCAATGCTAGAGTAGGTGATAATATTGGCTATATCACTTTTAGTAAGTATCATGTAATTGAAATGTTGTAATTTCTGATATTAAACACATTAGGATCTGACCTTTCATTTTTTTTTTTTTCGATTTTACAGTTTTGTTCCCAAGACATACAAATAGGGTTGCCCGAGATAACACCATAAATTTAATCCATACGTTCCGTAATTATTTGCATTATCATATAAAATGTTCTAAAGTGTACATACATTCGAGAATGCGTGCAAAAACTTCAGAATTTCTAAAGGTGCTAAACAGAGCCAGGCCAGAACCAAAAACCACTGAAAAGAAAACAATTACGTAAGTGTATAAACGTTGCCACGCAATGTTTTTTTTTTTTTTTTTTTTTCATTTTCCCATCGTATGAATTTTATCACAAAACATCCGGTTGGTAAATAACACTTCCGTCAAATATATAACCATAATGTTTTTGTTTCAGTGGGCGAACATTCGTCAGAAAGGAATAGTCGACTCGTATGTACAAAAGTTGTAAAACTTTTGAGCTTATAATATTTACACATATAGTGCTCCAGATCGAAATTTTTTTTATCTTACTCTTATATGGTTCTTCCAGAAGTGTACTTTTTTATACACGAAATGTTCATATGTACATATATATAAATATTTGTTAGTTAATTTATTACAGACCTACAATTACCAATTATTTATGTAAATAAAGTAGACGTATGCATATTAGAAATGTAATAATGTAGCGAATTGTTGCAATTAATCATTGCTATTGTTGATGCGTATTTGATATTGTTTTAATTGTTATATTTTTCACATTCTCACAAAAACAGAATAATCGTTAATTTGTGTTTCTTTATAGCCCTATGTAATATTCGAATTTTGTAAAACATTTAGTAAAAATTGTTTTTTATTTTAGGCAAATCTAGAGGAACATTTCGCGAAACAACGAATCGCTGGTATACTTAAAAAGCGACGTTGATCTGTCGTGCCAAAGCATTTATAAAAACATTTTTTATTTCGGTGATTTATACTTTTATTTTAAGGTCAGCAATCGATTGCATTTTTTGTGAATTAACAGTGATTTTAAAATGCCCTTATTTTAGGTTTGCTACATCGGTGTTTAGAAACACATAACTTTTAGCTTTGTTAACTTGTTATTATCATTTTTCTTGTATGCGATGATCAGTATCTTATATTGTTGAGTATTTTTTTCTTTCAAACAGGGATGGCAATATAGTTAGTTACGTAAAGTATAATAAAGTATTTTAACAAGATATGTGAGTTTATTTTCGCTGATGTGTATATAAATACATACACCAATAACATAGCCAAGAGGGGTCTAGATCCTACAAAAAATTAAAATATTATTTTATAGTATATGTTCAATTCGTCAACAATGATCTTGAAAATTAAAATTTAAAAGCATAAAGATTTCAATCCAAACTTCCGCAAAACATTCCTGGTAAAGCCTGTGGTATGCACTATATTCTTTATTCAGTGTATTCGATTAGCCCTCTCTTTTTTTGGTCATTTCCATAAATCGGAGAAGCTGATTTTTTAACAATGAATATTTAAGTAAAATCCGTCCAAAATAGCATGAGCTGTGTTTTGCTTTGCCAAACATACAAAATCCAGTTCATGCTATTTTGGACGGAGTAATTTATTAATTAATCGAAAGTAAACACTTTCTTCCAACTTTTTTGTAACTTTAATTTCAGAAATTTCACATTTTTGGCATCAATTTTCCATCATTTTTTTCTCTCATAGAATACATAGTAATAACACAGTTTTTTTTTTTTTTTTTTTGTTTTTAAGGAAAAGTAAACTAATTTTTTTAAGTTGTTCATTCCTAAAATACGAAAATATAAGCACCTTTTATCTACTTTCTTTCTTTTTTCAATCTCGTTTGAATATTGTAAATTTTGTTAGATTTTGGCACTCTGTCTTCTTTGATACGATTTTTCTCGAAGAGAGTTTTACTCACTATGTTTTTATGCTCCGTATGCAGAGGCACGTTCAGAAAGCCTTAAAGCCTTCGACCATATACTATGGACTGCTAATTCAAATGGTAGAAATTGAATCCAACAACAACAGCAGTTAGATGCGCTGACGCATGCGTAGTTTCAGTTTCCTTATGAACTTATACAGTTATGATTCACTGAAATAATAATTAATATACTTTCTTTAACGTAATTTTAATTATTGACTAGTATTTATGAAATTAAATCAGTAGTTGATGTTGATTTAACATTCTTATCATTGAAAATTGTCATTTTCATTCCTGAAATATCACTACGCATGCGCGAGCTCATCTATGATGTTGTTATTGTTTGCTTCACTTTTGTGTTCGTTTCTGTACGAACATTAGCAGTCCATAGTATATGGTCGAAGCTTAAAGCAAACTGTTTTTATGACAAAAAGAAGGTGTTACATATCGGAGAATTTGAATTGAAAAAAAGGAATCGCGTTAATGTTTTCTTCAATAATTTTATTCATCAAGTATTCATTTTGCGTTGTGAAAACCCTTCTTTCAATCCCAGTGAAAAAGTATAATTTTTATCTGATGAAATTTGATCTAAAAATCAAATCTGCTAATTTCAAATTGTATAAATTTTCGTGATCTCATTTTTACCCATATCACAGTAATTATAATTATTCAATTTTCAATCGTCATTCTAGCTTTATAGCATTAAAATCGGTCTTGGAAAAAGTACGACCATTTTAATAGATAAATTTACTTTTCAAATTCAATTTATATGATTAAAATTTTAATCCAAATTGGCATGATTTGATTTTAAATTTTTCATTGGAATCTAACCCTGATTACCTTAAAATTTTTTGTTGCTAGCTCATACGCTTTATTTTTCAGGTTAAAAAGCAATAATACAAATTAAAGAAATAAATTATAAATTAAGAATGCATATTTTGATGTTGATTTAATTTTCATACCATTATCAATGATGTGCTCATGGTGCCTTGACCTTTGCAGTATTGCAGTTATTCTCATCTTTAGCAAAGAGTTGAAGAGATGTCAAAGAGGTCAAATAAATCGAAGAATTCTACTTCGTCATTATTTTTGCCAATGAATAAACAACGAAAACTAAAGAGTTTTCGTTTCTTAAAAACAAAAAAAAATTATTTAATTTAATTTGAAAAAATTAAATTGAACATTGAACTACTTCCGAAGATAGTAATTACTGTAATTATATCGGTATTTGCTGTAATTCGAGTAAATCGATACTAAGCGTGTGTGTTTTTGTTTCTCTTTGCATGCCTCAACCATTTTACAACTTTGTAATTTTGTAGTTTTCGTTATGAGAAAAAATTACGAAAAGCGCTTTTTCAAGTTCATCTTTCCTCATCCATGTTCTTGCTTCTTTCAATGTGGAATTGTGGAAGCCATCGCCATGAAATGCGACTCACTTCCTACAGTAATGCTTTCATCAATGAATGCGTGTTTGTGAATTCTTTAGGAAGGAGTAAAGATGTCACAGTAGTGTAATGTCTACGAAAATGTGCTGGGCGATATTTAATTACAAAATAAAGTGAGTAAATGAATTTTCATCGTTTTATATCATTTAATCCATTAGTGTGAATTTGGAATTCGATATATTACCAGAATTAACCTATAAATCGAATTTACGCGAATAAATTTAACTTCAGAAATGTGGGATTTTTTCAAGTTTGAAAAATGGCGGTTTATGCAAGGTTCGAGTTGGTGAACGTGCTGTATAGATTTTTGATAATTATTTAAGGTTATGAAATATTTATTGGAATCATTATGTGGTAACGATTGGGTCATCACATAATTTTTTTTTATAATGTATTGACTATGATCAGTGAATGTATTATATATTGAAGGTATGCTTTTATTTGCAGACCAAGGAGCACTCATTAATACATCGGTGTTTTACTAACAATCCACTGTACTGTGAATGGCATCATTGCATGTTGCATGCGGTGTTAACGACTGGCAGTGTAAAAACGAAGTACCTAGGATACTTATAAATAATAATTATGATATAGACACCGATTCGTATTATAAAAAACGTAAGTGCGATTTATCCTATTGTAAAGAGAATGTCACCTATAATCGCAAACGATCGAAAAGCGAAAGTCATAAGTCGTTGGAATTGATAAACGATACGAGTAGGAATCGTACATTCAGCGTAAATAGAACGATGCATGACAAAGCAATGAACGTTTGTATGATGCCGAATAACATGCAAGATTTACTCCTAGATGAGTATAGGAAAAATGAATTAAATTGGCAAAACGATATGCCCGGTAATCAACAACAGGAAAAATTCACCGATGAGCAACCGATTCTCAATCAGGTTCCTATAAGTAATATTTTTAAACATAAATACGAATATGATAACCAACGCGAACGACTCGTTGGGGTAAAACGGTCTCGCGAGAAATCCCCCAATGTGCTCGATGAGAGTAATGGTACTTCCGCCATTCATGATGTTCCAAATAAAGTGAGTATAATGTGATGAATGTGTATCCATGAAGGATTTTTTTTTTTCATTTTTATGCTGGAATTTAATTTTATTCGATTACCGTATTTTATAGATTCATTCGAGAACCATGCTCGAAATTGACTCCTCATTAAATATGGGTAATGGTTTGAGTACGAAACCTCAAAAGGAGAAAACACCTCCGCTTTCGAACGGTACCTCGAATATACCGAATGGTATTTGCAAACAAAACACTAATATAGTGGATTTATCACCCAATAAATGTAAATACGATTCGGACTATTCGCCTTTGGTCAAATTAAAACACGAACACCAGAAAGGCCATTCGACTGAAAATGACACATCCGAAGTGAACAGTATTAGCGAAGAGTAAGTAATTACTGGCTACTTGATTTATTTCTTATCAACAATATCAATTTTTTACGTAAAATACGCACGAATTTTTCGTGCAATTTTTTGGCAATAATTTTTTGTTGCAAACAATCGATAATTATGATTGATAAATTTGCCATGTATCGAAGTTTCTTTTGGAATTATGATCAAAAAAATCATCAGTAAAATAACGCAACGTTTTTGCATGTGTAGGTATGCCTTGATTGCATACCAGTTAAAATTAATTCTTCGGTGTTTGTAAATGTGTAATTAATTTCTGGTTTTGATGTAGAATTTCGGTATCCGAGGCTTGTCAAGATTCCAGTTTAGAAGAAACAGAAGAAGAATGCGAGTGCTGCAAGAATACTTCGGAAAGTGAGTAATGAGTCAGATTTGGTTCATGAAAGAATCAAACCTGCGAGAAGTACTGTAAGTTGAATTCGATGTTGTATGTGTGAACGCCACTTCGTACGTGGGATGCTTAGCCAAGGAGGTCGAATCCATTTGCCTTTTTTAATTGTTGAGAGAGGCTTACAGAGCGAAATCTGTTGGGTGTGAATTTTTTCTAGACCCTATTTCCTGTAAGATTTTTTTATCACTTTTTTCCAAAAATTGAAATAAGGGCTTGATACGATATCACCAAAAATATAATTTGGAATTTTTTCCTTTCACGGGTATTTTTTTCCACTGTATATGAAAACATGCTTTCAAATGAGTAATGAAGTGTTCTATATCGAATACTTCATATAAACTCATTATTTTAACTATAAGTCCTATAAAAGGGGGAAGGGGCTACTCAAGTTTCAAAATCGTATTAATATATTCAAATCAAAATTAAATAATGAAAATCTCGTACTCGATTTAGTTTGTTACAATTGTTTTTTTTTTTGTTTTTTTTTTGTGAATATAATTTTATGCCATATTTCTTATAAAATTTAATGGAAGTCGAGTACTTGAAAAAAGTTTTTAAAAAGAAAAATTTTCCGCATGAAGAAGACTCACTCGATTCTCTAATCGACGATTAACTTGAAAGCTGCTCATGCGATATTTACTCATTCACGATCTCTTACTCCTGAAGGCTTTACTTTATTAAAAACTACCAGTCATTTCTTTATCGATAGAAAAACCTTTTAATTGTTATCACATCAAATATGGCCGTGTAATAATGTGCAGTGTAACGAAAAAGCAATCATTTGCAACAGTACTGCGTTGAAATTGAGCCATGCCAAGTGTAAAAGAGGGAAATGCATATAATATAACATTTTGAACTAAAATATAGATAAAACGAAAAAGATATGTGCAAATTTGTTGAGTAAAAATACAAAAAATTGAATGAAATATATGAAGAGTACAGGAACTGAATCGGTAAGTCCATTTCGTTAATTCGTAGTATAGGAATTTTTAAAATTAAAAATGTTATTTCTGAAAGAAAACAAATTTAAAAAGTGTAACGATCGAAAATTCATAAGTGGTTAACCTTAAATATTGGGGTGAGGAGTAAAGGAGGGTGTAAGAATTAAACCAAATGTGGAAGCTGACTTGAGTGACATTCATCTTAAGACACATATTTCGTAAATCCTGCATACATAAAATGTACGAAAGTGGTACTAAGGTGTGAAAATAGCTTACACGATTTGTACCATGTACATAGTGTAAAGGGCGCGTTGCGTTACATATGCACAAGATGATATGCGCAGTGAATTGAGTGGACTTGACTAAAGAGCAAGGATGTCTAGGCAATTGGAGTGGCTGTGGCTGAAGCTAATGGCTAATTTCTATGAAGTCTAGTAATACTTCTAAATAATCGGATTCTTTTAATCATTATTTTGAGAATTTTATATATCAAGGAGTAAATTTGGAATAATTGTAATCATTTCAAACAGGGAATAAAAAGAAAAACAAAAAAAACTAGCGACCAAATTTTCAATTTTTCCTAAAAATAGAAGACATTGATGTAACTATTGAAATGGACTCAACAGAAAAATCAAATGATGAAAAAATGAAACAGATGCTATAATTGAGAATTTAAATAATTAAAAAAAAAAAAAAAACACATTTTTAATTGAGACATTATATCTAGAAAAATTGGAAATTTAGCCGAATTTGATTGGCTAAAGCTAGCTAAATTTTTCACTAATTAGCTAACTAAAAGCTAAACACGAAAAATGCAATTGACTAATGGCGTTTCAATTATTTTAGAATGATTTAGGTATCTTAAAGGAAGGTATCTTTCCTACCTGATAAAAATTGTGATATAAGTGAATTTTAACCTTTCTTCAAAATTAATTTAAAAAAAAAAAGTATCATTTTATGCGCAAAAAAAAAAGTAAAATAGGTGAATTTGATTAGTCCTATCCAAACTTACAGCATAAATCATCGATTTCGGTAGGAGAATGTTTGATAAGAAATACGTCACACATTTCACTCAAGAATCGTGTGTGCTAAAAACACGTCATAAGAAAAAGAGATCCCATAACCGGTTCTGTTGGGGGAGATGTTTATTTTTTGAAAAAAATACCAAGAATTGGTTAATAATTATCATATTTGGCAGGGAAGCTGGGTAGATTGGGTGCTCTAATAATACTTAAACCAGTCAACTTATTTTCGAATAGATTTTTAAATCAATAAACACTCCATTATTTTGAAGGGAGGGGGTTATTGAAAAAAGTCCTTGAACCGTGTGAATTACTCAAATGAAATTCAATCCATCTGACATATTTTAACCGATTTTGGAATTAACAACCCGTATCGGTATTTTTATTGGGGTAGGGGGGGGGGCATTTTTTGAAAAAATCTTTGTATCAATTTAGATGCTATTTGTCTTAGGTATACTTTACTCATCTAACATACTATTTTTGATTGATTTGAAAATTACCGCCAAGAAGGGGGGGGGGTTGTAATTTTTGTACCCGGTGTAAATTTTAGAATCTATTAAAAATTATGTAAATCGGAGGAATATCGTTGGAATAGATGATATAAATTTTTTCTAGCTGCCAAGTGCCAAAGTTGATACCCCCCTGCAATTGGAGACTTTTTCGAAAAACTTGTTCCGTCAAATATCCACGTTAGGTTTCAATTTTAAAATTATTTGATAATAGGTCAAATTGTAAAGCCTTAAAAAAGTCAAATTAGGTCATTTGAAATTTTTTTTTTTAAATTTTATCGTATTCGAAGAAAAAATTGAAAGCAAGCTGCAAAAATTATTTTTGCTTTGAAGTTAGTTCTAGCTTTTGCTCTTCTTGCTATCGAGTTTAGGTTTCTAGCAATTTAAGTTTTTTTTTTCTTTTTCTTTTTCTTATTGAAAAATGACCGCTTCCTATGGGAGCGTTTTCGTGCTCACTTCGTATTGTAGAATTTTTCGTGATTTTTTTTCATTTTATGTCATAAGTTTTTTCCCGTAATTTTTATTTGATTTCTCGAATTTTTGAAAACCTCTTCTCTCCCTTTCCTCTTCCCCCTACCGCTCACTGTATTCCCTACTTACTGAAGTTGACAGCTGAAATAATTGTAATGAAGAGTGTATACTGCTGTTCGGTCTGGAGGTATTTTCATTAGATTTGATTTGTAAGGTTGATTGAATAGTTTGTTTTGTTGAAAACCCATCGTTAAATATTTTTTCATGTTTTACAATGCTTTCCTTACTGATATGGAAGTCGAAAGCAAATTTTTGAGGAGATCTTTCTCATCCCTCTGCAGTTGACATCCTACTTATAGGGTGAAACATCGATTATATTAATGACTAGAAGTCATTCTACACATATATTCTGAAGTTCAGCTTACAACTAATTTTTACCAATTTCAAACCGATGATGTAACTATTGTAATAACGTACTCGAACCTTAAAGACTTCATTTTATTGATATTTACGATAAAATTTTCATACAGTTATGCTGAGAAGCAATTTGAATTTCGAGCTAACCCCAGACCAAGTACATTCAGGACTGCGTTTGAGTTTATTCCCGAACGTACCGCCATATGTAAAATTTTCGACATACGATGCTAAAGGTGAGTAACGGTGTTATTTTTAGATAATGGCCGAATGCGAAGTTCAATTTATTCGCGTCGGAATGCGGTATTTTTTAACGATCAGATAATCACCGATAGCGTATTTTTTAGGCGAGCCGTTCCCCACTCATATACATAAACTTTTGAGATGGAAGTTGAGCAATATAACACCAGTCGTTGTTCGTAAAGTTGTCGCTAATTCCGGTTATAGATTGTTGAAAAGTGAGTATACGCGCAGGGGTGAATTCAGAGTAAATTCAAGACTTACATTTGACGAAATTATTGGTATCCGCAGAATCTACGTATTGGGGCGGAACATGGGGCAAGCATACTAGATCGACGTGTTTCCGAACGCTATACGATTATCAAAAAATTAACCATTTTCCCGGTTCTTTTCAAATCGGTCGTAAAGATCGACTGTGGAAGAGTATGCAGAAGTTGATGAATAAACACGGCAAAGCGAAGTAAGTAGACGATGGCGAAGAACGATGATGTATCGATTGCCTGAGTTTGATGAACATTTTGATTATAGATTCGATCTTATGCCTACCACTTACATATTACCGCAGGATAAAAAATTGTTGAGAGTGGCCTGGAAGAAAGGAGATTGTAGAAAGCCTTGGATAATAAAACCAGTACGAATGGGAATTTATTCATTCGTCGGTATCGATGGAATAACCGGTTGATTGAAAAATCGAAATTTTTTTGTTTAGCCCGCATCTGCTCGCGGCACGGGTATTAAAGTGGTCAATAAGTGGAACCAAATTCCCGAAAATACGCCAGTAATCGTTCAGAGGTACATATCGAATCCTTTTTTAATCAACGATACGAAGTTCGACCTCCGTTTGTATGTGTTGGTAATGTCTGTGAATCCGATGCGAATTTATTTATATGATAATGGTCTCGTTCGATTTGCTTCCGGTGAGTTTTTCACACTCTTTGACGCTCGAGTTGGTGGAATTTGAAAATTATTGATATTTATATATTTTTGTTTTTTTTCGCAACTATAGTCAAATATTCTACCGAAGTGAATACGCTGGGGGATCGTTACATGCATCTTACCAATTACAGTATCAATAAGCTAAGTTCGAAATATAAACAAAACGAAGATGCTCATGCTTGTCAGGGTCATAAATGGTATTTATGATTTTTTTTTTTTCATGAAGAATATAATTAGTGTTTAGTAGAGTGGATTTTTTTTCTTCGAAAATCGAAAATAAGTAAGTAAAAGGTAAGAGAAGTTGTCAAAGCGTCCTAATAATAGGCTAAAAAAATGATTCAGTCCTTGAGATCATTATTTCTCATCTCAAGTTGAGATCAGAATTGACAATTTTTTTTTTTTTTTTTTTTTTTTCTTGAAAAATTCCAATTTTTTGGTGGAAACAATATGGAATTTTTCTCTGTACCCATGTGCCAAAGTGGTTTGACCTATAACAGGTTACACCATTTGAGATCACGTGAAAAATTTCAACTTCATTTTTTCAAATGCATTGTTTACTGATGACGTCAATATGAGCAACTGTGAGTTGATAATATCAACAGCCAACAGGGAAAGGCTATTTCCACCCAGGTTCTCGACTCTCTATGGTAAATATCGTTCTTTTACAACGATTCTTGTATCACTGTCCCCCTACTGAAAGTGTTGTAAATTAGCGGTACGGTGATGACAATAATAAAACAAATAGCATATTGATTAATTATCAGTAATTAGTTATAATGAGCATCCCAAGATCCTTCAAATCTTAAAAAATGAAAAAAAAACCAAACCATTTAACAATTAATTTTATTAGATAATTAATAATAATTATAGTATATTAATATTTAATAAGTTTTACTTTGATGGTTACCTATTACATTTTTGTTTCTAGATACCATAAGCGTATAGGTACTTAAAATAATCCTTCAAGTTTAATTTTTAAGCGTACCAATTTTTTTCATGTAGACTTATACTTACGAATTATTTTCTAAAATTTTTAATGAATACAAACAAAAAGTAGCGGGCATTTGTAAATATGAGTGTTCAAGTTTGAATAAATTGTTGTTCAGCGTTATTCCCAAGGCTGTTAACAATAACTAAAACTCTTAACTTTAACTCAAACTGACTCGTATTTTCACATATTAAGAACATAGGTAACTGAATTTAACTATAACTATAAATCTCAATATGTGTAACTGAATAAAACTTCAACTAATATTTTCAGTCCCTAAGACTAAATCAAACTTTAACTTGAACTTAAAAAAGAATCGTTTTGGTTAAAGTCTCAAGCCAATTTCCAATTCTCCATTATTTTGAACGAACATTCAGCAACTTGAGGTTCATTTTAGACCCTTTACGATGAAATCTCAAAGGGTCTATTATTAATGATCTTTTGTTATTGTGAAATAATTATAAGTGGTTTTGAAAATTAAAATTTTAAATGTGAAAAATTTTTAATTAAATTCATTTTATATTTTTGTGAACGCTTGATTTATTAAATTTGGAAACTCTTATGTCTTATTTCATCTTTTCATCGTACATAAAAAGCGAATATGATATAATCGGTAACTACATTATTTCATTATAACTTCAACTTCTTCGACCATTTTAGAAGAAGAATATTAAACTTTAACTAACTTTAACTTTAACTTTTTTAACTATAAAGAAGAATTTAACTTTAACCTTAACTCTAAACTTTTATTTTATTCAAGTTAAAACTAGTTTACATGACTTAAACTTTAAGTGAAAAGAATAAAACTGCTAACTTTAACTCTTTTTGTTTTGAAAGACTAAAACTTACTGAATTTAACTAATATACGTTTAAGTTAACAGCCCTGGTTATTCCTGGTATTTTATGCTTTGGTAATTCACTGACTTGTTGTTGTGTTACAAATCAGTGAATCGTTCGTTCTTAGTCACGAACCTGGGTGGAAATAGCCTTTCCCCAGCCAATAAGGCATCAGTCTTAATGAGTGTTGATAAAATTTCGATCTCCCCTCTTACACCTCAAAAGTAATAAGTCCACGTGTTGGTCCACGTGTACATTTACCTGCTCATATTGACGTCATTCAGAACCAAATATATATTTTTTTTATTGGTTGTTGTTCTCAGACTCTTGTGGCTGGGAGAACCAATAGAAATTTATGGAAATTTCTTGGTGGCCAGCAGGAATGGTTTAACCTGTTATAGGTCAAACCACTTTGCCCATGTGCCATATTCTATTATTCCAAAAACCAGGAAAAATTAGTACAATCAATATTTTTCGATATTTAGATGTTCGATAGTATTTTTTAATATACGAGTACATATTTAAAACTCCAAGTATTTCTCATGCTTCTGAAAATAACGTGTAAACGCATAATTTATGAGTTGAGTTTATGATCCGAACTTGATTTCTACATTCTGAGATTCGAAAAACCGGTTCTGCTGAATTTTTTCCTTTCAGTGATTCTCATTGTATCGCCATTTCTAGTTGAAAATGACGTAATGCAGACGATTATTTGATACCTGAACGTTCAAAATTATGAGAAGCCATGGAAAGGAAAAAACCCGCTGAATTAATTTTTATAGTTTAAAATAGCTAGGCTCTTCAAGATGAACGATAATGCCAGGTGTGAATTTTATAATTATCGAAACGATGACCCGAATCATATTTCTGTGTAACTTCGTGGTAATTAATACGTTTATAACTGATATGAGTAAATTTAGAGGCAATTTAAATTGAATATACTCTATGAAAGAGATGGCAAGTTTTTGGGAATTGCATTTTTTTTTTTCGCGTTTTATTATCGTAGGTAGTGAAGAGTAATTTGATGCTGAATAATATCAATTTTTGGTTTGTTTTTTTTTTTTTTTATAAATCGAGTTTCTTCATAAAATATGTCGAAGGATATAAAGGATTTGCATAATCGGAACTCTCAACGTTACTTGTTCTATCGTTGAGACCCGGATTTCGATGATGTGAAGGCAGAGAGTTGGAGAAACTGAAGCCTCATTTCCATTTCTTCATTACTCCCACCCACCTCCAATTACCTTTTTTTTATTAATTTTAGTATCGTCAATCTTGGTAATGTTGATATTTAAAAGAATTAATTTTTAACAAACGAGAAACAATGTTGAATTATAGTAATAGTTGGAGAAGTACATATCCAGCATATTACATTTTTTCTGGCCTTTAATTTCGTGAAAGTATATATAATTTCACATCAGTCAAATGTTTTCGTTATACATACATATCCTTAATAAAATATTTATGTATAGAAAGATTGCTTTTAATCGAAGTTCGTTAAATCATGCGTATAGTGGAACGATAGTTTATTATTATTATTCTTTTTTTGTAAAATTTATCTCCGTTATCATTTACTACGTTTTAAACGAATCCACTAATTTGATAAAATTTCTTCCAAGTCATTATTATAAAATTTCATCAGTTCTTCCATATTTTTTTTATTTGTACGACTGAATGAATATTTTTTTTTTGAACTTTTCAATATGGCGCCATTTTTTTTATCATGAAATTGAAAATTTTTTCATTTCATATTTTTAAAAGACCTTTTTCTCGTATGGCACGTAAATAGAAAAAAAATAGTAGGTAAAATTTGAAATTTCTCGAATGATCCGTGACCTTGAAGTTTTCCCATATAGATCAAAATTCAAATATGTAATCTTCGAACTTTTCTTTTGTGACATGTCGAAAGACCGAAAAGTAAAATTTTTTATTCATTTATTTTTCACTAGTAAATGAAATGAAATTTAATTCAATTAAATGAATTGAATAAAATTAATTAATTTTATTTGCAATAATGAGGAGGTACTACGCCTAATATTTCAAAATTTTATCACTGAATTGAATAATGAAAATTGGAATTTCTCATCTATTCAAAGTGTATGGTTTATTTGGCAGTCCAAAAGTTTCGCAGCTTTAGAAAGGTGTTGAATTTTTTTCATGACCTGCATGCTATTGGGGTTGTAAAAGGCGAATTTTTCGAATTATTATTTATGAAAAAAATCGAAGAAAAAAATATTTGCGATTTTTAAATAACCATCTTATGCAGGCCAGTGATGATAAAATGATGATTTTTCCAAGAACAAACATAAGATAAAAGCCGAGTGCATGAAATTAAATTCATGACACTATTGCGGTACGATAAAAGTTGCATTGAAAAAATTCACAGTTCGGGAAAGTTGACGAAGTCCTCTATGGAAAACATTCTTCGCAAAATTTTCCAGTTTCACGGTTTGGTGCAATAACCGATTTAATTACCATCACGTTGCATGAGAAGTTGATTTATGGTTTCATTACGGTCTGTCTAGAAGAGGTCAATATGTTTTTAAATTGAACTGAGAATGTTTTTAAATCTTTCGAGTGCCGAAAAAAATAACGGTGTAAATTTTTCCTGGTCTCGGAAGAGTGAAATGTAACCTCTAATTGTATAATTTTCTGGAATTTTTCTCTACCATGTAAAATTAATGCGAATTGACCTCGATATGGAAAAGATTAATGTTGATCCAGAAGGCTGTAAAATTTTGACTCAACCAACGAGTCGTTTTAACATCTTCTTTTACGAACTTGTTTTCGATTTTTGACGAAAGAATTAATGTAAAAAAAAACATTCCACCCTAAAATCTACATTCGTGGAAAGTAATTATTCGGTATCCGTTATTTTCCAAGGACTTTGAAAACATTATGGAACTATATGGAAAAAGAGCTGAACGTGGACGTGCAAAAACTGTGGTCGCGTCTCATTGATCTCGTAATTAAGACTATCGTTAGCGGCGAATTCACGGTGACGCAGCTGTCGAATTCTAATTTAAACTCTAGATATAATGCCTACGAATTATTTGGAATCGACGTATTGTTCGATACCGATTTAAAACCTTGGCTTTTGGAGGTAAGCAAGGACTCGGCTAGATAAGATAAGAGTATCGAATATCAGTGGGAAAGGAAAACAAAGCGCGGGAACTAAACGGTATTTTTCAATATAGGTGAATATATCGCCATCGTTGCATTCATCCTCACCTCTGGACCTAGCGGTTAAGGCTCCGATGGTTTATGACCTCATGAATATAGCCGGATTTCAAATTCCAAGTAGTAAAAAGTTCACCGATGAAGAGTTAGTCAAAGAGTTAGGCACGTTGCCGGTGAAACGGTTGTGTTACGATAATCGTTTGTACACGCGTTCTTTAAGCACGTCCGAAAAATATAAGCATCATTTGTTTGCCGGAAAATTACGCCCTGAGGTGGGTATTTGCGGAGAGAAATTAGATCGAATTGGTATTCTCGACTAATGCTGTATTGCGATTTTTAGTATTTGAAACAAATTTTAGAAGATTTAACGCCCGACGATGTACGTCATCTGATACAGTACGAAGATGAATTGACGCAGTTAGGATCGTAAGTACTTATTACGTGAAATTTAACGATGTTTGTTGGCTTGTTTGATATGTTCTTCGTGGTTTAGTTTTTTCACTTTTTTTTCTTTCTTTTTCGTTGATAAGAGTTGGAATATTCGAATAAAAATTATTTTAATATTTTTACATTTTATTAATTGCACGTAATAGTTGAACATGAAGTGTGCTGTATAGACGTATTTGTTGAGTTTCATTGAATGCCTAATCAGTTCTTGAAAAATTGATTAATTATTCAATTTTATAAAATTAATTGATTCATCAGTATTTGAAAACTAATTGTTTATTTATTAATTTGAAAAAAAAATGGTAATTTCATTGATTTTTAGAAAACTAATTTGTTAACGATTTTTATTTTTAAATTGAAAAAATATATAATTAGTCATTAAAAAAACGATTCATTGATTTTTGCGAAAATAATAATTATCGATTCTAGAAAATTAGTAATTCTGTGATTTGATGAAAAATAAATTTTTTGATTTCACTTGATTCATCAGTTCTTCATGAATCATTAATTTTTCATTTAAAAAAATCAATTATTTTATTCTTAGTTTTTAAAACATCATCATTTTTTTTTTTTTTTTTTTTTTTTTTTTTTTTTTTTTGTTCTCAGTTATTGATAATTGTCAATCGGTAAATTCAGTAATTTTTGCCAAACTGCTTTGTTACCAATTTTTGAAAAATGATTAATCCGTAGACTTTTTAAAAATTTCATTCATCAGTTATTTCAAACATGAGTCAGTTGAGTGATTTCAGTAAAATTATTTATTTTCTCATTTAAAAAAAGTTTTGAATAATTTATTGATATTTACATATTGAAAAGATTTCTCAATCGTCGATTTTTATTTTAAATATTTGATTTATCAGTTTTTATATATAACTCAATTTTCAAATTGAAAAAATTTATTTTCATACATTTGATATTTATACGTATGAATCCGTTGATTTTTGAAAAAAGTAATTTATTATCGATTTTTGATATTTGATAATTTTTCGATTTAATGAAAAATTAATAATTTTCCATTCGAAACAATATTAATTTGTCATATTGAAGAAAAATCGATTTATTCTTCGGTTTTTGAAAAATTATTGAAATTCTCAATTTTTAATTATTGTCAATTGTTAAATTCACCGATTTTTATAAATATCTCTACCGCATTCCTATATAATACAGTGCCGTTTTTAGGATCGCTGTTTGGAGGAGGGGGGGGGCAGTTCCATATAGTCAAGTGTGAAAGATATTAAATTATTTAAAATTACCAAAAAGTTGATATGTACAAAAAAAAGTGTGGGCGTTTTTAATTGAAAAAAAAAAATAATAAATGAAAAAAAATATAAAAAGTTCTTGGGAGGTTAGCCCCCCCCCTCCAACATGCCCAAGGCTGCGCATGTTACGTAAATTTAGAAGGAAAAAAATCGTATTTTTTTTCTTCAGCTGATTAATTCATCAGTTTTTGATGATTAACTCAATGTATTGATTTTACAAATCTCTACCGCATTCCTATATAATACAGTGCCGTTTTTAAGATCGCTGTTTGGAGGGGGGGGGGGGTCAGTTCCATAAAGTCAAGTGTGAAAGATGGTAAATTATTTCAAATTACCAAAAAGTTGATATGTACACAGAAAAAGTGTTGGCGTTTTTAATTAAAAAAAAAATAATAATAAATGAAAAAAAAAAATATAAAAAGCTCTTGGGAGGTTAGCCCCCCCCCCCCTCCAACATGCCCAAGGCTGCACATGTTACGTAAATTTAGAAGGAAAAAATTAACTCAATGTATTGATTTTACAAAAAAAAAAAAAAATTCATTTGAAAAAAAAATGAAGTCACTGATTTTATAAAATGTGATTTGTTTTGAAAAAATTATTAATTTTTTTTTTTTTTCTCATACACAGTGTCTGCCCTGGGCTAGAGGCGAATTTATTTTATTTTATTTCATTATTACTATATTATTTTTTATTTTTTAAATAAATGGGTAAAGGGATGTTGAGCGTAAGAAGCGAAGTAGGTGTAAAATGTTGATAGGGCTGTTATGAAGAATGAGTTTCATTTCATGTTGTTGGAAGTGCGTTTTTCGCTGAGCAGAGAATTTAGGGCATTCGACTAGGACATGTGAGATTAATAATTTTCACTCGCTAAAAAAATCTAGATTTGAAAAAAACAAATAAATAAAAAAAAAGTTGGTCTATTATTTTTTGATGAAGCGTTGAATTTATTGATTTATTCTACAAAAACAAAACAATACAAAAATTAATTAATTTTTGAAGAAAAAAAATTAATTCAATGATCTACGCAAAAATAATCGTGAAATTAATAATTCTTCGGTTTAATGAAACATTATTTATCAGTCGAAAAAAAAAGCTGGCTGCTTCTTGAATTTTTGATAAATTACTCTATTTATTTTTGATCAATTCTTCAGCTCTCGTTTCACTATATTCCATAATTTAACATATCCAAAATAAAAACGTCCCTAGCCACAAGGCTGTACATGGCGTCAATTAAAAACAAAACAATTCGTGTATTGATTTCTGAGAAATTATGAACATTGACTGGTCAGTTGTTGGAAAATGATTCGGTTTTTCGATGTTTGAAAATTAATAATATTTTTTTACTATTTAATGATCAATATTTTATAAATTGAAAAAAAAAAAATTATCGGTCGATTTTTGACAGATCGTTGAATTTATTGATTTTTGAAAATTACTCTGGATATTAGTTTCCGAGAAATCGATTTTTTATTGGCTTCGCAATATTGGTTCGTTTAATATTTTTTATTATTATTACTACTCGACGAATCAATCATTGTAACCGAACGAAAGAGGCAAATAATTAATGGCGACGTGGACGTCGTAAAACGATTTTATAAATAAAATCCCGTTGTATTATTCGTTTGGTTTACAGGTTCCAGAAAATATTCCCAACTGCGAGCACCCACCACTATTTACAGTATTTCGACGCGCCCAGATATTATAATTTGTTGTTCGATGCGTGGGAAACGAAGTACCACAATAGTCGAGAAGAAGGTCAGTATCGAGGGTATTTTTTTAAATTTTCCGCTTGTGTCGCGACGTTTTCGCCGGTCCGGAGGAAAATTACGAAAGGGAAAAGTAATAAAAATAAACATTTTCTTCCACAAATAAAGCGGATTATACGTCGCAGAATTTCGGTGCGCTTAATCAAGGTCCTCGACTGCAGTGTGGAAACAAAGGAAAAATCGTATTACCTTTCGGTAATCGTTTCCGACCGTATTGCTCGCTAGGAACCGTACGTATAGCGTGTAAACGGAGGCGTAATTTAGCGCAGATTATTTCGGCGTATTCGCCGAATACACGGATCTCGCCGAAGGTGTTGATTTTCTGCGTGTATCGCGCGATACGGGTTATCTGCGAGACCAGATAAGGTTTACGCAACGAAAAATCATCGGCGTTGCGGTGGAAACGATGTGATGAAACGCATGATCGGATGTAGAATAAAGGGTGGCGGGGGGCCGAAAGGAGGCGAGAAATGGCGGAAAGTGCATCTATTATTGAGCCTGTTAACGTCGGCATTTGGGATATGTGCGCGATATCTGCGTGACCTATTTGCTTAATAATAATAAACTTTGATCGGATTTTTCGAACGAATTGTATAGAGATAATCCGGCGTTCAGTATGAAGCCGGCGAAGCGTTCGATTGCGCGTATGTAACTCGGTTTGTATTTTCCACTCGGCAGGTATTAATTTGCTGCGTGCCAAATGCGAGGAAAATTTTCACCTGCGAGTTCCCAAAGTCACCATCAACTCGTCCAAAGTAAGTAAATTAGCGTTACGGTTAGGTTGTACGTAATTTTAGGTTCGCATCGGAGGCGTGAGAGAGGAGCGAAGTGGTAATTTAGGTTTCATCAAACCATCGGGCGATTAACCCCGGAACGCCTGCGATAAACAAGAACGGTATTTTCATTATTTGCTCGCCAGCCTATATACTCGTAGTAGACGTCGATGAGCTTATCAGTTTGACGATCGACGTTTGTGTAAGAAAAACGAAATTTTTGCGTGTATTTACGACCTGTGTAGTTGGTCTGGTCGATATATCGGACCGTAAGCGCGCTTGAATTTTGTTGTGATTTTTTTGGAAGTTTTTTTTTTTTTCAACGCTTTGTGTGCGCGTATAACGTACGTGTGTGTGTGTATTGGCGCGCACGACCGGGCGGAATCTAATGAGCGGGAAAATTGGCGCGAAGATAGCGTATAAATGGATGTTGTTGTGTTGGCGCGTAATTTCCCCGAATTAATGACGTACGCGAGATTATAAAGCCGCATCGTTCGTAATAGAAGACCAGACGATCTCCGGTGTTTAGTTTACGCAGTAAGGTTTCGTGGAGTAAACGTGGTAACCGATGTGTTGTTTTGTTTGCATTTTCGAAGACTAAATTTTGGAACGGCGTTAGGACTATATACTGCCAGTATAAAAAATTGGAGACTTGTAAGTTGAGTCCCGTTAGGGGATGTTAGAATTTTTATTACGTATTTTCAACTTAGGACGGGATAGGTTTTTAATTGGTGTTCGTTTAATTTATAAATCATAGGTGTTAGTGTTAGATGTTTAGGCGAATATGATATAGAATTAGGGGGATAGACTTAATTACCAGATTTATCTGATAGATGTGATCGATAAGGTCGCATGCATGGGCCGTACTATAGTTTTAAATATTCGGAAGCAATGTGCATATGAGCCTGGTCGACCGGAAGGGGGGTGATTGTTGCACGACTCGAGCGGTATGATGCGCGAATGCAGTGTACGGAAGGTGATCGTGTATATTTTAAGGTCATATCCGATGTGATGGGTTCGTTATCCGAATTAATCAATGAGTCTCGTTGGAAACTACGATGGTTGTTTCCATTTACATGCTGGTTCCGAGTATCTGGCGTGGTATTCTCGTTAACGTCTATTAGCGGTATTTATTTAGGGGTTTTCCGAAAATCAGCGGTGATTTAGGTACGGTGGAAATTTTTATTCCAAAGTGTTGAGTACACGGCGGCGATTCGTAGCCGAAGTGATAGTTAATCTTTGGTAAATGAATGGTAGAAAATGCTGATCAGTTTTCATCGTTGAACGTTGAATGCGTTTTTTACGACATTTTTCAACCTTCGGGTTCGATGGAATTGCGCGGTGGTTTGATTGAGCGATTAATGGGATTTTTTGGGTGGAATTTTCTCACGCAATAATTAGGAAATTCAGTCATTCTAGGAAAGTAAGCGAGGAACGAGGAATTTAGTGGGAATTTCCTTTTCATTTTTTTTCCGCCATCGTTTACGTCTACCTCATTAGTGGGTATTTTGATAAGGATGCGCTGAACGTATGGCAAAAGGGAGAAGCTATGTCAGACCCAGATATTTTTGAACTGCTCAGAAATCATTGCGATGAAATTATTATTGTGATTAATGAGAAAAACGGAGAATGATGTGTTCAAACTTCAACTACCAACCAGCCCAGCAGAAATTCTAGACAACAGTCATCTACTCCACTCTCTGTTCTGTTTTCTAAAACTAACAAACTATTCCATAGAATGTAATCCACGGATAAAAAAACGAGGTGCCTCTGGCTGTAGTCGTAGCACACGGCACCAAAAAAAACATGAAAGTCGCGCGAATAAAAAATGTCAGAAAATTAAAAAAGAAAATCATTTGAATGAAAAAAGATGCAAAGTAAAAAAAAAAAGTTGAAAGATTGAAAAAAAATGAATAATTGAAGAATAACAGAAATGAAAAAAAAATAGCCTTATAATTATTTTGGAAGTATAAAATTGTTCGAAAATGATAAAAAAAAACATTAAAAAATCAAAGAAAAAAATTGAAAATTATGCAAAAATAAAATATGGAAGAAAGAAACTTATGATCAACCTAAAAACGGAAAAATGTTCAAAAATGGAAAAAAGCGGAAATAAGCCTGTAAAAAAAAATAGTAATATAAAAGAAATTGTAAATGAAAAAGTATTCAAGAAAAAAACGAAAAAAATTATGAAAATATCTAAGAAAAAATTACAGTTAGTCTGAAATTTCAGAATTGTTAGAAAATGAAAGATGAAAGTCCTTCGAAGTACATAAAAATTGAAAAAGAACAAAAAAAAAATTGTTTGAAAACAAATTTCAAATTATTCCATAAGCGAAAGATTGTACAAAAATTAAAAGAAAAGAACTGAAGAAAATCTAAATGTATAAAGTATAACAAAAATGAAAAAAATATGTTCATACAAAAAGTTGAAGTTCTTATAATTGTAGACGTTTTTTCAAAAATTAGAAAATTTGCTAAAAAAAGAAGAGTAATTTGAATAATTTTTTCATCATTGTTTATTTTTCAATACTTTATTATTTTTTATTTTTGAGGAACTCCTTCCGACTTCGAACTTTTTTTTTTTTAATTTTAAGTCGCTCTATGACCTTTGATGTAGAGCGAACTAAAATAAAATAAATAAAAAAAAAAAGTCCGAAGTCGGAGGGAGTTCCTCAAAAATAAAAAATATTCAAATATTGAAAAATAAACAATAATGAAAAAATTATTCAAACTACTCTGTAAATGAAAAATTGTACAAATATCCAAAGAAAGGAATTGAAGAAAATTCAAATGTATTAAGTACCAAAAAAAAATGTAAATGAAAAAAAAAGTCCATAAAGAAAATTCCAGTTATTGTAATGATGAAGCACTGTTAATAAATTAGGGAAATTTCCAAAAATGTACGAAGTCCAAAAAAAAAATCTATGAAAAAATTAAAGAACCGTCAAAAACGAAGTATGTCGAATATTTAAAAAGTTCGAAGTGAAAAAGGCTTGTCAAAACATTAAAATATTGTAAAATTTAAAAAAAATTATTATTAGTCTAAAAATAACAAATTGCGCAAATATTGATAAAAAAAAAATTGAAGGAATTATAAAATGTAGAAAAGTTGGCTGAAATATTAAAAAAGTGGGTAAATTTGAAAAAAAAAGGAAAAATGAATTAAAACAAAATGTTACAATTATTCTGATGATAGAGAAAAGTCCGAAGCGGAAAAAAGTCCATTAAAATATTGAAAAATTAAGAAAAATACAAAATTAAAAAAAAAAAAATCATTATTGGTCAGAGAGTAAAGAATTGTGCCAATATGAAACAAAATGTGGCAAAGTTCAGTAAAATATTTGAAAATTGAAAAAAAAATGAATGAAAAAATTCTCTCATAAGACAGTTACAATTATTCTTATGATGAAAAATTATTTAAAACTGTGAAAAATCTCCAAAAAATGAATGAAGTCTAATATAAGAAAGAATCAAGAGAAAAAGATTGTTTAAAAATGAGAAAAATATCAAAAAATTAAGAATCAAAGGAAAAAGTCCGAAATAAATAAATAAATAAAATGAAAAAAAAAATCCATCAGAATATTGATGAATAAAGAAAAACGAGAAATGGGGAAAAAATCAAAAATTAGGGCTATATCCAAGATGATGTAAAAAAAAAATCAAGAAAAGAAAAATTGAAATTAAAAAACTCAAAAAAAAAATAATAATCAGTCCATAAACGAAAAAATTATTTGAATGTTGAAAAAATGTTTCAAAATGAATACTTGAAAAATGACAAAAATTTATTTGAAAAACATGGCAAAGTAACTAAGTGACTGACATTATGCCCATTTTCACTGAAGGATACGAAAAAATTCATTTTTCCTTGGTGTCATCATACCTCTTGGTGATTAAAAAAATTATATCAATAAAGAATGAGGTTGCACTAATCGAACAAGTCCATTGACCACCTATCAAAAAAAGAAAAATTATGATTTTTATATTTAATGTCAAATAACATTTTTTATTTTTTTAAATATATAAATTACTCTTAACATAGGTTCATTTCTGAAAGGGTTTCAAAGGCTCATTGAACTTCTATATAGAATTTGACCTAGAGCCATTATTATGCTTAGCATGCCCCCTGCTTGTTGCAGTAATTTATTCATTCAAATTACGGCGATAACACATCGAAGGAAAAATTAACCCTATGCTAGAGTACTTACTTAAACGAAATAAAATTAGTACATATAATAGAAAAGTAGATAATTATTGTTAGGAAAATGAACGATTTGTGAAATTCAATTCCAAAGTGTTGAGTACGCGGCGGCGATTCGTAGCCGAAGCGATAGTTAATCTTTGGTATATAAAATGCGAAAAATGCTCGTCAACTTTCATCGTTGAATTTTGAACGCATTTTTTGCGACATTTTTCAACCTTCGAGTTTAGGTGATTTACGAGTCGGAAATAAATGACGAAATTTTCTCACGCAATGATAACGTAGATTTCTATAATGCTGCCGAAGTAACAAGGGATTTCGAAAAATGGAAATTTACCGAAGATCCCTCGCCTCCTGCGAACAATATTGCCATTCGTGAATGGCTACACTTGTTGATGAAATTATCGCGATAAGGCGTCGACAAAGAAATTACCATACCATTAAGTACTCGAACGAAGAAACGAAAATCGATTATAGGTAAATTACGAACGCGAATAAAGAATCTTTTTTTTTCTCTCGACTTAATTTTATCGCCAACGATAATCGACGACGATATATTTATTTACTAAATTTACAGCTTCGCCTAGAACAAACTAGACCATTGTGGAAAAGATCACCTATTTTAAATGAACGATTAATAAGTGGAATCGAACGTTATCTAAATGGCAACAGTTGATACGATAATATTCGTCGAATCGGCGCGAATCGTTTCCACCTTTTTTTTTCTCTCTCTCTCTCTCTCTCTCTCTCTCTCTCTCTCTCTCTCTCTCTCTCTCTCTCTCTCTCTCTCTCTCTCTCTCTCTCTCTCTCTCTAATTCATCTCTCGCCTGGTCGACAACGCGCACAAAAAAACGTATTCATGAAAGAAAACGAGAGCGAAAATATAATCTCGATGTACTCGCGAACACGTACGCTCAATTAGAAAAATACGCGATTAGTGTAATTAATCGGGGAATACGAAACCGAAGGACGTATTCTCGTATATAGGTATACGAGAGTGAAGCGGCGAAAGAACGGAAAATTTTACCTTCTCGAACGTAAATCTCGTAATTTATTGTTTCCCGTTTAGTTCTCTTTTTTTCTTTTCGTTCGTACGATTTAACGGGAAGAACGATGTGTGTTTGCATTTTGTAATTTGAAAATGAATATAACGAAAATTTTAATATTGTTCATATAAATGTACGAATATTGTTGATGTTTGCTTGCATAGGATAAGAAAAACGCCGATACTAACGTCGATTCCGGGTAAATACCGCTTTAAAAGTCAACGCTCTGCTTTCTAACATGTAAGCTATCATTTTTTTTAGTATATTTTATTCATTTGTTTTTTTTTTTTTTCATTTTTGTTTGTTAATTTCGTGTGTGCGTGTGTTTCTCATATAATATTAGACTTGATTTGCTCGGGTGTTAGTTTCGATAGTTGGATATTTTAAATTACCAATAGAACTAGATAGTCGAGACGAAATTTCGGATATGAATTTATAAAATGGAAGCGAAGCGTGGAATAGCGGACGAGATGTGGTGGAAAATGTTGAGAATTGCGTCGAAGGAATTTATATCCGAATTAACGTCGAAGACTTGTATTAGATGAATATCGTATTCGTAATGATATACAACGTATTAATTTATTCGTAAAGTAGTCTTCTAGCTCACGGTATGCGTAGTATAGAATGTGTTAGGATTAACGAACGTTCACGTTATGTTATAGATTTGCGAGATCCACCAAAGGTGCCTACTGTTCCACATCCAAAATCAAAATAATATATCAAACAAAGATTATCCGCTGTGGTGAGTACGACTGGACATACCCGGAAACTGGTATTGGGAAGTTGTTCGGCGGAAGGTTAATTAACTCTTGGTCACGTTTCAGCTTGTATAAATCGCCATCGAATCAGGGCAAAGTAAAAACCTCGTTCGGCGTGAAACCTCGTTATCGATCTAGATATACGTCCGTAATGCCGAATAAAACGTACTCGTTGAGATCGCGTAAATATTAACACCAGCTGACTGCGGACGAACCAAGCTTAGCGGAGGAGGAACGGCGGAACTGCCTTCATTTCTTCAATTATCACATTTATTTATTTTATATTTATTTTTTTCTTCTGTTCGTTAATTATGGATAGTAAATTTAAAAGAGTTATTTTTATGGTTAAATTACGAAACACGTTCGTTCGAAAGTATTCGAAAGATAGACGCATCAGCGCTGTGAGCACAGATTCGGTTAAAGTGAACTGATAAATCAGCATCGTTATGACGAGAAGGAGGTATACGAATGGTTGGGCCGGTAGTAACGAGTGTACGTCTTCCACGTTGTTCTCACGATTTTAATGTACGAGCTGCATGGCGAAATGCGGTGTTGACCTTAGTTGACATGATATTTACATCGAAAAGTTACCTCTATTTATTTTTTGATTATAAAATATTCCGTATCTGTATTTTTTTTTTTTTTTTTTTTTTAATTTTTACACGTACTATAGAAAGCAGTAGTAAGATGATGACAATATTTCGTTGTATTATTTTTTTCGCGCCGAAGAAGTATTTAGTATTATTTATTTATTATGGAAGAATCGTCCAATAATTTTAATTTACGACGAATGTGTCGATTATATTTTAATTTTTTTAACGCCATTGTTTGTACGAAAATGTATGTATTTGATAAGCGATTAACGTTAGGTACAATATGTACTTATAAATTTAAAAGAAAGATACGTACGATAGAACGGAAGGATATGAGAACACTGCCCATTCGTACGTACTTACGTATACTTTAGCCTCAAAGCGAAAATATTCGTATAAATCGCCGAGTAGTTTAATCCGGGCCTACTTAATTTTAATATTTCGTAATTCGTGATAGAAACTTTCATGACACAGAGTTGTATTTGTGTACGAATGTGCTGTGTGCATGTTTCATTTTTTTTTTTTTTGTTTTTTTCTCCTTCTGTAATTTTCTTTTGTATGAAGCGTAGAAGTTAGGGATTTTTTTTGTTGATGTATATTAGATTTTTAATTTGTTGAATTTGTATCATAAATGTGTTGTAATCATGTAAATATTGTTCTGTCTGACGAGCAGGCAGCGCGATCACTTTTCAGACGCGTTTAAGCGTCATACGTATGTGCATACGAGTCGATTGCAGATATGTTGACAAGTCCAAAAGTGATATTATATTAATGTAACGTTTGTATAAGCTAGTTGATAAGCTATTTTTATCGTGGTAAGTTAACGCATATGCTCAAATTATTTTAGAAAGAAGTTATTTTAATGTCGTGAAAATTAAATCGTATATTATGAAAGCGTTTTGTTATTTGGTACGAACTGGTTTCACGGGTGCACCATGTCACGTATTTCAAACGTTCGGAATGGGGTATTTTTTGAACGATGGTCGAAGGTTGTTTATAAATAGAGAACAACGGAATATGTAAGTGGAGATGATCGATGATGGTTGTGGAATGGAGGTGTCATAGTAATCGTGTATATTTAAAATATAGGTTTTCTGAAGACCCGGTTTTTTAGGCGTAAATTTTTTTCTCTTTTCCTGGATTTAAATGTGACGCGTAGAAATTTACACGAGTGTAGTTGTAGAAAGAAAATTTAACGCGCGAATGCACCGTACACGTAACTGTAGCAATAAAGCTTGGACAGAATTTTAGCACATCTGGATGTCCTTGTCTTTCACTCTTGAAAACAATAATTTACCAACGTAACGTTGCCAAGTTAAAATCCTGGTATACCGTATTGGTTTCTAATAGAACTACTATTTATTAATTTTCAACTAAAATCTTCGAGGTCGTTGATTTAATCGAAATTCTTCAATAACAAAAATTATAAATTTTATTCAACTAGTAGGAAAATTATGTGAATCGTTGAAAAAACATGTTTTGACTGATGTTATCAGATTATCATATTCTTATGCGGATAAATTCAGGTACTTACGTTTTGAAGCATTGTGAAGTAGAGTTGAAGTATTTCATTTAGGATGTTCGGACAACTGTGGTTGGAAGAGGAAACAGGAAAATGGTTAAACGGATGTGTTTGGAACAGTATTTCAATATTCCTTCAAAATCGCAGCGTGAAATGAATTTTTAATGGGTTATTTTTCGAACCTTGCTCAGGTAATTATACGTCTTCCTTAATGTTACGAAGTACCTAGTCGTACTTTTTCCAATTTTCAAATACGAGTATAATAAATAAATTGAAAATCAAAAAAGTAGATACTCGCCTTCGAGCATATTATACATAGTGTATGTCCTGTTGATTTGTTTACATCAAGGAGTGAAAAATGAAAAAATACATTTTTCCATTGTTTCAATTCGGTATTTTGGAAAGTAAACCAATGGTAATGCGAATACATCTTTGGAATAAATTTATTGATCATTAAATATGATGTCAAATAAAATATAGGTTCTTATTTATTATCTTAATTGTAGCAACGGATTTAGACCTTTTGTGTCTTACGGAGTTGATATAAATTCGGTCCTTACACCAAAAGTATAATTATACTTGGAATACCTACCGTTATGATTCTGTAGGAATATGATAGATATCATATCAATATGAATTACTTAAAAATCAAATTTAAATATCATATACAACATTACAAAAGAATAATTTGATATCAAAATGGAACGACATTTGACAATGCTATGAATATCAAATAAATCATGATATATATAGGTAGGTATTTTATAGGTTTGTCATACGGTATGATTGTATGTAGGTATCTAATACAAGGTATTTAGATGTATTACAGAATGCAATCATACATATTAAGGTGAGAATTGAAGATCAGTTATTTCTTTGCAACAATCGTGGAGTATTTTGAAGCTTCATTTTCCATCCCGGGTCCTAGCTTCCTTTCAAAAATATACTAGTAATGCTTGTATTTGAATCTAAAAGAAAAAATGAGAAATCATAAAAATACTGCAGAATGTAGTGCGTTATTTCAAAACATGAATTTATGCATCATCAAAATATGTAAATAAACACACATCATACTCAAAAATGATTTCTAAAAACGCAAAAATTATCCACTTTGAGCAACATTCATCAAGGTCTATGCCTAAATTAGGTTCTGTAAACGGATTATATAATTTAGATCTCGTTCAAATGATTTGAAATTATTAGAAAAAGAGATTTTTACTCTTGTAAGTGGCTGATGAATCAAATGAGGACACAGTATACTCTCCAGTTACGATATTTCAAACTAATTTTTATGATTTTTATTAGGTATCTTTGAATATGATTGTGTATTAAGTATTCTTTTTATATTCTAGTAAATCACACGCTTTAGAAATACGAAATACCTATATACCGGGTGACTACTTGATTCAAGCATCTTTTCCTGGTAAAAATAAATTATATAGTTGCACGATGTTAGCAAGAATAAATGGCATAAATAATATTTATTTAATGCTTAAAAGCGTTTATCAATGAAATGCAAAATTTTAACTTATACTTTCGTTGTCAAAAATGCGTATGTTTTAAATTTTTTCACCTTTTAGCTAATTTTTTCGCTCAGGTGCTCGAATCAAGTAGTCAACCGGTATACTATGCTGAATTGGTATTTGGTAATGTCGTCTTCTCGAAGTACAAACTACTAGAAAATGGAAAATGAAGATTAGATTCGAATTGGAAAACTGAAGTTTTGTTTAGATTTCTACCTATGCGCAAAGATTTTAATTAACCAATCATTGTTCAACATTTTTGCGCATGCGTAGAAAATATAATTTGATTTAACACTGTTCTGGTATGCCAATGACCAAAAAAAAATGGAAAATTCAATTTGGTGTCTGTATAAATTTAGTTATCCTACATTGTTTGAAAAGCAGTGAAGGAGTTGAAGCAAATAATAATGATTAAAATGCCGGTAAGATATGAATAGGTAACTCCTTCAATCGGAGTATTCAGACAACTCTTTGAACAGTATTACTAAATTGTTCATCCGTTCTTGAACACTGTAGGCTACATTGATTGTTTCAATTATCTATAAAAAAAGAAAATGAAATTATAATTTTTCAGAATCGAAAAAAAATTCTTCGATAACAAGTTCATATTGGACTACACAACTTACTCTCCTACGTTCGGAAATTGGAAAATTAATTACTGGAAACTTTCTCTTTGGTAACACTGTTTTCAAGAAAAGAATAAAAACGGAAGGGAAAACCGGATGAGTGCATTATTAAGTCCAGCTGACTCAACGCACGTGTTTGCCCGATTAATCGGTTTACTTAGAATTTAATTTTCGAATGATACTGTTATTGATGAACGTGTTGACTAACTAATTATTTAACGATATTCAATAAACTTTCTCAAGGTTGGCCAGTCATTCTGAAGCGGTAAGTACAACGAGTCAATTGAATTCAGGTTCACGTAGATTTTCCCCACACATCGCGTCACAAACAACCTACGCGTATTTGAAATGATCAATCTTAAAAGCATTTGTAGAAAATTGGTAATCTATTTCCCCTGTAAATGTATATTATTAAAAATGATAGCAATTGGTACAACGGTAATAACATTCCTCAGTTGGGCAGCTGAACTGCTTAATGATACCGCATAATTTGCTGTATTTACGTCATTGAGATGCATCGTTCATTTCAAATTGTTAAAAACTGGATTACCGTACCTCAGGTAATTATTGTTATGCGTGTTCGAAATATTGTTATAATTATCGAGCCCACGTTTTCGAGATGTAATAGAGGACCTGTTTTAATGTTTTGTTTAAATCTGCGCCTTTGCTGTCGTTTGTATCCACTAGTTGATTGCTGTTATATATACGTCATATTCAGGATTGTTGGGGTTAATTTTTGATCGCTATCGCCACTTCAAATTACATTGTTTATTCGGAATGTACAATTATCCTACAGGTATACTGTAGCAACCATCTAAAACTGTATCTTATCTGCATGATGAAGATGAATTTGGACGTGTAGTGATTATTATATTGATTACCTACTTAATCAACTTCCGTTTATTGACGATGTCGTATTATTATTATTATTATTATTTGAAATCATACTTTAAGAAGTATCGATGATTCTATGTACGTCAATGCAAACGTTTAACAAACATCATATAATAGGCTTCCATTGTAATATGATGTGTGATAATATGGATTATAGATTATATTATACCTACGTTTTATTCAGATAGGAAATTTTAATCGTGTCATTGAAAATGTCACACCGATATGTCTTTCCAATGCAGAATGAAATAAACACCATTTAAACACTAAATCTTTAATTTCTTTTTAGCCAGAAACAATTAAAAATATAAAATAAATTCTTAACGTAATATAAAATGTAAATATTAAACTAACTCATAAAGCGCTAAAAAATGGGATACAGATCAACAGTCAACTTAAAAGTATACACTCACTATAATTAAGATACATTTATTGAATATTTTCTTCTGCTGTGAAATATCATCACTCATCTCGTACAAAAGTATGTCCTACGTCAACAGATAATATGATTACTGGGAAGGATTTCAGAACAGCTCATTCACTCGAGATTAGAATAAGCTTTTGCTACATCTTAAAATACATATATATAAACCGAAATCCATGTATAAAGCTTCGCGCAGTAACTCATAAACCTAAGATTTACTACAACTTACACTTATAGATTTCAACTTGAAAATATACTCGTGCATAGTAAAAATGAGCAATTTCTATTGCTTTTATAAAAAATAAGGAAAACCCTCCACATGGGCGGAATGACGTTGCGATATTTCCAAACACATGTATATATTTTCAAATTAAAAACTATGCAATGTTAATTTGTAGCTACATAGATCATAGAATAAAGTAGCCTCAAACTCGTCTCATCATTTAAATACAAACGTCGAAGAATCGCCGCCATATTTCCTCAATCCAAGGTTTTTTTCACATTACATTGTATCGACTAGAAAAATTGAATCCCTCTGAAAACCAACACAATCTAATTGGGAAACATGACGTATGATTTTTCAACGAGGAAGATCAATAATCGTATTACAATAAAAGGGAAACAACCATTATAATAACGCTAACGCATATAAAATTATTTGAAAAAGAAAAAGTACTTCTTAAAATGGAAGATGTGTTATTGAACGCGCGTTACAATACCTTACCAATTTATCGAGGACCAGCCCCGTAAAAATTAATACTATCTAATTAATATACTGTATTTTTGTATTTTGTAAATAACGAGTACAATTTTCCGCCATCGCATCAGCGCTTTTTTGCTTTACGTTTACGCAAATTCACGCGTTAATCAGTGTTGCGGTATTAGCGGCGTCGAACGTAGCCATGGTTTCAAATTGTCAAAATGAGACGGTACTGTCTTCAAAGCTTCTTCTGGCGCTCGAGTGACTGAGCAGTTCTGTAAATAAAATGAAAACATTTTAATTGAACCTCATGCGATTTTCAAATTTCACCTGAGTTTTTTTAAAGTCTCGACACAGGCCACCGACGCAAATATACAGTGTTGTAAACAACTTCGATGTTTACTCGTTCGCGTTTTCATTTAATGTTAGGGGTACCGCGTGGTATCTTTGAAGTGATTTTAAAATAGATCATTATGTCATTTGTCATGTCGGACGAAATAGCAAATTTTGGCTGGCTTTTTATGATACCTACATCTACATTAGTTTATTTGTCTGTTCTATTTCAACAGCGAATGAAACTTGACTGAAGTATTATTAAGCGACTGGGAAAGTTAAGAAACCAAATTATTTGTATCGAAAATATGTTTATGTAATGTATATGGTTATTTGTTTGATTGAATATTTATACCGGGTGACTACTTGATTCGAGCACCCCAAGCGCAAAAATCTTTCCCTCATAGAAATAAATTACATATTTGAATGATATTAAGAACAATAAATGGCATAAATAATATTTACTTAATGCTTAAAAGTGTTTATCAATGAAATACAAAATTTTAATTTATACTTTCATTGTCAAAAATACATTTTTATGTTTTGAATTTATTCACCTTTTAGCTAATTTTTTCGCTAGGGTGCTCGAATCAAGTAGTCACCGGGTAGAGAAGGAGTGAGAAAAAACTGAAAAAAGAAGGATATTGAAGAATAAGTTTCACCACAATCTCATTTCAACTTCTCTTATTTTTTTAATTTATTTTAAGAAGTGAATTAAATGTAGGTCTTTTTTTATAGGTAGTGCAGCAAAGAGAAATCATTTAAAAACCCAGTTCATAAACACGTATGTATCACAAAGCTTTTTTATTTCAAGGTGGTGGATTTAGGATTACTGAAGCAAGGAATGATGATATTTATTTTTATTGAAAACTTCATACGGCAATAGAAATAATTAAATGATTAATTAATGGTAATTTTTTTGGAAACTGACTGGTAATTTACCAGAAATTTACCGGTAATTACTCATAATTTAAGTAATTAAAAATGTAAAAAGGACAGAATACATAAAAATCACTGTTCAAGCCTTAAATCTATATAGAGTAGATTTTTTGGAGAAAAAAATTTGTCCAAGATGCAAACTTTCATGGAAAAGGCTCCATCCCCTATTTTTACATTACTATCGAAGAATTCAAGAAATTTGTTCTGTAGTAATTTACTGGTAACTCAAAGGAAACTTGCTACTTTAAATTTTCATCCATATCTATTTATGACAATTTGAAAGAATTTACAATATTTTTTGGATTCTTTAATTATTTGACATTTTTTAATTTTTGATCATATTTTCAATAATTGATTTTTTATTGGGTTAAAACTTTTCATTTTCAAACATGTTTCATTTTTAGTCCTTTTATAATCCATAGGAATTTCATTTTTATTTTGAAATCATTTTTGGAATCTTTTGATTAATTTTCTTTTAATTTTTAATATTTCATGGTTTTTGTAATAACCCTTCACTTTTAGAAACTTTTCAGTACTGAAGTTTTTTTCAATTTTTGGCGTTCTACATTTTTCAATATTTTGATTTTTGAACATGAAAATAATTATAGATTTTGGCACATTTTACAATTTTTCAAGCATTTAACTTCTAACATTTTTATCATTTCCCTACTGACATCATTTTGAGACATAATTAATCTTTTTCTATTTTTGAATTTGATGTTTCCATTTTTGGATATTTTTCATTTTTGAACATACAATTTTTGAAGATTTTTTTCCATTTTTTTCAGTACTCTTTTTTAAATATTATTACTTTTTTTATTTTTCATTATTTCAGAAATATCATTATTTTATTTAAAAAAAGATATCCAATTTTTGACTTTGATTTCTCCATTTCCAAACTTTTTATTTTTTTTTTGAATTTTCAACATTTTCAAAAATTATCTTTGATTTTGAACTTTTTTCAATTTTGGACATTTTGCAGTTTCTAAAAATGTTGGTTTCAAGACATGTTCCTCATTTTTTTCCCCCCTGTTATCAATTCTAGACAATACCAATGTTTCTTTTTCATTATTTTTGGACAACTTTAAATTTCTAAAAAAAATTTCATCTTATTCGGTTCTGACATTTTGGGACAGCTTTCATTTTGGAACTTGAACCATTTTTCAACATTTTTTCCTATTTGATATTTAATCAGTCTTCAACTACTTGTTTTTTTTTATCATTTTCCAACTTCCAAAATTTTCGGAGGTTATTTGTTTTTCATTACTTTCAAATAATTTTTCCTACAAACATATTTTATTTTCTCACTTTATTTCTCATTTTTTTGACGTTTTTCAGTTTTTCAACCTTTTTTTCCTTTTTGAAATTTTTTTCTCACTTTTTGACTAAACACCATTTTTGCAAATTTTGTATTATTTTTACCTGTTGATGTTTAGCCTCGCCGTATCCTGCAACTGGACCAGAGGCACGGGTCTTTGTAGTTATTAGTTAGATTTGGGAGAGAATATTGGAGCGTTGTAAGAAGGAGATTAATACAGGGGCATTTTTGAGGATATCTGGAAATGAGTCTGGAAAGTTCAAAAGTCGACGCGTGTTAGAAAATTTTGAGCAAGATGTTAGAATGTCGGGGACGGATAGTATTGAATTACATGATGGACAAATAGGAGGATCATCTTTGGTAAATAGGTGTTTATGAGTGAGCATGGTGTGACCAGTGCGGATACGGCATAAGGCTACCTCCAGTCACCTTGATAGGTTGTAGTTGTCTTGAGGTTGATGCGGTGGGCCAAGTTTATGGTGTAATATATGCAGGATGTCGCAGGTAAAGGCTGGAAGTAAGGGAAGGGGTCGCATTTTAGCTGCGTCCTTCTCAGCTTGGTCGGCCTGTATGTTGCTGGTGATTGTGGTATGACCCGGAACCCAAGAGACTGTTAAGTCGATTTCATTTTGTTGAACCATGTGGATAATTTTTCCTGCCATTGGGTGCCTTTGTCCAGTTTCGAGGGCTTTGACCGCAGATAGAGAGTCTGTGCAGACTAGCACTTTGTTTCGTCGATTTTCGCGTACTTCAATATCGGCAACAAGAAAAATGGCATATAATTCGCACGAAAGAATGCCAAAATACGAGGGTAGGGGGAACCGAACTACGGCGTTACCGCGAATGAACTAACAGCCACAACGATCCTCGAATTTAGAGCCATCGGTAAAGTACATATTGTATTTCTCATATTTTGTAAAGAAAGATGTTAGTGCATTTTGGTAATTGCTGGTATGTTTCTTTAGGGTTAGTAAGGTGGAGTCCAAGGTAATGGTGTTTATCGTCCAGGGGGTATGGGATGATCAGAATTGTTAAAAATAGGTGGAAGAGGATGGATGTTATGTGTATTAAGGACAGCGTTTGCTTTATGAAGAAAGCTATCTGAGGCATATGAGTTGATGGTTTTGATTTGTTGTTGTGGCGTGAGAAGTAGTTGCGTAGAGCATTCTTGGTTCTACTATGGTACTGCGGGTTTTCATGGTTTGTTTGAAGGAAATGGAGTATATGATTCGGCTAGTTGAACTTTTGATTTTGTGAATTGTTGTATATGCTTGTCAACATCAAAATTTTCTGCAGTATTTAAGATGTCTGAGGTTAGTTGATCCTGCTCACTGTATGCTAACCAGTCTGTCTTCCTAAAGTTGACCTTTGAGTTTATGCCTAGGTTTGGTTTTGACGAGGCGCTTGTTATTAAGAGTGGGAGATGATCACTGCCTACTAACTCGCTATGATAGGTGGTATTAAGTACACTAGAGAGTTGAGACGATGAGATTATTAGATTGATGGTAGTCCATTTTCGATGAGAAAAGTTGTAATGGGTAGGTTTATTATTATGTATAATGAGGTTATCTTCATCTACTAGTTGCTCTAAAATTTTTCCTCTAGGATTAGTATATTGACCACCCCATAAGGGCTTGTGGGCGTTAAAGTCCCCTAATAGAATGATAGGTTTAGGTAGCTGATGTAGAACATTTTTTAGAGCAGTGTAAGAGATGATTTCGTTCGGAAGGAGATAAATGCAGCAAATAGTGACTGGGTTATGAAAATGAGCGCAAATGGCTATAATTTGGAGCTCTGTCTGGAGGACGAGGTGATTATAAGAGAGTCCATTTTTTATCGCGATCATAACTCTTCCGTGGGCGTGAGTGTTGTTGAGTGGTTTTTTATCAATGACTTGGAATGATGGAATTGACCCTTTTTGATTATTACGTAGGTGTGTTTCCTGTAGACAAATGATGCATGGTTGGTGTCATCAGTATTTGTAAATCTTCGTAATATCGATTGAAGCCTTTGCAGTTCCATGATATCACGTTACTATGCTTGCTGTTATTCATTAGATTTTAGTTTTTGGGTGGGGGAGGAGGGAGTGGGGCTGTTTTGAGTTTATTGATGATTTTAGTGAATCTAATTTTAGTAGAGCGGTTGACTAAGTGGTAGTTATCTTCCAGTATTTTTATCACTCCTTTAAAATCACTGGTGAAAGTGCTGACGACCCTTATAATACTAGCATCTTTATGACACATATCTACCATTATAGCAAAATTATCAAGGGATTTGATTGGATAGTTTTTGTTTGTGAAATTTTTTTTTAATGGGGCAAATATTTCTTGTAGAGTTTTTGGCTGATTTTCTTGTTCTAGGGAATCAGTTTCCTTTTCTTGTTGTAGGGTTTCGGCTTCCTTTTCTTGTTGTAGGGTTTCAATTTCCTCCTCTGAACATGAGTTTCCTGATTCTTCATTACTAGAAGGTAAATTTGTTGAGGAGAGATTATGGGAGTCTGCAAGATTCTTTTTATTTTTCTTTCTAGGGTTATTTTGCTGGTTGGGAGTTGTATTAGAGTTTTCAGTGATTACAGAGGATGTATCCGATAAAGGTCGTTTATTAGTTATTGAAGGCGCGATGTTTATATCTTGAGGGATGCTTGATGTAGGAGTGTCATTTTGGTCAATTTCCATCGTTATCTCATCTTGGAGTGAGAAATCTCTAGGGTTAGAAAGAGCAGAATCAGAGCTTTCAAGAAGTGATTCATCTGTCTTACAATCCTCTCCTTTATGACCCCATTCATGGCACTTGAAGCAAGACATTTCGTCTGAAGTTATGAAAATTTTAGAGGATGTGTCTTGACAATTCATTAAGAAAGAACTGGGAAGTTGTTTTAATTCATTGTCGTTTATTTTACAATATATCTGTCGACGCCAGCTTATTATGTGTTCGCAGCCTTCTTTTTTTGGTTTAGCTCGAAGTATAGTGAGAGGTGAGCAAGGGTTTAATTTAAGGAAATTTTTTATATAGTCTAGCAGAGCGTCATTAGTTATTATCGGAGATACATTAGAGAAGATGATTCGTTTTGAGGAGTTATGTCGTCTAGCTGGGATAAATTTATCCTGTAAGTGAATGCCACCGAATTGATCCATGAAATCTTCTGCAATTTCTTCTGCTGCTAGAAAGAACGACATTCTATTATTGCTGATTTTGGCCGCTGCGATGATGTTTTTGGTGCCATCAACTAGGGGTTCAAGAGCATCGATGTAATCTTCTAGTTTGAAATTGGCGTAGCAATCGAAAAGTATTCCCTGTTCTTCTGTGGGATGATTGAAATTCGTAATAGGGACAGTTTTTGGGTTACTTTTTAGCTTGGACACATAGGATGAGTTAGAGTTAGAGTCGTAAGAAACATTTATACCTGTGGAATTTGTTGGATGAATGGAAATGTTAGTATTATGACTCATTTTTGCGTGTATGCAAGCCGGAGAATCGGCTGCTTATCTATGAAGATATTACCTATCAATGAGATAAGAAACAAGTCAATTGTGGTAGACGCGACACACGGATATACAATGAATATAAGATAGTTAAACGCAGAACACACGAACGCATGAAACACGTCTACTCTCGATAAAAGCACGAAATGAACTCGCATTATTTTTGATTTCTCATGGCGAACTTTTTTAAAGGATATTTCTTAGAAATTTTTATTTGGATTCTTATATTTTCGAACACAATCAGAATTAAATTTAAGAAACTCGGTGTTCTTGAAATGCCTACGCTTCGACTAACTTGCTCCCTTCATCTACGACCTCGCACCCCTGAATAGGGTTTTTAGAAGATGAAATTCCAATTTTTATCATCAAAACGACACGCGTATTTTCTCATTTCTCGGATTTATTTGAGACAGAATATATTTTTCATTTATAAAATGATAAGAGAAAAACATTTACACCAAAGGTGCTCGAATTAATTGGGTTCACATTATATAAAATTTGATAAAATGTAAATAAGATAAAAATAAGATTGTTTAATTACACATCGATCAATCATCCACTTTAGATAAAAACTCTTGCAATTAAAAAAAAAAAAAAACCTAATTGCACCATGTACAGATACAGGGAATGATAACGAGTTCGATGAAGTGTGATAAATATAAAAATTCGTATTAGAAATCATACCTTCGCAGATATTCAAAGTAGGTATAATTTCATCGAGTATCAATAAAATTATTAACATAAATTAGATCAACGAATTAAATAAGTTTTTCATTAACTTGTATAGCAATTTATAATATTGAATTTATATGTACAATGGGTTATTCGAATTCGAAAGAATATTTATAAGCATGAGAGAAGGGAGAGGGAAATGTATTCATTTGACCTCGGTTTCCGATCGAAACTGAACATCAACCCAATTACTTCTTTATGGTTACGACTTCCTGGTTATGAAAATTCCACTATTTCATAAAGTACCGTAGAAGGGAATGAGCTTTGGCGAAAGAATTGGCATCGTTTTGGCTTCTGTTAATGTATTTGTTTCGATACAACGTCGAGCTTGCCAATATTTTAGTTACATGAGGTGAAGCGAATATTACGAGAGGTCGGAAAATTTATGTAATTTAAAAGTAATTATTTTTGTAACATTACTTCTCATGAATAAGTTGGACTGTCGAGATGACGAATTTTTCACGGTGGCCAGGGTCGAAAGACATTAATTAAAATAACGAAACGTACCTGAGGTTGTTTACGGTATGTGTCCACACATTCTACGTTCAATTTGATAACTTCCATTTTATATTTATAACCGTATGTGGTAAGCTTGATGATCGTATGTAAAGGTACGTTAATGTACGGAAGTTCATCTGCGGATTAAAATTCGAAATCATTTTCTGACACAACTGGCCTGATACTCAAGAATGTAGGCAATACCTACCAAGTCGTTTATTGAGAAAATATCCCAAAATGCATCTTAGTACTGCCTGGTGGCTAATGACTAGAAGATTATTCTCGGATTCCAATTCCGTCAGAATCGGATGCAGTCGAGTCATTATATCGATGTACGATTCTCCCCACGGGTAACGGTAACGTAATTTATCCTGATCACGCCACGCAAACTCCTGCGGATGCTTTTCCTGCATTTCTTCGTAACTCAGTCCTTCGCATACACCCTGAAGAACAGAGAATAAACGTTTAACCGCGTGAAATCACCGCATCACGCCCACATGGTGATTTTCCGTGGCATACTCACTGCGTCTAATTCGTTCAACGCGAAAACATGCTCCTTCGGAGCATTTATATCTTGAGCCGTTTGCTTAGTGCGTTTCTTTTCGCTGGTCCACACGTGTAATCCTGGAATATCGGCTTCGTTGAAATAACGCGCCAACGCGGCCGCGTATAGTCTACCACGAGCCGAGAGGTTCGCGTCTCCGCCGATTTTACCGAGCATGTTGTTTTCGCTTTCGCCGTGCTGTAAAATCATAAATAATGGCGTTATTTACAATGGCTTTGGTTATTCATTATTTATCGCCAATATCGGCGTGTATTGCGACGTTATTTCGAGCCGAGCACGTACTTTACCATTAGGCTTGTACCGTCTTCCCTTCTGCTCAAATGAAACGTAGATAAGAGGAATGAGGCGAATTGATTTCGAAATATTTTTATTGTATTTGTTGAAGTGGTTAATGGGTGTATTTAATTAGTACGAAGTAGGCGACGGTACTTAGTTTAATATTGTTCAATAAATTGTGGTTTAAAATATACGTGTATACAGCACATAAGTACAAAAAAAATAGATATTCAACATGTCCGAGGAGAGAAAGAAGCCAAAAGGACAAATAGCCCTAGTCCTGAATTATCTAAGATTTCAGAATTAGTAAATTCATGTTAAAAAAAAAAAAGTTCAAAAACAAAAAATTCACAAAATGAAAAGAGTTTAACTGAATAATTGAAAAAAGTAATAAATGAAATAAATGGCCAGCGATGCAATCCAAAGTAATAAATGATTTAAAAAAAAAGAAAATAATAAAAATGTCTAAAAAATTTTTCAACCGTTGACAAAAAATATCTAAACAAAGAGAACCGTAGGAATGAAAAAGTCCTAAAATTAAGAAAAAAATTCAAAAAGTGAATGAAAAACCAAAAATAAAAACTAAAAGATGAAAAAAATTATTAAAAAGGAAGCAAGATGTAAAATTCAAAAAGTCTTAATAAATTTGAAAAAAATCAAAAAATAAAAAAAGACCAAAAATAATTCAAAAAATAAAAAATAGAAGATAAAAAAAAATCCATAACAGAAAAATCGTGAAAATAAAAAAAAATCCTAAAATTTGGAAATAAATATAAGTTCGAAAAAAATTCGAAAAATGAATAAAAGACCAAAAATAATTCAAAAAATAAATAAAAGACAGAAAATGTCACTGTCCACCACATTCTATTAGACTGTACTAAACTTAATCAAACGCGGTCACATACTTCCTTTCCCTCATCCCTCCCCGAACTCCTTGGAAACAGCGAAGAGACGACAGATATCCTATTTCGCTTTCTTAAAACCACTTCCCTTTCCCCTCATTTAGTGTTTTCGTTTCTCCATGCCTTTAGACTTTGTTGCAGTGCATGTCACGTTAATGAGAAAAAGTAAAGTGAGTAAAAATTAGAAGATGGAAAAAAATATCAAAACAGAGCAATTGTAAAAATAAAAAATAAACTAAAATTTGGAAAAAAAATCAAAAAATAAATAAAATACCAAAAAAAATTCGGAAAATGAATAAAAAACGAAAAATTATTCAAAAGATGTATAAAAGCCAAAAATAAAAGCTAAATGATAAAAAAAAAAATACCATAACAGAAAAAAGTGTAAAAATGAAAAAGTTCTAAGATTAGAAAAACAATTCAAAAAATGAATAAAAAACTAAATATAGAAACCAAAAGATAAAAAAAAATACAAAACAGAAAGTATAAGTTTAAAAATGAAAAATTAGAACATCAGAAAAAAGTCTAAAAATCAAAGACAAAAAATACTACCTAAAGGATGAAAAAAATAATATAACGAAAAAGTTGAAAAACGAATAAGTCGTTGGAAAAAATGAATTAAAAAAAAATCGAACAAAAACATAAAAATTTTCTTAGAAGACAAAATCTATCTCATTGGGGTTCCCAAAGTATCACCATATAGTTTCAAAATGGTTACTCGTATGATTTACCAGGAAATGAATAAATCATACTTTGGGAACCCCTGTGAAGCCCAAATTGGGAACAGTTTGTCTCATATGACATGATTCTTGAAGACCTCGAATTAAGCTCGTAATATACATAATTATAATCTATAAATCACCCATTTATTATTCATAAAAAAAAAAAAAAAAATGGTATCTTCTCAAAAAATTTGAAAATCTCAAAATTAAAAAAAAATGAAAGCTAAAAATTTGTTGACTTTTGTACCGAAATATTTCAAGTATTTAGCGTTTTTTGTTGTTATTGTTTTTTTTTTCATTCAGTTGATTTGATATTTCTTGATTAGCGAGGCATACAGTACCCCCGTTATTTTTCAAAATATATGAGAAAATTTCCTTCTTTCGAATGCATAGGAAAAAACACCCGTCAACACAAATGTTATCGAATACAAAATCTGCGTCAGAGTCAAAGTCTATAAAATAACGTTGAAACGCTTGCCGCAGAATTTTATGTAATTTTTAATCATTTCTCCGCGATGTTTTTCATTTATGACGCCTCTTGTCCGCTTCATACGCGCAAAACGTGATGAAAATTGACTCTAGAGCGCGTCCATTTGTTGACCGTGTATGCGCGAATCATCGCTCACCGCGTCAACAAGACGTAGAATTTGAATGGTCGCCAAACACGAAAAGAATATCATCATTTTACACGAAGATATTAATTTCCCTTTTTTCCTACAAGTCGATGGGTAAAGAAGATGCTCGCGAATCGAGAACCTTGATTAATTACCCCGGTGACCATTCAATTAAAAAGGCCATCGTCGATTAGTGTTTGTAAACAAATTAATCAGGTTCTTTCGATTTTCATTGGTCGCTAACTACAAGACTCCCAACAGCTGGGGCCAAGGTCGAGATTTCTCGTGATCCTTTGTTCGAGACGCGCCCATTTATACGTAATGAATCGTTTGATGTATTCGTTCTTAAATTAGATTTAGCTCGAGAATGGAGAAGGGGGAAATATAAGTTCATGTTGAAAGCCTTAATTACTTATTTCATTACTTCTAAAAATTGCTTCGACACAAAGCAAGGAATTTTAACGAATGAATATTTCAAATAAAATATCCCCTTCCCCCTCACCAAAATGACTCATAAAATCCTACTCAGCACGTTGTTCAACAAACTTTAAAAATTTTTTTGATTAATTTCCTATTTTTTTTTAAAGATATAATTAAGAAAACTTAAATAATAAAAAAATAATTTTTTTAATAATATGCACATTGTACAAATCACAATGCTTTAGTTTTGCCACAAAATTTTTTCAAAAAAAAAAAAAAAATTGATTTCAAAAATTTTGGATTTTCTGCTCATGTTCCTGAAATGATATTCTCTTCGCTTTTTGTACCTACTCATGCATCTATAATTAATTTTTTTTTTTTCATTAAATTATTTTATTTTGTATAACTCATCCAATTTTCATAAATATAAATGTTTTTTTCAATCACAGAATTAATCTCCTTCCTTTACAAAAAATTCCTGATTAGCACAATAATTCCATTAAAATTTCTCTAATTAGCACATTTATTAAAATATTCTAATGACCATTGAAAGAAGGAGGGAAAATCAATTAATAAGATATTTCGTATCAATAATATAAGATTATATTTTTCGATTTGAAAATAATTACAAAAGTTGATAATCTCTTCGATCGAGCAACTACTTCGAAAACCTCGTTTAAAATACCATCGAAATGACGTAAATGCCATGTGCTCCAAGAGTGAAGCATTTGTTGCCTCAGTTTCCGTAAATAAGAAAAATGTATCTTTTGAACCTCAATGACGTCAATATCAATTCATAAATTCGATCGTAAATAAATAACGAAGTCTAGAACGTTCTAATTACCGCAAAACAAAAAAATAAATAAATAAGGAAAACAAAGATAAAAAAAAAAAGATTTCAATCATTGTACCAACGAATACAGTTGGAAAAAGGCGTGGCGGTCTTATCTGGCTTCGTTCTATCATATGCTTATCGACGAGACCGAAACAAGCCATACCTAAAATTATCTCGTTGTCAACAAGTTAATTTTTTTCCTCTAATTTCATTAACGAAATATCGACTATCTTCTTCATCGAACTGAAGCTCGTTACAAAGGTGAAATTTTTAAATAGAAAATTCCCACTATCTCTGGCTAGTCTATGAATGGTCTTCTCTGTTCGAAAATTTTCGTCCACATATCGAGTCGATTATCGAAGCTCGTTAAATATTTGATCTTATTTAAAACCGAGGTGAGAGAGGGAAGTTTTTATCAGGTGGTATTGCACGTGCTCGGTACGAATTTATTTGAATACTTGGCTCGTCGTGTATATGGGTTCAAATTGATAATTACAAGGTATCAAAGTTCGACGACGAGTATTATTCACATCTGACTATACAGATTAGCAAAGGATTTTGAAAGTGACTCAAAATGTATTGACGTCAATTCCAAAGTTCGCCATTTATTTTATATACATTAATAAATAATAAATAACTTGGCGATATTTACCCTGGAGAAATAATAAGTTTTTTCCTCCGGCTTGAAGCACGATATAAACTGTAGTACATCTCTCGCAGTGGGACCAACCAAGTGATGCACTAATAAATTCTGACCTGTGAAAATAAACGAGGGAAGAATTAGTTAAGAATGGATTCAATAAAATACGAATAAACAAGCGACTATCGTAAAAAAACGAAAGGTTTAATAAAAGGTCGAGAAGAATTGAGCTTGTTAAATGATCGAATTATTGATACAATTTACGAGGTAAAAATTCGTTAAAATTTATTTCTGGCCGTTCACGTCTGTGAGGGTATTTCGAAGGCCATAAAATGACGATTATGACCTGTGACGCACATTGACTCTGGTGGGTGAATTTGCGACTTCGAAAATTGTACTTTTCCATTTTGATAATATTCGACCTCTGAGAAAATATGGTAGTGAATTTGGCGACGAGTACAAATATCAGAATGATCGGCATAAGGCATTCACTGAGTTGTAGAACTTTATTTTCCCTACACTTCAATGTTTGAGCGCATTTTCTTTCTTTTCAAACAAAGAATCAAAGACACGGAGTCAGCAGGAAATTGAACGCTGTCATCTAAAAAAATTAGCTCAGGCTCCACTCCCTGACTTCGAAACAAGTCTCAAACAAGACTCCAAAACAATCTTCAAACTTAGACTACTACTATTATAACTAAACATAATCAAGCTTAGAAATTTGTTCAGTTCACTTTAGTTCATTTCGTTAAGAAAAAAACTTTATGTTCAAGACAGTATTATGCATTGAATTTCAATGGGATTTAGTCAGCAAAAGAAATCTGAACAGAAAAGAAGAACCTCAGTGACTCAGTATCTTGTAACCAGTTAGTGCTATACCTTCTAGAAACGACACACATCACAAATGGAATATCGATCAATTGGGACAGCTAATTTGACAAAAATAGTGAAAGAATTACAAGTCCAAAAAAAAAGAATTTAAAAGAAACTTATTTAGTTCTCTTTATTCTGGAAGAATTTCAAGTTCAGTATATCATGAACCAAACTTTAATGAAAGTTAGTTCTCAAAACAAAATTTAGAAAGGTAAAAAGTATCTTAATGTCTTGCAACTAGTTGTTGCTATACCTTCAAGAAACTCACATCACAAATGGAAAATAATGATCAATTGGGACAGGTATTTTGATAAATATAAAGAAAGAATTGAATGCCAAAAAAAATCAACTTGAGAGAAACCCACTAAGTTCAGTATATCTCGGAACTAAACTTCAATGAAGTTCAGTTCTCAGAAAAAGATCTAGAAAGGTAAAAGTACCTCAATATCTTGCAACCATTTGCTGCTATACCTTCTAGAAACTCACATCACAAATGGAATATAAGTCAAATGGGACAGGTAATTTGATACACACAGAGAAAGAATTCAATGTAAAAAAAAGAAGAACTTTAAAGAAACTCATTCAGTTTTATTCATTCAAGAAGAAGTAAAATTGAAGTTCAGTTCTTAAAAAAAGATCTGGAAAGGAAAAAAGTATGGCAATATCATTACAACTAGTTAGTGCTATATTTTCTAGAAACCCACATCACAAATGGAATGTTGATCAATTGGGACAGGTAATTTGATAAAATAGAGAATGAATTTAAAAGAAACTCATTCACTCTAGTTCATACAGGAAGAATTTCAAATTCGATATATCATGAACTGAACTTTAATGAAATTCAGTTCTCAAAAAAAAGACGTGGAAAAGAAAAAGTACTTTAATACCTTAGAACCATTTAGGCTATACCTTCAAGAAACTCATGTTACAAATGGAATATTGATCAACTGGGACAGGCCATTTGATAAAAATAGAAAATGAATTTGAAAGAAACTCATTCAGGAAGAATTTCAAGTGAAGTTCAATTTAGTCCATTTAGAAAGCAAAAGTTACATTTAAGTCACAATCTCGAACTGTGCTTTATTGTAAAGTTGACTTCACAAAAAAAAAAAAAAAAAAAAAATGGAGTGGAGCATGTTTCTTTAAGGTAGCAGAGATTGCAACGCGCTTTTTCTATTGTCTGAGAATTTGAAAGATTTGAAAACCGTGTTTTGTAAGGTACTAGTGGAGCAATTTTCAATACGTATATTTATCAATAAAATGTTTTCTACATTCATTTTTGTGTTTTTTCTTATTTTTAATTGTTTAACTGCTGTAAAAAAAACAAAAAAAAAACAAAAAAGCGTTTCTATGAAATATGGTACGGTTCCATAGTGACGCTCTTACTACTGCCTCCATCTTTTGTCTATGGAACAGTTCTCAAGTTCGACTCCGACTTCATCCCTCAACTATAGAGTACTTTTTAAACTATACTGTTGACTATAGTTCAACTTCGAAGAAAATGCTGTTTCGAAGTTGATATGGAGTCAAGGAACAAAATAGTGTTATGGTGTGCTTCAACATGCTAAGGGGCATGAGATATTAAGTAAGCTACCAGTCCTTGTTAGGATTAGTGGTTGTAGGTGACATGTGCGTACAATGACCTCGAAGAAGACGTCCCAGCCTACCTACTGTTCCATTACTCTATTTGGTTCACTTTGCACATAACCTCACTCCAGTTCCAAAAGATCACTAAAGTAAATGATGGAACACTAGTCTCAGAGATGTTACACGAGGTGAGCAAATGGGGTTTTACCAATCTATATGTAAATGCTATTATCCGAACATAAAACGAAAAAGCAGTGCATGGAAGTGAGCCAAAGGACGCTATCTAGGAGGAAAGTAAGGAGGACCCTGAAGAATTATAGAAACGTGTATCAGTGTTCCTAAGCTGGCTGATAACACAAGAAGAATGGCACAGAGTGCTTAGTGCTTACACTTGAACTGCATCTACCTAAGTTTAGGATTATTGTGACCATTTGTACATTAACAGCGCATGACAATTTAGAAATAAATTCAACTTACCGCCATTAAAAACCTTGATGAAACTATGATCCGGTTCGATTTTAGAATCCATAGACTCATATTGTTCTTTGTAATGCTCGATTTTATAATGAAAATCTATGGACGCTTTCTCCGTGCTCATTTGGCGGTAGTCTTTGCTAAATTGCAGTATCTCCTGTGATCACACCACAAATTAGAACACATCGATGCAGATGCCTACAAACAGTGCAATTCCACATACCTTCTCATTACGTTCCAGTAATTCCTCATCATCACAGATACATTCGACAAATAACACCTTATAACCGTTCTTCTTCCAGAAATAATTGTACGCGTTCTGACGTATGGCATTGGTCGCGTGAGGCCCATCCATAATCTAAGCAAACTAGATTATTATTACGGGTCCTTGGTAAACGCGACCAACATAATGTTAAATAATTACCGCTACTTCGCCGCCGGACTTGAGCCATTTAACGGCGTCTTGTTGCGCTTCGTGGATGCTGAGTTGGCGGATCTCAAATGCTTCCAAATTGTCGACGCGAAATAGGTCGTGACTGTCGTACGACTCGATGTGCTTGCGACGGTACGAGCTCACGTTGAAAACTACAAGGCAAATAGGTGATGGTAAGAATAGCTCAACGAGCGATGTATTCGCAAGCGATATTAAGAAGCGATGAGGAATGAAATTGGAGAATTCGCGAATTTTCAAACTCGAGTTATCAATTTGGTAGTCAAGCGGAGTTAAACAGATGAGAATTATTCAATACAACGAAACCGTAATCGCATCATCGATTGTTATTGTGTTACCTGTGATAATGGTCAGATTTTCATTGTATTAAATAATGCCCTTGTCTAAGTCAGCTGAAAAATACACCAATACGTTTAATCTACTTGTTTTCATATGGACCAAAAATTTCGTCATTCAGGTAAGGTAAAATAAATTTAAAATATTTTTAATGTATTAAATTTTATATTTTTATTATTATGACATTTTAAAAAAATTATAATTTTGATTTATTGTGTTATTGTTTTCTGAAGTCTTGAAAATTTTGTAAAACAATTTTGATGAAAAAAAAAATAAACAAGAAGCTCAGCCCCATGAGTAGCTCAAAAAATTGAATAGAAAAATATAATGAAAAGTAGAGAAAATGACACGAAAAAATTTCAAGAACAGGTAAGTACCTACTCATATTACGTAGATATGTACTACACTTTTACAACGTCTGATTTTTTTTATTTATCATTTATTTATAATTAAATATATTTTTTTTATGATTATGGATTTGTAAATGAAATATATTTGCGACCTCATCATGAAAGCAAGTTTATAGGACAACATCATAAAATAAAGAAAATGGACAATTTGCTGATGCAGCACTTTTTCAAATATTATATAGCGATATAATATCATATGCATATCAGTATCAATAGTATATCAAAATTATTGCTTGAGAAAGTTATAGAAATAATCGATCTCTTCAATTCATTAAAATCAAATTTCAATATTATATTGATATCATATAAGTATATAGCAAAAACATAGTTTGATATCAAGATGGGAGGATATTTGACGAAACTATGAATATTAAATAGACCATGATATAGATGTAGGTACGTTTGTCATATAGGAAGCATACCTATCTATTTGAATTTAGATTCAAAATTTCATAATATCCAAATATTTCTAAGCCTATAGCCCAAGTAAAATTTACACTCGATATATTACAAAAAATCCCCCGATATTCTTTAAGAAGATAATACCTTGCGCTTTCCTATTCGTCCAAATCAAATAACGCTCCAATTTATGCGCCAAAATAGTCTTGCCACGTCCCGGTAGACCTACGAACACCACGACAAGAGGTCCGAATTGACGTGGAGCTGTAAAAAAACACACAATAAAAGCGCGTATTATTCTACTGAAGGGACAATTCCTGGAATCTTGTTTAGGTTATGGCACGATGATCGAGTCGATCCTTGGCGCCAACGAAGAAGGAAATATTTTTACCTGTTCTCGGGGAATCATTCAGATTCAGATATCTCAATTCATCTTCGTCGGATTCGGAATCCTTACGGTTTCTAAACTCTAATACGCTGCTGGTAGGTGCCATTATGTAAATGCTCTGCTCCGGAGAGTACCAATGGATATGAAATAAGATTAACGAAGGAGATACTGCGGGCTTTTAGGCTACAAAGAAGTGATTATCTTGGGTCGCCTTATATCCAATAAAACATATAATAACTTATTAACAACGAAAGCAGTTTCTGAGAAATGATCTGAGGAAGTGTGTTTAATTAGAGATTGTAAATCAACTCTCCTCATTACAACTAATCGATGATTTTTCGACAGAAGAAATTCCAGGATGGTGGAGAGCTTTCTTCTAATATCCACTTTGTTCCAACGTCGTTATCGAATTCGTGAAATAGCTAAGCTTTTAAGAGCCCGAGTTCACCGAAAATAATGTCTCGTTATACGATTGTGATTGTTGCGAGCGCGTATCACTGCACGAATGGAATGACGAATGTTTATTTGCTAACGTGATGCAGGAATTTAATGTTTCTCACCGAGTTGAATTTGAAAATAGAACCGCATACGAAACAAAGCACCATTTTAAAAATACAAAAATACTTAATGGAAAAATAATACTTATTTATTGCGAGGATTCGGATATTTATTTAGGAAACAACGGTATAATGAAAGTAAAAAATAAAACAGCTGATCGAACAATACACAAGCGAATTGTAGTAGAGAGTAAACACTGATTGGATGTACGTTGCGAAGTGAAACCCAAACTGCGTTTTCGACGGCGGCGCGTTTGTTATTTGAAGTAAAAATCTGCGCGTGCGGTGTGCGCATTGCGCGTTTTCTTTATCTGTTATTTAGCTGTATCGGTACGACGGCTGTGAGTATTTGTGTTGGATTCTAATCCGAGATAAAAGATATAATTTCCTACTAATTCAGTCGTACAGCATAATTATGCATGATTATGACTGTTCATAACGTACTACAAAATTAATTATTTCGATCTTGATTTATAGGAGACTATCTGTGATTATGTATTAGATGTGTAGATACCCATCTTGAATTTTATGAAATGAGGAAATCACTTTCAAAAAGTTTATTTTGCTGAATTTCCTAATAAGTGTGGAATTTACTTTGCATTTCGAAATATGGTATGAAGGGCTTCAACCTGAGGGAAAGGGAGTTTAGGGATCAGAATCTCTCCGATGAGCTGAGTTTCTTGAATGTTTGAATATAGTGTATAATTCTTCTATAATAACAGTCGTCATATGAATCAATGATGAAATGAATTTCAAAAATTGAAAAAATTAAATAAATATATCTCAAATAATCAACTGTGACTATTCTTATAACTTTGAATCATTGAAAAAAAAATTTCACTTCTTTAAAAATGTACTAAAGTACATTCATAAATTTCTTGAATGTTAGAAAAATTTACACCTTCAAAAAAAGTACCCCTCTTCTCCCGTAAGGTAGACCTAGCTGTAGACCGGCAAAATGTATATACTTTGAAAAAAAAAATTCAAAATCCCCCTCCCAATACATTCCATCTACTGACCTGATGGTTTTTATTGCATGTGTATCTTAAAAGTTTCTTGCATCTCAAAATTCGCCAAATAATGATTTTCTGTCTATTCTTCAAGATATAAATTTTGACCAGTTGCCAGAGGGAGGCTAGGGGGCTGCGCCCCTTTCAGAAAAATTTGAGCTATTCTTTGTAAAGTTTTGTATTCAATACAAAAGTACCGACCTAGGGAAAAAATGTGAAGCTCTCTTTTAGTATAAAATTTGATTAGTTTCACCTGAAATGACAGGCTAGCTGCATGGATTCATTAGTCATTTACCTACCATCTGAATTCTCGATAACGTACTTTGCCTATCGTAAGAGGTTCATACTACATATATCTTAGACAACCTTAATAATTAGACTATTGCCTAGTTTTCTTTTTAATACAAATGTAACTGATCAAAATCATTTTTTTTGTTCCATTATCCATTTCATTTCAATTCTCTCAATAGCCACTTGCTACATCATAACAGTTTAGAATGACATTGTCTTAATTAATACTTAGTTAACCTATTTCCATACTATGACAATGCTTAAGTTGAATCACAATAGACCTATTGTTACAAAAAAATCACAGTATTATTATCATTTATCCATTAACCTTTACGGTTTATTAAATACCATTGACTGCTATTAATTCTCTTTAGAAGCTAAAGAAAACTGAAGTATTATGGCATTTATGTATCCAACTATAATAAACAAAGATCGCTGAAGAGTTGTGGAGTATGGTGACGTAGATTATGTACCCCTGAAGAATCTAAAAGGTGTTCTACTAGAATAATATTCTCGTTCGTCGCGAGCCACTAACCGGTTGTGCTTCACTGTTGGTTGCTATCCAATACCATTACTAGATATCTTTAAACTGGCCATCAGAGGTTACAGAAGTCGTGGATCGTTCCGTTCATTTGGCCAACGTCTTAGTCCAGGAATAGGAAAAATAGAAGGGAGTTGGTGAAAATCAAATTAGCAGTTTGTCAAAACTCCTGTTTGAACTTCGATAATGATTGAATTTTTGTGACGAGATGGCCCATTGGACATTCTCAAGATTCACGTGTTTTTATCAAAGTAATATCAAAATATTCTCCGAATTTTTTTCCTGACAGAACAATTGAAAAAGAGGGACAAAGAGGCATTGTCGTGAGATCAAATAAATTTCAACTTTTAGTTTTTTTAGAAAGACATGATAATGCGACTAAACCAAGATTTAACCATTGTTGGTAAACACCCCTCGTTCTCACCACCTTCCATTTCTTTTAATAAAATCGACTAGATATGCTGCGAGTGGAAAATATTATGCAGTACTATTCATGTCTCCATAGAAGCCTATGAATTGTTAATACCCATCACATTTAACTTATTAACACACTATTCAGACTGAAAGACTCTCAAACCAGATTTGAGCGATGAAGTATCTTTATTCGTTGTATATGTTATAGTGAATACCTTTTCAACTCAGGAACCATCATATACCTGACTTTGGTACCTTTGAATCGAGGTTCCTTTGTCAACTGTAAGAGCCCAATATTAAATCTTTTCATTACTTTCTTTCAAAAACTTCTTATCTATATCTGCATTGTGGTTCTTATTAGATCTTCCATTACCAATAACTGCATTGCCTTCAACGTTGCTCTCAATGTGAATTCGAGGTCCTCGATGGAGCAGTTTTGGCTCTTGTCTTCGAACCCCTGATCTTTTCATATAAATAGAAAACACGAATACGTTAAGAAAAAGTGATTTTACGTGTCCTCTCTTCCCTCTTTCCAACAAACATTTATTGTACGCTTTTGGCAACTGAAATAATTTATTCGCCAGGACAGATGAGACGTAATCAAACGTATGCATAAAGAAGAAAATACGCGTGTAGCAACAAAAAAAAAAAAACGTACGTATGTCTAAAAGAGAAAAAAAATCCAGGATTTATTCTATGAAGAAACCAGTTACTAGTCATATAGAGTATGTGCATTATTTTATCATCGTTTGAAACACATTGCCCTTCGATTGAATATTTTTCAGCCGCCGACTGTTATGTAATACATATGTAAATATGCTAATAGAGGAGTAATTAAATTCAATGCATTGCATAAATATTTAGTTTTATATCATGCTTTACGTATAAACACCGCCAATATGTCTCGTAATCGGTTCAGTCTACGCAGTATGGGATTATTGGTTGTTGTTTGTGTTCTAATGAACAGCACAATCACGGAGTTATAGAATACAGCAACATATGCTACGTAATGGGTACGAATTCGTACGAATTATCGCTCTAACTCAAAGCTTGAACCTATAAGGTATGTGATACAAACATTTTTTTTTTTAAAGCCAAATCCAAACCAGGTGTGACATCTGATCGCTTTTAATTGCTGTATACAAGAGATGACCTTAAACGACCTTGCTTAAATAAGTACATGCTTATCAAAGCGAACATTTTTTTCTTATTGTATAAGAAATACATGAAAAAAGTAATATTACGTAAGCAACGTTTAATTATTTCAAGAACGAATGAATTTTTCACGCAAAATTTACTTTCAAATTCGACACGTTTGATCAAACACAATACGAACAACGAGCATCCGTAAATTTTTATCTGTTGTATTGGCAAGCAACGTCAGCGAGTATTTGAAAATAAAGTTCGTTGCACTAGTATTAAAATGTTGACCCAAATATAAAAGATGATGCGCCAATAGCGCTTGGCTACGTGAACTACAAACGCGGCGTAATGGTGAGGCGAATGTATTGATTTTTTCAATCAATGAGTGTCAAGGATTCTGATATTAGTATTGTACGAGAGCAAGATATGTAACACTGCGTTGAGCTTTTCCGCCAAAGAATAAATTGTGGTTGTAGGGCCAGCGAAGTGCGCTGAATTAATACCGCGTTGAAGTAAATTATTCGTTTCATTATGTCATTGTAAAATGTCCTTTATCGAGGTTTTTACTGCACTTGCTGATGTGCGGTAGAAAACCAGTAATATATGTATTAATAATATAACGAATAAATACCGCAAGAGTTATCGTTAGATATGATTCTACAAGATTACAGTGAAATTGCGAAAGATTCTTAAAATAATTAATTTCATAATGAATGGGTATAATCGTTGATACGAGCAAGAGCAACCTGCTTCAATTTTTTTTTTCGAATTTCACGTGATGAACATACTGCGTTTCGAAAAAGGAAAAAAATTATTATACTGCGGTTGAACTTCATTGATATATTTTTAAATAATGTGAGAAATAATTGTCTAAATGTCTACTGCTGATTAAAAATATCAGTTTAATTTCAATCGTACAATTAAATCTGCCCCACCTACAGCACCCTAAATTAAGAAATAAGACCGTAAAGGCCTACTCTTGGCGCCATTCAAAAATATTCTGAAAATAATTTTGACTAGTCCCACTCCGGGCGCCCAAAAATATGAAAAATATTTTAAAAAGGCGCCCATAGTAGGGCATTTTATTATTTATTGAATTTGGCGGTCTATAGTAGATTAAAGTAATTACTCAATGTGAAAAAAGTCACCTAAGCAGGCACGATTTCGACATCAATCTTACACGTGCAAGTCATAATTCTACAACCTGTAGCCATCTTACCAGAGAAAAAAGTATTGAAGATGAGTACAGTATTTCACTACAAGACAATATTCACGTTGCAAAAGTGCCTGAAAACTGCCATTGCCTTACAAGGTTATTAGAAGATCATTTCCTCTGCCTGTAGTGTTTAATTAGTATATACCTATATAGCTACCATGTAAAATATAGTTCCCTAAGGAGTCATTAGCGAAAAAGTTCAGGTACTAGTGAAATCGATGTAATGAGTAATGTTATTCCCCAAAGTAAATTAATGTTAATTGTTATTAATACCCTTTTTATGTCTTTCACAAAGTTACAATGAAAAGAAATTATCGAGAAAGCTCTATTCTCGATTATAATTAATATATTTGGTTCATTGACATTCTACAATCATTAAATTCTTGACTATTTGTTTTCTTTTAACATTTTAAGAAAACATTTTCTATTTATTCATTCCATGCGGTTACTATACGATTAATTAATCATGCTTTTTATAGAACTAGAACATCATATATTAAAAATGTACAGCATACGCTTTTAAGAAGCGATTAAATATGTATAAAATGAAAGAACAAACGGAATAGTTTAAAAATTATGTAATTTTTGGCTGGCAACTCATGCAACACTTGAAGCGGACAATAACGTGGAAATTCCCTTATATTTTTCATGCTATGATCACATGCTCTGAATGATTTGAAATTAGGTGTACATTTTTTATTCGAATTGCCAAAGCTGTATGTTATAAAAATATAGACCTGCTTCGATGATAAGATATACGTAGAACAGGCTGAAGAAATGTTTGCAAAACGATTATTGTAAGAGTTTTTACTATTAAATTAAAGTTTATAAATATCAAAGATAATGTCACTCTGTCTAAAAATATAACCTCATATCTCTTTGGAAAATTTTCTCATGGTGTTGATCTGCATGTGTTCCACACTAATGTGACTATTTCAAGTTCTTTTGGATTATTCAAGTTTCATGATGTACTGATTATTTGGCTTATTAGTATTAGTTTGCCTACAAGGATACCTACTTATATATATATTCATTTTTAATTGGTTATTTGAGGGCTCGCTTAATTCTGAAGGTATTTGGTGACATTATTCAAATGTCTTGATTTTTGAGTGGATGTGATTTGAAGCACCTATTTCCTCATTTAGTGAATCTATATTTTCGATAAGGTAAAGGTCGTGTTATTGTGATTCAAGTTCAATGGTTTAATTTAATGGGTATAGTGGAAGTTCAGGTTCAAGGTTATAGGGTTACCTGCTCCTAACCTCCATATATATAACACAAAAGCCTAACGTGGTTGATGAGAAGAACGTCATGAGATAATTATAGTGTTTTAAAAATCAGCCAATATAGCTGGTTTCCTCAGGGGTAACTGAATCATTTGAATGAATATTGCTTATGCTTATACAATTACCTACCTGTTTTAGGATGAATGTCTCTTCACACAATATTTCGTATTTCATCAAAACCAGATGTACTCAATGTTTGAAATGTGTTTATAACTTGGACCCTGGAGAGTCAATTTACCATGCAGGAATTTTTTTTCATTCATTTGAAGTTGGTTGGAGACTTCATATTTTTCACGGAATGTAACTATAGCTTAATCTTGGACTTATGAAGATAATTTTCACTTGTCATTCTCATAGTTTTACACTGCTTCTTTTGAGTATTGCACATATATCTTGGTTTTCTATTTGTGATTTTAGAACATCAGATCATAAAACGTGACTTGTTAGTCGACTGGTGACACGAAACCACCTTTGTAATCGATTTTCTTTCTCATTTATAATTACTGTTATTGTTTTATTTCAAGTTTAATTTAGCGAAATATTTTAACAAAAGGAGAAGTACTTTGTATTCAGTATGAAGTATTTCGTAGTATTTTAATTTTTATTATCTTAATTAATTTAATTTTATATACCTAGTATTTTTAATGGTGTTTATTTATTCGTCACGGTTCACCACCCGTGATACTGAAGAGTATATAGAAGATGGATGTAGTTGTTGAATGTGTCTATATCTATTTCAGTATATAGGTATTGGCCTGAAAGACTTCGATCTCATGTTAATTGATGTTTTTGTGCCTATGGAATCTACGGGAAGTTAGGAAGTAACTTTTACTTTATCTTTTCTTGAAATATGATAATAATGATTCTTTTAAATTTCACAATATTAACAGTGATGCATATGATCTCCAAAAGTCAACCTTGCTGCAGAAATGATTTTGGGACTTATGGTTCTCACTACTCATATGAACAGTTGATATGTATTGGCATGAATTTTTATAATGTCTGGAAACTGGAGAGTGGTTTCATTTTCAATGATATTCTTTATTTGAGTACATACGTTGACGAGAAAATAGTACTTGTAGGTTGAAAATCTTCTACCTAAAATAGAACACTGACATTTACTAAAATTGAAGATGTTAAACAGTACTCATCATTTCATGATAAATATTTTTCTAGTAAGATGGACATGTATTCTGGAATTGTGACTGGCATATTCATTAGGTATCATTGATGTCAAAATCATGCTTGTTTGTATCATCAAGTAGTTCTTTCTTTCTTCCTAACAATTTGAGAGCCAGATTTATAGTCGATGCTTTTCCCTTACTTGAGTAAGTGGTAAAAAATGTACATGACTTCAAGTGAATACTGAAACATATTTTTTCTAAAAAATTAATATTAACTGACGCTTCAGCTCACAAGAAGTTGGATTTAGTCGCAAAAAGTATAAATTTTATTAAGTTTGTTCTTGAATTCTGCTGTATTTTTCAACACTTACTGAAGTAAGAGTCAAGTATCGATTATAGATCTGTTCTTAAGTCATTATTATAAGTTTGTAGGATATTTGTCAAGTATCAAAATGTCTCTATTTCTCTGATCACTAGAATATCAAACAAAATTTTATATCTATAGGATACCATTAGGATATTATTATTAATTTTTACGTTCCATAAATCATAAATATGGTGTACACAGAATATGAATTGTCAAGCAATTTGCATCGATTGATTCTGTATGACTGTACTCTACCTTTAGCACCCCGAATTCTGTAAATAATAAAAAGTCCCACTCTGGGCGCCCTCTCATAAAACATTTCAGACTTTTTGGTGCTCGGCGTAGGACTTTTTGTTCAAGTATTGAGATTTTTCAAATTTGGCGCCAAGCTTGGGGCTATTGCGATTAATATATTCCAATTTTTTGGCGACCAGGATGGGTCTTCTAATTTATTATCCTTTCCCTATAATGAAATTTGAATGATTTGCTTATGTATTTTATCGTTGAATGTATATCAAAACTATGTTCAGTAAATACTACTCAATTAATAATAATGTATTCTTTGAGCAAATCGCTTTCACATACTCTTTTTTTCGTTGATCTTTACTTACCCAACTTTTAACAGATGAAAATTTGAATGCATAAAATTCACATTTTGACCATAAAATGGTTTTTGAAAAGTTTCTCATGGAAGCATACCTAATATAACAACTTATGTGATTATCGTAATGATTCATGAATGAGATAAGATGTAAGATATTCTACGATAAGTTCTCGTTATTTCGACGCTTCGACGTTCTTTCTAGCAATTACACTCTAGAAGTTTATTTTGTTTTAAATATGATAGTTTAGGTACTATGTTTCATTAAGCACGAACATTAAATGTTTTTCAAAAATGTTTCGAACTACTTGGTAGAATTTATATGGTTCAGTTGGTAACATGTAAAAACGATATAATTTTTAATAATTATAAAAGATACCACGCTTAGATCAAAAGGTCATTTAGGTTAAAGTTTGTTAGATACTTTTGAATAAGGCAAGTAATTAAAAGGACCTTATATTTCAAAAATTGGTTTCTAAACAATTCACTGTGATTTTTGACATCAGAATATAACCATCTCATTTGAGTATCACTGTCAGACTGTCATGTGAGAACATCAGCAGTCTTGATTTGTAGGATAGAACGCAAAGCCTATTAATGGCATATTCTCAAGAGGCATCACACTCGTGGTATTCACGTGATGACGTGAAACCATCTGTGAAAGATTACTGAGTTTTATTGGCATATTACGCTTATCGTTGCATAACTCGATCAAGACCAATCTATGAGAACGTAGTAAATAACATAGTGAAAGTATTGTATATTTATGTTTGAAAATATCAATAGAGCGGACAATTAATTCACTCCATTGCCTATACAAGTCTTCTTATCTATCGTGTACCTACGCCAATGTATTTAAATTTAAAAATCAATAACACCATAGAAATCAAGCTTTCATTCATTACGATATCAAAATATCTATAATTATTATTTATCATTTTGCACAACGTTGTAAAACTAACATAACTTTGTCCTAAAAATACCCCATGTCACGGTAATGATTGAACCCCAAAGTTCAAGACCATTTCCAACCCATCGACCCATCGGCTCGGAATTTCAACTTAACGTCTCATCTCAAAGTTCACCTTCGGTAATTAGATATGGCGGATGATAAAATTCGCCAAAACTAACAACCGCATAAAAATTCCTCCAAGATAAGTAGCGATAATTTATTCGTTGAAATCGCTCGTCATTGTTTGAAGCGACTGTATGCATTAGAAAGGTCACGAAATAATCGGAAATTCGGTGGCGTTGAATTTTACCATTATTTGGCTACGCAGTTGAAAAGTTGGAAAAACAACTTGAACGGGGTGGTGTAATATCGAATTTTCCGGTTTTACGTTCAAAACAACCCTGTTGTTTACGGAAATGAAATTCTACGTAGTTGCTGCGAAATTTATCGCATGGGAGTATCCTTTTGGTGGGTTGGAGCGCTTTTGCTGAAGTCAAGGTACGAATTTCTTTCGTATTATTGCTCTCAATGGCGTTTTGCCAGCGATTACTTACCTGAATATTTTTGCAATGAGATATTTTTAATTCGATTACGATGCAACGTTTGATTTATTATATTCTTTGTGTTTTTATGCTTTCAGATGGTGAGTAGATAAATAAAATTTTATTTGCACGTGGTATCGATAGAAAATGCGACTGTCATTTATATCGCTAGATGTCATTCTTCCAAGACTACGAGAAGGGTTTTAATGTGAGAGCTGAATGCTTCGTTGGATTCAACTCAGAAAACTCATTTAATGGGAGACTTCTGAAAGTCAACCAAATATAGATTTATTTCAGCTGTTTGAGTGATCGATCTTGTAGCATAATCGTAATATGTTTAATGGATTGTGAAGAAAAAGAATTCGTTTTTGCTGAGTTGAAGATCATACAGGCATTTATGTACTTGAATGTATATATGTTTTTTGAAACACAATTAAAAAAAAATGTAAGTATGCAGGTTCAGATAAGCTGAAAATGCGTTAGTCGCCATACACTTGAGTACACGTACATAATGGATATACTGAGAATGTTTGGAAGAACCTCAAGTACTTATAATTTGAAAAATATGTGTTTATATGATTACTGCTTGACAAGAAATACTACATTCAGGAGCGGATGGGCGCATAATTAGTTCACCGGCCATAGTCGGGACGTATTTTAAAAATACCCGGGGGAGGGGGATTTTTGTAATTTTTATCTTCCAAAAAAAAAAAAAAAAAAATAGTTCATCTATGCTATTACCTATAATTTGGAGGAAAAAAACTTTAGCTATAAAAAATAATAATGTAGAGAAATTACTTTGGATTTTAGTTCACACTTAAGAAAATGAGGAATAACTTTGGATTTCGGGTCAAAATTAAAAAACAAAAAAAAAAATAATAATAATTTGTTACATGTAATACTACATAATGCAATAACGTGTTGGACCTGATAGTATCATGTTGTCAGCAGAACGTGATATATTCTTTTGATTCACGCCGAAACACCGGCGGCACCCGGGTTTCGCCCGATGAGCCCATGTTGCCCATCTGCCCCTGACTTCGTTTGTTGTAAATTCAACTTCTTAAGTGATTTTGAAAGGGATAGAGTAGGAGTTTAGAGACTTGGTATAGAGTGTGGCTTGTGGACATGAAGGCCGAATGGCTTAGCAACGTTATTTGCAAACCTGAACAAGCCCCAGTTATAAACTCGGCTCCAGTAATGTTGCATGGCTGCTTATGTTTTTTTTTCTTCTAATTGCAACCGCTATGCAATATCCTGGGTTATTCGGTCATTTTAATTCATTGAAGAAAAAGTTCCGAACCCTTAAATTTTTTTAAGTGTTCACTTCTACGTCCCTTCAGCTCCAAAATGAAGATATGATCCAAAACTAGAGTTCATTTCTTATGAGACGATTGTGTACTACAAATTTCAAGACTTTAAGTTTACAAGCTATTAGACCCAAAAAAAGCCAATATCAAATATTATATTATTCAAAATCCTTGTCATAAAGTAGGTGTTATTATGCGCTATCTTTCTTCAGTTCCATGTAGAAAGCTTCACTAAACTTGATAAATACCCATCATCACAAATCGAAAATTTTTTGGCGTCTTCGTAAATCTCCCTCTTCCCCTCCCCCCTCCCATAAATCCAAAAATATAATTAATTTTAGTTATTTTCATAAACATCATCCTACAGTTAGAAGCTCAAGTGTTACTAGGTAATCGAGTGACTCCATCGTGTGTGTCTATGCATCGTACTCCATCAAGTTCAGATCAATGTGATCTAGTAAAAAAAATTAAAGTTGGGTATTTTCATAAACATCTTCCAACAATTTGAGTACTTTTGACGAATATTCATTTTGATTTTGGCTGGGTGATGAAAATTTTGCTGTTAATGATGCAACCATAATTGGCTGATTTATATTTATATTTTTTATTTTTTGCTCCTTTTTATTCACAAAATTAATATCGAAAATTAGGACGTCAAAAATAATTACATTATTGTTTAAATTCATTGATGTTAGGTATTAAAAATCTTAAAATTCCAAATTAGGTAGTAAGTAGCTAGGTACTCCTCCAGACATGAGACATCAATCGCGCTTGTGATACTTACAATGGAAACATTATTCTATTCATTCGCGCTAACCTCCTCTAGCCCTCTCTATTGTTGCACGTAACATAAACACTATTATTATGTTTTACGATGCGTAATAAAACTACTATAGAAAAGGCCTTAAGTGCTGACTTAACACTATAGAAAAATCGAGTTCTCCATTCATCCTTCTTTATTCATTATTCTCGATTGAAAAAATATTTTCTCCGGCTAGCGAGTTCCTACTTTTGTTGCGATTCTGTAGAGATAATATTCCCCGCCCCTCCCTTCTGGAACCCAACGAATCGACAAAAAAAAATCCTTTCATTTTTGGCAGGAAATTCTCTAACAAACGCCCGTTCGAATTTGACTCACGTTGAATAGGTTTATTTTTTCGATTTCTATTCGCATAATAATATTTTCACGACTTTTCTTCGACGTCATAATAACGTGGCAAATATTTTGCTGAAAATTTAATCATTTATAATACCGCAGAATAAAAGATGTTTGCTTCTTCTTCCTTCTCATTCTCGTATAATGAAATTTTCGATGTAGACAATGTCTCGCCACGTACCCGCCGAATATACTGCGCATTAAATGGAATTATGTGCTCTATTGGCAAAAACCGTGGAAACTTGCGAGAAATTTATCGTATTCCCGCAAACACGAATTGTCGACACATTTTATCTTTACGTGCCGTATTCGAAGGAAGTATCATCGCAATGCAAACACTCATTTTGCTTCGTTTAGCATGTTTGTCTCGGTAGTGTTTCTCAAAGAGCGCGTGTTTTAATTATATTCGATAGCAATGTGGTGAAAGGAGCTTTAGGAGCCAGAGGAATTTTTTAATTTCATACGATGTATTAAACTACGATAGTAAAAATTAAAAAATGGATGAATTTAAACAAAACAGCGATTTCCAGACTCCCCACCCCCATCCAGGAGAAATACTTGGTTTCATCTTTACTCTAGATTAACCGTGAAAAAAAATTGACCAATTATGCCACATTACCACTTTTATGAGGATTTCTTCAAATTTGCAGATAATATTGCCCACGCTCAATATGGAGGCTGAAAACATACACCTATCCCTTTCAAAACCCGTTAAAAAGTTCAGCTTGGAATAAGTAGCACTTCTTGCCTACGCTGCCGCACATAGTTAGAACGTCCTATCTGAATTTTCACTTTTTTTTTTATTTTTGCAGAATATTGTTCCTGTACATTTTTCCCATCTCCTCAGTTACGTTAAAATGTCCTATCTACAACACAAACGTAGAAATACGTCTAATAATTTTGTCCCATCTGCCTTCTCACCCGGTTTTACTAGCAGGGACGTACCGAAAGGGGGGGAGGGGGGAGCTTCCCCCCTTGGCTTTTGGAAAGTTGGTAAATTTGGAGTTTTAGCGTAAAGTTGATAAATTTGACCACTTGTGCAGTATTTAAATTTTTTGAAGACTAACAAGACTGTGATTTTTTCGTGGAGCGAAGAAAAAAAAAAAAAAAAAAAGGTGGTCAACAGTTGGTAAAATTTCATGGTATTAGTTGGCAATTTTTGGTTTTCTCTCCCCCCCCCCCTGAAGAAGGTCTTCGGTACGCCCCTGTTTACTAGTTTAAAACGCCCTATTTTGCATTCATCTCAAAACTTTCAAAATGTCGGATAGGACGTTCTAACTACGTGTGGCAGTACAGTAATTATATGAGGCCATATATTTATCAAATTTCAGCTATTTTGAGGTTCTTGAAGCCTATCACTTGAGTTTTGATGATCCGCCATTTTGGATCATTTTAGCCGAAAGATCTTTCTGGAGATATAAGATAAGGAGATAAGAATAATTTATGAAATTTCTTGCTTGACCTCTCCTTCTAAAGCCATTTCCTCTTTAATTCCTCCTCGAACCCAACTAGAAAATCAGGACTTGGCAAATATTGATGAAGTGAAGAGAGGGGTTATTTTTTTTGAAAATATGAATTTTCATTTCTCAGCCAAGTATATGGGAGGAGGATAACTTTGTTTGAGGGGAAGGGAGGGATTTTTCTTCATTTACATTTTACCCACTCCCAGAAAAGTGTTTATTCACAATTAAGGTAATTCAATTAAATCTGATTTTAATTTGAAAACTGGGACTTTCAAGTTTCAATTTAATTTGTCATTTAACGTATACTGCGAAAATAAGTACATAATACGATAGTTATATGATCGTTAGCATTGAATTTGAATCGCACATTTCGTTCCATACGTACCATACTTATTTACTTAATATATCTACGTACTAACGATATTAATTTTGAAAAAAGCCCATGTGGATTTTGACACCCAGGTAACCCTCTCTTCCTACTGTTGACTACGGTAAGAAACTGAAATTCTATTATGTTAGGTATTAAGATTTCCTCTATCATGTTAAACCACTGTCAAACATTTTTAAATTTTCGTTTACCACCAGCTGTGACGGTATTTTTATGTAATTACTGTAATAACTAGCACCTCATTTTTTTTTACTTATTTTTTCTATATAATGTGAATCTCTGCTTGTCCTAGTTCAATGTTGTGATAGATATATAAAAATCTATGAGAGAAGATGGTTTTTAATTTTACTGTCTGTCCAATAGTGATGGAAACTATCGACAGTATTTTGCTATCGATAGTATCGTTGATGAAAAATATCACTATCGATAGTATCGATAGTATGATAAATCGCTATCGATACTATCGATAACTATCGATAGTTCCAAAATTGAAGAAATTACTATTATGAAAAATAAATAAATAAAAAACTTCACGCACGATTATTATTTTTCACAAGTTTTTACATTCAGAAAATTTATAAAAGAGCATAAATTAAGATTTAAAGAAGTAAAAAAGGTCATTATTTACTTTTCGCCAGTATTTTTTTCATTTTTGATGTTTCATTTTCATTTTTCAGCCTGGTATGCATGAACCAAGCCATTTACTGAGAGTCTGAGACTATCGAAACTATCGACGAAAATACAAAAAATAGTATCGATAGTCAAACGATAGTTTTACTATCGATATTTTTCGATATTTTTTCCAAAAGCTATCGATACTATCGATAGTGCTATCGATAGTTTCCATCACTACTGTCCAATATAGCTTGAGACTTTTTGACAGCGCAAAGTTAGGCAACAATTCATACATGGTTACTCAAAATGTGGATTGTATTACAAAGTAGGTAAATATGTTATTACCTATTAGCTCATCGATGTTAGCAGGAAACATATTCACAGAATTTTTTTGTGCATTACTATTTCGACGATTCGATCGGCATTCTCAATTTGAACACATTTTGGGTAGTAATGAAATCGTGAAAATTGTCGCGCTTTTTGCCTAACTTTGCGCTGTCAAAAAGTCTCAAGGTATATTGGACAGACAGTACACATGTATTATAATAGTGATGAAACTGAAACCTGAATATCATACGATACAGAAGCGTTTTTAAATGAAGTTTTAACTTTTTATGTGTATTCCGTTTACAAAACATAGAAAAAGGACTAGACAACACATTTTGAAAATTGTAACCCCTCCCCCGCTTCCTTTCGACATTACCTATCATTGTGAATTTAAGATGCAATATACATCATGTACCCTAGGCCGCTAAGAGCCAGAATTAGCTCTAGGACAAAAATATTACAAATAGTCTGAAACACAAAGATTTGAAGACTCCATCGTCCCCTCACCCCCTTCCCAAATCAGCAAGGCTGTAATCGCTGTCGTTTTTCAGTTTAAAAAACTCAGCTAAAAATATAAATACATTTTTGTGTTCAAATGAGAATTCCTTCGCCAAAATTTGAGCGATTTTCATCCATCTAGTCAATGACAAATGGCCTGAAACACTAAGATATGAAATCCCCTTTCCCCAAGATCTTTTTAACAAATTAGGTGTAGGCTGTAGTAGCTATCGTTTTTAATAAAAAAAAAAAAAAACTCAGCTAAAAATGTACTTTTCAATGACACGAATTTTCCTCAAATTCGGTTAGGTAATTAAATTCGCTATAATACGATAGCAGAGAATTTACCTTGAAAAAAAGTAATGGATTGTTTTAGTGGAATCGGAAAGTTCCCAAAATTTTGAAATTCAAATAAAGCGTCTAATCTGAGGTTATATAAGAGGATTTTCACGTTGGAAAATTTTCACTGTTTTTTTTTCGAGTCGCGTACCGACTACGTCATTTGAGTGATTTAGTGGAATTTCGAGTTTATTTAACGCTCGACGATGTTGTTCATTGATTCGGTATTGTCCTTGCGATGTTCGAATTTAATCTGAGAACTTGGAATTAAAAATTTAAGTGGATAAATTACCTAGTAAGAGACGTGCTCGCGGCGTATAAAAGAAATCCGTATAAATTTCAATTATTTTTATTGAGCTAGCAATAGGTGACGTGCGTTCTCGCGAACGTGTTTTCCAAGCTCATTGTAAATTACGACCGAAGAGCTGATGAGAAATGAAAAGAAGCATTTTTGGAAAATTATATCTGTAGCTGAAAATACCTTCTGAGTTTTGATTGATGATTGTACAGCTGAATATGTACACGTATGTGCGTCAATGCAGATAAGAGAGCAAATAGCGTGACGATTTTTTAAATCGTATTGCTACTCGAGATTATCGTATCATTTCATAATCATATGATTTTCTTATTGGAATACGTAGTCTTACGCGTGATACAGTTTGTTAGAAATCTGTACTTGGAGACGATTTTTACGACGAATTTATTTCTCTACGAGATACTCAGACTTGTAACATCGATCGCCAGACCTGTCATTACATAACTAAAAGACGTCATTTGGACGTGTAATAAGCGATGTGAATATTACGTAGCACGCGATCAGATGTTGAGATGACGTGATTATGACGTGAATGCCTTCTTAGGTTCCATCATGGTCTTCGCACTTGACCTAGAAATTCAACCTCGATCACAACCACTCCTACCCTTGAAAACGGTAAATTAGACCCAACATATGACTGTGATGCGAAGTCATTGCACTGTCGAAATATCCATTCTCATAATAGTGTAAGTAGTGCACTCACCTTTGATGACCTTGGATTAACATAACGAAATTAATTTCAGTTTCGAGTTGCTTTATCATTGTTATTTGTTCGAAATATCGATTTATTGTCCTCTATTTACCACCATCGTCATGACGTCTTGACTGTCGAATTGAAATATTGCATTGCAGTTTCTCTTTGAAATACGTTGGTACATAGTTTTTTCGATATCCATTCAAATGCAACCGACAGTAATTATTCATCGCGTATGTGTATTCGTTGACCTTGAACGTTGTAATTACCGACACGTTGATTTTTTCACACGATTTTCTTTACAAAACTCATCTTTGTTGTAAAATTTTCCGCTAGCTCAGATTTAAGTATCACGCGAAAATTTATTCTTTATTTTCGTTTTCTCAAATACTAGTTCGTAATGTTATAATTACGAGTTTTCTTCCGATTCGGCATTCGAGTTATTTCAGTTCCCACATTCGAGTTTCATTACCAACGAATACCTTGTTGAAAGAAATTTTTAAACCTGGCCATTAATAAGGTGTAATTTAAGCTGAAATGTTTAAAAATAAAACCAAGCCGGAAAAGGTTTCCACGCTACGTAGGCTTTTTCGGCGTTATTGTTTACGAACGTAATTTTTTAGCGACGCATTTCCGAGGGCCATTGACAACGAGCATGGGCTTAACTGCGCAGTATTCTGCACGAAAAGTGCGGTATTTTGAGCACGTAATGCTTTACTGATAAATGGTGTTTATACAATATTCGTTCATTTGATTAACATTTTCAAAGTGGGTGCCCATTGATATTTAATTTCTTCGCGTACGTGTCATTCAGCATGAGTTCTCATTTTTTCAACTAGAGACATTCGAACGAGATTCACGTGATCGTTTTATTAATTTTCATTATCCATTGACGAATGTTTTGATATCGATAAACGTATCAATAAAAATATCAAATTATTATGGTTTCATTTATTTTATTTTTTTTTCGCTTTTTTTTTTATTTTTTTATTTTTTTTTTTATCTCTACCCACACATATTGCCTGACTCAATAAAATTACCAATTTTATTACTCATTCGTTAGTAGTAATTTAACGACGCTATTGTTCTACTTTAGATTCCAATTTACTCGATGCTGAAATTATTAACTAAACAAAGGCGTCGAAATTTCCATTTCGTATATCCGCGAGAAACTTCAATTTGTGTTGAAATTTCGATCGAGGAAAATTCCGCATCTTCGTACACAGACGATGCTCCTTTTAGGTGCGTCGATTAAACTGTCTTTTCACTTTCGCAACTTAGTCATACAAATGTTGAGCTACATCGAAATTTTTCGACTCTACGCGAGAGTTTATTTTTAGTCAAATGAGACACACCTTTAACAATCGCAGCTACACGAAGATAAATCAACTCGAAGGTGATTGTATTCTGAACGTATTTTTGTCGTGTAAATGCTACGATTCGGTAAACAGCGTATGTCGATGTTGAAGGCGATCGTATGTAACCTATTTTCTAAAATAACCAGGTACATGGTTTCTCATAGATGTAAGGTAACCTCGACAAAATTCACGGAAGGCTTGGTTAAAGTTTTTAATTGGTAATTTCGTTGCACAAGCTTTGTTAATGTGTTATATAGAATACGGTTGGGTTTGGGGTACAACTTCATTAACGTATGCTGATTTCAGTTTTTTCTTTCAATTCTCCGAAACGCGCGAGTTCTTGTTAATCTCTTTGTTGGCAAATTTTTTCGTAGTTGTTGATGAAGATCGTAATGAGTATTATTAGAGGCGTTATTCTTTCAAAAATTTGTTTTTTATGGGAAGACTTGAGAATTGTTATGTTTTTTGGGTAATTTATGTTTTAATCTGTCGAAATTTGTTTTTTTCCTACATTACCGTGTTACTTTAGAATTATTGATATTTTTCAAATTTATCGCCGTATTTATTATTCAATTACCAATGATATTAGAAAATGTTTATGTTGTTCTCGTTGGCATAATATATATTTACCATCAGTCTATTGAATAGTTGTACGTTGAAGCATGTTTTGAAAATTATAATATACCTTACAGATCCTTGAACTAGGGAGGGGGAAGGGGTGGAGAGTGAACCTTTGGCCAAACTAGATTTTTTTTTTCATAAAATTTTCTAACAAAATGAAAAATTGAGCAGGAAATAAGTATCGAGTTATCAGTTCATAATTTCATTTATTTATTAGTAATTACTGGAATTTATTATGGGTAATTATGGTATTTACTAACAAAAAGAATGATGATTGATAAAAAAAAATTTCAGTTTCTTATCTGGTGATTAGTTTTTATTTCAGTAATAAAATTATAGGTAGTTACTATAATTCATAAATAATTCAAATATTTTTCAGCAAATTATGATAAAAATCAAAAATAACTACGTCTAAACTAAAAAAAATATGCATACATTAATGGATTGTAACATCATTCATTTTTTGGTTATTACAGTAATTCGTGAGTAATTACTATAATTTATAGGTAATTAGAGTAATTCATGAGTAATTACTGTAATTTATGGGTAATTGCTGTAATTTATGAGTAATTACTATAATTAATAAGTAATTACTACCATTTCATCAATTGCTCAAAATTACAAATAATAATGACATTCAAAAAAATCTTTTCACCTTATAATCAGTTGTACATATCATTTTTACTGGATAGAAATTATTTTGATAATTCATGAGTACTCGTAATTGACAAATGACTGTTATTTGTTGGTAATAAACGAAATACCGTAATTTGTAGGTAATTTCCCAATTACCATAATTTATAGGTCATCACTCAATAACCATAATTTCTAGGTAATTACCCAATTTCTGTAATTTCCAGGTAATTACCCATTTACCGTAATTTGCAGATAATTACTTAATTACCGTAATTTGTTGGTAATAACCAAAATACCGTAATTTGTGGGTAATTACCTAATTACCAATTACCATAATTTCTAGGTAATTACCTAATTACCATGATTTCTAGGTAATTACCTAATTATTATAATTTCTAGGTAATTACCCAATTACCGTCATTTATAAGTAATTACCCAAATATCATAATTTATAGATATTTATCCAATTACCGTAATTTGTAGGTATTTACCCAATTACCGTAATTTGTATGTATTAATTACCCAATTACCATGATTTGTCGGTAATCACCCAATTACTATAATTTATATGTAATTACTCAATTATTGTAATTCATGGGTAATCATTGTATTTTTGAGTAAATACCTTTGGTAATTATGGTATAATTGAAGTAATTACTATATTTCTTGAAGAACCTCACTTAACACAAATTACTTGAAAATTCCTTCAATATTTATATTATGTATTAATATACGGTAAACAATTTTTCATGATTGTTTCGCCAATCAATACTGTCAGACTACCACATGCTAATCAAGTTCATAGATGTATTTCCTAAGATTACAATTCTGAGAATTTTCTTCCTTCACGCTGAAGAAGTTTTCAAATTCAAATTGGTATACTATACTTCAATAATCATAATCATTATCAAAACGGATGTTGAAAATATGTATAAAATAGTTGAAGCTTCCGAAGAAAATGCACCATAAATTAAATGCAAAATTATCGTAAACGTGTGCTTTATCGACGTAACACCTCGAAAATTAAACGCTAATAATGACAGCCATGGTTGCTTAATTAAGTATAAGAAAAGCGAGAATTACATTTTAATCGTATCGTAGGTAATTATATCTAATTTAGCAATTATATCGAATGTCTGAGAACCCACATAGTGATAATCGAAAAACATATAATTTATTCTGGGCGGTTCTGGTGCTAATAATTAATATATACTTACTTGCGAATGTACTATACTATAATACTTGATAGTAGGTATAGGTACTTAATATTGTTTCACACGATCCAATATATTCATCTAATTGAATAACCTTTGGTTAATCACTTTCGTGAAAAAAGAAGAAAAATATATAATTATGATAAGATGTACTCGAGTATGCTGTATAGTGTATACCCCTATTGGCAAGGAATCCGCACATAATTCCGTATATCGCTTAAAAATCCTCATATAAAACCGCATATCGTGGTAAATAACGCCTCAAAATCCGCAGCAGTAAAAAAATAAACGCGGATTTTGATACGTTAATGCTTTCAAAATCGCGGCAAATACCGCACTCTTTCTATCCGCACTTTTTTCCGCACAAAATAACGCTGCGGGAACGCGGTTAAAACCGCGCAAAAAACTGCTGTACGACTACGCAGCAGTTTTTTGCGCGGTTTTAACCGCGTTCCCGCAGCGTTATTTTGTGCGGAAAAAAGTGCGGATAGAAAGAGTGCGGTATTTGCCGCGATTTTGAAAGCATGTACCTGAATACGCTAGCCTATTGGCAAGGATCCGCACATAATTCCGCATATCGTTTAAAATTCCTCGTATAAAACCGTATGTCGCGGTAAATAACGCTTCAAAATCCGCAGCAGTGCAAAAATAAACGCGGATTTTGATACTTGTGAAGTTTTAGGGAGAATTGTACAACTTAATTTATAAATAAAAGTGACGGGAAATATGTATATAAAAGTTAAATTAATTAATTTTATTAAATGATAAAATCTGTTTTAAATTTTAATATAATTTTAATTAAATGATTTTTAATTTAATTATAATTAATTATAATCACTGCCAAAAAATATGAAGCCTCACTTAACAAAATTTTATTGATAAATGTTTCCCATTTCCCTCTAAAATTTTGTTTGAGGGTTCAAAAAGAATTCTAAAATTACGACTCTCAAACAGTAAAAAAATAAAAAAAAGCTATCAATATTAAAATTCAGAATGTCTTTTTGTATGAATTTTTTATGCAAAAACTAAACTTTTACCATTTTCATCCATTTTAGGAAATACTTGCTTTTTGATTTTAATAATTTATTATTGTAGTGAAGTGAAACATATGAAATGATTTGATAATTTTTATTATTTATAAGATGAAATAAAAGGAAATTTGAATGCTATACCTACTTATACCATGCGTCCAAGTGATTCGTCGGGTACAATCAGCAAAAAATCTCTTTTCCAATTATTTGGAATTACTTTTTTTAAATGCAAAGAAATTGTAATGCAGTTAAAATGAATTTATCAGCCTTGAAATTCATTAAAGTAATTTTTAAAATAATTTCTACTTTAGAAATTTGTAGTTTAACTCTTATTATGTTATCAACAAACTAAGATTACTGAGATTTTTGCGCTGATTGTACCCGAATCACTTGGACGCACAGTATAAGAACACTCAATACGAAAATAAATTTAAATATTTAATTCCAAAAAAGTAGCATGTCATTCATTCATGTTTAAAAAAAAGTTTAGTATTTTTAATAAAAAAAAATTATAGAAAATGATGAAACGGATACATTCAATGAACTTTTCATGGTCTTTGCATAATAAATTAGGAGTTTAAAAATTGTTTTAAATCATTTCAAGAAAAAATAACATTTACAATTTTTTTGTATAAAAAAAGTTTAAAGATTATGCTACATCAATATATTATAATTTTGTATACATAAATATTCATGTACGTAATAAGGTTTTTCAAATTTATTGAGTGCATTAGGTTTTCATCATTTTCTACGATTTTTTATTAAAAAATTTCAAAATTGTTGAAAACTGTGAATATAATGTAAACCACAGTCTGGTGTCTATGCAACATTTGATTACAATAATTGTTCAAAAAAAAATTATTATTATTATTATTATTATTGTGAAAAATTTAAATAATATGAGCCGCAATACAATATTCTTATGAAATATTACAGAAAATATTTATTGAAAAAAAAAAAAAAAAAAAAAAATTTGAATGGCAACGGGGCTCGATTGGCTGCCTCACGCATAAATAGGCTTTATTTCCCTAATTTGCTATCTTCCAGGATGGCGCACTCCACTAATTCACGGATCAAGTACACATCTGCATCAGGAAAGGTTCAGAAGCGGATTTTGAAGCGGAATTAGAAGCGTACTCAGTGTAACATAGGTAACAATGATGCGCGTAACACCACCATGGTAAAAAGGAAGTTCGTTGGAGGTGATGAGCGTTTTATTGCGCGACTTTTGATGAATTTTTGTCAATAAGGAACACGTATGTGCGACTTTATATGCGGTTTTTAAACGTATACGCGACTTTTTATGCGGCTTGAAAGCCGTGCATCAACGCGGTACGGTTTTTCAAGCGATCTCGCATGCGGTAAATAAATACGCGCATATTAACGCGTTGGCGATTTTAAAGTCGCACCTAGTCCCATTTTGCCGCGCTGCGGTTTTTAACGCGGATTCCTTGCCAATAGGGACACTGTGAAGTAGTAATCAAACAATGACGTTAATGTTGAAGAAAATTCTAAAAGATATAAACGTTTCCTCACCTCAATTATTTCTTATAACTTATCTACCTATAGATAGGTGTAATTTAATCTGGTAATTACCACGTACTTGTAAAAATTTATAGGTGTTTAGGTAGTTAGTTACACATGAAGCTTATAAATGCAAAGAAGTAATAATGCTTGGAGCGCTGTGTTTCTTCAATCCAGATCTTAATAACAATTATTATGATATTAAATATAATTAAGAATATACCATAGAGGCGTGTTATGTGCGTCTGCTACGCGGCGGTTTCGTCAAACCATCAGGCTGCCAAAATTTCTAGCTAAGCAATCGAAATGTTTGGGTTACACCCGGAAGTATTAGCATAAAGTTAGGCTGCTTTATTAACGTCACATTAATAAAGACGCACTATATTTACAATGCGGACGAACGTGTTTGCTAATTACAATGTCAGCGCTTAAACGAGAATATCAGAGTCCTATCGCAGCAACGCAGCATGTTTTGGGTTTTACCATTACTTACACGGAACCAGGTCTGTATAGACCGTGTAAAATATTTTCAAAATATCTGCCTCGTGAAAGTGCAAAAAATGAACTATTTTTATTCATAATATAAATTCTGTTTACCGTCATCACAATATTACTATCTGGATATCACATACGAACGACGTAGTAGTGTGTATACACGACAAGTAAACAAACCATCATCGGTGAAGTAAAGCGGGAAGGGTTTTTCATGTATGTAAATGTCATATCGAAGCAATATAGCTGAAAAAGTTGACAAAGGTTTCGTAACATAGGGCGTAAATGCTTTTTCCCCGCACCCTACGTTTGGCCGGTACCTAAAACGTAAACAACTAAATGTTGAGGAAGTGCGTGCAATGTTTACGAAAATCCTACATTTCAGGTCACGCCAGAGGGAACGCTGTTGTTCCAGGGTTTTTCGCGTTTCCACCCACCGAGCGAGCTTTTCGTGCTGATAACGACTATTTAATGATTTTGTTTACCGATACTTTTCACATCACTGAAAGAACGAGCTGAAATCGATTTGATACTGTGCCAAGAGTCGGACCAGAAGAGCGGAATTTATTTTTAAACTAGAGCAAGAGTGGTAGAAAGAGTTAATTTTTAAATTTATGTAGGATAATTGAGAAAGTATATTATGACCATATTTCCAAGCGTGTGTAAGGAAAGATTAGGGAAAAATCTCGTATATCTGGTTTGCCTGGTTTTAACGGTATCTCATGAGGTACACGAGCAGATACCTGGAGTGGTTATAGATCACATTAGATGTCTTCTTCGATAATGAAGGATAGACTAGAATCGACAAAAGAGTACCATAAAAGGAATTTCATTTGAACTGGCTCGCAGTGTAAGAAAATTTGTAATTAAACCACCAATATAGTGCACTCTGCAGTTTGCTTTTACGTTTTATAGATGTGTTTCGTATGCATACGATTATTTTAATTTTCCCATCGATATTGCTTATTGGTTTGTTTTTGATTAGGTCACCATTTGCCTACGATAATACTATGGAATTCCAACAGAATCGATAGAAGTTTCGAGAACCTATGATAGTATGTAGTATATTGGCATAATTCACCAGAGCACATGGTAATTATTCGTAAACAGATTAAAATAGTCCAAGGTTTAATTTACGCGTGCGTTGAACGCTCGTAGTTATGGAGAAAATACGCACATTTACGTATATTATCTTGGTATTTTTATTCGGACAATTCGGACATTCGGTCAGGAACCTAAGTTTTCGTTTCGCTTTTTTAATTGTCTTAAACTGAAAAATCAGTCACGATTTCACGGCTTTAGCTAACCCTATACGAGATTTTTACAAAACCGGTTTCCAAGGAAAAAATAATGTTGAGTTGACAGAATGAACAATAACAAAAACATTACTTTTTCAACCGTTTGAAACCGTGTAAAATGTGGATACTTGTTTGTATAAATTACCTGCTTATTCGTAAATGATATTTTTACAAGTGTTCGCGAAATACGATAATAGTCTGGTCTTCTCGATAGTCCATCTATTCGAACGCAATTAGTATACACTTCGTTGATATAAGCTTTGTTAATGACGGCGTGGCTTAGAATTTTAATAAGCTTGTAGGTTCGAAACTTACGAATTTTAGGAGGATTTAGTTCGAAAATTTCATTAGTTGAGATAATGCCAGAGTGCTTATGGATTTTTTGTTAGCTGGGAACCCTAATAATATTTATTCATCGCAAAATTGCGCAAGGAGGTGGATTTGAAATATATCGTATTTCTTGCCCCTGAATGATATTGTAAGTTGATACCTATAAAAACTCATTCAGTTTGAGTTATTTGAGGTCCTCAAGTCTTGCCACATGTGCCATTTTGGATCCATTTCGGTTTCATCTTGAAAAGTAATAATAAAGTTCCAAACTGACCTTAAACAGGAAATTGAATTTTCTATAGGTATATTTGTTGAGAAGATAATTTCTCAAAAGCCATTTTTGCTCTAATGCCTCTGGCAGTTCACTTAAAAAGATGAAATTTTGATACACCAGTTTCTTCATTTTGTAAAATATGACAAATGATCGAAAATAAATGGATACAAAATGTTCCATTTTGAACATACTATTTGCAAACCATAAAGAAAGCAACTCAAGCTACATACATGTATGTTGATCAGCCTGCTCAAAAATTTAAAGGGGCTGAGGTGTGCTACCTAGATCGATGTAAAAATTTTATCATAGGAATACCTAAGCAAACTTTAGTAATTCCTATTTCATCAGTGGCGTAGCCAAGGTTGTGGGGATTTGAATCCCCCATAAGGTCAAAAATTTTTCTAAATTACAGTTTGGAATTCGATTTAATAAAGAATTCCTTCATTTACAATTATTTGAATTTTATAACTTACATTCAAATCATGTTTTTAGGTTCAGTATTGTCTGTTTTTGAACCCCCCTCCTACAAGATATACTATGCTTTGCAAGAATATTTTCAAAATTTACTTGGAAGTTCTGACCCCCCTCTCCCCATGAGAAAATCATGGCTACGCCACTGTATCTCATAAACTACATTTAAAAAGTAGAAATGCGAATTTTGTTCTATAATGTGCAGTATAGTAGAATGCAGTTTTATTAATGTAAAAATGTTGGAAGTTGGAGTGGGAAATACATGGTGTTCTGTTTTGGGTGCACCACCCGCAACTGACAGATAGGTCAACTCGAGTTACATACATGTATCATGGTTTGCCTGCCTAAAAATCGGAAGGGACCGAAATATGCCAGCTTGAAAAATTAGTTCATAGTGATCGTGAAATAGAAAAATTTAATGGATTCATAAAAATATTATTTTGAAGAGTCTATGAATCATTACTACCTTACATCTAATCGTAGATCGTGGCGAGCTTGCATTGAATAAAAGCAAAAATTTTACCGCAATTTTTATCTCATTTGACGAGTACATTTTCTCAAAAATTTTGTAAATTTATTTGACGAATACTGCGAGTACAGTTTCGAGACATCACAGGTACTGATCAATGAAGTGATAAAGTAAAGGTTTAGAAACCTTTCTCCTCATTCCACTTTTCTTCACCAAATGAGGGAGGCTGTAATGTAGCTAATTATTTTCATTAAAAACTCAACTAAAACATCCAACGTCTTTATAATTTAATAAAGTTCATACTATAGACATGTATCAACACTTGTTTATGCAATACATAAATAAATACAAGACACAGAATAAAGGTATCTCACATCATCATCCTAGCATACATCTAATTTACATGTATTCAATGAAGAATATAAACGTTATGTAACCATAGCAAAATGCTATTTCGCTACTCCTACCGTTGAACTTTAGGATAATACCTTAATTCCACAAAACCATTTAGTTCATTAATTTTTTGCCATGCTATACATCTAAAAGTTTTTGGGTACATAATATCGGTGTATAAAATTCCATTTAAATGATCCATTTCATGTTGTATTATTCTAGCAGTAAAACCGGTGGCGGTGAGAGATTTATTTTTACCGTCTTCGTCTAGTCCTATAATACAGATAATATTTATAGAAATTTTGAAACAAAAAGAAAAATTTCAAAAGTATGATAGTTATTTACCGTTCACAGTTACTTTATAATAGCGTTTAATGTCGGCGCAAAAACTGACTAAACTTCCACACTGTTCGGTATCAGTCACATATCGATTATCTTTTGCCGTTAATTCAGGATTTATCCATACCTACAGGGGTATTGACATTATATGTGTAAATTACAGCTGAAGAAATAAATAGAAGAGAATGCAGCCGTACTTGAAGTGGAATTGGCTGGATTTCTTTAGCTTTGATTTCTTCCGGCGTGTAAAGTTCTTGTATTTGAGACTGCGGAAGATGAAGGGCGAATATACGTAAAGGAACACCGACCTGACAAGCGGAAAGCCCAACGAATTTGTAAGCGACGATAGCTTTCTTCATGAATTGAATGAACTATAAATGATGAAACATTTTTAAGGTGAATTAATAAAAGTACTAATATACAAGTATGAACAATTTTATGGAAAATTACGTCTTGTATTTCAGCGCTTTTAATATCAGCTCTTTGCACATAATCTGAAGGTTTTCTAAGAACGGGATCACCTGCTTGTACTATGTGAGTATATGGTGGTCTAACATCATAAGGTAATCTGTATACCTGGATAAATTTTTTGATTCTTTGGAATAAGCTCATTTTGCCTAGATATAATTTTCTATCTTTTCATTTTCAAGGAGAATTTTATTTAAAAATTGCTAACCGGTCATGTGTTTTGTACATTCGAAAAATTCGAATATTGGATTGATAAAATAAATCAAAGGTGATAAGTTTTCCAAGTGCGTATTTCACATTTTACAATTTGTTAGTTAGTGATCCAAGTGGCCGAAATATTAACTTCTCATTCACAATGAAAAAATGTTGAATTTAGACAGCGCTTTAGCGGTACAACCGAAACATAAAATATTTCAAATACGCACTCGATACCCCGCTATCAAAATGGCGCGAAAACACCGCATTGTTTTTTGTTGCTAACGACAACAACATCCACTTATTTATTTCGGTTGCTATAAAAAGAATAAAAACACACTGCTCGTCTTGTCGCAACAAGCAGCTGGAAAAGCGCATATTAAGTATTTATTTATAACTTATAGATGAGTGTCTGTGATGATACCTTCGCATCCTGGAAACGAACGGTAAATGAATTTATTCTATTTATATCCACAACCTACCAAATACCAAGGTGTTTCGCATCTCCAGTATAATGTGCACTTATTTCTTCCACAGAATTACGCACTCAGTGATACGAGTACTCAGTTCATGAAAATTTCACCTTTATGCGAACAAAAGCAAGAAAATGTTTCAAACCGAGTTTTGCGGACCGGATCACAAATTGTTGATCTCATGGGATACGGGGAATTGTCAAAATTACAGCTTCGAAGATGATATATTAAACGACAACGACATCTTTTATAAATTGAACGAGCTCTATCGCAATATTTCCAAGTTCTCTACAGGTAAGATTTGTTTTATTTTCGTACACGCAAATTTGCGATCATTTATTAACCGAAGTGTTTTTATAGAGTTCGTGGAGTGCGTGAAAACCGTACATGGACCTTCTAATCTGGAACAGTTGCAAAATCATCTGCACGAGAATAATCCCAATGTTACTGTTAAAATCGAAAATCTCAATAACAAAGAATCGTACTCGGATGAGCTTTTTATACTGCGTCAACAAGTAGAGAAATTAAAAGAGGAAAATGAGCGCCTAATTACAGATCATGAGTGAGTCATCTCAATAATTATGTTTTCGCTTAACGCCTCTTCATCGTTATAAGTCAACACTTTTTTTAGGAAAGAAATAGCCAAACTACAAAATGATTGTGAAATACAAACAAACAAATTGATCGAAGAGCAGGAGCAAAAGTTGAACTCTTTGAAACAAGAACTGGAAAATAAGTATAATTTAGAGATGTCAGATTTACGACGATATTTCGAAAATAAATGTACCGAAAGTTTAAGGCAGTGAGTTGGAAACACTGAACACACTGATTTTTTTTTATTGTGTTTGGATTTATAATCAAAAGTGTTCTATTCTTAGATTCACAGAGGAGAGTTATCAGTGTAGTAGAGATTCAGATAGCGATTCTTATTCCGATATAGAACAGGACGATGAAAATTACGAAACGATCACCTCTACTAAGTAAATATTTTGATTTGAATTCCAGTTCCAACTCGGTCAAAATTTTATTAATTTTCTTAGCTGAGTTTTCAATTAAAAACGATAGCTGTTACAATTTACCTTATTTATGAGAAAATAGAAAGTGGTAGGTTCTTCAAACCATTGGGTTCCAGAATGTTTTTAATTAAATGGCAAATGTCCAACTTTTTAGAATATATATATTCTTCCCTGTTTGTAGCACCGGCGAATACAGATGATATTCTTTGTGGAAATACGTAAAACTTCTTTTGGATTTTTGATTCACTTTGAAATGGCAAGTGACTCAAATTTCAAGAGGGAGACGGGGGATTGCAAGTAGCTTAAAATTCTCATACGTGGCCTCAAATAGCTAAAATTTCATAAATGTACGTTCGTGTGCTTCTTATGGGCTATAAGTAGTAAATATCCTAAATTCAACACCCAAGTGTTTTTAGACAGGATCGATTGGGGGGGGGGGTTACCTCGGTGCCAGTTGTGAGCATGAGACATTTGCATCATTATCTGCAAATTTATACAAACCTCTATTGAAATTCAGCTCTAGTGATGTAGCATGGCTGCTTGCATTTTTTCAACTTAGTTTCATTTAAAATTCAGCTCTAGTGATGTGGCATGGCTGCTTACATTTTTTCAAGTTTAGCCTCAATTAAAATTCAGCTCTAGTGATGCGACATGGCTGCTTACATTTTCGCAATTTTCATATTACAGATATGGCGAATCAAATATCGACCACGCGACCAAAAATCTGCAGAAAATCCTGGATAAAGATTTGAAAAATATCCGCAAAGCTTATATCCTCGAGGTGGATAAATTAAAGGAACATCTTACTAAACAGAAAGATGAAGAAATTCGCGAATTCAAACGCGCTCTCGAAAGCAAATACATGGCGAAATTCGAAACCCTTCAGTCTCAGCTCGACTGTTTGTTAAATGACAAAAATCTCGATAATACAGCTAACTCGATCCATTCTCAAGTCAAAGAAGACTACCAAGCTGAGCTGGAAAATTTGCAGACTATTTCCGATCTCGAATTCGCTTCTAAAATCCAGAACGAATTTATTCTCAGGGAACAAGAATTGGATAAACGAGATCAGGAGTGGAAAAATAATATCGAATCTTCTATTAGCGATATCGTCGTGGAACATGCTATCAAAACTGTACGTAATTGTAATGTGAATACGATAAATACGCATTTTTATCAATAATATTATTTAAACTAATTAAATTGATGAAAAAAAATGGATAAAATCATCCCACGATTTTCCAGGTTCTAAAAGAAACCCACCAGAAATCTCAGTCTTGTCATTGCTCGCCATCTAAAAAATATAAATATAAAGAAGTCAAACAGCTGAAACAAAAATACAAACAAGAAATGCAAGATCTGCGGCATCAGTACGAGAACGAAATTGAATCCACAGTTTATAAATTCGAACATCAAATACGACAATTGACCGAAGAAAACGATCAGTTGATAAATCAAAACAAAGACCTGCTACAACTGAATGAAAAATACACCAAAGAAATCGAATCGTTGAAACAAAAAACCATCGAAAATCTACAACGACTCAAGTCCACGCAGGAAAGAGAGATAGTCGAAAGGATCAAAGAAGAAGTTTCCAAAATGAAAGAATGTTACGATACCGATATGTCGAACATGCGTGACAGCAAATACGCTCTGGAAAAGGTACCCGATCTAAGTCTGGAAATATAAAGTTGTCGTGCCGACGAATCTAATTGAAATTTTTTTTTTCAGGCTTTCGACGAATTACAATCGGAATTGTTCAACATGCAGAATACTAGAAAGAACGTAATTTCTTCGTTACAAACAGAATTCAAGGTAGTTGGCGTGTTTTTTATTGAATATCGCGATCGGGCGAAACGTCGTTCAAGGTTGTAAAGAACGGCAGCCGATCACGCATCGTTTCTAAGTTATACTAATTTTGAAACTTTTGACAAGTTTATTGTTTAATTCTTATCTGAGGAATTGAAATTAGATAACTCTTTAATGGATTTTTTTCTCTCTGCGAGTTATCTATCGATTTCATGGCGTAATGTTTTCTCCCCTATCGCAGGAGTTAATTGAGAAAGAGAAAAACGGCCAGCAAGTCAGTTGGCCGGAAGAGTTGCAAGTTTTTCGTCAATTTTGTGTTTTCCATAATACCAATAAATCGGACGGTGAGGTTGAGCAGCTTGAAGTTTCCGTTTATAATGTAAGATTATTTTTATACGGACAGGAGAATATTTGATTGGTGATTTAACACGTTAATGTAATTAATATTTATTTATTTGATTTTTCAGAAAAATTCGCTCGATATGAGCAACGGAGATGTATACGAAGACGATTTAAGCGGTTTAGAGGAGATTTTAAAGCAAAGGTAATCTCCGCGGTGAATCTTTTTTTCGAGCGAAAATTATTGACGAAATAAATTAGCAATTAGCTTGAGAAAATTTTTTTGAATCTTTAAAAAAATATTTATTTTTATGCGTTCTCCACTGTATGAGAAAAATAATATTTTGAGTAATCTAGATTCCTGGAATTAGCGAATTGACAATTGAAAATGCTACTTTTTCTTCATTCAAGAAATTTTTTTTGATATACATATCGATACTAACACTCGTAATAAATTAATTTCTATAGGTAATGAGTGATCATATTCATAGTATGTATAGCAAGGAAGAAAATTAGCTGTCAGAAAAAAAGAGAAAAAATGATCGATATGAGTATTCAAAAAATTTTCTTACAAAAAGAAAAGGACCGCTCCCTACTAAATTTGAACAATTTTTTTTTTTTTTTTGGAAGTTATCGATATGTATTATGAAAGAATTTTATGAAAGTTCTGATTATATGATTTTTCCAAATTTCTAAATTGAAGGTTGAAAATCCTCCCATTTTTCCGTTTCAGTGATTCTCTCAAAAATATCTCAGTTGACCCAACCCAAATTTCAATTATCGTTGAATTTTTCCGAAAGGTTACTTCCCCTTGCCCCCTACCTCTTTGAATTTTTCCACAATAATTATACGTACTTGAAAAAATATCGAGTAAGTATAAATAAAATTCATCTTGCTCAAAATTTTCTAACACGCGTCGACTTTTGAACTTCCCAGACTCACTTCCAAATATCCTCAAAAATGCCCCTGCATTAATCTCTTTCTTACAACGCACCAATCTTCTCTCCCAAATCTAACTAATAACCACAAAGACCCGTGCCTCTGGCCCAGTTGCAGGATACGGCACGGCTAAACATCAACAGGTAACAGGTAAAATTTTTTGAACATACTAAAAAATTGAATCGTAAAAAATATTGATATATTTCTTTAATTGAAAATTATTATCGATGTGTGTAATTGAACAATTTTGTGAGATGAGTATTTGGGTAGTGGTTTGCGATGTTTATTTGAAATCACTGCCCTCCCACGGTATTTTTTCTTCGAACAAAGTGTCTGACGATCTTACAAGTTTCAAGGAAGTTCTACATTTCCCCTAGTGGTTCTACGAATAGAAAATAACGCTGTATTTTCATTCTGTAATATTCTGCCCTCACAAAAGAATTATTACTCTACATAAAAAAAAAAGAAGTGATGAAAAATTATATATTTAGTTTATTCAATACTCGTGATTCGAGTTATTCATGTTCTCAAAAGTGAAGAGTTGGATGTGTGTAGCTGGAAGAAAAATTTTCGTTTTTATGGGCATGTATATTGTGGTGGGGGGTGGGGGGGGGGTGAAGTTACAAAAAAGCCATGCTAAAAGTTCCTATAAATATCCTGAACAAATTTTGTTTCACACTTTTATGAGTAGAAAAATTTTAATTTTTTTATATAATGAAATAAATTTAGTATGAGGGGTATGAATCAAATTTTTATTTCAAAAAAAAAAAAAATCGGGCTAGTAATTTTTTTTTTCAAGCGGCCTTTTTAACTGCTGTGGTTGAAATATTGAATTCGCTAATTTTTTTTTTTTTTTTGATTTTGATAACATTGCCTTCCAATATTTTGTAAAATTATTTCATATTTTTTATATTAAATCTTTTCAAATGGGGTATATTTTTTAGGTAAGAAATTTTGGCAATTAATATTTCATATTGAATTTTTTTATTGAACTTGTTGACAGTTTCTCCTTTGGTTGAGGAAAAATCTCTGGAGTGCCTTTTTTTATTCAATTTTATATGTTTATAGCTCCTACATTTGAATTATTTTTGTTCTAAATTTAGAAATAATTGAAATTTTTTTTTTTCATCAACGTACCATCATGTACAATTTATTTGAAAAATCAATTTTCAATTTTTAAATTAACGATTTTAGTCTCAGTAAAATAATTCGACCGATGATGGGGAGCTGGAAAATATTCAATGTAAATAAACATTTTATTTTCATGTGTTGAGATTTAGATTTGTTTTGAGTTAGAGTTCTTCAGCCTCGTAAATAAAGCTGAGAATGAGAAAAGTTTTATTTATTGTGATTTAAAGAAGTTTCAAAGATACTAAAAATTTGAAAAATGATTCTTTCTATGTATAAATACACCGAATATTTCCACATTCGTGTTTCAAAAAGATGGAAATATATGTTTTTATTACAAGTTATCCTCATTAGATTGAGTTCATAACTCTGGAAATTTTTAAATCTTAAATATATGACGGATAGTGTATATTTCCAAGAGAAACAAATAGATAAATAAGCGAGGACTTGATTATTAAAAACTTCGCTTCAACATCATCATTCTCTGAGACGTATGGCGTATGGGTTCTCAAAATTTTTTATTTCAAAAAAATTCAGATTTACAATTTTTTGTTTTAAAATATTCATCAATATGAATAATAGAATTTTTTTTGCAAAAGGGGAGTGGGTCACAAAATTTCTAAATGAAGAAGAAATATAACCCTTGTGATTTTTTATTTGTCTGAAAAATCATGGTTATTAAAACAAGTTTATGAGAAATTAATCTTTTCAAGATTTTCAACAAAAAAAAAAAAATTAAAAAATGAATAAAAATATTAATTTAGAAATTAAACTCCTGTTGTTATTTATTTATTTTTTTTTAAATTCGAAAATGAATACGGTAAAATAATTTTTATATTAATGGAAAATTACATCTTATTTGAATATTTTTCCATTCAGTACTCTCTGTTAATTTATTCATAGCTTTGTAACAAATTTCCCCCCCTCCCCGCCCCCCGCCCCCCCCCCCCCTAAATAAGTATCTTTTTCACATTATACTCGAGAATACAATATCGATAAAAGAACTTGCTTCATTTTCTTTTTTCAGAAACACGCTAAGGAAGGTAATCCTAACGTTATACAGCGCCTGCGAAGGATTCCGCCGTTACATCACCAACCTAGACGAAGACCGTAACGCTACGTTAAACAACGAGTTAGCAAAAATCGGTCTCATGCCATGCAAAGTGAGCGCCGACATGACCCTAGACGACGTTATTCGTAGTCTAGACGAAACAGAAAAAGAAAACTTGAGAAAAATAAACTTAGCCTCTAATATGTCCGAGGTGATGAATTTATTCGGTGGCGAAGAAGACGTGAGCAATTTAACGTTAGAGTGTAATAAAACATTTAATCATTCCGAACTGAGTATTTGGTTCGAAAAATTGAAAAACGACGCAGCCGCTATATTATGTTTAACTTCCGGTAAGAAAGTTGAAGTCGATACAAATATAGATGCTGAAACACAGACTGATATGAATGGTCAACATTATGATCGTATTCAAGAAATCATGGAAGATTTACAAAATGTAATTGATGAAAAATAAAAAATCAGGTTATCCTGCTGGTCGATTGTAATTAATTTTTTCCCTTTTAATAGGAGTATGCTAAAGCTCAGAGCGATATTAACGATCTCGGTAACGAAGTAGAAAGACTAAATGAGAAAGTAAGCGCATACGAATCTTTGGAAGCTTATGGCGAGAATATTAGCGGTGTTGCCATGTTTACCGGTGAGTTTTGACGGTATTAAAAGTCATAATACGAAATTACGATTGTAAGGAATTTTTTCATATTTAGATAATTCGAGTAAAGCTAAAGAGCAAACTGCGTTTTCGCGAGTGGAAGAATTTTGCTCCGAATGCGACAAAGTTCGCGAAGAAGCGAAAAAAGATAAAGAAGATTTACAATCTCAAGTAATACACTTCTATGATCCTGTAGCACAGATCACTTTTTCGAATATTTATAATAATGTATTTAACCATTTCTAGGTGGAAGCAGCTAGCAAGAAGTTGAAAGGTTTCGAGCAATTTTTAGAACGCGAGACCGCCGAAAGAGAAGCCGAGAGGGAAGAATTTGATAAGCAACTCGAAATTCTGCAAAGTCTGCTTAAAGAAAAGGAGCGTGAATTGTGTAGCTTGAATAATCACGCTATCGAGGTAACATGCCCCTCCACCCTTTTAAACTTTCATTCTCTATTTTCAGTATTTTTTTTTTTTTTAAATTAATTTAAATTTATTATTATTATTCTAGCTTAATACAATGGAACTCCAACTCAAAGAGTTGACCAACGACTACGAAACGACGAAAATACGAAATCAAAGCCTAGAAACCGAACTGACCGCGGCCTCCGATAAAATATGCACCCTGCGAGAACGTAACCAAGAGCTCGAGATGAAACTAGCCCAAAAATCCGAGCTAGCCGAAGAGGCCAGCGTTAAGTTGAAAGAAAAAGAACAAGAATTACTAATTCTGCAACAGGAATACCAAAGTATACGTCACGAATTAGATTCACTGCAAGATAACGGATGCAAACAACTAGATATGCTTCACGAACAACACGAAATTAGTTCGGCGTTGATTAATCAAATGAAAGCTCAGCTTTTGGAGGTAGAGAAATCGGTACTAACTAGGACCAGAGAAGTGGAAAATAATTACGCTACCGTTAGCTCGAGTAACTAAATAGCTAATATCTCTTGATTGGTCGTTTGCTTTATGATTCTTTTTTAAACAAAATATCTCATCGTTGCAGGTACTGTGGTAAGCTCGCCTTCCGAAGATATATCCGTTTGCGATCGTATCGCCGATAGGGTCAGATTGGTTTCACCGAGCGGATCGGATGTGTCGTCGTCTCCGATTCATTTGCCCGTTGATTTGCTCTCGTGCTTGAACGAAAAACTGAAGAAATTATTCAGAGCCGAAGAGGCGGCGTTTAAACGTATTCAAGATCAAGATATACAAATTAATAAAATGTCCATTGTGATCGATGTAAATGTCGTTACGATTTTATGTATATTTTTTGCGCCTTCCCCCCCTCCCCCCTCTCCCACCCCACCAACGCACATTCCAAACAAATTTGACTAGTTCAATATCATGATATTATAGAAATGAAGCAAGAAATTGAATTAATTTTGAATAAGATTATGAAATATTTATTCTATACAAACAATTCTTTTAGTAAGAAGTAAATCTTACTATCATTATTATTTTAAAATTTCGTAAAATATTACGATTCTGCAATTTTAGTGTTTTTTTGAACTCAAAAAGCAAAATACCAGGTATTCTGATTTTTTTTTTCAATTTAATTATGTTTCCTCTTTTGTTAAATGTTAAAATAGCTTTAAAATTTTCTCTTACGTGCCTCTAGCCTTTAGCTGTACATGGCGCAGAAAGTGAAAGAAATGTTGCTTTGATTTTGTTTTTAGAATTATTCACAAAAATGTTGATATTTCTATTTTCGAACATTTAAAAAAAAAAAAACTTGGTTAATTTCATTTTTGGCAATTGGTAAAAAAATGAGTTTGAAAAAAAAGTATAAAATTCATTATAAAAATTTTATGAAATGAAATTTCGGTAATTAATGATAATTTATTGATTCAATAAAAAAAGGACCATGATATATACTACCACTCCACAAGTCTGTAAATGTATACCATATGAGGGTCTTTTACGGGAAACCAAGTTTTTCTTTCTTAAATATGTAGAAACTAGCTTCACAAACAACATACTAAAAGTTTCAATTTCCTAGGTGGTAAGCGTATATCACACCTTCCCTCCCCACCGAAAAGTTCCGGGGGGCTCAGAATAGTATATACTTACATTTTTTATATGCAGTCTTAATAATTGTAACATCAATATCTCCTCATGGTTTGATCGTAGAACAAAAATAGCTCAGTGCAGTTTTGTCCTACACTAAATTTCCTACAACTACAATTCAAACATTATTTTTCTGCCACCCATAGGCGAGGAGTTGGTGGTGTTTGAAATTTGATGCTTTAGTTGCTCTGTTACAGTTGATTCAATTTATTATATTATGCGAATGAGTAATGCATATTAAATGACTTGTGACTACGTACCAACCTAATTATGACTCTATGAAGGTCTCATCTCCCTCCCCTCACCCTCAATACATACGTACCTAAGGCGCTATAAGAACAGGTATAATGGAGCCGCCATCTTGGCTTCTTTTTTACCGCTTCTAAAACACTAAAAAAACACGAAAATGGTGGCTCTAGGGAAATGTTGATAATAACATTTTTTGTAGAGGATGTAAAGAGTTTTCCATTGACATATTGATCATTGAAATTTAATTTACTAATAATCTGTAATAGAGTGTAGAAAAAATTGAAATTTTTTCCATATGAAAATTTTCATCAAATATCAAATATTAATATACTAATGGAAAGCTCTTTATATTTTCCACAAAAATTGTTATGATCAAAAATTTCTTCAGACTCGCTGTTCTCCAGCAGTCAGTGGAGAAAGACGAAGAATTTCCCCACTCAAAACCATGTTGTCGACATTAAGCACGAGCCAAGATGGCGGCTCCATTATACCTGTTCTTATAGCGCCTTAACGTACTAATGAGGTTAATGTACTACATAATTATATGTAACATTTTCTAAGCCCACATTAATTTTATGTTTATCCTAGCTCTCTCTCCCCATTCTATATATAATTACACCGAAATGAGCTGATTACTGATTATATATATTAGATATTTTTATTTATCATTGCTAAAAAAAAAAATAATAAGTTTCATAATTATAATACATCAGCAATTTAAATAAAAATAAAAACGCGTGATAATATTAATTGTTAAATTTTCAATTTAATAAAATTTTGAAAAAAATTTCGACATAGTGGTTATAAAAATGGATTAATTTTTTTAATAAAAAAATAGGAGTACAAAATATACATGATATGATTTAATAAGATATTCATATTAATGTCTTCATTACAAAAAAAAAAAAAAAAAAAAAAGGAATTCATAAAAAGCTATCAATTTTGGTATTGAAAATAAAAATCAGTAATTAGTAATAACTCGTTAGTTTTAAAGCTGAAAAAGAAAAATCATCAACAAAGATGCCTCGCATGAGAAGAATATTCATGAAAATTCGTCATTTTTAAAATGTGGAAATGGTGTCAGTTAAAAAAAAAAAAGGTCTGTAGTTCATAAACATTTGTTGATTATGAAAGGGCCTCCCCCATTAAGTAGGTAAAATCGGCCCTTGACGCAAATTTGGTCAAAAGTGGTTCCAAATGTTAGTTTGAACCTAAAAACATTCCAGCTACATTTTTGACCCCCTACCCCCACCCCTTCCAGAATTATCGTGCATTGTATGCTAAAAATTCAATTCGCGATATTTCCAGTAAGAACGGAGGAAAAATTTTGAAATTTTCACAGATCATACGTAGTACATGTATGTTCGTACGATAATTTTTTGAGATTTTTTTTGAAATTATTTCCTCATTTTTGGGGGGTTGAAAATTTCAAAAAAAATTTCAAAAAATTTTGGGGTGCCTTCGCTGAATTTTTTATAAAACATATGGAGATGATTATTTGTACTTCCATATTTTGGCCCATTTAGGTGCTTAGCGAGAAACATCAGCACTTATTTTTATTGAGAATCCAGTGTATAATAATTTTGTTTTTATTGATTTTTCCTCTCCGCATCATCATAATTGTCGTACAATTGATGAACACAAAATTTTCAAAAATGGTTATCATTACCCCCACCCTCTTTGAAGGTTTTATCTTATAGGAAACTGAACGAAGAAAATTTTTTTACTAATCTAATTTACCCCTCCTCCTACTCCTTTCATAGCTATAAGCAAAAAACCCACTTTTTTCAGAGGTTTTTGTCCTCTCGCACATTTAGCCGGAGGGGTAGGGGATGAAACTTTTAGAATGTTACGTAGGAAGGCATTCTTCGCATGCATGGTATAAATCATCTTTCCTGTAATTTTTTCTAGGTCCGAACCAAAAATGACTGGGCTATAAGTGTTATCGTTGTGGGCGGTAGTTGAAAAATACGCGTTTTTATTCAAACTTCATTTTTTTTCAGCATGTTGCACCCCCTAAAGGCCTAAAGGGACTTTGAAAAAATTATATGTTGTACCTAAGGGTATGACGAAGTTATGAAAAAAAATTCAGCGAAGGCACCCCCAAACTTTTTAAAAATTTTTTTTGAAATTTTCAACCCCCCCAAAAATGAGGAAATAATTTCAAAAAAAATCTCAAAAAATTATCGTACGAACATACATGTACTACGTGTGATCAGTGAAAATTTCAAAAATTTTCCTCCGTTCTTACTGGAAATATCGCGAATTGAATTTTTAGCATACAATGCGCGATAATTCTGGAAGGGGTGGGGGTAGGGGGTCAAAAATGTAGCTGGAATGTTTTTAGGTCCAAACTAACATTTGGAACCACTTTTGACCAAATTTGCGTCAAGGGCCGATTTTACCTACTTAATGGGGGAGGCCCTTTAAAATAAAAGGAAACATGAATTGTAAAAATTTTTCAATTTTGAAAATAATATAACTCATAAAAATTTGTTTATTTTAAAACTAAAAAAAAAAAAAAAAATTTCATATGATATTTTGGTTTTGATTATATTATTTTTAATTTCACAAATTAATATTTTAATCTTAAATTAAATAAATAAAGCAATTCCATTTTAATTAATAAAATTATTATTATAAAAAAATAAAAATGTCTTCATAAAATAAATTTTATATTATTAAAAAATTTTATATAATTGAAATTAATATAATTAAAAATTATCAGAAAAGGGGTAAACATATCAAGTGATGGAGGTTTGCAAGAAACTAGGATTCTGTTGTGCGCCCTCCCCCTATCGAATGTAGTTCCGGGTTTGAATAAGCACTCATATGACCAATTTGTAGATTGAAAATGGCACTAAAATTGGAGAATTTAATTTTCATTGATGAAAATGTTCGTCGTGTAGCATTAATTTTATACATCAACTACTAATAGAATTATTTTAAAAAAACGATCAAGCTTTGGAGCCTTTTTCAGTTTGCAAATTAGTCATCTGAGTGTTGATGATACGAATGTAAAGGAGGATACTGTAATACCCTGTATAAGCTTTATTTCCGAATGTTTTATCAAGATAATTTGTAAAAAAATAGGTTATTTTGGTGGTACCGTAGTGACCTTAGTTTTGATGCTAAGGGAAAAATAAAATATCTGTTCGAAAGTAAATTTAGTGTAGAATCTGACCCACCTCCCACCGAGTTAAAAGCAAAAGTCACTTTTTGGAGAAGTTCATTCCCTCTCCTGGGATTAGCTCGCGACCTACGGGCGGAACTTTTAGTGCTTTGTTGTTTACACCTTCACCCACATATTACGTGAAGTTCAGCTTACTACCAATTTTTCCTGGGTTTGTTCTTTTTTTGTACTAATTTGACTGGGTTAGTAACCTGAAATTACCTCCACTCCCCTCCCCTCTCTGTTTCTAAAATAATAATAATAATAATAAAATCCTTTGAATTTTTACAGGAACTGCACCTGGAGAAAGACACGATCCAAGAAAAACTGAACGAGACCGCCGCTAAACTGGCGGAAGCACGAATCGATCTAGACAACTGGCAATACCGCGCCAACGCCACTCAATCGGAAGCCGTATCGAAGCTGAAAAAAACCATCGCTTCGCTGCAAACCCAAATCGACGATTACCAAAAACTGGTAACCCAAAAAGAGGCCAAATTAAAAGAATACTCGACCAAAATCAAGCACTTGGAAAATTACATAAAAAGTAGCGAATGCGATTTTAACGAAAAAATACGTAAAATGGAAGAAGCCAATGACGATTTAAAACGCAACTTACGCGAGTCCACTAACGAAATAAACAAACTAAACGATTTACTCAGCGGCCACCGTAGGGAAGAGAATCTCAGTTTGTCGACGGTCGTTGAGAAACTACTGGATGAGAAGAATCAGCAAATACATCAATTGGAGGATAAACTAGATGTTTTAAAATCCTTAGCGGAAATGGGCGAGAGAGGTCATTCGACCGAAATCGATAGCAAATCTTCGTCCAAGGTGAAGGGTAATTTAACGGAGACGTTGGAATCGTACGCTGATCTATCGTCTGATCATACGAGACACGCTGTTGTATCAGATTTATCGATATCGCCGAGGTATATATCGATCTCATCGTCGGTTAAAAAGGTAAGTAGAGGTATCCGGTGTATACGTGAGTTGGCACGTCGGGGAATTAAATATACGATGTGATTACAGCCTTTACTGGGATCCGGTACGAACGAGTCCACTTGCAGTTTACAGCCTATCGAAGAAGTGGACGAAGTGTTCCGGTCGGAAATAGCCTTACAGCCGGCACCGGCCGATCGGAAGGTAAGAGTGGAGGTGTCTTGGTGTTTGTTGCGAGCGCCCACAATGATCACGATTATTTTTCCGTATCCAGGAGGTAACGTTCAAGGACGACTCGATTGTCGTGAACTTGGACGACATGAGCTGGAACCGAGCCGATCGCACGATCGCGTCGAACTCAGTCCAAGATCAGCTGGAGGTATTCAAGAATCAGTTCGAGGAAGAGAAACGCAACCATTTCGCCACACTGATACAGCTACGAGAGTTAAACGCGCGTTGGGAGGCGGAAAAAAAACAAATGAAGGAAGCCGAAGCTGCATCCGCCCAGTACAAAGAGAACACTGAGAAACGCCTGCGAGATCTCGAATGGGAACACGCGTCGTCTAAAGAACAATGCTACAAATACGAACAACAAGTGCTGCTCGTCACCAAAGATCTGCAAAACGCTAAACAAACCATCGACTCGTTGAACAAACAACTCGAGCAAATGGACGCGCTGAAAAATAAACTCAACGAAATCGAATACCAATATAAACACCAACAAGATCAATGCGCAACCAAAGATCAACGTGTAATCGAATTAACCACCATCTTGGAAGCGGAAAAGAGTAAAACTCGAGAGCTCAACGAAAACTACGAAAAATGGCTCAAAGCTGTCGTCAAAGAACGAGTCGAAGCGCAAGTCAAATGCGAAGAATACGCGCATAAGTTGAACAGCCTGAGTAAAGAGCTGGAAGCCGAGAAAGATAAATGCGATAAATTGACCTTAATAGTTGAAAGCTTCGATCACCGGGACAACGATCGAAACGAAGAGCTCAACGATCGAATTAAACAGCAAGCCAAAGAGATTACCGATCTGAGAAATACCTTGGCTCAGTTACAAACCGATATCGAACAGGCTAGATATCAGTTGCGTCAAATGGAACAGGAAAATGAACAGCTGAAGAAATCCGAACAACAGAAAGTCGTACAATCGAGTGACGTCAGCTCATATAACAGTAAGTATCTGGTTTTTCGCTGACAGTGGCTGATTTACCAATTTGTTGTCTTTAGAATAAAGTTAAATTCAATTTGATACCTTGGCGCATGCGTTTATGTTGTTTTTATACGATTAATCAAACCTCCTCCCCTCCTTCCTCTCAGAAAAGCCTACTATTGTGGTCTTGGAAACAAAATGTGATTCAATATCTGATGAATTGAAAATTTTAATTTTAATTTTTTTATTTTTTATTTTTTTTCAACAAAATTTATGTTCAATAGTACGAACTTTTTAATTACAAATTAATACATTACAATGGCTAGGGCGCGAATTTTTCGAGCAGAAATTCTCATATATGGCAAAACTAGAAGCTTGAACAGTGATTTCTTGTGTATTTATCCTAAATCAATACATTTATTGCGAAAGATAAAGATGGAAAGAGAAGAAGAGAAAAAGAAAAAGAGAGACAGAGTTCTATTTTTTATTGATATAAAACATTTTTCAAATTACAAAGTAAATGATACATAAAGTCCCTAATACTCAAATAAGGCTATGGGGGGGGGGGATTCCTCCCTGCTCTCACTAAATAAAATGGAAAAATAAATAAATAAAAAAACAATGAGAAAAAATGAAATGAAAATAAAACAAGATGTAGAAAAGAGAGACAGTCAGATCATTTTATTCATATTAAACATTTCGATATACAAAGTATATAATATATACAACCTCCAATACTCCAATAAGGGTGAGTGGAGTGGCGGCTCCTCTCTGCTCTCAGTTTAAAAAAAAAGCAAAACAAAAAAAACGAAAAAATGAATTAAACAAAAAAAAAATGAATGAATAAATAAATAAATAAATAAATGAAGATGTACAGAGAGGAGAGGTGAAGTGGTAACTGCATTCGCGGCACCCAACCAATCAAAGAAATCAAACATGAGAAAGAGAAAAAGTGAGAAAGAATAAAGGGAAGGAAGGAAGGAAGGGTGGAAATGAAGAGAAAGAGAGAAGAAAGAAAACGACAAAAAAATTAAAAATTCAGAAACTGTTTTCCTAAAAAATTATTTAGAAATTCATCCAAATTTTGAAATTTTTATCACAATGAAAAAAATATGAATACAAAAACCTTAGAAATTGTGAAATGTTTTTAAAAAATAAAAAAGGAACTCCAACTTTACAACTCAAGTTTTTTGAAGCTTATTAGAAAAAAAAAAAAAAAAAAAAAACTGTCAAATGTATTTTTTATGGACTCGTGCTTAGCTAAAATATAGAATTATTTTTATTATAATTTGAAGAAAAGTCTAGATGAAGATGGTATGAATATCTAGATTTTTCTTTATGATTTAAAAATGAAAAAAAAAAGCAGAAAAAAAAACGTAATTATGGAAGAAATGTGTTGAAAAAAAAAAAAAAAAAATTGAGAAATTGTTATTTTTTATTTTATTGTAGGTATTTATTTATTTATTTACTTTCTTAGTTTTTTTTATTCATTTATTTTTATTTTATTTTTTTTCCAAATATTTGCTTTGAAATAATTCGCCATCCAAGGCTGTAGCCTACGTAGGCTGTGCCTAAATTCGTTGCTACTTGCTACGAAGACTACGAGGTAGTTCCTACCCTGATTTTAAACCATCAATTTTTTTCTCCAGGCACATTGAAAGATTTGGCGCAAAAGGTGCAAAAAGAAGTTGACTTGGCTGCCTTATTAGATGAAAATATGCTGCAAAGTTTGCAATTCGATTCGAAAAGCGAATTATTCCAAGATGCCTTGACTAAATTGTCCCCTTTGAGTGAAGAATTAAGGCAAATTTTAGTGAAAATATTACAACATGGATTCGAAGTGAGATTCTCTCAGTTTATTTTTTTTTACGCTGAGTTTTTAATTAAATGGGATAGGTATTGTAGCCAACTTGGCTTGGGAAGAAGAACTCGAAATTATCAGATTTTCATTTATCTATGCACATTGGATGATAAAAAATATACTTATGATTTTACAGCATAATATACTCCCTCACAGTTGTTCTGGGTATAAAAAAGCTAACAGTATTATCTGCAAATTTAAACAAGCTCCAATTAAAAACTCAGCTCCAGTAATGCGGCATGGCTGCTTACGTTTTTTTCACTTTCCTTATCCTTCTCGTTTGTATTGTAATTTTTTATTTTTATTTTTTTCAGGTATTAGATACGCAAGAGAAAAATATCCTGAGGAATACCTACGATGTGTTCGACAATACTCATTTAAATCAAATCGAAACTTTGAAAAATTCAACTCTCAGTTTATCCGAGCTAGTTGAACAATTGCAATCGGTGGTTGAAACCGAACGTAAAAATAATAAAGAGTTGAAAAATAAAAATTATAAATTACAATTCGAAATCGAAAGTATGGATAAGGTGCATCGTTATTTCGAAGAGAGAATAACGTTTTTAAGGTAAGTAGCCAGCGGTCCAAGTGGCTTAGTAATGATGTGGAAAAAAGCTGAAAGTGAGGTGTGAAAAACAGGATTTTTGTTTTGTTGATTCGAAGATAGCGTAATAAAAAAAAAATCCATGCTTGTTATATTCAAGGCTGTGATCTTCTCAAAGTAATTCGGTACTTTTCTCAACATTTATCTGAACTAGATGCCCCCCTTCCCTCCTCTCCAATCATTTAATGAGTATATTTTTGGTTTCGATTTTATTTCTGAAAATCATTTCTTTAAATTATGATCAGATTAATTTGCAAAAATTTTTGCAGTTTGAATCGATAATTGAAAAGAACAGCATTACCACTAAATCGTCAAATAATTCCATGAATACACAAGATTGAGTTTTAACGTGAAAACTTCCTCCACTATTATTCTTTTTTTTTCCTTCTTTTAATATGAAAAAAATTTTGCAATTTTTGCATCTGTGTTTGGTTTTCTTTATTCGTAATCGCCATAATATTATCAATATCATTTTAAATTTTAATTCATCACCAAAGGTTTGTATGTAATTTGAGATCAAGAAATAATTTACTTTCTTTTCAAGAAAAATTATTGACTAAAATTCAAAGAATTTCGTGTTTTTACCTTTTTTTTTTTTTTTTTTTTTTTTTATGTATACATAATTATTTTGCCTTGTAGCTTTATATAATAAGTAGATATGATAGTATTAAAATTTATTAATAAATTAAAAAGAAAAAATAATTAAATTTAATATTTAAAAAATAAATATCATGTTAGAAAAAGAAGATATTAAATATTATGGTCTCTGTGGTTCTTACTTCTTGAGGCATAAGTCGTTATAGAAAAATAAGAATTACTTTTGTCTCCTCCGTTATAACCTCCCTTAAGCGTATGAAATCAAAACTTACGTTTTTCAAAAATTAGGGCCGGGGAGGGGACTGGTGGTTATATTTAAAAATAAAAAGATACTTTGAAAATGAAAAAATCGCCACTAATTTCCATTAAAAATGATTATAATTAAAAACGAAATGAGAAATAAATTTTTATACGTAATTATATTCATCATCATATTTTTATAGTAACCAAGTAGAAGAGCATAGAGCGCAGGCGATGAAAGCAGAAATCGCGCTGACTTGCGAACAAACCACCCGTAGGCAAATCGAATTCGCTTTCGAACGATATAAAAAACAAGTAGCCGAGAAGCAAAGCTTCGACAGTAAAAAATTAGAGGTACGATATTTGGCATTTGAATTCCCAAGAAGAAAAATTACTCGAAATTTAAATTTCATTTATAATCAACTATATAATATGACTTCAGGAAACAGTCGATCAGCTCAAAGCTATTTCCAGCGAAAACTTGAAATTAAAACGAGAAACGGAAATACTCCGCAATAAAGTTGATTCGCTGATTGCCGAATTGAATTCGGTTAAAGCTATCACCCAGTATCATTCTGATTCGGAAACCGAGCTCAGTCGGATAAGTCCTTTAAAAGTAAAATATACGTTTTTATTTGTAGATTACATTCGTGTGAAATTTTACTCATTTTTTCCACTCTATACAGGAAAGGGTGACCGAGCTCGAAGAAAGATTGGCTAAAATGAAGCACGAATATGAAAAAAAGAAAATGGAAGTGAGGAATTTAAAGTCGACTCTCAGTATGGAACTAAATAGCGTCAAAAAGTTGGAAAGCGCTTTGAAAGAAGTTTCTTCAGAAAAGCATAAAATAGAAAAACAAGTGAGCTCCGATGAATGCTGAATATGTGATTTTTTTGCGAAACGTTAATTTGTTTTATTATTTTACTGATTTATTTCTAAATAAAATTAACGAGTGAATGTTTTTTCATTTGGCAGTTAATCGATACAAAAGGTTCATTAGATGAACTGAAATGGCAGAAACAAAAATTGGAAGATAAATTGAAAGCTGCCCAAATAGCTGATTTGAAAAGACGTAAGATGCAGTCTGTGAAAGAAGACGTGTTTAAAAAAGAGTACGAAGGATCTCAAGAATTTCAGGTGGGTTTTAATTTTAATAAATTTTTGAAACATCCATTATTGACGTTTATGTTGCCAATGTAGTACAATTATTATAATAAAAGTAATAAAATAAAATTTATAAAGAATTATTTAAAAAAATTACTTTCGTAGCGTAAATTGGAACGAGATTGCGAAGAATTTAAACATAATGTTTCCAAATTAGCTAATGAGCTCGTCACTTGTAAAAGTAGTTGCAAACAGATCACTCAAGAAGCCCAGGTATTTATATTCGGAATTCTACCAGACTGTTTTCTTTCAATTAAAAAATATATAATTATGTTTAATTATAAAATAAATGAAAATTATATTTTTAGCGTATTTTCTTACGTATGCTACGAGCTGAAAGTAGCCAACGTTCGTTGGTTTATCAGAAGAATTATCTTGTAGTGACTTTACACGAATATGAAAATAAATGTAACTCGATCGTACGCAGTATTACCAGTGGAGCTAAAAGTTTCTCTAATTACGTTGCCGAAGGGATCTCACTGAAGCAAAAATTCAAGTATAAATCTCTCATCTATTCAGAATAAGTGAACTATAATAGTAATTAATTGAATAAATATATATTGATTTATAATATTATATTTTTTAAATTAGATCTTTCGTAATTTGTATCATATCAATACATCGAATGCAGATCTTAATTAGCAGACGAACGAATAATAATTTCGCCAAAATGAAACACTACTTTGTGACTCACATTCCGGAAATTGCGGGTAAAAATTGTCCTTCAAGTTTCCTCGTCAAAGGCTTAAATATTATAGAGGATTTATTTATTTTATTTTTTGTTTCAGCTCGAACCGAAGAATATTTCGATTTCGCATCAATAAAGAAACTTCATCCCAAGTATATATATTATTAATTTTTTTTTTAATGATTATATTTATTTTACCATGTGATCATTCTATATCAGTTCAACTATTGTTTTGAATTCTTGTCCTTTGATTTCGCTCAGATTTTCTTTACTACTTATTCTTATTCTATAATATAAAGAGTACCAATAAGTTTTCCTTGGGTGCAGTAAAAGATTCTTGTTTTCGATTTTCTCAAAAAATGATTATATTTGAGAGTTCTAACTGTACAGTAGTTCATTTGAAGATGGAATTTTGAAAAATTAAAATTTGGGACTTTAAATACAAAAAAGCAATTTTCGTTATTTAAAAAATAGTATTTCGATTGAATTTTGAAAATTTGAAGAGAATAGCGTAGAATCATTCAGAATGAAAAATAAAATTAGTCAAAATTTAACCTCGATCGTCTAGTATTAGTAAGTGTTGCAGCGTAGAGTGGGAGTCTCATTCAATAAACATAAGAACGAATAGTTCAGATTATAAAACGACTTTTTTAAATATTACATGAAAAACACTACTTAGCTATGAGTAATAATTTCAGAAATTATATTGTTACTTGAAAAAAAAATTCAGTTTCTCCTTCAATCTATTTTCGTTTAATTTTTACAAAATATTCTTTAGATTTGAGAAAAAATTAGAAAGGGAGCCTAAAAATTATTCTTGCTTGAGACTCATTCTGACTCTCCCTGGGTATGAGTATGGTGGAAATGCAGTTCTGCATACTGTACTCGTTTGGGTAGGTGGGGGGGGGGGAGAGATATAATTATTAATTTTTTTTTTCAATGACAATCATAATTTATAAAGCTGTCTACTATTACTGCTACAGCCTATCGCGTTACGTACAGTAAAACACCTATTCATTTATATTTCATTTTAATAACCCCCCCCCCCCCTCTGGAATATGCATTAATATTTAACTATTCAGCTTGAATATTTAATTTTTTTTTGTGATTTTTAACAGTTACGTCTGCCAGTCAAAAATCAGAATTCTAAAAAAATACCACCCTAATATTGGTCCACAAATAATTTCATTTCGATGAATATAATACAGAAATTATTTTTGGTCGTCTTCCATTTTGGACTTCTTGGTGCCCCCTTTTTGTGTCACGAAAATTTTAATATTTGTTACAACAATATTCCTTTGTTCATTTGTCCCTCTGTGGGGGTGAGGGGAGTTACATAGACATCAAACTTCATATAGGACTCAGTTATTATGAAATATAAGTGTGTGACCTATCATTATATTATTTGTTCCTAAATGGAAATTTATTGCTATTTCGAAAAAAATTATTCGGTAATTTTTTTTATTTTTTTTAACCCACTAAATATTACATGCTAACGAAGAAAAAACATGTTTGTAGAAAAATTATTGTTTTCGATTTTTTTGTGAAAATTTCAAATTTTTGGAAAGTTTAAACTAAAGTCGTCACGAATTGGCATTATTTTTTCGAACTGAAATTTTTGTAGGTTCATTCGAATCTCCATGGGACTTTCTTCCGGAGGGGAAGGGGGAAAGTACCGTTAAAAAGTTCAAAAAAAACTCATCTTCATAAATAAGTGGTACTCTACATATTATAGATCATCATAAATAAAGAATTGCTCTTACAGGCAGATCGAAACTCCTTATCGTTGATTTCTGCATGGAACAGTTTTCTTTCAATATTCGTTGATTTTTTCATGCAGCAGTTTTCTATCTTCTAAACACTCCAAGTTGATCTTACAAAAATTAAGATAATTTAATTCTTCTAAAGAAAGTTGGTGGTGGTTTTCTTACTTCGTACGGCAAGATTTGGCTAGTAAAAATAAAATCGAGCACCCCCCCCCCCGCCACTCCCAAAAATATACATATGTATACGTTTTGATCGAACTGATATGGAATAATAATCTATGACGAATGAATTTAATGAATTTCTATTTCATAGCGAATCGAAGAAACCACTGGATACCGAAAACGCAGACGATTTATTACTTCAAAATCTATGCCAGCAGTATGCCAGACTCAAACAAATATACGTTACGGAAACACCTACCGATCAAGCCTCTTAGGATTAGACGATTTATTGTTGAGTTTTGTTTTTCGACCTCGCATCACTTAGCACAAATTTTTTTATTTGAGGAAAGAATCTCGACAAGGAAGTTGTGATTGATTACTCAAATCTTTCTACTCCGTGTTGTCTAGTCATTTGAAGACTCAGTTGTATTTCGTTTCACTTATTTTTTGTAATTTTTTTTTTAAATGTGGGAAACAGAGTTTTTTTTCTCGAGAAAGACAATGAACTTGAATTTGTTCGAGCGAGGTTTCTGTACTAAGTACATGATTTCATATGGGCCTAATACGTATGTATTTGATGTTTTTTTTTTTTTTTTTTTTTTTTTTTTTTTTTTTTTTCGGTATTTGTGAATTTATTCTCTCATATTTTAATTACCCATTAATTTTTAAGGATATCAGTTTTTTGTAGCGTATAATTTTTGTACTTATGTTAGTTGAATTAATTTTTCGTCCAGATTCCACGAACAAGTTACAAAATTGAACAAGTGCCTTATTAAATTTCGCAGTTACCTATTTTGTATTTTTAGAACGCCAGTGTTGAAACTTATGTACAATATTTATTTGAATAATGTTGAATTTAATTATTTTTTCAATTCTTACTTTAGATATAAAATTAGAAATTTAATATTCATGGTGATGTGTGAAAATTGTGCCTTATTTGGTATAATTTATAAGAATTTGTGAATGTGATCAAATACGTTTAAACAAGTTACGTAAATGTTATGTTTTTTTTTTTTTCAAATCTTATTTTAACCAAACACGTTATCGTATTCGTCGGACGCGAAACTCCTCGGTTCTCCTTTTTGTCTACGTTTGGCTTTAACGTGTGGTGGCTTTTCGCATTCTATTTTAACGCAAATTTCGACTATTTTGGTGGGATTTACGCGTATACTGAGTAACTTGACTAGTTGTATTTGATCGACGAATTGAGGTTCTTTGAAAATATCCATTAATTTGTTCCATTTGATTTCCTGCAGTGGGTAGTTTTTATTATTAGATGGGTCCAAGAAACCGTATTTCATTTCGATAATGATACCTCGTGTGTCGTCCGTGAATACGAATACGCAGGTTTCGTTGATGGTTTCGAAGCGAACGGGTTGGAAAGGGAAATTATCGCGATCGAGGATAACGAACGAGTTTACGATAGAACCGATGTTATGGAAAGTCGGACGAATTGTGTTTTTAGGCATTTTCTTGCTGGCGCCTTGAAAAGGAGGCATTTTGTTTAAAAAACGAGTAAATAGTTTTTCCAGCTTCGAAGCATTGGTGTCGTTGTTTTCGAGGAATTTCACGAATTTTTCGTTTAATACGGGCACTTCTGTTTTCAACTCTCTGGATGTCTCGAAATGCAGATGCTCGACGAAATGAGGAATCGAATAGTTTTCTAAACGGAATATCATCTCCGCGTTTGGTACAGTTAAGGTTATGTTTTCCATCGATTCTTCGCAGTCATCGGAAAACGTTAGGTAGCCGCAGATTAGGAGGTATTTCAAACTTATGTTAACGCTGGTGGCGTTATAATGAGGTACTGTAGTGTAATTTTGTATTTCCATAAACTCCGTCGCCGTGAAGTCTGTAGAAGATAGTACGACGTGGTAATCGGACTTCAGAAGGAGCTGAGTGATGGCGTCTTCGAAGTATTTATTTTTCATGAATACAGGAAACATCTTATCCATAGCACCAGCCGGTTCGTCTTCTTCGTAAACCGGTTTAAATGCTCGTTTGTCTTTCAGATGCATACAGATACTCCAGGGATTGTAAACTTTGGCGGAATCGTCGATACCGGATTTAAAAGCGTTGTATTTGTGGGCAATTTCGTGGGCAACAGCAGAAGGTATTTTTCTATACAGCGATAGGATCTCGTTTTCGTTGATACCGATGTAAGAATAAAGCTCGGTGTCGAATATAGAAAGTTCTTTTAATTTCGACGATTTTGGGCGCGAAAATATACGTTTTTTATCCATCTTGAAGATACCGGCGACTATGGCCTTTTTAATATTTTTATTTTGACTCAGCGTTTCTTTCAACAGGTCGTAGTAGTATTCCAGGGCTATTTCTTTGAAAGCGAATTTATCGTGTTGAATTATATCGACGATAGGATCGTCGTAGTCGTCGATCAACAGGAATATATTTCTATCGAAGTGATCGCGTAACATGGTAGATAAATGGTTTAAACTGGTTAAAAATTCGTCGTCCGATGCTTCGTCGTGCATGAAACTGAGAAATATTTTTATATTTTTTTTAACTCGTCGACGAATCTCTATATCGGATGAGTTGTCGTTGATAGTTTGCCTATAGATGTTGAGTAAATATTCGTGAGCCCGAAATACCTGGACTATTTTAGTTCTAATATTGCTTCTGAATACTTTAACATTTCGAGCTCTCTTGCCAATGCCCCGAAATGATATATAAATGACCGGGTATTGTCCCAGGTATTCGTCAATAAGCTCGTCATCGTCTGAAATCGAGGTAGCGGGAGTTTTCAAACAATCTCCATTAGGTAAGTATCCATATTTAAATAATTGATAATTCGGTGTCTCTGTTAAAGGTACAGTTTCACTGTTATTTCCGTAAGTTTGAATTTCTAAGAAAGTTTTGAACATTGTTAAGGTCACCGTTTTACCCCATCTTCTGGGAGCCGTTAGTAATAATATGGTGGAGGTATCTTCTAAGGCGTCACGTATCGATGATGTTTTATCGATGACGTATTTACTATTTTGAATTAAATCTACGAATTCAACGATATCGCAGGAAATTAATTCGGTTGCATTTTCGTTCACAATTACGTATAAATTAAGTTCCTCGATTTGAGGAGCTTCGGTAGTGGAGAGATCGTCTTCGGTTGTTTGTTGAATGGAGAAATCGGAGTCTATGTTGGATTCGAGGGAATACGATAGGTCGAGTTTTTTGGTTATTTGGGCCAATGAATCTGGTTCGGTGAAGACATCGGAGTCTTCGTCCGAGTATTCGGGTAGTAAGCCGCAGCATGTTTGGGTTATGATAGATAGTATTATGAGTTGGTATGGAATCTGAAACAAGAAAAAGATGGAAATTATGAATATGGAGATGGTAGGAAATTCGAAATGAATTATATTTTATAATACGATAATTCTTAAATTTTTTTTGAATGCTTTAAAAACAAGGCATTCGAATAGATAGAAAAACGTACTCTAATGAGAACCATAACTGCATTCGGTAAGAATTTACTGTCGTTAATTCCATCGTTTTAATGCTATATACGGTGATAAATCATTCATGATCAACAGTGAAACAGTACTAAATTAACGAAAGCAGTGGAGTTCGTACCTATTTGATTAGAAATGAAATCAGATTATTACGTTATCTGAATCGATTATCAAAGCTGAATTCTTCGTATTTCGAATTGATATTTATGTTTTGAACTTTTAAAGCTTTAACATGAACAAATTTCTATATTTTGCCCTTAGAGAAATGGGTAGGTATCATGCATTATGGAATTTAAAAAAATGATGATTATTTGAAAACATTGTTCCATAAACACCAACGAGTAAAATCTTCTTAAAAGAAAAGAAAAAAAAGGTAAGTAGCCATACCGTATTACTATGGTATCTTCGTTTCGCAGTAGGTACCCATGTTCCTAAAAAGTGAAATCATGCATGAGAATTAAAATTATTTTGGAAAAAAGCAAGCAGTCAGTATAGAATTTTATAGGAAAATAAAGTCAGGAAAATCAATAACAAGATGTGCGAAGGATGAATCATATAATTTGCAAATATTGAAAAATTTGATTATGTAAGATTTAAAATTCGCTCAAACTCGTTAATATTGGTGAATGTATTTTTCAAGGTCAAAAGACATTATATTCTTGAACAAATTAGAGCAATATATTTTTTCTCAATCAAATGAAATTCATTTGCCTATGAATTCTTAAGGTCCGTCCACACGTACACTGAAAAAACTAAATTGTAATGAATACATAAAAAAAGCAGTATTCAGTACTGAAAGTTCAGTAAAACTTGGACAGTAACCGAATTTAAGTACTGAATGCTGAAAAAATAAAGGTATGGATTCTAAATTAAATAAGTAATAGGGTAAGAAAAAATAGTAATGATTCATTAAGATATGGAACTGATTATTACGTTTCGCAAGTAATCATTCCTTGAAATTAAGGAAAAAATGTTACATTCGTGGATATTAATTACTCATTTTTAGGTAATGATACTGTACGTTTTTGTCATTTTTACTAAAAAAAGTAGGTAATATATACCTAAAAATCAACACTTGCTCCTCAGTTTCAAGGAATGGGAACTTAAGAATATAGTAACCATTCACGCACTTCAGGAATCATTACTACAATTCCACGTCATCACTACTCATATAATTTAGTGTTCAAACCTCTTTTTTCAGTACTTAGTATTGAAGTACAGTTACTATTCAAGGTTTACTGATTTTTCAGCACTGAATACTATTTTATTCATTTATTAGATACCATTTTGTTCTATAAAGAAAAACAATATATTAATTTTATACTTTATTAAGATGAAGTTGAACATGCTAAGAGATACATACTACTATAAAACATAGTAGGTAGTAGCTAGGTACCTACTTTAAAACACTACATTCGAGACTAACATATAACAACACATAAAAATGCATTCACGTAAAAATTAAGGGATTTGAAAATTTCTAAACATCAAGTATATAAAGTAGAATATTGTTCATAACTCTAATTAAATCTTACAAAAACATGGATTTTCAAGTTATTTCATCAATAGCTATTTTGGTATGGAAATTCAAACATGTTTACCATAAGTAGTAGATTTCTCGTACATTCAAGAGGTTCCTTTCTGGTTATAGCCATGGTATCGATGCGTTATAGTATTCCATTTTCTACTAAAGCGGTGTGAACTCGATTGAAAGGAGATGAATGTCTTGTATGGATATCCAAATCTTCATAAATAAATGAAAATTTGTCTGAAAATAAAAGTCATTAAATAATATAGTTATACTCCCAAGTTTAACTAAGTATAAGATTTTGTTAAAATTTTCTTTGTTTTATTACTATTTCTTTTAATTTCTTCTATTCACATAAGTTTATATTGATCATTAACTACCATCATCACTGCCATTACTGTAAAGGACATTCCAAACGTTACTGGACAAAGTACTATAAATGCACGAAATTGTATACAAAATCTATGTAGAATTGTAGACATGCATAAATTTAACTTACCTTGATTTTCTTCGAAAAAAATTTCCGTCAAGTCCGCCATAATCAAAACTAAATAAAAATTGTAGATAAAAACAAACACGCGCACTTCGCATAGTAATTTAAATGTAATGTAATAGTTATAAAATGTTGAGTATTTAGTCTCTGTTGTTCGGTACTGAGTACTGAACTATTAGGACTCAGTGCTATTTATTGAAGCACTTGGTACTACTTTACTCAGAACTATTTACATATAAATAATAGGTACTCAGTCCTATCTTTTGAGGCACTGATTACGTTATTGGATTGATAATCGATATTTAACCCTTTCGCTACCGACGTCACCTATAGGTGACGCTCAATTTTCTGCCCTGTAGACCGCATTTTATTTTGGCATTTATGGAATAGAAATTTGACATATAGTGTTGTAACTTCATATCTGGTATATACTAGAGGGTAGGAACCGGTTTCCATGAAAACACGTATAGGTGACGCTGGGCTGAGAACACCCAAAAATCCGTCACATTTATGTGACGCTGGGCTATTAATACCCTTCAAAAGGAAACTGTGAAATTGAATCGAAAAGTCGTATATTTGGTCAGTTATGTAACAAATCAAAAAGTACTTATGACTTTGAAAGTCTTATAAATCACATCAAATGGTAAATTTAATCAAAAATTAACATTTTATTTCGAAAGTTTTAAAAATGATTTTTGGTCGTGGTACTTCTT